>CM060920.1:736601685-737801685 GCA_030737875.1 Allium sativum
ATGTATAAATTATATACGCGTTGTATATCTCATATATGGGCGTTGTATAAATTATATAAGCGATGTATAAATTGTACATGCATTGCATAATTCATATATGTGTAGAAATGAAATTTAAATGGAAATATATATACATATGTATATATATATATATATATATATATAGACACACACACCCCCCCCGTCCACAGACCATGGACGATATAACTTGTTTGGGTTGTGATTGTGAATGATTGATTGTGGTTGCAACAAAATTGGTTGTATTTATTGTATATACAATGTGTTGTGAAAATGAATGATATTGTGGAAAATCATTGAAATTTTAATGCTGCAAGGCCTAGGATAACAGAGGAGCCGTGCTGGACACGGTGCCGATGCTAAATACCATGCCATTGTAATGCCGATTTTTTTTGGAATATTCATGTTTGAAATAAATTGTTTGAACGATAAAAATAACATTCTTATTGTATGTATGAAGTATATAAAATATTCATGTTTGAAATAAATTGTTTGAATGATAAAAATAACATTTTTATTGTATGTATGAAGAAGTATATAAAATATTCATGTTTGAAATAAATTATTTGATGAATCACTAAAAATATTCATGTTGGAAATAAAATGCCTTAACAATAAAAATCACATTTTTATTGTATGTAGGAAGTGTTAAAAATAACCGTAGTTTGGAATAAATATTTGTTGATTGAAAATAATATATTTTTATCACATATATGAAGTGTTAAAAATAACCACAGTTTGAAATAAATGTTTGTTCATTAGAAATATTATTTTTAACATGTATATAAACTGTTAAAAATAGTCATGTATGAAAATAAATATTTGTTCGCTAAAAATATTATTTTTAGCTTAGATATGCATGTATATACATATGCTAAACAGGTAAATGGATTTGCTGTTGAGTAAAGAATTTATTTGCGTGCCCGCCAAATAGGTAAACCTTAATGAGTTGGCTGCGCAACTTTATTTATATATCAACTCCTGTGAATGCCATTGGATGCGGTATGCTGGTTTTTGTGTGTGAGATTATAAACATCACCATAGCATAGTAATAATTAATTTTGAACTACGCTACATGGCATACTATGTGAAGAGAGCATACTTCATCATATACTACATCAGCATTTGGAGCTAATGTGATGAGGTTGGGATTACCATACGGGCAAGATGCCCATATGGAGTTAATTGAATTACAGGTTGAACCGAGGACTGATATGGACAAAATAAATATAACAGAAAATTGCCAGATTAAATAAAAACCCCACACAGGTGTAGAGTTGACAATAATCACGTCTCTCTAGTTATTAGATACGACACATGGATTATATATTTTTTCAACACTGGACGAGGTGGCGAGATTTATCTCTGGAGTAATTTTACACACTCCCTCATGCATAGATAGGGCACCAAAAATTGTGTGTGCTTATATAGGATTTATTGGGTACCTAATACGGCCCAATAAATTTCCAAACCCCTCCCCGTACAAAGGAGGTAATGGCGAATTTTTTTGAAATTTAAAGGCGTTTTCCAAATTTTTGAAGTATAAACGGTTTAGAAATCTTCGATTAAATTATATTTATATATATATATATATAAATATAATTAAAAATAAAATGAATAACGACGTTGTAGTTTGCGTTTTGAAATCGTAATTTTAAATGATTATTACGGAAGATCTGACTGTCGGATTTTCCTAAAACTGGAACCGTTGGGTTTGCTTTGGAAATATTTTTCCAACGATATTAAATTTGTTAAGATCCAACAGTTAGATTTTTCTAAATGTTTAAATCAAATTTGGACGAGAGCAGCACCAGGGCCATCCAATGACTTGAAACGTCATTCAATGGAAATGGACTATTTTTAAATAAATAAAAATAGTGAAAAATCATTTTAAAATATTATAAACGATGTGGAATGGAGATGAACAGATTTTACTTGGTTTATCAGATATTTTGATGGTTGGAAGTATTTGACATGAAAATTATACTATTGAACTAAAATGAGGATGTTGAATAGTTTAACCATAGGAAGAATTGATTTGAATTCTATATATGCGTGAATTATTTGATAAGGTCGAGTTAATTCTCATTTCAAATAATGGATACATGATGAAAAAGTAGACATATGAAGACGGTGCAAGACCGATAATCTTCACATCGAATGGATGGCTACTGATGCTTTTGATTGGAGTTACTGCCTTGAAAGGGTTATAGTGGTAGTTGTCCGGACGTATTTATTGATTGTTCGGATGTGCGAGGGCCTCTCTCCTGTATTGGACATATAGGACGAGGAATAAGGTGCCTTCGGTTTTGTTCAGACCAGAACGAACTAGTAAATCGATGTGTGTCTGACATTGAATTTTATTCTATGCTGATTGAAGTCTATTATATATATCTGTTTGGTGGCGAAGAATTTATTCTCTTGCTTAACACCCTTCTTTAATACGTACGAGCTTAGAGGTTATATATCGATAGACATCAGTCGCATGGCGTGGAATGTCAATATGGTGTGCTGAGATGCAGTGATCAGGGCTTTTGTTGAAAAGCAGAGCCTTGTGGTTAATGATCAAAGCATGACTTTAATATAGCATAGCTTTTTTTTGACATTAATTCGTGAGCCTCACACCCCGGGTATGAACCAGAAACGGGAGAGGACTTCAAGGAGGACATGCGTTTCCTTCTAGCTAGAAGTGGTGTCATGGTATGGAGCCCAGACATTTTTACTTATGTGGATGATGGAAAGCGAAGCGCCTCGGTTATATCGGTCACTACGGGGCCAATGGATGGTTTGGTCGATATACTGACCAGTTTACGCCCCATAGGGCGGGGAAACGTATTTTTTAGGCATTTTAATCCACTCTGTATGGGCCGGCCCTGACGATCCAAGGGCTCACCTTTGTCTGGGTCCTGAAGCTTGGGCTAGACAGTCTCAAAGTCGGTAAGGACGATCCCTTGCCTTGGTTCATGATGGAAATCCCACTTCCAATATGACATGTACGGTTTGATTGTAAACCTATATATGGCGACATGATATATGGTACTCATGCCATCTATGATTGATAGATTATGATTGAAATTGTTTTTGAAACATATATGCACCAGTAATAATATCAAATGATTTTGATTTATACGTATCAAGCATATTTTGGCCATTATAAGGTAAAACTCTATCCTTCGGCTTGCGTTGCATTGTGTGATGGGACATGAGTCTTATAATGGGTTCATTTTCTTTGAAAAGCATTGCATTGTTTAAATGATTTACTCTATTTATTCACTGGCAATCTAATGGAGTATACCCGTTCCGTGTTAGTGGCGTGGTCCTGTGATTGGCCTTATTGTTAAACATGTTAAGTTAGATTTCTCATACCAGTCCCATGACTGACTCGTAGTTTGTTTCACTTGCAAACTTGGGTGCACCTATTTTCTACACAGGCGGCCTTGTGTTTAGGTTTTAGCAGGCTCATTCTGGATAGCTATGGAGCTGAAGATGGATACTATCATTTCTATTATGCTGTTCAGACTTCGTTATGTATATTATGTTTGATTCCGCTGCAGACATTTTATATAAAGCTGAAACTGTATTTTGTACTAAGTATGATCCTTTTATACTACGTAACTCTGATGATTATATTTATTCCAGTGTAATTTGTTGTACATTATCTGGTGTAATGATATATTTCTGTTTTGCTGTTATTTTTTATGTGTTATTGTAACACCCCACCTCTGCTAGGGTCACTCACAAAGGGAATGCACTAGTTTTGGAGGGGTATTATCTAGTAAACAGGCACAGAGATAACACAAGACAGAATATAAATTAAACAGAGTATATAAAGCAGCGGATATAAATTTAACCAAATCTCATTACGTGGAAAATAGAGTCAAAACCTCTTACATCAAAATACCAAGTCATTATTTCATTACATCAAGTTCTAAAGAAGCAAAGTACTTAAAACAACATAAGTCCAATATTATTCCCCAAAAAGAGCACGAGTGCAGCCATAGCATAGCTCAAGACCAAACCGTACATGACCTGTCAGAAAGCAAGCAAAGCCCAAGCTAAGAGCTAGAGTTTCCTCCCTGAGAACCTTGGGGGGGGGGGGGGAACGAAAGAAAAAGAGGTGGAAGAAAATGGGTCAGTCAAAAAGACTGGTAAGCCCTAGTGACTATCAGTATAAAAACAAATAAAGTTAACTGGACATGAGAAACTGAGATTAAACATAAAGATAATAACTGGACTGGCATGATAATAAAAGGTAACAAGATAAGAGTGGCATCACATATACAAGGTTTACTGCCCTAACTGTACTAGTGTCCAAATCCATGTCAAGTATAAATCCAGAAATGATCCCTAAACTCAATAACATGAAATGACCCAATACGGGGTCCAACAGTCCATCCTAATCGGTCGGCTTTACTCGTCGTGTGTCGGTGTTATACGGCCCAATCGCGGAATGTAGTCAAATGTGCTAGGTCTACCCCAGGGTGTATCAGGTCCTAGGGTGTCAACCACTGATACAAATCAAGCATGCGCAATGTAGTACTACGGGTGCCCATGCCTACTTTTTCAACTCCGGACTAAGTGCACGACCCTAGTCTGCCTGAACCTACACTGGCGCACCTTACTCAGCCGTTATTCTTGGTCGCTTACAATCAGCCCAGTAATCGTGCCCCACCCTGCCTAGTCCCCAGGGTATCTTGATACTTCTAAGTGGGTTACTGCTGAAAGGGACCACGTGGCTAGGATTTCTAATAGGTTAAGTGTTGTCATTAAAAAGGTCATGACTTAACCCCTATCCAAACATGTATCAAATTGGTTAAGTGTATTCAAGTGGTCCATGACTTAACCCTACCATGTGGCATAAATTTACTTAATGCACCCCAACCTCTCACATTAGACTTGGTTACGGTTACTGGATGTGCCGGGCGGTTCCGGGCAGATTTACACCATAACCTAGTCTAACCTCGGGTTTAAAGTGCTATATGACCAACTACTCACATTGGGTCCTATTATTTGCAACTACTGGATTTGCCGGGCGGTTCCAGGCAGATTTACTTTGCAAATTCAACCCAACCTCGAGTTGGCCATTTTCAAGTTATCTAATTGTCATGTCCCAAATTCATGTTTTCAAGCTTATTCTCATGTCAAGTTTTCATGTCATATCATGTCAATTCCATAGCCAATTTTCAAGTTTTCCTAATCTAACCAAAACGTATCCCCAACGTACGTGAATTCGCATTAATACAACATGTCAAAATAGGGAATAACACAAACAAGATAGTCATGGAATGGCAAAGGTGTTCACAAGTTAAGCATGATGATTATAACATTACAGGCATATGAAATAGGGTCTCAACATCAACTTGACAAGACATGGTGATAGACATGGTAAAGGATTGGCATAAGATAACATCCCAATAATAGTTTCAACATCACAGGCATGGCAAGATAAAGATCGAAAAGGGGTTTTAGATTAAACATGAATATATCCAAATCAAGTTCATACTAATATTCCACAAGTCAACATTTAAGATGAATAGATCTGGGGTGTACAAAACTAGATTCAAAATAACAGATTTAAAAGTGATAGTCATAGATCCAAGATATACAATAGTAGATCCAACTTAGTTATCATGTTTATGCATAATTTCAGTTTACATCGTGTTCAGGTTAAATTTACAGTTTATATCTAAGAGTGACAAAGGGCTTACAGATCGTAGTCTAGAGAATGAGAAAGCAAAAAGAGTAGAAGCAAAATCTCTAGCAAATCCCCAAACCAACGTAGCACTAACAAAGTCCTGAATAGCCTCCTTGTTCTCTATCTTCCAGTCAGAACTTCAGCAGCATATGGTCGGACAAGAATGTGATAGAAAGTCTAGAGTCAGGGGCTGTTTATATAGTGTTTAGAGAGTGAATCTGGACAAGCAACGAGACCAGATACATCTGGCTCAAAAACAGGCTAGGTGACCAGGCCGACACCCAAGTCGACTGCGCAGTCGACCTGGTCCTGGGGGTGTCGACTGGCTAGTCGACTCCCCAGTCGACCTGGGTCTGGGCGGGAAATTTCCCGCCCTGTCTGTTCTGCGTTTGAAATTCGAATTTTGAATTCGAATTCGAGCTGTTTTGAACTTTGAATATTTCTGAAACTTTGGGGCGCCATAACTTGGTCATACGGACTAAGATTTTCGAAAACTCGGACTCAATTTCATGTAGAATTCCGATACGAACGAAATGGCGCAACCCGTTTCCCTTGGTTCTTATTTTAAAATTTAATTCTTCCTTGATTTATAGTTATAACACGTTATTAAAATACAGTTTGTTACATTCTCCCCTCCTTAAAGGATTTCGTGCCCGAAATCTCTAAGTTAGGAAGAACGCATCCTACCATCCACATCCATCTACTCACAACATCATTCACGAGCAACCATTGTCCTTAAAAAGATCTCTAATGCTGTATGAACATATGCAGTGTGTGTGTGTGTGTATGTACTTATCTAATGCAAAAGATCAGGCGGTTACTGATTCAGTAAACCTCCTTAAGCAAGATATGTTAGTATAATGAGTCCAACATGTATGCAAATTCCTAACATAACTTAAAATTTCTACATGAGTGCACAAACATCATCCATATGCAACATCCACGTGATAGCATAACAAGTTCATCCATGTACAAGTATAAGCACCCATGCAAATGCAATATGAAAAGGTGTCTGAGCCGATCTAGTGCCTAATGTGTGTCATGCATCCACTAGAAATCACTTGCAAACACTTGCAACCATTTGCAAACATAGACCATAACATGTTTCAAATACATGTTTACATCCAAAGAGGGATCTAAGTTTCTCAAGACAAGATTAACAAAACAAACACAGGTAGCATGATACGAAAGGTTTACAAGCTCAAAGGAAAAAGAGATCGAGAAAGTACCCTAAAAAAGAAATGCGTAAAGTGCACGTATCTTCTCCTCGGTTTCCCAAGTTGCGTCTTCTTGGGATTCACTCCACTGTACTTTGACTAGCTTGACTTCGCGATTCCTTAGCTTCTTGATCTCCGTCCCTAAGATACGAATAGGAACTCGCCTCAGCGTTGCTTCTTTCTCCACTTCTACGCCTTCGAGGATGCTTGGCTCAACCACCTCAGCTGATTCATGTAGGCACTTTCGGAGATGCAAGACGTGAATGACATTGTGTACTCCGGCCAGCCTCTCAGGTAACTCTACCTTATAGGCCATCTGCCC
Source organism: Allium sativum (assembly GCA_030737875.1). Taxonomy (NCBI): domain Eukaryota; kingdom Viridiplantae; phylum Streptophyta; class Magnoliopsida; order Asparagales; family Amaryllidaceae; genus Allium; species Allium sativum. Next base: position 736,608,938 of record CM060920.1, read on the forward strand.
AATCCTCTCAGTGATAGGGAACGGTCCTACGAATCTCGGTGCTAGCTTTCCAATTGCTCCAAAACGAACCACATTGCGCAAAGGAGAGACTTTTATGAAAACCATATCTCCAACTTCGAACTCTAGGTCTGTCCTTCTCTTGTCCGCATAAGATTTCTGTCTATCTTGGGCCGCTTTCATTCGTCTTCGTATCAACTCCACCTTCTCAGAAGTGTCTCGTACCATGTCGGGGCCAAGTATAAGTCTGTTAGTTGTCTCCCACCAACAAGTTGGTGACTTGCACGGTCTTCCATACAGGGCTTCGAATGGTGCCATCCCTATGCTAGCTTGGTAGCTATTATTATAAGCAAACTCCATGAGAGGGAGATGGTCTTCCCAAGTACCACCAAAATCAAGAATGCACAGCCTCAAAAGATCCTCTATTACTCTATTTACTCTTTCGGTCTGTCCGTCCGTCTGAGGGTGATAGGCTGTACTTAAATTAAGTTGCGTACCCATTGCTTCTTGCAGACTATTCCAAAACTGGCTAGTGAAAATTGGGTCACGGTCACTGACTATACTAGAAGGAACCCCGTGTAACCGTACTATCTCTCGAAGGTAAATAAACGCTAGCCCTGATCCAGTCCTTTTGCTTTTCACCGGGATGAAGTGGGCACTCTTCGTGAGTCTATCAACAATGACCCATATGCTAGTATTCCCCTTCCTCGACCTAGGCAATCCATCCACGAAATCCATCGAGATACTTTCCCACTTCCATTGCGGGACCTCCAAAGGATGTAATAGCCCACCGGGCTTCTTAGATTCGGCCTTGACTTGTTGGCACACCATGCACTTTGAGACGAATTCTGCCACGTCCTTTTTCATTCCGACCCAAAAGAAAATGCGTTTCATATCTCTGTTCATCTTATCCCCTCCGGGATGTATAGTCATCTTCGAGTGATGCGCCTCTTCGAGAACTTTATTTACTAAGTCTCCCACTAGTGGAACACATAACCTTCCATCGCGCCTTAGCCATCATTTGTCATCAATGGCATACCTACCAAGGTGACTTGACGTCTCACCACTGATTAACTTGTCCATGATTTCGACTATCTGTGGGTCTTCTTTCTGCGAAGTCCCTACTTGATCTAGAAGCGTAGATCTCAGCTCAAGAGATGCTAACGTACCAGTCAATGACCCAACAACATGCGTAAAATCAAAGGTCGCTATAAACTCTAGACTTTTTCTTTCAACAAATAAGGGGCTCAAAGTCAACCTTTTTCTACTTAGCGCATCCGCCACCACGTTACCCTTGCCAGGGGTATAAATTATATCGAAGTCATATGAGGCCAAGAATTCCATCCACCGCTGCTGTCTCAGATTCAAATCTTTTTGCGAAAAGAGATACTTAAGCGATTTGTGGTCGGTATACAGCTCGAATTTCTCCCCTAGGAGATAATGGCGCCAAGCTTTAAGTGCAAAAACAATCGCGGCTAACTCCAAGTCATGTGTGGGATAGTTCTTCTCATGAACTTTAAGTTGTCTACCCCCATAGCATATCACTCTTCCTTCTTGCATTAGGACAGCGCCTAATCCCGTGCCGCATGCATCTGTGTACACCGTAAACATTTTTCCTCCATCGGGTAATGCTAAAACTGGAGCTGTGGTGAGGGCTCTCTTGAGTCTCTGGAAAGCAGTCTCACATTCTATGTCCCATGCAAACGCTAGGTTTTTCTTCGTTAACTTAGTAAGAGGGGCTGAAATCTTAGCGAAGTCCTTAATGAACTTCCTATAAAAGCCCGCCAAACCGAGAAAACTTCTCACCTCTGTTGCATTCTTAGGAATTTTCCAGTCTTGCACCGCAACTACCTTTGCGGGGTCCACGGATAAACCTCGCTTAGAAACTACGTGCCCAAGAAACCGAACTTCCTCCCTCCAAAAATGGCATTTGGAGAACTTAGCCTTTAACTGGTGTGCTCTAAGCGTATCCATGACTTCCTTGAGGTGTCTAGCATGCTCTTCTTCATCCTTTGAGAAGATTAGAATATCGTCCACAAAAACCACCACGAACTTGTTAAGGAACTCTCGAAACACCCTACTCATCAGGTCTACAAAGTACGCGGGTGCATTCGTTAACCCAAACGGCATGACGAGCCATTCGAAGAAGCCATCTGGAGTCCTAAACGCAATTTTGTCAATGCTATCCTCAACCACTCTAAGTTGATGGAATTTTGTGGCTAGATCGAGTTGAGAGAAAATAGATGCTGCCACAAGCTGGTCAAAAAGATCATCGATTCTTGGTAATGGGTGCCTATTCTTCTTCGTCAGCTTGTTTAACTCACGATAATCTATGCACAGACGAAGCGAACCATCCGCCTTAGTAGCGAATACCACCGGAGCACCCCATTCAGAAATGCTTCGCCTTATGAAATTTTTCTCGAGCAACTCCTTGATTTGTTTACTGAGCTCTCTTCTTTCTCACGTGGCCATATGCCTAACGGGCAATGAAACAGGCTTGGCATTATCAACCAGATAAATTCGGAAGTCTATCTCGCGTTTAGGGGGTAACCCCTTCACCTCATCAAAGACCTCAGGATATTCTCGGACCACCCTCACAGATTGAAGATTGTCGACGGACGAGTCGAGAGATTCAAGATAACATAACATGACTGGACCCTTCGGGTTACAAGAAAGTTCAAGGGTATTACCAAGGCGTGTCATGAGCCTCACTACCCTTTGTTCACAATCAAGGATAGCTCCATAATTGGACAACCAATCCATGCCCAGAATTAAACCATATCCCATGAATCCGACAACATAAGCATTACACGTGAATTCCACGCTTAAGATGGAAATCCTCAAATCAACACAAATCATAGATAAATGGGCGGAGCCCCCAATCGGATTTGAAACACTAACGGGATCATCAACTAGACTAGTACTTAAGTGCAGATTTTCAACAATATCAGAAGAGATAAAAGTATGCGATGCACCAGAGTCAAATAAGGTTCGAACAGGAAATTCAGAAATGTAAACAAGACTTTCTACAGAATATTACTACCTCAGTCAAGAGCTAGAGTGGTGTTGAGAGCCTGCAACTGCCCTCCAGAAGGTCCTGCCCGCTGTGTCTGCCCTAGCCCGTGTCCTTGCTTCTTAGGGCAATCCTTACTGATGTGTCCAGTATCCCCGCAGTGAAAGCATTCACCCAACTTTCTTTTCTTCCTCCTACAGTCTTTAGCTATATGTCCCGTGATACCACAAAAGTTGCACTTCCTCGTCTCACGTGGCTTGTTAGCATTGTTATTGTTGCCCTTGTTATTCTTGTTATTCTTGTTGCCTCCCTTCTTGAAGTCAACCATCTTGTTCTGAGTCTCATTAGACTTAACCTCCTTTTTGTCACCCTTGTCTTCCTCATGAAGTAGGGCCATATTCACCAAGCTTTCAAAGGTCGCCCCCATGGGCACATGAGTCATGGCCATAGTGTGGAGTGGCTCGCTCAATCCTCGAGCAAATCGTAGAGCCTTCTTCTCAGCCGTGTTAACTAAGTCCAAACCAAACCGAGCAAGCTGATTAAACTTATTCACGTACTCCCTAACAGACATGTCCCCTTGCTTGAGTGCCAGGAACCTCTCCATCTGAAGGTTCGCTTCTGCTGACGATAAGAATTTAAGCCCAAACCTCTCTCTAAAGTCTGCACAAGTCTCAATTGGTCTGATAGTGTTGGTGACTTCCCACCAAAATGCAGCTTCCTCTTTCAACATCCATGCTGCCAACTGAACTTTCCTATGATCCTCCATATCGAAGATAACGAACAGGTCTTCAGTCTCCTTTAACCAGTTTCGTGCCTCAGTGAAGGTCTCAGTTCCAAGGAATCCCTTGCCGCCCATCCTATAAAGTCTTTGCATGTTTTGGCGAAGGCGGTGATGGGAGGAGGAGGAGGAACCGCGGCTACTGGAGGAGGAGGAGGAGGGATGTATGCCGGGCTCGCATCGTTGGCCCTAGCTTCCAAGTACCTTCGGAACCATCCGGGTATGGGTACTCCCTCGGGAAGGTTAAGATCGGCCATGCTGAAAAATGAAAAGAAAAAGATTCAAACGAGGAAACAAGGAAAGTGATAATGGCTTTTGGGGAATAGCCTTTTCATAAAAATAGAACTTTTCTTGAAAAATGCTTCTTTATAAATGGTTTTGAAAATAATTTTCAGATTCTTTTTTTTAAACTTTTGCCCAGTCTGGTAACCTTCCGCTCTGATACCAAATGTAACACCCCACCTCTGCTAGTGCCACTCACAAAGGGAATGCACTAGTTTTGGAGGGGTATTATCTAGTAAACAGGCACAAAGATAACACAAGACAGAACATAAATTAAACAGAGTATATAAAGCAGCGGATATAAATTTAACCAAATCTCATTACGTGGAAAATAGAGTCAAAACCTCTTACATCAAAATACCAAGTAATTATTTCATTACATCAAGTTCTAAAGAAGCAAATTACTTAAAACAACATAAGTCCAATATTATTCCCCAAAAAGAGCACGAGTGCAGCCATAGCATAGCTCAAGACCAAACCGTACATGAGCTGTCAGAAAGCAAGCAAAGCCCAAGCTAAGAGCTAAAGTTTCCTCCCTGAGAACCTAGGGGGGGGGGGGGGACGAAAGAAAAAGAGGTGGAAGAAAACGGGTCAGTCAAAAAGACTGGTAAGCCCTAGTGACTATCAGTATAAAAACTAATAAAGTTAACTGGACATGAGAAACTGAGATTAAACATAAAGATAATAATTGGACTGGCATGATAATAAAAGGTAACAAGACAAGAGTGGCATCGCATATACAAGGTTTACTACACTAACTGTACTAGTGTCCAAATCCATGTCAAGTATAAATCCAGAAATGATCCCTAAACCCAATAACATGAAATGACCCAATACGGGGTCCAACAGTCCATCCTAATCGATCGGCTTTACTCGTCGTGTGTCGGTGTTATACGGCCCAATCGCAGAATGTAGTCACATGTGCTAGGTCCACCCTAGGGTGTATCAGGTCCTAGGGTGTCAACCACTGACACAAATCAAGCACGCACAATGTAGTACTACGGGTGCCCATGCCTACTTTTTCAACTTCGGACTAAGTGCACGACCCTAGTCCGCCTGAACCTACACTGGCGCACCTTACTCAGCCGTTATTCTTGGTCGCTTACAATCAGCCCAGTAATCGTGCCCTACCCTGCCTAGTCCCCAGGGTATCTTGATACTTCTAAGTGGGTTACTACTGAAAGGGACCACGTGGCTAGGATTTCTAATGGGTTAAGTGTTGTCATTAAAAAGCTCATGACTTAACCCCTATCTAAACATGTATCAAATTGGTTAAGTGTATTCAAGTGGTCCATGACTTAAACCTACCATGTGGCATAAATTTACTTAACGAACCCCAACCTCTCACATTAGACTTGGTTACGGTTACTGGATGTGCCGGGCGGTTCCGGGCAGATTTACACCATAACCTAGTCTAACCTCGGGTTTAAAGTGCTATATGACCAACTACTCACATTGGGTCCTATTATTTGCAACTACTGGATTTGCCGGGCGGTTCCGGGCAGATTTACGCTGCAAATTCAACCCAACCTCGAGTTGTCCATTTTCAAGTTATCTAATTGTCATGTCCCAAATTCACGTTTTCAAGCTTATTCTCATGTCAAGTTTTCATGTCATATTTTCATGTCAATTCCATAGCCAATTTTCAAGTTTGCCTAATCTACCCAAAATGTATCCCCAACGTACGTGAATTCGCATTAATACAACATGTCAAAATAGGGAATAACATAAACAGTATAGTCATAGAATGGCAAAGGTGTTCCCAAGTTAAGCATGATGATTATAACATTACATGCATATGAAATAGGGTCTCAACATCAACTTGACAAGACATGGTGATAGACATGGTAAAGGATTGGCATAAGATAATACCCCAATAATAGTTTCAACACCACAGGCATGGCAAGATAAAGATCGAAAAGGGGTTTTATATTAAACATGAATATATCCAAATCAAGTTCATACTAATATTCCACAAGTCAACATTTAAGATGAATAAATCTGAGGTGTACAAAACTAGATTCAAAATAACAGATTTAAAAGTGATAGTCATAGATCCAAGATATACAATAGTAGATCCAACTTAGTTATCATGTTTATGCATAATTTCAATTTACATCGTGTTCAGGTTAAATTTACAGTTTAAATCTAAGAGTGACAAAGGGCTTACAGATCGTAGTCTAGAGAATGAGAAAGCAAAAAGAGTAGAAGCAGAATCTCTAGCAAATTCCCAAACCAACGTAGCACTAACAAAGTCCTGAATAGCCTCCTTATTCTCTATCTTCCAGTCAGAAATTCAGCAGCATATGGTCGGACAAGAATGTGATAGAAAGTCTAGGGTCAGGGGTTGTTTATATAGTGTTTAGAGAGTGAATCTGGACAAGCAACGAGACCAGATACATCTGGCTCAAAAACAGGCTAGGTGACCAGGTCGACACCCAAGTCGACTACGCAGTCGACCTGGTCCTGGGGTGTCGACTGGCCAGTCGACCTGGGTCTGGGCGGGAAATTTCCCGCCTTGTCTGTTCTGCGTTTGAAATTCGAATTTTGAATTCGAATTCGAGCTGTTTTGAACTCTGAATATTTCTGAAACTTTGGGGAGCCTAAACTTGGTCATACGGACTCCGATTTTCGAAAACTCGGACTCGGTTTCATGCAGAATTCCGAGACGAACGCAATGGCGCAACCCGTTTCCCTTGGTTCTTATTTTTAAATTTAATTCTGCCTTGATTTATAGTTATAACACGTTATTAAAATACGGGTTGTTACAGTTATATTCCAAAGATTATCCTTGCTTCCATGGCACAGGAGTTTGGGGTCATCACATATATATAATAGGAGAAATATTGAAGCACGTTTGACCGCAAAGAGTTAGTGCAGATCTAGATCTACCGTAGATTTCTCTCTATTCCGCCTAGATATGTGAGTGGAATCTAGTTTATTTAGGCATATTCATATTTTTATAAGTTTAATATGTTGAAAGATATGCCTACGAGGATTTGGCAATCGATAATATAAACATTAAAATCCCTAAATCCTCTATCTTCTAATTGCGTATGAATTGTCATGATTATTTGGGTTTTGTGGATTTTTGGTTTTAATATTGGATTAAAGACGAAAAAGGGGTGTTGCTACTATTATTTATATTTTATGTAATTCACCTTTATTATCATTTGATTGTAATCGAAAAAGTTTTGGATTTGATTATTTCATGACTTGAAATGGGTTTGGAACCTATTTTGGATCTAAATGCATTCACAATTGAAATAGGTCAAATGTAAGCATTTTTATGTGCATAACATCAAACAAGGTGAATTGGATAAGATATGAATTATAAACATACATGTGTAAGTGTATGGAATACTCCATTTTTAATTCAGTATTTAAATCATTTCTAAATGCCTAGGATGCAAGTCGAAATTGTATGTATGCATGTTTTTCCATCCACTGCTACTTGTTATCTTGTCATTATGCTATCATGCCTATGTTGTAGCGGTAAAAGTACGGGAAACCTAACTTATATACCTTGAACTGGACAAATTGACAATTTCCACCTCATTAGAACGTTTCGTCTTTTTAACGAACATTTACGTTATTTAGGCGTTATTATTATTATACTTATATAAATGTAATCAACGTAATTAATGTTGTGTTAGCGTAATAAATGCGGTTTAGGTTAGAATTCAAATTTGAAATGTCCCCATAATAAATATATGTTTGATTGCTGGTGTATACGTATATAGAATGGCTTTAAATACATATAAACAGTGACATATAGACACGAGGTTAGTTGTCATTTGCGGCAGAAATCTTCCTGGAAAGGACTGGCTAATCCAGCAACCATAAGTGGGTCCAACTAATGTGAGGTGTCTAAGTGCCATAGACCATTCAAAAACTTAGTACACTAGACATGAGGTTAAACCAACTTGTAGTAGAATCCTTTCCAAAACCGGCTGACATATCCAACATCTACAGGTGTACGGTTTAATGTGAGAGGCCTATTGTGTATATATATAACTATATATATATAATTATATTGTGTGAAAATAGGAAGGTTTACTACGCCTTGAGAACGTCTTAAGTCGTTGACTCACTTTTTATCTAGTCTGGGTCTTAAGTGGTTAGGACTACGACCCCTCTGGAGGTTTATTCCTTGGAGAGGAACCAAAGTCATGGGAACCTACCTTATAATTAGATTTGAAGTAGGTCTTTGGGTCTTACTTCTCTAAAAGTGGTTAGGCATAAAACAACAACGGAGTAGGGTAGTTCTGGGGGATGTCCACTTCTTGTAGAAGCTTGTAAGAGCAAAACTAAGGATACATTGGTAATTGAAAGATATGTGGCCAATACATGCTCACCATCTGTCTAAGGGTAGTCTTAAGTGACATAGGTGTCCTACCAGGTAATATCAATTAATTAGTAATGTTCGCAATACTACTTCTCATATTACAAATGAGAGTATAGACTTAAGAATGTTAACGTATAAGGATGGGGCCTTAAAGGGCTAGGGGTCCGACTCAGGTTATAAGAGATCATAAGAATCCACCTTTAATAGGGCTATAAGTGACCGAGAATGCCACCTCGTTGGGTTTTTACCTTAAAAACACTAATGGGCAGTTGACTTGGATATCCATCCCATTGGTTAGAAACTTAGTGTTTGTTATATGCTGCGTATAAATATCTTGACATATGTAAGCTGCTAAAAATATAGGGTATGGACATTAAGTTAAACTATATTTAAGACACATAGAACTTTATGTTCTGACCCCTCTCCTTAACATATCCAACAGGTCAATAAATGGGGTAAAAGCCATGGACGAAGTGACGATTGAAGATGATGAAGAAGACGTAGTTGTTATGCTATTATTAGTAGTTATTGCTTTACTTTTTTTGGAAACTTGTGAGAATGAACTATTTGATGTACCCATTGAACATATGTAACTATGACTGTTGTATTTCCGTGGTTTTGAAATAAATGGGGCATCTTATTTTCAGCATTATATTTTCTCTTTCCACTGTGTGAGATTTCCATTCGATGTATCTGTGTATATGTATGTATTCTGTGCAAACGTAATTCCGACAAGAACGAACGACCCGTTGAGAATGGCTCTAAGTTTCGATGGGCCCTTTCTTGTTCGAAATTTAGGCCCATTCCAGGCGGGTTGTTACATTTGGTATCAGAGCCTAGGTTACTCGATTATAAGGGAATTATATGTAGGCTTATTTGTATATTAAAAAAGATTTTTCAAACTATATATATTTACCCCAATAAGAATATGCATTTATACTTGGCATCCATATCGTTTTCTTCCTTTTTGAGCTTAATCACTATCTTAGGAGTATCCACTAAAGAATTCTTCCTTTTGTCTTTAGGTAGTAGAATGGATGAAAACCCAACTGAGCAGGGTAACCAGGCATTGAGGTGTCCTTCGACTTTTCCCACCTTTGTAAGACTTTCACGCATGTTAGAGGGAAACCATATTCTGGGAAAGAAAGTGTAACACCCCACCTCCGCCAGGGTGGCTCTTTCGAGCGACTCTGACTTTGGTGGGGCGTTTTAAAACAAGGCAAACATGCATAATGATATAGCAAGGCAGGACATGACATATATATATATATATATATATATATATATATATATATATATATATATATATATAAATAAACAGAGTAAGTAGATAAAACAGCGGAAGATTCTTAAACCATTTCAAAAACACAAGTCTGGTACATCAAAATTTCAATTTCCCAAATAAACAAGTCTAGTACATGAAATAACATCATCTGAAACTGAAAAAGAAAACATAAACGTAGCTATCCCCAAAGTGGAAAAACCATAGCGAGCTCAAGTCCAAAGCATACATGAGCTATCCAAGAAAGCAGCTAAGATCCAAGCTAGGCTCCTGTATTCCCTCCCTGAGAACCTGGGGGGGGGGGGGGGAACGGAAGAAAAGAGGCGAAAGAAAACAGGTCAGTCAAAAAGACTGAGTAAGCCCTGCTACGATCAGTCTATAAACTAATAAAGTTAACATCATGATGGAAACTGAGATGATCATAGATAACAACATACTGGCATGATAAATTAACTACAAGATAGATAGAGGTGTCATCGCATAAACATGGCTAAGTTTTGCACCACGGTGTACTAGCAACCCAACATAACAGGTATTGATCCCTTGGCCCAAGCTTTGGCCCAATAACATGAGGTGACCTTAACACAAGGTCCAGCCCAACGGTCTAATCGATCGGCTCCCTATAAACCTAACACGTCAAGTGTTGGTGTCCATATGGCCCACATATGGTTGTAGTTAGACTGTGCTGGGTCCACCTTTGGGTGTATCAAGCCCTCGGGTGTCAACCCCAGACACTTAAGCAATAATGCACAACCCTAACCTACTGGTACCCGTGCCTCGAGTTTGTCCAACACCGGACTACGTGCACGTCCGTAGCCCGCCTGGACCCGCACTGCTGTACCACTCAGCCATCGCCCTTTGGTCGCTTACATCCGTCTAGTAATCGTGCCCCGCCCTAGCCTAGTCCTCTAGGGTTGTGATGATACCAAACTGGGATTACTACCGGAACAGACCCGCTGCTAGGGTTTTCTAAGAGGGTTAAGTGCGATTTAAACCTTCACTAATCACGGATTAAATTGGTTAAGTATAACTTAACCCCATTCTAATCCCTCGAACCCCCCATTGGATTAAACTGGTTAAGTGTAACCAATAGTTCACACTTAACCCCATTTCAATCCCTCTAATCCCCAAGTGGATTAAGTATTAGTGGATCCTGACTTAACCCTAATCCTGAGGCATTAATTAATTTAATGCACCTTAACCTCTCACATTAGACCTTGTTGTGGTTACTAGTTAGGCCGGGCGGGTCCGGGTAGCTTTACACCACAACTTGGTCTAACTTCGGGTCTTGGCACCATATGACCAACTTCTCACATTGGGTCCTATTGTTTGTAGCCACTAGTTAAGCCGGTCGGTTCCGGGTAGAATTACGCTACAAACTCGACCCAACCTCGAGTTGGCCACACTTATGTTTTCTAAGTGTCATGTCTACTTTATTTCAAAACATCATCACAAGTCAACAAATACTTGGGTAGACCTAACTTAATAGATAAATTCCCAAGGGGTAGACCTAACTTAATAGGTAAATTCCCAATCTTATATTTTCATGTATTTTAAGTTTACCCAAACCCCCCAACGTCATTCTATCGCTTACATATTCGTAATAACGCATAAAGGATAGGAAGAGGGAACTTGGCACAACATACATGATGGACTTGCATATCACAACAAACACACATAACATGTTAGACTTGCACAACTTAGCATCGTGAACTTGCATATTACCATAAACGTGCATAACATGTTAAACTTGCGTAACTTAGCATAGTGAACTTGCATATTGCCATAAACATGCATAACATGTTAAACTTGCCTAACATGGCATAGGGAACTTGCATAAACATGCATAACTTGTCAAACATGCACAACTTGTCATTTTAAACTTGCATAAGCATGCATAACTTATTAAACATGCATAACATGGCATAGTGAACTTGCATAAACATGCATAACTTGTCAAACATGCACAACTTGTCAAACATGCACTACTTGTCATTTTAAACTTGCATAAATATGCATAACTTGTTAAACTTGCAAATCATGGCTTAGTAAACTTGCATAAACATGCATAACTTGTTAAACTTGCAAATCATGGCTTAGTATACATGCATAACTCAATTAACTTGCAAATCATGGCTTAGTACACTTGCATAAACATGCATAACTCAATAAACTTGCAAATCATGGCTTAGCAAACTTGCATAAACATGCATAACTCAATAAACATACAAATCATGGCTTAGCAAACTTGCATAAACATGCATAACTTATTAAACTTGCAAATCATGGCTTAGTATACATGCATAACTCAATTAACTTGCAAATCATGGCTTAGTACACTTGCATAAACATGCATAACTCAATAAACTTGCAAATCATGGCTTAGCAAACTTGCATAAACATGCATAACTCAATAAACATACAAATCATGGCTTAGCAAACTTGCATAAACATGCATAACTTATCAAACATGCATAAACCCCAACTTTCATCACACATTAACTTTAGAGTTTCTAAAATGAAGGTAAGAGGGCTTACAATGCTTAGGCGGACTCAAATGAGTATAGCAAATGTAAGAAACCCCTTATGCAACTAATTTAAAACCCCCAAATGCAAGCAAACTTGATCAAGACTCCTCCTTTATGATGCCAATAGAGAAACAAGCCTTTAATGCAAACTAAGGAGGATCATACAAGCCTAAATACCCTTGTATGCATGGAAATATCTTAGGGATTTGTTTAGGAATTGTATGAAGAGGGTGGAGGCCATGAGAGGATGGATTTTGGCATAGTTTAGTTGCTAGATTGAATAATGAGTGATTTAGGGTAGGTTAGGGTCTTATTTATAGAAGATTAGGGTGTTTTTAGCCCTAGGATTAACCCTAGGTTAGTTTTGGCCCGTCAGATCTCGGAATTCTTTAGAACCAAGCCACAAGACCAAGCCCAAACCAAAATGGTGCGCCAGGCAACATTGCCTGGCTACCCCCTGTCGACAGGGCTGTCGACAGGGCTGTCGACACCATAGGGACCCTGTCGACAGGCCTGTCGACATGCGGGTCCTGGCGGGAATTTTCCCGCCTGCGCCAGTTTGCCCTAACCCTTGTTTTTAATTTCAAAATTTAAATATGTTTTTACTTAAGAATTTTCTGCAAACTTCAATGGGCCTTAACTGGGTCATACGGACTCCGATTTTCGAAAACTCGGACTCTATTTCGCGTATTTTTCCGAGATGAACGCAATGGCATAGCCCGTTTCCCTTGATTCAGATTTTTAAATTAAATTCTGCCTCGATTTTCATTATTACAGGTTGTTGAAAATATGGGTTGTTACATTCTCCCCTCCTTAAAGGATTTCGTCCCCGAAATCTTCAAGTTAGGAAGAACATATCCTACCATCCAACATCCATCTACTCAAAACATCATCCACGAGCAATCATTGTCCTTAAAGGATTCTAAATGTGGTATGAACATATGCAAAAGTGTGTGTATATGTACTTACCTAATGCAAAAATCAGGCGGTTACTGATACAGTAAACCTCCTTAATGCATATGTATGTAAATCAGGCGGTTACTGATACAGTAAACCTCCTTAATGCATATGTATGTCAGTGAAATGATTCTATATGTATGCAAATTCCTAAATTCATAGTATCTATATGAGTGCACATAACATTCATCCATATGCAACATCCATGTGGTGGCACAACAAGTTTCAATCATGAATAAGCATAAACACTCATGCATATGCAACATGAAGAGTGTGTGAGCCGATCTAGTGCCTAATGTGTATAATGCATCCACGAGTAACCACTTGCAAGCACTTGCAACCACTAGCAACCATCAAGCATAACATGTTTCAAATACATGTTTCATCCAAAGGGTTTCCACCTAAGGTTCTCATGACAATATAGACACGATAAACTCCTTTTTTTTTTTTTTTTTTTGAATTACAAGAAATCCATTCAAACTTTGACATATAGTACTAACCGATGAGTCTTAACCCCCTTATGGAGTTTACAACAGAAATAAGATCGAGAATGGGACCGAGAGGATATATATACAAAAGATAATTTGCAAGCAAGCTCCCCAGGAAAACAAGGATCAAGGATGCACTCTTACAAAGAGATATGATGCGTGTATCTAGTCTTCACTCTTCTTAGTCACGTTTCCTTGAGCTTAACTCCACTGTGCTTTGACCGTCTTTTATTTCATGATTTCTTGGCTTCCTAACTCCTATTTACCAAATTCGAGTTGGAACTCATTTCATTATCGCCTCTCGTCTTTCTTTTCCACTTATTCTTCCTTCTGTATCCTTGGCTTAAACACACTATAACCTCATGATTTCATGCAAGCTCTCCAAAATTCACTAGTGAATCCTGGATCTCGTCTACTTACTATACAGTATTCCACGCAGCAGAACTTTTCTTGAAAATACCAATCTACGTTGCTAATTGCCCTTATAAACGTGGTTTTCTATAACTCATGCTTAATCGAAATGAACCATCCGCCTATGAGTGATAGGCCATACCTAGATTCAGTTGCCTACCCATGGCTTCCTGTAGGCTATTTCAAAACTGGCCAACTTCTTGAGCGTAAACCGTTGCTAACCATGATGCAGTCCTCTCGCTCTTCACCGGACTGAAATGAGCACTCTTCGTGAGTCTACCTATTATGACCCACATACCCGTATTCCCTTTCTTTGATCTAGGTAGTCTATCCACATAATCTATCGAGATGTTTTCACACTTCCCTTGCGAAACCTCCAATGGAGGTAATGGCCCGCTGGGCTTTTATGACTTGGCCTTAACCTGGTGGCACAACATGCATCCTGAGACCAACTCGGCCACCTCCTCGAGTGATGCATATCTTCAAGAACCTTCTTTACCAAGTCTTCCACTCGAGGAACACATAATCTCTCATCGCGCCTTAGTCATCCCTTGTCATCTATAATATATCTAGCGAGGTGACTTAACATCTCGCCTCGAATCAACTGGTCCATGTTCTTGACCTACTGCGGGTCTTCTTCCTGTGAAACCCCCTTCTTGATCCAGAAGAGTAAGTCTAAGCTCAGGGAATGCTAACTAACTAGCCAAACGGAGAAAGCTTCTTACTTCAATTGCCCTTCTCAGAGCTTTCTGGTCTTAAACCGCAGCCACTTTAGCGGAATCCACCGCTAAGCCTTACTTAAGAACTATGTGCCCAAGAAATCCAACTTCTTTCCTCCAAAGTGACATTTGGAGAACTTGACCTTCCACTGGTGGCTCTAAGCGTATCCATCTCCTCCTTGAGATGTATAGCATGTTCTTCCTCGTTCTTTTGAGGAGATCAAAATATCGTCTACGACGACCACGACAAACTTGTTCAAGGACTCCCTAAACACCCTACCCATCAAGTTCACGTAATATGTGGGTGCGTTAGTCAAGCCAAATAGCATGACTAGCCATTCTAAAAATCCATCTAGAGTCCTAAACGCAGTCTTGTCAATTCCATCCTCAGCCATCCTAAGCTGATGGAATCCGGTAGCTAGATTAAAAGAAAACAGATGCTCCTACAAGCTGATCAAACAAATCATTGATCCTTGGTAACGGTTATCTATTCCTCTCACGATAATCAACACATAAGCGAAACAAACTGTCCACATCAGTAACGAATACTACTGGAGCACCCTACTCGAAAATGCTTCGTCTCAGGAAGTTCTTCTCAAGCAACTCCTTGACTTGCTTTCTTAACTCTCATCTCGTGAGGTCACGTGCCTAATCGGCCATGAAACTGGCTTGGTATTACCAACCAGATAATGCGGAAATCTATCCCACGTCCAGGGGTAACCCCTTCACTTCACCCAAGATATCAGGATATTCTCGGACCACCCTCACAGATTGCAAACTATCGATAAACGAGTTGAGGGATTCAAGATAACATAACATGACGGGACCCATAGGGTTGCTAGAAATTTCTAGGGTATTACCGAGGCGAGTCGTGAGCCTCACAACCATATATACAAAAACCCAGAATGGCTCCAAAACAGGACAACCATTCCATGCCCAAAACCAACCCATATCCCCTGAAACCGAGAATAAAACATCCCACGAGAATTCTATACTCAAGATAGAAATTTTCAAATCCACTCAGACCACAAACAAACGGGCAGAACCCCCAATTGGATTTGAAACATATACGGGATCATCAACTAGGCTAGTACTTAGGTGCAAACTTTCAACTAGATCAGATGAAATAAAACTATACGATGCGCCAGAATCAAACAAAGTACAAACAGGGAAAGTCAGAAAATGTAAACAAGACTTCCACAGAAACACTACCTCTATCATAAGCTGGAAGAACGGTGCTGAGGGGATGAACTCGCCCTCCAGATAGTCCTGCACACTGAGTCTGACCTTGCCCTTGTTTCCTCGGGCAATCCTTGCTGAGATGTCCAAACTCACCACAAATGAAGCATTCGCCCCGCTTTCTCTTTTCCTTCTTCCTACATTCCCTGGCTATATGTCCAACTTTACCACAGAAATTGCATTTCCTATTCCCTCTTGGCTTGTTCTTGCGGTTGTTGTTATTCTTGCCCCGTTTCCCGGAATTTACTCTCTTGTCTTGAGACTCATTCGCCTTGACCTCTTTCTTGTCATTGTTATCTTCTTCTTGAAGTAGGGCCATATTCACCAAATTCTCGAAAGTCGCCCCCAAGGGTATATGAGACATAGCCAAACCATGTAATGGCTCGTTTAATCCTAGAGCAAAGTGTAGGGCCTTCTACTGAGCTGTATTAACTAAGTCTAAATCGACCCGAGCCAGTTGATTAAACTTATCTATGTATTCCCTAATAGTCATGTCCCCTTGCTTCAGTGATAAGAACCTCAGTCCAAACCTTCCTCTAAAATCATCCCAAGTTTCAATTGGCCTAGCAGCGGTGGTGACTACCCACCAACGTGCAGCTTCTTCCTTTAGCAACCATACTGCCAATAAAACCTTCCTACGGTCACCCATATCAAAGGTGGCTAAAAGATCTTTGGTCTCTTTCAACCAATTTCTTGTCTCTACAAAAGTCTCTGTTCCACTAAAATTCTTGCCACCCATCCTCTTAAAGTTCTTGCAAGTTTCCGCAAAATCCGCTTGTGGAGGCTGAGGGGGAAGAGGAACATCAGCTACGGGAGGAGGAGGAGGAACAACGGCCTCGACTGGGAAGACAACATTAGGGACACCCGGGACCGGTGCCGTGACTTCCAAGTACCGACGAAACCAATCGGGTATCGTTACTCCTTCGGGCAAGATGAGATTATCAGACATGCTGGAAACGAAAAGAAAAGAGTTCAAACGAGGGGTCAAAGGATAGTGCTAATGGCTTTTGGGGAATAGCCTTTTAAAAATAGCTAGACTTTTCTTTGGAAAAATACTTAATACTTGGTTTTGAAAATAGTTTTTCTTTTCAAAAGTTTTAAAAACCTTTTTATCCCTTCTCGTAAACCATATGCTCTGATACCAAATGTAACACCCCACCTCCGCCAGGGTGGCTCTTTCGAGCGACTCTGACTTTGGTGGGGCGTTTTAAAACAAGGTAAACATGCATAATGATATAGCAAGGCAGGACATGACATACATACATATATATATATATATATATATATATATATATATATATATATATATATATATAATAAACAGAGTAAGTAGATAAAACAGCGGAAGATTCTTAAACCATTTCAAAAACACAAGTCTGGTACATCAAAATGTCAATTTCCCAAATAAACAAGTCTAGTACATGAAATAACATCATCTGAAACTGAAAAAGAAAACATAAAAGTAGCTATCCCCAAAGTGGAAAAACCATAGCGAGCTCAAGTCCAAAGCATACATGAGCTATCCAAGAAAGCAGCTAAGATCCAAGCTAGGCTCCTGTATTCCCTCCCTGAGAACCTGGGGGGGGGGGGGGAAACGGAAGAAAAGAGGCGAAAGAAAACAGGTCAGTCAAAAAGACTGAGTAAGCCCTGCTACGATCAGTCTATAAACTAATAAAGTTAACATCATGATGGAAACTGAGATGATCATAGATAACAACATACTGGCATGATAAATTAACTACAAGATAGATAGAGGTGTCATCGCATAAACATGGCTAAGTTTTGCACCACGGTGTACTAGCAACCCAACATAACAGGTATTGATCCCTTGGCCCAAGCTTTGGCCCAATAACATGAGGTGACCTTAACACAAGGTCCAGCCCAACGGTCTAATCGATCGGCTCCCTATAAACCTAACACGTCAAGTGTTGGTGTCCATATGGCCCACATATGGTTGTAGTTAGACTGTGCTGGGTCCACCTTTGGGTGTATCAAGCCCTCGGGTGTCAACCCCAGACACTTAAGCAATAATGCACAGCCCTAACCTACTGGTACCCGTGCCTCGAGTTTGTCCAACACCGGACTACGTGCACGTCCGTAGCCCGCCTGGACCCGCACCGCTGTACCACTCAGCCATCGCCCTTTGGTCGCTTACATCCGTCTAGTAATCGTGCCCCGCCCTAGCCTAGTCCTTTAGGGTTGTGATGATACCAAACTGGGATTACTACCGGAACAGACCCGCTGCTAGGGTTTTCTAAGAGGGTTAAGTGCGATTTAACCCTTCACTAATCACGGATTAAATTGGTTAAGTATAACTTAACCCCATTCTAATCCCTCGAACCCCCCATTGGATTAAACTGGTTAAGTGTAACCAATAGTTCACACTTAACCCCATTTCAATCCCTCTAATCCCCAAGTGGATTAAGTATTAGTGGATCCTGACTTAACCCTAATCCTGAGGCATTAATTAATTTAATGCACCTTAACCTCTCACATTAGACCTTGTTGTGGTTACTAGTTAGGCCGGGCGGGTCCGGGTAGCTTTACACCACAACTTGGTCTAACCTCGGGTCTTGGCACCATATGACCAACTTCTCACATTGGGTCCTATTGTTTGTAGCCACTAGTTAAGCCGGTCGGTTCCGGGTAGAATTACGCTACAAACTCGACCCAACCTCGAGTTGGCCACACTTATGTTTTCTAAGTGTCATGTCCACTTTATTTCAAAACATCATCACAAGTCAACAAATACTTGGGTAGACCTAACTTAATAGGTAAATTCCCAAGGGGTAGACCTAACTTAATAGGTAAATTCCCAATCTTATATTTTCATGTATTTTAAGTTTACCCAAACCCCCCAATGTCATTCTATCGCTTACATATTCGTAATAACGCATAAAGGATAGGAAGAGGGAACTTGGCACAACATACATGATGGACTTGCATATCACAACAAACACACATAACATGTTAGACTTGCACAACTTAGCATCGTGAACTTGCATATTACCATAAACGTGCATAACATGTTAAACTTGCGTAACTTAGCATAGTGAACTTGCATATTGCCATAAACATGCATAACATGTTAAACTTGCCTAACATGGCATAGGGAACTTGCATAAACATGCATAACTTGTCAAACATGCACAACTTGTCATTTTAAACTTGCATAAGCATGCATAACTTATTAAACATGCATAACATGGCATAGTGAACTTGCATAAACATGCATAACTTGTCAAACATGCACAACTTGTCAAACATGCACAACTTGTCATTTTAAACTTGCATAAATATGCATAACTTGTTAAACTTGCAAATCATGGCTTAGTAAACTTGCATAAACATGCATAACTTGTTAAACTTGCAAATCATGGCTTAGTATACATGCATAACTCAATTAACTTGCAAATCATGGCTTAGTACACTTGCATAAACATGCATAACTCAATAAACTTGCAAATCATGGCTTAGCAAACTTGCATAAACATGCATAACTCAATAAACATACAAATCATGGCTTAGCAAACTTGCATAAACATGCATAACTTATTAAACTTGCAAATCATGGCTTAGTATACATGCATAACTCAATTAACTTGCAAATCATGGCTTAGTACACTTGCATAAACATGCATAACTCAATAAACTTGCAAATCATGGCTTAGCAAACTTGCATAAACATGCATAACTCAATAAACATACAAATCATGGCTTAGCAAACTTGCATAAACATGCATAACTTATCAAACATGCATAAACCCCAACTTTCATCACACATTAACTTTAGAGTTTCTAAAATGAAGGTAAGAGGGCTTACAATGCTTAGGCGGACTCAAATGAGTATAGCAAATGTAAGAAACCCCTTATGCAACTAATTTAAAACCCCCAAATGCAAGCAAACTTGATCAAGACTCCTCCTTTATGATGCCAATAGAGAAACAAGCCTTTAATGCAAACTAAGGAGGATCATACAAGCCTAAATACCCTTGTATGCATGGAAATCTCTTAGGGATTTGTTTAGGAATTGTATGAAGAGGGTGGAGGCCATGAGAGGATGGATTTTGGCATAGTTTAGTTGCTAGATTGAATAATGAGTGATTTAGGGTAGGTTAGGGTCTTATTTATAGAAGATTAGGGTGTTTTTAGCCCTAGGATTAACCCTAGGTTAGTTTTGGCCCGTCAGATTTCGGAATTCTCTAGAACCAAGCCACAAGACCAAGCCCAAACCAAAATGGTGCGCCAGGCAACATTGCCTGGCTACCCCCTGTCGACAGGGCTGTCGACAGGGCTGTCGACACCATAGGGACCCTGTCGACAGGCCTGTCGACATGCGGGTCCTGGCGGGAATTTTCCCGCCTGCGCCAGTTTGCCCTAACCCTTGTTTTTAATTTCAAAATTTAAATCTGTTTTTACTTAAGAATTTTCTGCAAACTTCAATGGGCCTTAACTAGGTCATACGGACTCCGATTTTCGAAAACTCGGACTCTATTTCGCGTATTTTTCCGAGACGAACGCAATGGCATAGCCCGTTTCCCTTGATTCAGATTTTTAAATTAAATTCTGCCTCGATTTTCATTATTACAGGTTGTTGAAAATACGGGTTGTTACAGAAAGCTTTACTAATGCCTAGTCTTGGCTAATGGACCGTGGAAGAATTTTTAAAGCTACTAGCAAGCCTGATGAGGTGAAGAGGAGAATTGCGGCCTGGCATCTGAAGGATGAGGCCCTTGAATGGTGGAACTTTTATATCGGTGGAAAACAATGGCCGAATATTTACGTTGGCCGAATTCAAAACCGTTTTGAAGCGAAGTTTTTGCCAAGGGAAGAAATAAATATCCAACTAGAGAAATTCATCCACCTCAAGCAAGGAAGCTTGAGCCTGCAAGAGTATGTATCCAAATTCACCGAATTATGTAGGTTTGGAAGAGGATTGGCAGACACCCCCATGAACAAAACCCTTAGACTTGATAAAGGACCGAACTCTCCGTTAAAGGAAACCCTATTAGCCTAAGTAACATTTGGGGTAACTTTTGAAACTCTAGCTGAGACGGCTACCCTATGCATGGTTGAAAGCACCAAGGAAGATAAAGAAGGAGAGAAGGGAGTAAGCTCCAACAAAAATAAAAAGAAGGAATGGTGGAAAAACAAGAAGAAGAACAAATTCAAAAAGGACGCAAAGACTTGTATGAGGTGCAACCGCAAGGGCCATGAGGCCAAGGATTGTAGGACCTCGTTAGCAAAAAAGGAGTTCAAGGGAAAGTGCTATAACTACCACGAAGAAGGACACATGTCCAAAGACTTCCCAAAGCCCAAAGTTGTCAAGAGTGGCCAGAACTATGCAATAGAGGCATCACCAATTAAAAGTTGACCCCTAAGAGACCAAGGGCAGCCCGCACTCGATGGTATAACCTTTGTTTTAGGAAATTTTGTAGACACCTTGTTCGATTCTAGAGCAACCCATTGTTATATCTCTAAGCGATTAGTAAATCTGTCGTAACTTCCCTTATCTATCTCGGATAGTCCGATAGGGGTGGCCAACCCTATCGGATGATCTAAGTATCTTGAGTTGTTGTGTATAGACATAGTATTGGAGATCAATAGTGTCGAGTTTCATTGTGAAGCGTATGCATTATATTTCATGGGGTATGACCTTATCCTAGGTATGGACTGGTATCGTTTAATGGGGTTGTCCTAGATTGCGATAAGAGACTCGTTCGTCTTAGGAGCTGAGGAGGATGCAGCTTAAGTATTCCTTGTAATGTTAGAAACAAGGATAAAGCCTTAATATATTCCTTGTCTCATAGTTTTGAAGGACCATCTTCGATCCTTATAGTTTGTGAATTCTTGGATGTCTTTGAGGAAGTCACGGGACTTCCGCCCCATAGAGAAATCTCTTTTCATACTGACCTAGAGAAGGACACTAGACCTGTAGCACTACCCTTAGAGGCATATGGCATCTAAGGAATGAAGGGAGATAGACAAACAGAATTCTAAGTTATTATGAAAAGTTTTCATTCATCGAAGTACCTCAGAATGGGGTGCACCTGTTGTATTTGCCACCAAAGAAGACGAATCTTTGAGACTTCGTGTGAACTATAATTTACTCAATAAGTTAACCAAAAAATAGGTACCCTTTACCAAGACTCGATGACCTTTTTGACCACTTGGGAGGAGCATGAGTATTTTCCTAACTAGACCTTGCTACTGGATTTCACCAATTAAGAATTCCGGAGGATATCAAGGACAAAATTGCATTTAGGACGCCAAACGAATTATTCCAATGGGAAGTTATGCCCTTCGGACTAACGAATGCACCCTCCTTCTTTGTTGACCTCATGAGTAGAGTGTTTAGGGGCATTTTAAACAAAATTGTGGCTGTCTTCGTAGATGATATCCTTATATTCTCAAAGGACCGTAAAGAGCATGAAGATCACTTGAGACAAGTGTTAGGGATATTAAGAAAAACCAATTGAAAGAAAAATTCTCGAAGTGTCACTTCTGGAGGGAAGAAGTAAGTTTTTTCGGACATATTGTGTCAGGAGAAGGCTTGACCGTAGATCCCGCAAAGATCGAGGCAATCAAGGAATGGACGATACCTCGGAATGCTACAAAAGTGAGAAGTTTCCTTGGATTAGCGGGATATTATAGGAAATTCAATAAATAATTTGCCAAGATTGCTACTCCATTAACCCAATTGATGAGAAAGAATTTGGTGTTCGCTTGGAGTAATAAATGTGATATAGCCTTTAAGAAATTAAAGGAAGTATTAACTAGCGCACCTGTCCTAATTATACATGACGGTTCAAAATTGTTCACCGTTTACACCGACGCATGTGGGACCAGTTTAGAAGCAGTCCTTATGGAAGAAGGAAGAGTAGTTTCCTATGCTAGTAGACAACTCAAGGATCCAGAGAAAAGATACCCAGTTCATGACCTTGATTTAGCCGCAGTAGTGTTCACCCTTAAGTTGTCGAGGCATTATCTTTTAGAGGAGAAATTTGAACTCTTTACTGACCATAAGTACCTTAAGTATTTATTTTCTCAACGTGACCTAAACTTGAGACAACAAAGATGGATGGAATATATTGCCTCATTTGACTTTACGATTCAATACACCCCGGTCAAGGGGTATGTAGTGGAAGATGCTTTAAGTAGAAAACATGCGATGATAGAATGCAAGAAATTAGAGTTTCTCTCTAATTTTAATTTACAACCCTCAACAACCACTTCTAATGGTTTTCTTAGGACTATGATAATTAGACCTACCTTAAGAGAAAGGATCCAAAGCGCACAAGACATCGACGATGATAGAAGTTTACTTTGGGATGGACGACTTTACATCCCTAAGGATGAAGGGTTGAGGAAAGAAATTCTAGAGGAATGCCATAGGTCAAAATTGACTATACACCCCGGTGGAGACAAAATGTACAAGGATATGAAGAGGGAGCTCCATGGGGAAGGAATGAAGAGAGATGCAGCTGAGTTGTAGCCAAATGTTAAACATGCCAAAAAGTGAAAGCGGAGCAAGGGAAGCCCGGAGGACTATTACTACCTTTAGAGATCCCCACGTGGAAGTGGGAACATATTTCCATGGACTTTCTGGATGGGCTTTCTAGAAGCCAGAATGGTAATGGGGCCATTTGGGTTGTGGTGGATCGTCTAACCAAAAGCGCCTATTTTATACCAGTTAAGAAGACAAGGACTGTAGCCTCGTCAGCCCAATTACACATCAAAGAAATTGTGAGATTACATGGTATTCCATCGAGTATCGTGAGTGACAGAAAACCCTTATTCATGAGTGAATTTTGGAGAAGCCTACAAGAAGCATTAGGAACGAACCTCAATCTAAGCACAACTTACCATCCACAGACTGATGTACAGTCAGAAAGACTAAAATGAATCTTAGAAGACTTGCTCAGAGCTTGCATCATCAGCTTTAGAGAAGTTTGGGAGCAGCACTTACCTCTTATGCAGTTCACGTATAATAATAGTTTTCAAACGACGATTGGTATGTACCCTTTTGAAGCGCTTTATGGGAGGCCATTCAAATCACCAACTTGTTGGTGGGAAACTACCAACAAGGTTATACTCAGACCAGACTTCGTCCTTGATTCCACGGAGAAGATATCTTTGATTTGGTAGAGGATGAAGGCAACCCAAGACTGTCAGAAATCATATGCCGATAAGCGAAGGAGAGAACTTGAATTTAATTTTGGAGACTTGATATTCGTGAAAGTATCCCCTCTTAAGAAAACTGTTCAGTTTGGAAAGACTAGAAAATTGGCTACCAGATTTATTGGGCCTTTTCATGTTATCAAGAAGATATGATCTTTGGCTTGTCGAGTGGATCTCCCAGAGCATCTATTGGGAATCCATAGTGTCTTTCATATATCACATTTGAGAAAGTGCTTTCATGATTCTACTATCAGACCTGAGCTTGATAAAATTGGGGACATGGGAAATCTTGAGTTAGAGTCCCGTGTGCCACTACAAGGATTGTAGAGCACAGAATCAAGGGATTCCGCAACAAAATCGTTCGCCTCGTCTAAGTAGAATGGGGAAATGACCTTGCGGAAAGCACTTGGGAGACCGAGGATAAGATGAGACAGACTCATCAAGAGCTTTTCTCGGGTAATTTTTTCTTAGATCTATATTTGTGGATGGATCGTGATTGCTCGATTGGATGTTAGGAAATGGATGCAACACCATTGCACAAGCACACTCATATAAAAATATATGCATAATTAGGTCTTTTGCATACATATTGCATCACTTATTAGACCTACATGCCAGGGTATAGCTCAATTTAGTTGGTCTGCAGTTCATAATCACTGCGAGTCATAGATGCTTATGGTTGATTTAAAAATAATATGGATGTACAACATGGATGTGATCGTGCTAGTTGTGTTTTTCACCCCTTAAACAAATTTAGGGACAAAACCTATTTTAAGGGGGGGAAGAATATGACATCCCATAAAAATTCATAAGTATTACCAATTAAAAAATAATTAAATATAATCAATTAAATAATATGGCTAGAAAATGAGATTTTGCAGCTTTAGGAATTTGGGTATGAAATTCTTTTATTTGGATTCATGGCGAGATTCTAAATTGTAATGACCTGAGGGAATTCGACGCTCGAATTCCGACAATAATACAAAAATCCTGTATCATTTGCCAGAACCCAAGTATAGTAAATGTAACAACCCGAATTCCAACAGACTGAGTTTTTCTTCAAAATTCTACTCCATCGAAACCCGTATTGGTTGCTCTGGCATCTTGCAGAAAAGACTGAGATATAAAATATATCAGAGCTCAGGAAATATCTCACAGCGGAATGAATAAAGTATAATATAATCAAAGTATAGCCTTACCGTGTTAATAATATTGCCTAACCAGTATCCAAAGCTATCATATCTCTGACACAAATCTAACCTATGAGTATGTTATGAGGAGGAAGGGGGGGGGGTCTGAACACAAGTTCTGGTTACTGGATTTAAACTATACATTTTGGATAACCCTACATATACCGTTCAATCATATTTTCTTATTCATTA
Organism: Allium sativum; assembly: GCA_030737875.1. Classification (NCBI taxonomy): domain Eukaryota; kingdom Viridiplantae; phylum Streptophyta; class Magnoliopsida; order Asparagales; family Amaryllidaceae; genus Allium; species Allium sativum. The sequence goes on from CM060920.1 coordinate 736,634,543, forward strand.
GGTTACTCGTGTTAACAACACTCAAGGCTTACACACACGTTGTACCCATTTACTCCCAGTGGATTAACCTAATTCAATATATATGTAGCTACCCCCAATATTGAGGTACACCCCATGGTATCCCACTCGCACGGTCTCCGCCGTAATGCCATAGAAATATACGCAGTCCCTCTTCCTACGCCGGAGTGACATACGGAACTTTGTATAACAACGCCACGTTCCACATAGAACCACCATCGCCATGCTACATAAGCGTACGGACTGCCACCTTTGACTGAATCAGATCACAATGTTATGCCAGAGTCAACGATACACCATACAGAGCAGACATGCATGTATCTAGACTTTCATACGTACGTATCGTCAATCATACCCGACGCCTTAACCGCACATAACCTCTAATGTGCACCGAGTTCAGTGGCAGGGCTGTACACGGAACTCGGTCAGGAGCTTTTCCATATCTGTACAGGCCTGCCTTTAAGGGCCTCAAAATACAGATATCCCTTGGGTCTGCTTTTCATGGTGGCTATGGCCCCACCTCGGCTCCTCCCGCAACTAGTAAAGACCACAAAAGCTAAGCAACTTGCCCCTAATAAACAATCTAAACATCCGGTTGGCGTCTCCCCTCAACCACCGTGCCTCGATAGTGAAAGGTTAATGGTATCTTAGGTTTAGCTCTAGTCTTTTCGCTTCCCACTGGCTGCCAATGACAGGTACCCAACGATCTACTATCATTATTGGTCCTGACCTCGCCTCCCGTTGAGGCGATCACCGAATCACCGTGGTGTCACCTCGTCACAACATTCTAACTGCAAAGCTACTTTTACAGTCAAGGCCCACCCATCTGTTAGTAACGCCCAGACCCAACCTCTGCGAGCACAACCTAAACATCTACCACCGCATAGAGGACTACCAGGAGCACCCTACGTATCTCAGGAAACCGCGTGCTTCCCCTTCCAATCCGTCAGAGATAACTGAATAATTAGATGGACATGCGCTCCCCTCGTGCCTCATGACACCGCGATGATCTACCCCGTTGGGTTATTCACCTTAAACGTGCGGACTGGTCCAAGCGCCTTATTTTAATATGTAATTAGACCTTATGTCTAAACATTCAATTATGCGCTTGCTCTACCTCATCGGGTTTCCATTTAACTTAGTTATTCCCATTCACATTGACTACTTAATCAAGTTACCAAGTTTCTCTCGCTTATTAATTTCAGTCATATAACTTAACCCATTTAAGTTTATTAATAAGCCCGTAACATGTTATTCTCTAGATTGTAATCCAAGGTCTGTAATCTACAATCTCTTTATATTATTCGTTGTCCAATAACATGTTCTTACTTAATACGTAATTAAGTATATCCCGATCCACATGTTTTATATTTAACATGTCACTCATTATTTATGATTAAATATAACTTATTTCATTTCATAAGTTTGCCTCATTCTTTCTTATTTAAGCATAATTCCATCTTATACTGTCACAACCACTTATAGTTGTTTATTTATTAACTTAGTTCTCTTAACCAAGGTTTATTAATAAGTTTCTCTTCCCATAAATATAACTTATGTTGTCCTCATCCATAGATTTCAGATTCTCGTTCTTAAAAATAACTTAATTTACAATTAAGTACAACTTACCTCATTACATAAGTTATTCCATTTTCTTTATTGTTTATTATATCCTAAGTTATAATTTCCAATTGTCCCTAGGACAAGCCTACCTATTATATAACATCCTCATTAATGTAATTTATTTATACTAGGTTATTATCATTCCCCGTTCATTCCACTTCTTTTACCGTTGTGACTTTCATTAATTTCCTTATTCATTTCCATTAATCACAATTAGTTCGATTTATTAATCCCGCTATTTACATATATATATATATATATATATATATATGTTTATGCACTAGACCTCTCACATTAAGCCTACACTTGTGGATGCTGGATTTTCCGGGGGGTTCCGAGTAGACTACTTCCACAAGTTGACTTAACCTCGTGTCTTAGCACCGTTACATGTATATTTACGCAATAAACCTCTCACATTAAATTAACAACTTGTGGATGTTGGATTTGCGGGGCAGTTTCGGACAGACTTCTACCACAATTTGAATTTAGGCGTGTCCATTCTTTCAATATTTCTATTTAATGTAAATTTTCTATATAATTTAGGCGTGTCCATTATTTCAATTTTTTACTACAATCTATATTTTACTTGTCATCATATTAAGCTCATTTTATGTCACATGTTCTTTCTAACATGAAATTGAATCTATTCTAACATGTAATCATGTATTTGTTCAAATCTAACAAATTAACATGTAATTTTCTCAATTCTATAGTTAATAATTCAAGTACATAACATGCCACAAGTTAGTCGTGTAATTAGAACATGTATGTATGGAAAAGTAATCTCTACACATGTTTTAACAAGTTTACATTTCAACATATGAACATTTCAGCATATTAAACGTTTCAACATATGAATTTTCCAACATATTAATATTTTTAATCATATTAATATTTCAACATATCATATTAGCATTTCATCACTTTAATCATTCTAGTAGATTTACATTGCATATTAATGGGGAATGTTAAACGATAATATACGATTATCAAAAATGATATAACTTAAATCCACTCACCTAATCTGCTTTCCAATTCCTGAATCTGGTCTAGATCTAGTATTCCATGGTCCTCCTAACTGAATTTAGAACCTAGCAACCAAGGATCAACAATTCTTACTAAAAGAAAAAGGGAAAGAAAGAGGAGAAAATTGAAATAGACCAGATTTAAGAAATTACCTTACTACGAATGTGATTCTGAAACCTTATTAATATTCATTCTTTTCCTCGAGATCTTAAATCGGAATTTTCCTAAACTAATTATTCTATATTTTTTTTGAAGAGACTTGAGGAGGAGGAAGAATGGTCGAGCGTAGACGTTGTCTTAGAAATATGAGATTTAGGCTAGGCTCTGCTAGTCTATTTATTGGTGTTCAGGATCTTATCGTACACGCAGCGCTGAGTTAGCATTCGAACTTGGTTAAGAAAACAGTCCAGATTCATCAATGAATCTGGTTGGATCTGGGGTGGGTCGACCCCTAGGCCGACCCCCCTTGGGTCCCGCAAGTTGTTTTGGTGCAGAAGTTTGAATTTCGAATGTTTGAATTTATGGAATTTATTTCACTGTTATTGCACATATAATCTTCTTATATGTATACAAATCTTCTAATAACCAATTTACACGTATATATTTAAGCACAACTTTTATTTCGCTTTCCAAATTCAAACGGTGTTGTACCGTTATTTAATTCTTGCCATATTTCTTTGATTGCACCCTAATCTTGAACTTTATCTCTTGTATATATATATATGTTTCTACACACACACACACACACACACAAATATATATATATATATATGCGCATATTTAAATATACATGTATACATATATTTTTCTATACTTCCTTATATGTATACTTTTCCTTATATCTGCATTTATACATATTTTCTCTTATGAACATGTGTTATTTTAGCCATTCCCTTAAAACAAAAATATAATGGTGGTAGGGATCAAATTATGTACCTATTGTATACAAGCCACATGCTCTAATCAACTGGACTACTAAGGCTATTGTTAACCACTCTTATAACAAAGGTAGTTATTGTTCTCTCCTTATTCCTCTTTTTCATGTTTGTTACAGTATTTCATTTAAACCATTGCATGGATCTTTTTCTTTTATTTCTCTTTTATTATTAATGCATAATATTTGTAAATCAATGCATGCGACATATTTACACTGCATGAAACCAATCCTTTCTTTTCTTTTAATGCATGCATTACATTTTTTATTTGCATTAATCTTTTCTTCTTCAGTGCATGTATTTATTACATGCAATCACATATTATCTTTATTTTATTCTTTATATATATATATATTTGTGTCTGTGCATATATATATATACACACACACACATGCATTATTTAATTATTAAATTGTCATAAAACGCGGGATGTTACATTCTCCCACCCTTAGGAAATTTCATCCCCGAAATTTGATAAGGGTAAAATAGATAATCCCTTGCATAATATTCATTCATCATGTGTGCATCCAATTTCTGCAAGCATTGTGCGCTTGTGCAAAGTGAAATACAACATTATAATACATGTATGCCTAATCGGTACCTCTTATGTGCATGCAAGTTTTTCAAAAATCCTTTTAAAATATGATGCTCACATCCTAAATATACTGGCAATTCTACATGAATGCAATATTTTGAAAATTAAAAATGCTTTTTCATCCAAATTTTCCCACACTCTTATTGAGCAAGAGCGTAGTTCATCCAATTTTTGCATCCAAAACCCTACCAAACAACTTTGTTTTTTGAATTTCAGAAAAATCTGATTCTAAATTCGATTTCTTATGTTACAAAAAGGTGGAAAACGGAAAACTTCACATCTTCCATTTTTTTCCAACCTTTTTCTAACCGTACTTGGATTTTACGTAACTATTTATAAAGATTCCCTATCTTCCTAACCAAGCACAGTGTGACGACCCCAAAACCCCGTATAACGGTGGCATGGGTAATCTTTGGAATATAACACATAAACAGATAACAGCAGAACATAATTAAATAAATACACCAGATAATGTACAAATAATACACTGGATAAACATAATCATTAGAGTTACACAGTATACAGGATCATACTTAGTACAAAATACAGTTCAGCTATACATAAATGTCTACAGCGGAAAACAAAACATAATATGTACAACAGGAGCTGAACAGCATAAAAAGAGATAAATGGTAGAATCCGTCTTCAGCTCCGGCTATCCAGAAAGAGCCTGCTAAAACCTGAATACAAGGCTGCCAGTATAGAAAAAGGGGCACCCGAGTTTGCAATTGAAACAAACTACGAGTCAGTCATGGGACTGGTATGAGAAATTTACTTAACATATTCTAATATATGGCCAATCACAGGACCACGCCACTTTCGCGGAACGGGTTTACTCCATTGAATTGTCAGTGCTTTACAACAAGAAAATATTTTAAACATCGCAATGCTTTTTATAAAAATGAAGCCATTATAAGACTCAGTTCCCATCACACAATGCAATGCAAACCGGAGGATAGAGTTTTAACCTTATTATGGCCAAAATATGCTTGATACAAATAAAACAAAAGCATTTGATATTATTACTAGTGTTTATATGTTTCAAAAACAATTTCAAATCATAAGTATCTATCATAGACGAGATTAATGCCCCATACCACTATGTCACCATATATAGTATACATTCAAAACCGCAAAGTCACGTATTTGGAAATTGGATTTCCATCATGAACCGAGGCAAGGGATCGTCCTCACCGAATTCGAGACGCTCTAGCCCGCACCTTAGGCAAGTACTCAGTCAAGCCTTTGTATCGTCAGGGCCGGTCCACCGATGCGGATTAAAATACCTAAACACTGCGTTTCTCCGCCCTTTGGGGGCGTAAATGAGCCAAATGACTCCATCGGCTCCACATAGTCACCGATATATCCGAGGCGCCTCGCAATAGCAACAACCACACAGGTGAAAAAAATATAAATGTCAGGGCTGGTAAGTTACTGACATCACCCTAGCTCAAAGGAAATGCATGCCATCCCTGATGTCCTCTCCCGTTTCTGGCTCATACCGGGGTGTGAGGCTCGCGAATCAACATTATACACAAAGTTATGCCACACAGGCCGTGCTTTGATCACCACCCACAAGACTTTGCTTTTCAACAGAAGCCTTGATCATTTTCCACTTAGGCGTGCCACACAGGAAATTCACTCCATGCGACTGATTTCTATCGATATATAACCTCTGAGCTCATACGTCTCAGAGAAGGGCGTTAAGCAAGAGAATAAATTCTCCGCCGCCAAACATATATATATTTAATAGAGATCAAGCAGCACAGAACAAAATCCAATGTCAGACACACAGTCCATTTACAAGTTCGTTCTGGGTCTGAACGAAACCAGAGGCACTATATACCTCGCATATCCATCGATCTCCACGTACGTCTGGACGATCACCACTTATTATCTATATTTCAGGATGCCTCCCAATCAAGACATCAGTAATCAACCAACCGAGGTGAAGATCTCCGGTCTTCAACCACCGTCTTCATCATCGACTTCTTACCGCCGATCAATTATTTGAAATGAGATTTAACTCGTCCTTTTCAAATAATTCACGTATACTTAGAATTTAAATCAATTCATTTCATTGGTTAAATTATTCGACATCAATAATTCTATTATTAAATGTACTTTTCTCTCCAAAAACATTCAACCATCAAATATCCAATAAACTAGGTAAATTCGGCTTATTTTCCATTCCATATCGTTTATAATATTTTATAACGATTTATCGCTATTTTTATTCATTTAAAAATAGCCAATTCATTCAAACGACGCTTCAGGTCATAACGCGGCCATGGCGCTGTTTTTCTTTAGATTTGATTTACACATATCTGAAAATCTAACCGTTGGATCATCACATATTTTATATCATTAGAAAGATCTTTTCAAAATGAATCCAACGGTTTCAGTTTTGGGAAAATCCGACGGTCGGATCTCCCGGTACACTCGTTTGAAGTTTCGATTTCAAAACACGAACTGCAGCGTCGTTATTCGATTTATTTTAATTATATTTATATTTATATATATATATATATAAATATAATTCATTCTTCGATTTCAAAGCCATATCCATTTCATATATTTGATAAAAATGTTATTTTTATCATCAAAAATATTTATTCAACACATGAATATTTTTAGCACTTCATATTCACAACAAAAATGAGATTTTATTGTTCAATCTATATATTCAACACATGAATGTTTTTGACTTCACACATACGATAAAAATATGATTTTTATCGTTCTTGTCCTTTATTCAACACATGAATATTTTCTATAGTCGTTATATATAATAAAAATGTTATTTTTATCTTTCAAAGAATTTATTCAACACATGAGCTTCATTCAACACATGAATTTCTATTCAACACATGGATTTCTATTCAAAACATGAATATTTCCTATAGTTTATATATATAATAAAAATGTGATTTTTATTGTAAAACAATTTATTTCAAAACACGATTATTTTATATAGTTTATATATAAGGTAAAAAATGTTATTTTTGGTGTTAAAACAATTTATTTAAAAAACTAATATTTTATATAGTCTATATATATGATAAAAATGTTATTTTTATCTTCCAAAGAATTTATTCAATACACGAACTCCATTCAACACATGAATTTCTATTCAACACATGAATTTTATTTCAACATTCAACACTTGAATTTTATTTCAACACATGAATTTAATTTCAACATTCAACACATGAATTTTATTTCAACACATGAATTTAAATCAAACACCGAAATATTTCAGAAAATTTCGGCAGCATAACGGCAGGGTAGTTAAAACCGGCACCGTCCCTAGTATGACTCCTCGCTCTACCTTAAAGCCTCGCAGCTTTTGACAATGGGGATTTTCAATATCTAGTTCGTACACAGACGAATTTTCCCATATACTAATCCTATTGGGATTTCAACCACAATCAATCATTTCAAATCCACCATTCATGATATTCACCAAATTTTCACATCAACAAATAATCCAAACAATATCACAAACAATATATATCGTCCATGGTCTATGGACGAGGGGAGTATATATATATATATAGATATACGTATATAACTATATTTCGATTTCATTTCAACATCATTTCAATTTACTTCAACGCACATATCATTTTTCCAACGCATATATAACTTATACATCGAACATACAGCTTATACAGTGCTTATACATGTGGTGTACAACGCTTATATAACTCATACTTCAACTATATAATTTATACATCATTGATTCCATATCTTTAATAATTCAAAAATCTCACATTGGGTTCCACTCCACCAAAAATAGCAGAAGGCCCAGAAAAATATGCGGTCTCTTCTAGAATGTAGAAGACGTCCACACGAGTCCACCGTCTCTTGTTTCACTGAATTTCGTCAACAAACGAAAAAGATATGATTTTTACAGTGAAATAATAAACCGTAGCGCTTTAAAGTGCTATTAAACAATTTAATATTATAACAGCCGTAACCTTTCAAAATTCTTCAAAACTAGGTCAGCCAAATTCTTCCAAACCGTGAAGCTTCACGCCGATCAACCATCGCCACGTTGTCCGCCTTGGAGAGGCGCACCTGGCGCTGCCCACCCTGATGAACTCGACTTGGTGGTGGCAAAGGATTTTGCCCTCGAATGGCGCAACTTCGTGGTGACGGTTCTCGATGTAGACAGCACGATGGGGGGTGAAGGTTACATGGATTTGAAGGTGGTGGAGGGATCTACAAATAACTCCAAAGCGCCGTGGGTTTTTAATGAGAGGATTCGCCGGAAAATGAATGGGAAGAACAGAGCGTGAGCCGCCGTCGAGAACGAGAGAGGAGCGAGGGTTTCTGAGTTTTTTTTTATATTTTTAAATTAATGAAAGAAAATTTTCTACTGGCCGTTAAATATATAAAATTTTAAAAGGGGGTTTTCTAATACGGACCCCAATCCAAACCCAACGACTGTCGTCCCTAGCTAAATATCCCCATTCCGAACACAATGGGACATGTTTCATAGGCCCATTCGACTGTTTGAGTCGGTTTCTCTTCGAATTAAAGTATAAAACATTCAATATTTAATTTGAACGTACATTTCAATTAGTCGGGGCCACATACTGATCCCAAAAATTCCAAAAAAATAAATCTAGCTATGTTTTGACGATACGGCACAAACAAAACTAGTTTCGTCGAATTCTGAGACCGTTTGAAAAATGGCCCTTTTCTGGTCGATCCAATTTAACAAAAATCGACCAAACACATTTTCCTTTTCCACAATCACATACTAACTTCAAAAATTATGAAATTTGAAACCTAGCAATAATTTGACATCCCGGATCAAACAAAAGTGGTTTTGTCGAATTCTGAGGTCGTTTGCAAAATGGCTATTTTCACGGGCTATATAAACTCTATAGGGACCTTTCTAAAAATTCATTTAGCCATAGCCTTTTTATTCCCGCTATGAAACATTGATTTTCAGATTCGTTAGAAATATAGTCACTAACAGATTTAAATATTTTCGGTTTCACTAAAATCCGTTTTATTTTGTACCCGGTACAGCCAGTCAAAGCTTGAATTCAATTTTTGAAACTGCCGTGCCCTTTCAGGCCTTGTTTATAATTAAAATTAATCATATTTATTTTCAAACATCGATTCAAACATACTTTTCGTTGTTATTATTTAAAATATTTTATTTTAAATATATAAAATTCACTAAAATGGCCAAATTAAAAATTTTAAATTGGCTCAGATTTTCCGGGTTGTTACAATCTCCCCCAATTAAAACTTTTCGTCCCCGAAAAGGATCAAAGTCGAAAGTGGATTCATTAACCAACCCTACTTTCCTTCCGGTTTTCATTCTTCAACTTTTCAGTTTTTAAGAATTTTCAAATTCTTCAAAAATTTGGCTAACACCCGAAATTTTCGAAAATTTTCGCCATAACCTCCTTTGTACAGAGAGCTTCGGGATATTTCAAATAGCCTCCCATAGCCCTCACCAATCCAAAAGAAAACGAAAAAGCCAAGCGGCTAGCAAATCGGCTCATAAAATCATCAAATCCCAAGAAATACAATAAACATGTACCTATTTGTCGGGCAAACAATTTTATTCCTCTGCTTAGCTGTTTATCCATGAAAGAACCCGTAACTTCCCCGTGAAGGAAAGCACGAATACTTTGAGAACAACACACAAAAGGACGCGTACGGAAGAACATTTCATTGTTATTACAACAATTCCATCAGATACAAGAATATACAGAGTATAAATGATTAAATTACATTCGACAAATATCAGAGATTACAATAAATTACATAGCAGCGGAAAGATATACAAAACACAACTAGAAGTGATACATGGATACAGAGCTTTCCGAGCATCGTTCCAGCTGTAAATCAGGACCCTGTGAATATAAATCTGCAAAACCAAAACTACTAGCTGCCCGTGTGGAAAATAGGGGCACCCAGAGTTTAGGTTAAAACAATAAACTCCAGGTCAGTCATGTGACTGGTGTGAGAACTAAAACAGTTATTAATCTTTATTTTAAAGTTCGGTAAATCAAGGGACCACGCCGTATAACACGGAACGGGTTTCCTCCCAAGAATACCAGTGCATAAAACAAACAGCGCAATGCTAAATAAAGAAAAATGAAGCTGTTATAAGACCCAGGTCCCATCACACAATGCAACGCAAGCCGGAGGATAGGGTTTTCCCTTATAACAGCCAAAGCATGCTTGATACGTTTAAATCACATTATTTTGATATTACTATATGTGTATAGTGTCAAAACAATTTCACATCATAAATATCAATCATAGGCGGCATGGGTACCATCTATCATGTCGCCATACTAGTTCTACAATTAAAACCGCAATACACGTATTGGAAATTGGATTTCCGTCATGAGCCGAGGCAAGGGGCAAGCTCCTCTCCGCGTTCGAGACACTCTAGCAAATGTCCCAGGACCCCACTATGATCCTTGGATCTTCAGGGCCGGTCCTCTCTTACTTTTGAGGATTAATTATTCCTGAACACACGTTTCCCGGTCCTTACAGACCTATATCCGAGGCGCCTCGCATTCCAACAACCACACAGGTGAAAAGTATATAAATGTCAGGGCTGGTAGGTCACTGACACCACCCTAGCTAGAAAGAAACGTCGTGCTCTCCCTGCAGTCACTATCCCGTTTTTGACTCATACCGAGGTGTGAGGCTCGCGAATTCACGTTATACACAAAGCTACGCCACACAGGCCGTGCTTTGATCATCAACCACAAGACTTTGCTTTTCAACAGAAGCCCTGATCAATTGCCACTTACGCATGCCACATTGGCAATTCACTCCATGCGACTGATGTCCATCGATATACAACCTCTGAGCTCGTACGTCTCAGAGAAGGGCGTTAAGCAAGAGAATAAATTCTCCGCCGCCAAACAGATGTATATTTAATAGAGATCAATCAACACAGAATAAAATCCAATGTCAGACACACAATCCATTTACAAGTTCGTTCTGGGTCTGAACGAAACCGGAGGCACTTTCCTCGCATATCCATCCATCTCCAAGTACGTCTGGACGATCACCGACTGTTTCCCTCATCTTGGGTGTACAGCCCAATCAAGATCATCAGTAATCACCCAAACGATGTGAAGACTTCCGGTCTTCAACCACCGTCTTCATCTTCGACATCTCGTCGAATCGGTTATTCAGAATGGGTATAACCCGGCCTTTCTGGATAACCCACGTATATAATTAACAAATGTTACACAAACACAACGAACGCCTCATTCCAATTCAGAATATTCTTTTATTCACAAAAACACATTCTTAGGGAAATGTTCCCATTAATTTTATCCAAGATAAATTCTTCTAAATTTATCCTATAATCTTCCTTTGGATATCATTTCAAACTAGTCGGGATTAACGAACCACACCGAAGTAATTATTTATTTTATTTCCCAATCCCAACCTATATATCCCATGGAGCAAAACTGGTGATACTCCATATCTAACACCACGGTGTTATCGGTAAAATTGATTACCATTTCACGTTCAAATCCAATTAAAGATTTAACTATCGCTTTGGAGCAAAACTGGTGATACTCCACTCTCGATCACTTTTCAGATTTGATAATTTAAATTATCAATTCACTTTTTAATCTAACTAAAGATTCATTAAAACTCCACTTAGTTTTAATCTTCTCAAAAATCAATATTATGTCTTTAACTGGGTTAAAGAACCAATGTCTTCTAAAACACGATTCACGACAAACCCAAATCACGTTTGATATTAAATACAAGGCTCTGAATAGAAAATATATCGGCTTATATTCAATATCAAATTCTGAAACCAACATATATCGTATTGGCAATAACGATATAAAATATATCTTTCAAATTCCCATAACAATATCTGTATAGTCACGAAATCCAACATCGAAATATCCCGAAGATAATTTCGATTCAACTCCAGCCCAATCCACGTATTGGGAATATTGATTATTTTTAAAATCACTTTCAAATTCAATTTATTTATTTCAAAAATAAATTGATTTTAATTCTAGTTCAAAACTAGTTCATTTCGATAAAAATCTATTTTTATCTTTTCAAATGTGGAATTTTTCACCTCAGTTCTTTCCAATTCACATATTATAATTTTACACAAATTATAGATATTTTTAATAATTTTATCAAGGCCCGTACAGTCGATTTCCAACAACGGCCATCGAACTGCACTTACAGCGACCTTTTTCGAATTTGATTTGGACATAATTCCAAATCCAACCGTTAGATTTCAAATTTCTAATATTCATTGGAAAGCTCTTTTCGATACGAACCCAACGGTTCCGGTTTTAGGAGAATCCGACGGTCGGATCTCCCGCAATGTCCGTTTGAAATAAATGGTCGAAATTCACGAACTGCCGCGGCGCGGCGCGTTCTATTCAGGCCATTATATTATATATATAATATATATAATATATATTTCGTCGATTTCTATTTAAAACGAATTATATAAATAGTTTTAAAATCGTTTCAAAAGCAATTTCAACTTTCTTTTCAATTCAAATCAAAATTGAATTCTTCTTTATAAATTCGTTTTAAAATTCATTTCAATTCAATTCAAATTTTAATTCAATTTGAATTCATTTCAATTCAATTCATTTCGAAATCGTTTTCAATTCAATTCATTTCGAAATCGTTTTCAATTCAATTCATTTCGAAATCGTTTTCAATTCAATTCATTTCGAAATCATTTTCAATTCAATTCATTTCAATTTGAATTCATTTCAATTTGAATTCATCTCTATTTGAATTCATCTCTATTTTATTCGAATTCAAATTCACTTTCAATTCAATTCGAATCGAATTCATTTCAAATTGATTCAATAAATTTTCCATTTGAATTTCAATCTAATTCAATTTGAACTTCTTTTCAAAATATTAAATTTTGAAATCACTTTTCAATATTCATTAAAAACGAATAAAATCGATATAAACATCGTTCGCGTCAAAATAACGCATCTCTAATCAACACGGCTTTATATTTCAATAATTTCGTTATTCTATTCAACAAATGAATATTTATTTCATTCAACACATGAATCTATATTTCTTTCAACACACGACTAATCTCAACACATGAGTACTGTCAACACATCACTATTTTTGTTATGTAAAATATTTTATAAAACTAAGGTATCTATCGTTTGATTTTTAATTAGACTTCTACTGGGAAGTAGTTCTAATTTTAAATATGATAAAGATGTAAATTTTTATTATATAAAATATTTCACTCAACACATGAACATCGTCAACACATGACTATTTTTATATTCAACACATGAATTTTCTTTTATAATATTCCTTATTTTCCCGATTGGAATGAGGCCCAATCAATCACCATATAACGTTAATTATATGGATTCCATACAACACATGTATATAATAGCTTTGAAAAATAATCAATCATCAACCAAAGTGCACTACACTGTATAAGCACCAAATATAAATAATTGACGCTTACACAGTCTGTCAATCGACCGATCGACATATTTAATAAATCAGGATGAGTGAACTTCAAATTTCATCCCAACACCCGTGTGGGGTTTCAAACAATTCAAACACAGATTTTATTTGTGCAGTTGGGCGACGTGTAAAATTTATCGACCCAATCGATATCAGTCAAATCAGTGTATACAAACAAATCGGCCGATTTGTTTATAAATATTTATTTATTCACTTTCACGTTAAAAATTACATTTTTAACGATCAAACTATTTTATTTTAACACTTGAATTTCTATTCAGTTCATTTATTCAATAAATGATTATTTTTATTTTTCTAACATATTTTGGAAAATTTCGGCGGCATAACGGCACGATACTAGAAACGGGACAAGGCCTAGCCTTATCCCCGGTCTAGTGAAGGCCCACGCCATTCACACATCAATCAAATCCATTTCAATTCACCAAACAATTCAACTTCAATTCAATTAATCTAACCAACTACACAACCAAACAATTTTCAAACAAGCCATCCATGGTCTGTGGATGACGGGTGTCGGGTGCTACTAAGCACCGTCTGCATCCTAGTATATATATATAACTAGAAAAAGAGATTTTGAGTGAGAAGTTCTCACCTATAGCTAAACCAAATGCCATGACTCTTCTTATGTAGAAATCTTCGTCGTTCTCGCCTTTTGTCACTTTCACCGCCCGTAGTCACTACATATATAAAAATCACACATTTTTATATTTTGATGTCTTTAAAATAAAAATCACATTTTTATTTGTTCGTTTTCAATTTAAAAATCATATTTTTATAATCACTTCATATATTTAAAAATCGAATTTTTACTACGCTATTCAATATATATAAAAATCGAATTTTTACTACTATGTTATATAGATAAAAATTATATTTTTATCACGCTATTTTCTATATAAAGATTTCGCCCCTTTTTAAATTTAAAGATTTCACCTTTTTAAATTTAAAGATTTCACCTTTTTAAATTTAACACTTTATCTCAACGTAGATAAAATAAAAATCAGATTTTTATTTCGTTACATACACAAGGATGATATTTTTATATTCTCTATCTCATAAAGATTATATTTTTAATACTTTAAAAATATAAAAATCATATTTTTAATATTTCTATATAGTAAAGACTATATTTTTAATATTTTAAAAATATAAAAATCATATTTTTATCACTTTAAAAATATAAAGATCGTATCTTTTACCAAATAAAAATCCTATCTTTTCACCTTTCAAAGTTCTAATCTTTTTCCATTTAAAATTCAAACCTTTTTCTATTTTAAATTCTTTTTTTTTCAGTTTTAAAATTCCTAAAAAATCAGTTTTAATATTCCTATTAAAAATCAGTTTAAATATTCCTAAAAAAAAAAAATCAGTTTAAATATTCCTATTTAAAAAGAATAAAATAAAATAAAAAAAACAAATAAATAAAATAAAAACGACTTACAGGGGATGGAGGAGAAGAGGGGTCGGAGGGGTGGCGGGTCGTGGTGGCTGCGGCTGCGTCGGTGGATGGGGGGAGGGGGTCTCGCGGCTGTCGATTAGGGCAAGGGGGGTTGGAGCTTCGAGGTGGCGGAGGAGGAGAAGGGGAGGGTCGCAGAGGAGAAGCAGGCGGAGGGAAGTGGAGGCCCGGCAGCGACTGGGGGGGGGGGGGGCGACGCGATTTGGGAATTTTTTTTTTCTTCTTTTTTTTTTTATGCTGTTGAATGAATATGGACGGGGGGGGGGGGGGGCAAAGGAGGTAAGGGTTTTTTTTTATTTTTATTTATTATTTAATTATTTTTAAAAGTTGACTTTCACATATGTCATCTAAACGAGGTCCACCGCCTGTCGTCCATAGCGTTTAACCCCCATTCCGAACACAATGGGATATGCCACGCAGGCTGATTCGACTGTTTGAATCAGTTTCTGTTAAATTTACATTTAAATCACTGTATTGAATTTTAAACGTACATTTCAAATTACCGGGGTCACATACTAACTAGAAAAATTCCAGAAAAATATTTTCTAGCTTCGTATTGACGATACGGTCCTAATAAAACTAGTTTCGTCGAATTCTGAGACCGTTGGAAAAATGGCCAATTTCCAGTCGATTAAAATCAACTGAAATTGGTCAAACGCGTTTTCCTTTGCCACGCTCACATATTGATTCGAAAAATTATGAAATTTGGAATCTAGCAATAATTTGACACTGCGGATCCAACAAAAGTGGTTTCGTTGAATTCCGAGGTCATCTGCAAAATGTCCATTTTTAAGGGCCTGAATTCCATAGCGACTATTCAGAATTTTCAATTGGACATATCTTTTGATTCTCGCTACGAAATTTCAACTTGTCGGATTCGTTGGAAAGATATCATCAATTAGATCCTAATGTTTTTGGTTTCACTAAAATCCGGATTGTTTTGCACCTGGTACATTCAATTGAAGTTTGAAATCGAATTATCGAACTACCGCGCCATTTTCAATTCTATTATAATTATTTATATAATTATTTATATTCTAACGACGACGCGTATAATATATACGTTCGAATTCTATTCAAAATAAATTTCTCGCTGATTTTATTTAAAATAATCTATTTTAAATATTCAAAATTCGCTAAAATTGCCAAAATAAAAATTTCAAACTGGCTCGCATTTTACGGGTTGTTACAGTCTCTCCCACTTAAAACTTTTCGTCCCCGAAAAGGAACAAAGTCGAAAGTGGTTTGATTATTCAGCTCTACGTTCGATTTGGCTTCCATTCTCCAACTTTCCAGTTTCTGAGAATTTTCAAAATTTCAAAAATTTGGCTAACACCCTAAATTTTCGAAAAATTTCGCCATAACCTCCCCTGCACCGGGAGCATCGGGGAATTTCAAATAGCTTCCCCGGTCCTTCAGATCTCAAAAAGAAAAAGAAAAAGCCAAGCGGCTAGCCAATAGGCTCACAAAATCATCATCACCCAAACAAAACAGGAAATTATGTAGTATACATGTACCTATTTGTCGGGCAAACAAATTTTATTCTCTGCTCTAGCCTCCTTGCTATGACCTGTTCAATGTAAGTATATGTATATACAAGCAAATGCAACCAATTTCAATCCAATTCAATTTTTGATTATATTAGGCATAAATGGTTAAAATTTTAGCAAACAAATAAACAAACAACACAAACATCAATCAATTAGTGAATTAGAGTTTCAAATCCATAAATTTTGATACATATATACAAAAAATCATGTTTTGATGCCAATTCACAACAATGTGTTCTAACTATATAAGCTTTGGTTCTCACACCAGTCTAATGGAAATATATAGAAAATCACACCTTCGAAACTCGAATATGAATACTGATGATGATGCACCATCATCAGAATCATCCCCGGATGTCTAGAATGTGATTCTATACCTACCCAGTATATTAAAACTTCGAATATACGTTCATGACGCGTATACGCGAAATCTATATATACTCGATTGTCCATATTCAAAATAAATAAATATTCAAATACGTTTAAAATGGTTTAAATTTTCAAAACAAAAATTGTTTTCAATTGAAAAATATACTCTTCACACTCGTTCTAGGATACTACTGATCCTATCTCTAACGAGTCATTCTAATTGGATATTGCTAATCCAATATCTGATGAATTCTTTCGTATGGTTCTAATGTGTCTTGTTCTCGAGCTCTGTAAACCAAAGCTCTGATACCAACTGAAAGAACCCGTAACTTCCCCGTGAAGGAAAGCACGAATACTTTGAGAACAACACACAAAAGGACGCGTACGGAAGAACATTTCATTGTTATTACAACAATTCCATCAGATACAAGAATATACAGAGTATAAATGATTAAATTACATTCGACAAATATCAGAGATTACAATAAATTACATAGCAGCGGAAAGATATACAAAACACAACTAGAAGTGATACACGGATACAGAGCTTTCCGAGCATCGTTCCAGCTGTAAATCAGGACCCTGTGAATATAAATCTGCAAAACCAAAACTACTAGCTGCCCGTGTGGAAAATAGGGGCACCCAGAGTTTAGGTTAAAACAATAAACTCCAGGTCAGTCATGTGACTGGTGTGAGAACTAAAACAGTTATTAATCTTTATTTTAAAGTTCGGTAAATCAAGGGACCACGCCGTATAACACGGAACGGGTTTCCTCCCAAGAATACCAGTGCATAAAACAAACAGCGCAATGCTAAATAAAGAAAAATGAAGCTGTTATAAGACCCAGGTCCCATCACACAATGCAACGCAAGCCAGAGGATAGGGTTTTCCCTTATAACAGCCAAAGCATGCTTGATACGTTTAAATCACATTATTTTGATATTACTATATGTGTATAGTGTCAAAACAATTTCACATCATAAATATCAATCATAGGCGGCATGGGTACCATCTATCATGTCGCCATACTAGTTCTACAATTAAAACCGCAATACACGTATTGGAAATTGGATTTCCGTCATGAGCCAAGGCAAGGGGCAAGCTCCTCTCCGCGTTCGAGACACTCTAGCAAATGTCCCAGGACCCCACTATGATCCTTGGATCTTCAGGGCCGGTCCTCTCTTACTTTTGAGGATTAATTATTCCTGAACACACTTTTCCCGGTCCTTACAGACCTATATCCGAGGCGCCTCGCATTCCAACAACCACACAGGTGAAAAGTATATAAATGTCAGGGCTGGTAGGTCACTGACACCACCCTAGCTAGAAAGAAACGTCGTGCTCTCCCTGCAGTCACTATCCCGTTTTTGACTCATACCGAGGTGTGAGGCTCGCGAATTCACGTTATACACAAAGCTACGCCACACAGGCCGTGCTTTGATCATCAACCACAAGACTTTGCTTTTCAACAGAAGCCCTGATCAATTGCCACTTACGCATGCCACATTGGCAATTCACTCCATGCGACTGATGTCCATCGATATACAACCTCTGAGCTCGTACGTCTCAGAGAAGGGCGTTAAGCAAGAGAATAAATTCTCCGCCGCCAAACAGATGTATATTTAATAGAGATCAATCAACACAGAATAAAATCCAATGTCAGACACACAATCCATTTACAAGTTCGTTTTGGGTCTGAACGAAACCGGAGGCACTTTCCTCGCATATCCATCCATCTCCAAGTACGTCTGGACGATCACCGACTGTTTCCCTCATCTTGGGTGTACAGCCCAATCAAGATCATCAGTAATCACCCAAACGATGTGAAGACTTCCGGTCTTCAACCACCGTCTTCATCTTCGACATCTCGTCGAATCGGTTATTCAGAATGGGTATAACCCGGCCTTTCTGGATAACCCACGTATATAATTAACAAATGTTACACAAACACAACGAACGCCTCATTCCAATTCAGAATATTCTTTTATTCACAAAAACACATTCTTAGGGAAATGTTCCCATTAATTTTATCCAAGATAAATTCTTCTAAATTTATCCTATAATCTTCCTTTGGATATCATTTCAAACTAGTCGGGATTAACGAACCACACCGAAGTAATTATTTATTTTATTTCCCAATCCCAACCTATATATCCCATGGAGCAAAACTGGTGATACTCCATATCTAACACCACGGTGTTATCGGTAAAATTGATTACCATTTCACGTTCAAATCCAATTAAAGATTTAACTATCGCTTTGGAGCAAAACTGGTGATACTCCACTCTCGATCACTTTTCAGATTTGATAATTTAAATTATCAATTCACTTTTTAATCTAACTAAAGATTCATTAAAACTCCACTTAGTTTTAATCTTCTCAAAAATCAATATTATGTCTTTAACTGGGTTAAAGAACCAATGTCTTCTAAAACACGATTCACGACAAACCCAAATCACGTTTGATATTAAATACAAGGCTCTGAATAGAAAATATATCGGCTTATATTCAATATCAAATTCTGAAACCAACATATATCGTATTGGCAATAACGATATAAAATATATCTTTCAAATTCCCATAACAATATCTGTATAGTCACGAAATCCAACATCGAAATATCCCGAAGATAATTTCGATTCAACTCCAGCCCAATCCACGTATTGGGAATATTGATTATTTTTAAAATCACTTTCAAATTCAATTTATTTATTTCAAAAATAAATTGATTTTAATTCTAGTTCAAAACTAGTTCATTTCGATAAAAATCTATTTTTATCTTTTCAAATGTGGAATTTTTCACCCCAGTTCTTTCCAATTCACATATTATAATTTTACACAAATTATAGATATTTTTAATAATTTTATCAAGGCCCGTACAGTCGATTTCCAACAACGGCCATCGAACTGCACTTACAGCGACCTTTTTCGAATTTGATTTGGACATAATTCCAAATCCAACCGTTAGATTTCAAATTTCTAATATTCATTGGAAAGCTCTTTTCGATACGAACCCAACGGTTCCGGTTTTAGGAGAATCCGACGGTCGGATCTCCCGCAATGTCCGTTTGAAATAAATGGTCGAAATTCACGAACTGCCGCGGCGCGTTCTATTCAGGCCATTATATTATATATATAATATATATAATATATATTTCGTCGATTTCTATTTTAAACGAATTATATAAATAGTTTTAAAATCGTTTCAAAAGCAATTTCAACTTTCTTTTCAATTCAAATCAAAATTGAATTCTTCTTTATAAATTCGTTTTAAAATTCATTTCAATTCAATTCAAATTTTAATTCAATTTGAATTCATTTCAATTCAATTCATTTCGAAATCGTTTTCAATTCAATTCATTTCGAAATCGTTTTCAATTCAATTCATTTCGAAATCGTTTTCAATTCAATTCATTTCGAAATCGTTTTCAATTCAATTCATTTCAATTTGAATTCATCTCTATTTGAATTCATCTCTATTTTATTCGAATTCAAATTCACTTTCAATTCAATTCGAATCGAATTCATTTCAAATTGATTCAATAAAATTTCCATTTGAATTTCAATCTAATTCAATTTGAACTTCTTTTCAAAATATTAAATTTTGAAATCACTTTTCAATATTCATTAAAAACGAATAAAATCGATATAAACATCGTTCGCGTCAAAATAACGCATCTCTAATCAACACGGCTTTATATTTCAATAATTTCGTTATTCTATTCAACAAATGAATATTTATTTCATTCAACACATGAATCTATATTTCTTTCAACACACGACTAATCTCAACACATGAGTACTGTCAACACATCACTATTTTTGTTATGTAAAATATTTTATAAAACTAAGGTATCTATCGTTTGATTTTTAATTAGACTTCTACTGGGAAGTAGTTCTAATTTTAAATATGATAAAGATGTAAATTTTTATTATATAAAATATTTCACTCAACACATGAACATCGTCAACACATGACTATTTTTATATTCAACACATGAATTTTCTTTTATAATATTCCTTATTTTCCCGATTGGAATGAGGCCCAATCAATCACCATATAACGTTAATTATATGGATTCCATACAACACATGTATATAATAGCTTTGAAAAATAATCAATCATCAACCAAAGTGCACTACACTGTATAAGCACCAAATATAAATAATTGACGCTTACACAGTCTGTCAATCGACCGATCGACATATTTAATAAATCAGGATGAGTGAACTTCAAATTTCATCCCAACACCCGTGTGGGGTTTCAAACAATTCAAACACAGATTTTATTTGTGCAGTTGGGCGACGTGTAAAATTTATCGACCCAATCGATATCAGTCAAATCAGTGTATACAAACAAATCGGCCGATTTGTTTATAAATATTTATTTATTCACTTTCACGTTAAAAATTACATTTTTAACGATCAAACTATTTTATTTTAACACTTGAATTTCTATTCAGTTCATTTATTCAATAAATGATTATTTTTATTTTTCTAACATATTTTGGAAAATTTCGGCGGCATAACGGCACGATACTAGAAACGGGACAAGGCCTAGCCTTATCCCCGGTCTAGTGAAGGCCCACGCCATTCACACATCAATCAAATCCATTTCAATTCACCGAACAATTCAACTTCAATTCAATTAATCTAACCAACTACACAACCAAACAATTTTCAAACAAGCCATCCATGGTCTGTGGATGACGGGTGTCGGGTGCTACTAAGCACCGTCTGCATCCTAGTATATATATATAACTAGAAAAAGAGATTTTGAGTGAGAAGTTCTCACCTATAGCTAAACCAAATGCCACGACTCTTCTTATGTAGAAATCTTCGTCGTTCTCGCCTTTTGTCACTTTCACCGCCCGTAGTCACTACATATATAAAAATCACACATTTTTATATTTTGATGTCTTTAAAATAAAAATCACATTTTTATTTGTTCGTTTTCAATTTAAAAATCATATTTTTATAATCACTTCATATATTTAAAAATCGAATTTTTACTACGCTATTCAATATATATAAAAATCGAATTTTTACTACTATGTTATATAGATAAAAATTATATTTTTATCACGCTATTTTCTATATAAAGATTTCGCCCCTTTTTAAATTTAAAGATTTCACCTTTTTAAATTTAAAGATTTCACCTTTTTAAATTTAAAGATTTCACCTTTTTAAATTTAACACTTTATCTCAACGTAGATAAAATAAAAATCAGATTTTTATTTCGTTACATACACAAGGATGATATTTTTATATTCTCTATCTCATAAAGATTATATTTTTAATACTTTAAAAATATAAAAATCATATTTTTAATATTTCTATATAGTAAAGACTATATTTTTAATATTTTAAAAATATAAAAATCATATTTTTATCACTTTAAAAATATAAAGATCGTATCTTTTACCAAATAAAAATCCTATCTTTTCACCTTTCAAAGTTCTAATCTTTTTCCATTTAAAATTCAAACCTTTTTCTATTTTAAATTCTTTTTTTTTTCAGTTTTAAAATTCCTAAAAAATCAGTTTTAATATTCCTATTAAAAATCAGTTTAAATATTCCTAAAAAAAAAAAATCAGTTTAAATATTCCTATTTAAAAAGAATAAAATAAAATAAAAAAACAAATAAATAAAATAAAAACGACTTACAGGGGATGGAGGAGAAGAGGGGTCGGAGGGGTGGCGGGTCGTGGTGGCTGCGGCTGCGTCGGTGGATGGGGGGAGGGGGTCTCGCGGCTGTCGATTAGGGCAAGGGGGGTTGGAGCTTCGAGGTGGCGGAGGAGGAGAAGGGGAGGGTCGCGGAGGAGAAGCAGGCGGAGGGAAGTGGAGGCCGCGCCTGAGGCGCGGTGGCGGCAGCGACTGGGGGGGGGGGGGCGACGCGATATGGGAATTTTTTTTTTCTTCTTTTTTTTTTTTTTTATGCTGTTGAATGAATATGGACGGGGGGGGGGGGCAAAGGAGGTAAGGGTTTTTTTTTATTTTTATTTATTATTTAACTATTTTTAAAAGTTGACTTTCACATATGTCATCTAAACGAGGTCCACCGCCTGTCGTCCATAGCGTTTAACCCCCATTCCGAACACAATGGGATATGCCACGCAGGCTGATTCGACTGTTTGAATCAGTTTCTGTTAAATTTACATTTAAATCACTATATTGAATTTTAAACGTACATTTCAAATTACCGGGGTCACATACTAACTAGAAAAATTCCAGAAAAATATTTTCTAGCTTCGTATTGACGATACGGTCCTAATAAAACTAGTTTCGTCGAATTCTGAGACCGTTGGAAAAATGGCCAATTTCCAGTCGATTAAAATCAACTGAAATTGGTCAAACGCGTTTTCCTTTGCCACGCTCACATATTGATTCGAAAAATTATGAAATTTGGAATCTAGCAATAATTTGACACTGCGGATCCAACAAAAGTGGTTTCGTCGAATTCCGAGGTCATCTGCAAAATGTCCATTTTAAGGGCCTGAATTCCATAGCGACTATTCAGAATTTTCAATTGGACATATCTTTTGATTCTCGCTACGAAATTTCAACTTGTCGGATTCGTTGGAAAGATATCATCAATTAGATCCTAATGTTTTTGGTTTCACTAAAATCCGGATTGTTTTGCACCTGGTACATTCAATTGAAGTTTGAAATCGAATTATCGAACTACCGCGCCATTTTCAATTCTATTATAATTATTTATATAATTATTTATATTCTAACGACGACGCGTATAATATATACGTTCGAATTCTATTCAAAATAAATTTCTCGCTGATTTTATTTAAAATAATCTATTTTAAATATTCAAAATTCGCTAAAATTGCCAAAATAAAAATTTCAAACTAGCTCGCATTTTACGGGTTGTTACAGTCTCTCCCACTTAAAACTTTTCGTCCCCGAAAAGGAACAAAGTCGAAAGTGGTTTGATTATTCAGCTCTACGTTCGATTTGGCTTCCATTCTCCAACTTTCCAGTTTCTGAGAATTTTCAAAATTTCAAAAATTTGGCTAACACCCTAAATTTTTGAAAAATTTCGCCATAACGTCCCCTGCACCGGGAGCATCGGGGAATTTCAAATAGCTTCCCCGGTCCTTCAGATCTCAAAAAGAAAAAGAAAAAGCCAAGCGGCTAGCCAATAGGCTCACAAAATCATCATCACCCAAACAAAACAGGAAATTATGTAGTAAACATGTACCTATTTGTCGGGCAAACTAATTTTATTCTCTGCTCTAGCCTCCTTGCTATGACCTGTTCAATGTAAGTATATGTATATACAAGCAAATGCAACCAATTTCAATCCAATTCAATTTTTGATTATATTAGGCATAAATGGTTAAAATTTTAGCAAACAAATAAACAAACAACACAAACATCAATCAATTAGTGAATTAGAGTTTCAAATCCATAAATTTTGATACATATATACAAAAAATCATGTTTTGATGCCAATTCACAACAATGTGTTCTAACTATATAAGCTTTGGTTCTCACACCAGTCTAATGGAAATATATAGAAAATCACACCTTCGAAACTCGAATATGAATACTGATGATGATGCACCATCATCAGAATCATCCCCGGATGTCTAGAATGTGATTCTATACCTACCCAGTATATTAAAACTTCGAATATACGTTCATGACGCGTATACGCGAAATCTATATATACTCGATTGTCCATATTCAAAATAAATAAATATTCAAATACGTTTAAAATGGTTTAAATTTTCAAAACAAAAATTGTTTTCAATTGAAAAATATACTCTTCACACTCGTTCTAGGATACTACTGATCCTATCTCTAACGAGTCATTCTAATTGGATATTGCTAATCCAATATCTGATGAATTCTTTCGTATGGTTCTAATGTGTCTTGTTCTCGAGCTCTGTAAACCAAAGCTCTGATACCAACTGAAAGAACCCGTAACTTCCCCGTGAAGGAAAGCACGAATACTTTGAGAACAACACACAAAAGGACGCGTACGGAAGAACATTTCATTGTTATTACAACAATTCCATCAGATACAAGAATATACAGAGTATAAATGATTAAATTACATTCGACAAATATCAGAGATTACAATAAATTACATAGCAGCGGAAAGATATACAAAACACAACTAGAAGTGATACACGGATACAGAGCTTTCCGAGCATCGTTCCAGCTGTAAATCAGGACCCTGTGAATATAAATCTGCAAAACCAAAACTACTAGCTGCCCGTGTGGAAAATAGGGGCACCCAGAGTTTAGGTTAAAACAATAAACTCCAGGTCAGTCATGTGACTGGTGTGAGAACTAAAACAGTTATTAATCTTTATTTTAAAGTTCGGTAAATCAAGGGACCACGCCGTATAACACGGAACGGGTTTCCTCCCAAGAATACCAGTGCATAAAACAAACAGCGCAATGCTAAATAAAGAAAAATGAAGCTGTTATAAGACCCAGGTCCCATCACACAATGCAACGCAAGCCAGAGGATAGGGTTTTCCCTTATAACAGCCAAAGCATGCTTGATACGTTTAAATCACATTATTTTGATATTACTATATGTGTATAGTGTCAAAACAATTTCACATCATAAATATCAATCATAGGCGGCATGGGTACCATCTATCATGTCGCCATACTAGTTCTACAATTAAAACCGCAATACACGTATTGGAAATTGGATTTCCGTCATGAGCCAAGGCAAGGGGCAAGCTCCTCTCCGCGTTCGAGACACTCTAGCAAATGTCCCAGGACCCCACTATGATCCTTGGATCTTCAGGGCCGGTCCTCTCTTACTTTTGAGGATTAATTATTCCTGAACACACTTTTCCCGGTCCTTACAGACCTATATCCGAGGCGCCTCGCATTCCAACAACCACACAGGTGAAAAGTATATAAATGTCAGGGCTGGTAGGTCACTGACACCACCCTAGCTAGAAAGAAACGTCGTGCTCTCCCTGCAGTCACTATCCCGTTTTTGACTCATACCGAGGTGTGAGGCTCGCGAATTCACGTTATACACAAAGCTACGCCACACAGGCCGTGCTTTGATCATCAACCACAAGACTTTGCTTTTCAACAGAAGCCCTGATCAATTGCCACTTACGCATGCCACATTGGCAATTCACTCCATGCGACTGATGTCCATCGATATACAACCTCTGAGCTCGTACGTCTCAGAGAAGGGCGTTAAGCAAGAGAATAAATTCTCCGCCGCCAAACAGATGTATATTTAATAGAGATCAATCAACACAGAATAAAATCCAATGTCAGACACACAATCCATTTACAAGTTCGTTTTGGGTCTGAACGAAACCGGAGGCACTTTCCTCGCATATCCATCCATCTCCAAGTACGTCTGGACGATCACCGACTGTTTCCCTCATCTTGGGTGTACAGCCCAATCAAGATCATCAGTAATCACCCAAACGATGTGAAGACTTCCGGTCTTCAACCACCGTCTTCATCTTCGACATCTCGTCGAATCGGTTATTCAGAATGGGTATAACCCGGCCTTTCTGGATAACCCACGTATATAATTAACAAATGTTACACAAACACAACGAACGCCTCATTCCAATTCAGAATATTCTTTTATTCACAAAAACACATTCTTAGGGAAATGTTCCCATTAATTTTATCCAAGATAAATTCTTCTAAATTTATCCTATAATCTTCCTTTGGATATCATTTCAAACTAGTCGGGATTAACGAACCACACCGAAGTAATTATTTATTTTATTTCCCAATCCCAACCTATATATCCCATGGAGCAAAACTGGTGATACTCCATATCTAACACCACGGTGTTATCGGTAAAATTGATTACCATTTCACGTTCAAATCCAATTAAAGATTTAACTATCGCTTTGGAGCAAAACTGGTGATACTCCACTCTCGATCACTTTTCAGATTTGATAATTTAAATTATCAATTCACTTTTTAATCTAACTAAAGATTCATTAAAACTCCACTTAGTTTTAATCTTCTCAAAAATCAATATTATGTCTTTAACTGGGTTAAAGAACCAATGTCTTCTAAAACACGATTCACGACAAACCCAAATCACGTTTGATATTAAATACAAGGCTCTGAATAGAAAATATATCGGCTTATATTCAATATCAAATTCTGAAACCAACATATATCGTATTGGCAATAACGATATAAAATATATCTTTCAAATTCCCATAACAATATCTGTATAGTCACGAAATCCAACATCGAAATATCCCGAAGATAATTTCGATTCAACTCCAGCCCAATCCACGTATTGGGAATATTGATTATTTTTAAAATCACTTTCAAATTCAATTTATTTATTTCAAAAATAAATTGATTTTAATTCTAGTTCAAAACTAGTTCATTTCGATAAAAATCTATTTTTATCTTTTCAAATGTGGAATTTTTCACCCCAGTTCTTTCCAATTCACATATTATAATTTTACACAAATTATAGATATTTTTAATAATTTTATCAAGGCCCGTACAGTCGATTTCCAACAACGGCCATCGAACTGCACTTACAGCGACCTTTTTCGAATTTGATTTGGACATAATTCCAAATCCAACCGTTAGATTTCAAATTTCTAATATTCATTGGAAAGCTCTTTTCGATACGAACCCAACGGTTCCGGTTTTAGGAGAATCCGACGGTCGGATCTCCCGCAATGTCCGTTTGAAATAAATGGTCGAAATTCACGAACTGCCGCGGCGCGTTCTATTCAGGCCATTATATTATATATATAATATATATAATATATATTTCGTCGATTTCTATTTTAAACGAATTATATAAATAGTTTTAAAATCGTTTCAAAAGCAATTTCAACTTTCTTTTCAATTCAAATCAAAATTGAATTCTTCTTTATAAATTCGTTTTAAAATTCATTTCAATTCAATTCAAATTTTAATTCAATTTGAATTCATTTCAATTCAATTCATTTCGAAATCGTTTTCAATTCAATTCATTTCGAAATCGTTTTCAATTCAATTCATTTCGAAATCGTTTTCAATTCAATTCATTTCGAAATCGTTTTCAATTCAATTCATTTCAATTTGAATTCATCTCTATTTGAATTCATCTCTATTTTATTCGAATTCAAATTCACTTTCAATTCAATTCGAATCGAATTCATTTCAAATTGATTCAATAAAATTTCCATTTGAATTTCAATCTAATTCAATTTGAACTTCTTTTCAAAATATTAAATTTTGAAATCACTTTTCAATATTCATTAAAAACGAATAAAATCGATATAAACATCGTTCGCGTCAAAATAACGCATCTCTAATCAACACGGCTTTATATTTCAATAATTTCGTTATTCTATTCAACAAATGAATATTTATTTCATTCAACACATGAATCTATATTTCTTTCAACACACGACTAATCTCAACACATGAGTACTGTCAACACATCACTATTTTTGTTATGTAAAATATTTTATAAAACTAAGGTATCTATCGTTTGATTTTTAATTAGACTTCTACTGGGAAGTAGTTCTAATTTTAAATATGATAAAGATGTAAATTTTTATTATATAAAATATTTCACTCAACACATGAACATCGTCAACACATGACTATTTTTATATTCAACACATGAATTTTCTTTTATAATATTCCTTATTTTCCCGATTGGAATGAGGCCCAATCAATCACCATATAACGTTAATTATATGGATTCCATACAACACATGTATATAATAGCTTTGAAAAATAATCAATCATCAACCAAAGTGCACTACACTGTATAAGCACCAAATATAAATAATTGACGCTTACACAGTCTGTCAATCGACCGATCGACATATTTAATAAATCAGGATGAGTGAACTTCAAATTTCATCCCAACACCCGTGTGGGGTTTCAAACAATTCAAACACAGATTTTATTTGTGCAGTTGGGCGACGTGTAAAATTTATCGACCCAATCGATATCAGTCAAATCAGTGTATACAAACAAATCGACCGATTTGTTTATAAATATTTATTTATTCACTTTCACGTTAAAAATTACATTTTTAACGATCAAACTATTTTATTTTAACACTTGAATTTCTATTCAGTTCATTTATTCAATAAATGATTATTTTTATTTTTCTAACATATTTTGGAAAATTTCGGCGGCATAACGGCACGATACTAGAAACGGGACAAGGCCTAGCCTTATCCCCGGTCTAGTGAAGGCCCACGCCATTCACACATCAATCAAATCCATTTCAATTCACCGAACAATTCAACTTCAATTCAATTAATCTAACCAACTACACAACCAAACAATTTTCAAACAAGCCATCCATGGTCTGTGGATGACGGGTGTCGGGTGCTACTAAGCACCGTCTGCATCCTAGTATATATATATAACTAGAAAAGGAGATTTTGAGTGAGAAGTTCTCACCTATAGCTAAACCAAATGCCACGACTCTTCTTATGTAGAAATCTTCGTCGTTCTCGCCTTTTGTCACTTTCACCGCCCGTAGTCACTACATATATAAAAATCACACATTTTTATATTTTGATGTCTTTAAAATAAAAATCACATTTTTATTTGTTCGTTT
Organism: Allium sativum; assembly: GCA_030737875.1. Taxonomy (NCBI): domain Eukaryota; kingdom Viridiplantae; phylum Streptophyta; class Magnoliopsida; order Asparagales; family Amaryllidaceae; genus Allium; species Allium sativum. Next base: position 736,664,218 of record CM060920.1, read on the forward strand.
TCAATTTAAAAATCATATTTTTATAATCACTTCATATATTTAAAAATCGAATTTTTACTACGCTATTCAATATATATAAAAATCGAATTTTTACTACTATGTTATATAGATAAAAATTATATTTTTATCACGCTATTTTCTATATAAAGATTTCGCCCCTTTTTAAATTTAAAGATTTCACCTTTTTAAATTTAAAGATTTCACCTTTTTAAATTTAAAGATTTCACCTTTTTAAATTTAAAGATTTCACCTTTTTAAATTTAACACTTTATCTCAACGTAGATAAAATAAAAATCAGATTTTTATTTCGTTACATACACAAGGATGATATTTTTATATTCTCTATCTCATAAAGATTATATTTTTAATACTTTAAAAATATAAAAATCATATTTTTAATATTTCTATATAGTAAAGACTATATTTTTAATATTTTAAAAATATAAAAATCATATTTTTATCACTTTAAAAATATAAAGATCGTATCTTTTACCAAATAAAAATCCTATCTTTTCACCTTTCAAAGTTCTAATCTTTTTCCATTTAAAATTCAAACCTTTTTCTATTTTAAATTCTTTTTTTTTTCAGTTTTAAAATTCCTAAAAAATCAGTTTTAATATTCCTATTAAAAATCAGTTTAAATATTCCTAAAAAAAAAAAATCAGTTTAAATATTCCTATTTAAAAAGAATAAAATAAAATAAAAAAACAAATAAATAAAATAAAAACGACTTACAGGGGATGGAGGAGAAGAGGGGTCGGAGGGGTGGCGGGTCGTGGTGGCTGCGGCTGCGTCGGTGGATGGGGGGAGGGGGTCTCGCGGCTGTCGATTAGGGCAAGGGGGGTTGGAGCTTCGAGGTGGCGGAGGAGGAGAAGGGGAGGGTCGCGGAGGAGAAGCAGGCGGAGGGAAGTGGAGGCCGCGCCTGAGGCGCGGTGGCGGCAGCGACTGGGGGGGGGGGGGGGGGCGACGCGATATGGGAATTTTTTTTTTCTTTTTTTTTTTTTTTTTTATGCTGTTGAATGAATATGGACGGGGGGGGGGGGGCAAAGGAGGTAAGGGTTTTTTTTTATTTTTATTTATTATTTAACTATTTTTAAAAGTTGACTTTCACATATGTCATCTAAACGAGGTCCACCGCCTGTCGTCCATAGCGTTTAACCCCCATTCCGAACACAATGGGATATGCCACGCAGGCTGATTCGACTGTTTGAATCAGTTTCTGTTAAATTTACATTTAAATCACTATATTGAATTTTAAACGTACATTTCAAATTACCGGGGTCACATACTAACTAGAAAAATTCCAGAAAAATATTTTCTAGCTTCGTATTGACGATACGGTCCTAATAAAACTAGTTTCGTCGAATTCTGAGACCGTTGGAAAAATGGCCAATTTCCAGTCGATTAAAATCAACTGAAATTGGTCAAACGCGTTTTCCTTTGCCACGCTCACATATTGATTCGAAAAATTATGAAATTTGGAATCTAGCAATAATTTGACACTGCGGATCCAACAAAAGTGGTTTCGTCGAATTCCGAGGTCATCTGCAAAATGTCCATTTTTAAGGGCCTGAATTCCATAGCGACTATTCAGAATTTTCAATTGGACATATCTTTTGATTCTCGCTACGAAATTTCAACTTGTCGGATTCGTTGGAAAGATATCATCAATTAGATCCTAATGTTTTTGGTTTCACTAAAATCCGGATTGTTTTGCACCTGGTACATTCAATTGAAGTTTGAAATCGAATTATCGAACTACCGCGCCATTTTCAATTCTATTATAATTATTTATATAATTATTTATATTCTAACGACGACGCGTATAATATATACGTTCGAATTCTATTCAAAATAAATTTCTCGCCGATTTTATTTAAAATAATCTATTTTAAATATTCAAAATTCGCTAAAATTGCCAAAATAAAAATTTCAAACTGGCTCGCATTTTACGGGTTGTTACAATCCATAACCTGTTCACACATATATAATGCACACGTATATATTTCTATCTATTTTCAATTCAGTGCAATATTTGTTCAATTTGGCTAAATGGTTCAAAATTCTAATTAATCAACCAAAAATCAAACAACAATCAATTTGTTTTATCTTTCAAAGACATACTAATTAATTCATATACTCTTTTAAAAACATTCACACTATATAATTAAAGAGCTTACATGCATGAAAAGAAAACAACAGCAAAGCAGAGAATAAAATGGAAATGCAAAATATGGTAAATGTACCTTGCACAAGAGTCAATCAGAGATATCCACCCTGCACTTAGGACAGGCTTTCTTAATACTTTCCTCAGTTTCCCAAGTACAATCTCGTGGATCTCCACTCCATTCCACTTTGACTAAGTGAACCTTCTTGTTCCTCAGTTCTTTGGTTTCTTTGCCAATAATCTTTAGCGGTTCTCTTCTAACAGCCAATTCTGGAGTAATTTCTATATCCCACTGTGCTGCTTCTTCCACGATCAAGTCTGGATCATGAACATGCTTTCGAAGTTGAGATACGTGAAATACATCATGCACCCCAGGCAACCAATATGGTAATTGAACTCTATAAGCGAGAGTTCCAATCCGTTCAAGTATAGGGAATGGACCAATAAATCTGGGCGCCAACTTCCCAGTTTTGCCAAATCGAATCACTCCTCTCATCGGAGAAACCCTTAGATACACATAGTCACCAACAGCAAATGCTAAATCCCTCCTTCTCAAGTCTGCATAGCTCTTCTATCGGCTTTGAGCTGCTAGCAATCGTTTCTTAATGAAATCGACTTTATCCGCAGCTTCGCGAATCATATCTGGTCCCAATACAAGCCTATTACCAGGTTCTACCCAACAAGCAGGAGATCGGCACGGTCTACCATACAATGCTTTGAATGGTGACATTGTCAGGCTCGCTTGGTAGCTGTTGTTGTATGAAAACTCGGCCAAATGCAAATGGTCTTCCCATGATCCACCAAAATCAAGAACACAAGCCCGCAATAAATCTTCTAGTATATGATTCACCCTCTCAGTTTGACCACCTATTTGAGGATGATAGGCGGTGCTTAGATTCAGCTTCGTTCCCAGTTCTACTTGAAATGCCTCCTAGAATTTGCTTGTAAATATCGGATCTCTATCACTAACTATACTGATCGGTACTCCATGTAGCCTAACAATTTCCTTGAAATAATTTTGTGCCAGACTTTGAGCAGTTCTATTGGATCTAACATGTATGAAATGGGCGATCTTCATGAAGCGATCTATGATCACCCAAATACTGTCATTTTCTTTCTTGGTTTTGGGCAAACCATATATGAAGTCCATGGAAATATGTTCCCACTTCCAACCTGGAATATCCAGCGGTTGCAACAATCCAGCAAGTTTCTGTTGGTCGCTTTTGACTAGCTGGCAAGTTGGACACTTGTTAACATATATAGAAACGTCCCTTTTCATAGCCTTCCACCAGAATGTTCGCTTGAGATCATTATACATTTTTCTCACACCTGGATGGATACTCAGCTTGGTCTTGTGACATTCGTCTAACACTTCTCTTTTGAGCTCGGGGATGTCGGGAACACAAATCCTTCCTCTCAATCTCAGGATTCCATCATTATCTATTTGAAAACCCGAGGGTTCACCTTTCTGAATCCTTTTGATCATATCCTTAATAAAATTATCATTTTTCTGAAGAATAGATATTTTGTCAATCAAGTAAGTCGTAATAATAAAACTGGCGATTATTGCATTCTTTCGACTCAGCGCATCGGCCACAACATTGGCTTTCCCTGGAGTGTACAAAATCTCAAAATCGTATGCTGCAAGAAATTCTAGCCAACGTTGTTGCCTCAGATTCAGGTCTTTCTGGGTGAACAGATACTTTAGCGACTGATGATCTGTATACAGTTCAAATTTCTCACCCAAAAGATAGTGCCTCCAGATTTTTGAAGCAAATACAATGGCTAACAACTCAAGGTCATGAGTAACGTAATTTTTCTCATGCGGTTTCAGCTGATGGCTGGCATAAGCAACCACTTGACCTCTTTGCATTAATACTGCACCAAGGCCTTCTCTAGAGGCATCTGTCCAGACCTTCAAGTCTTGATTGCCATCGATAATCGTTAACACTAGGGCAGTCGTTAATCTTGATTTTAGCTTCTGAAAAGCCTCCTCACATTCAGGAGTCCACTTGAATTTTGCGTGCTTCTTTGTAAGATTTGTTAAGGAACTAGATATCTTCGAAAAATCTTTAACGAACTTCTGATAATAACTAGCTAATCCAAGAAAACTTCAAACTTCTGTGGGAGTACTAGGCCGCTTCCAATTTTGAATAGCGGTGATTTTACCAGGATCCACAGAAATTCCTTCTTTCGATACCACATGGCCTAGAAACTTGACTTCTTCTTGCCAGAATATACATTTGGAAAGTTTGGCCTTCAAGACATTCTTTCACAGAATTTCTAACACTTGTTCCAAATGCTTCGCGTGCTCGCTCTCTGACTTAGAGATGATCAATATGTCATCAATGAAAACCAGAACAAATTTATTCAAGACATCGCGGAATACTCGATTCATTAAATCCACAAAATAGGCAGGAGCGTTACATAAGCCGAACGGCATTGCTAACCACTCATAGAATAAGTCAGGACCTCTGAATGTTGTCATTGGAACACACCTTTCAGTAATACGAAGCTGATGGAAACCGGTAGCTAGGTCCATCCTTGAAAATACTTGTGCACCATTCAATCGATCCAACAAATCATAAATCCGCGGCAATGGATATTTGTTCTTTAATGTCTGTTTATTCTAGTCACGATAATCCACACATAGTCAAAGAGTACCGTCTGACTTTGGGACAAACACCACTACTGCTCCCCAATCAGAGAAACTAGGCCTGATCAGACCCTTCCATACAAGCTGTCGAGTCTGATTGTCTAATTCTTCTTTCTCCTTTAGAGTCATTCTCCGAATAGCGTGCACTACTAGCCTTGAATTCGAAATTAAAGCGATCTTGAAATCAATTTCTCTCTACGGAGGTAAGCTAATAACTTCTTCGAACACATTTGCATAATTCTTTACAACAGGAATATCTTTTATGAGATCTGGAATATTCTCTGTGACTACAGGGATGTTTTCTATTTGAGCAGGGGAAATATCTAGAGCTAACCAAAAGTCTTTTCTATCTGAATTCGGACCTTCGCATGGTATGGTTATATAATTCCCTGATTTAATCTTTGCCCTGACCACTCTTTGGCGCATTTAACCTCTGCTGCATATTTGGTTGACCAATCCAATCCCAAAATAAGATCGAATTCAGTAAAATTCATGACGATAGAGATGGTAGGGAACTTATAACTGGAAAAAGAGACAGGCACCACACAAATCCAGCTAAGATCGAGAGAACCCCCAACCGAATTATGGACAGTGATGGGTTCTTTGAGCCTTTTCAATTTCAAATCCAACTTCTTAACTGCATTCTTTGCAATAAAGCTTCGTGACGCGCCTGTATCAAACAGTACTTTGACTGGAATGTTTTTGACAGTAAGCGTGCCTTCCAAAACATCAGACCTTCCCTGACTAGTTGAGGGTGCTGGAGTTTCTGCCACTTCATTTACATGTACTGCTTCAGGTTTCTTTGATAGCTGGCACTCCCTTGCAACATGACCTGCTTGGTGGCACTTATGGCATTTCCTTTCACCATGAGATTTCTTGGGTTTAGATTTATCCTTCCTTCGTTTGTTCCAAGATTAACAATTTATCGCCAAATGTCCTTGCCTATTGCAGCTTTAGCATGTGGCAGTCGTTACTGGTTCTTTCTCAGATTTAGCCCTTTCCTCTTGGCTCTGGGCTTCTTACTGACCTCAGGCATCGTACTGACCTCAGGACTATCAGTCTCAGACTCCCTTTTGTTACCAGAACTGACTTCCTCTTCGTTGTTCAAAAGACCTTTCTTATGGAGATCTTCATATTGATAAGCCATGTATATCATTTCAGAAAAAGGAAGCTTCACATGCCCCATTACTCTACTTTGGTACTTTCTTTGAAGCCCGTTAATAAATCTCAGATTCTTCCTCTTTGGATTTTCAATTAGATGCCGGGCAAAATGAGAAAGTTCATTGAATTTCTTATGATATCCAGGAATGCTCATATCCCTTTGTATCAGATACCAGAATTCATCACATAACCGCTTAGTTGCTTCTGGAGGAATAAATCTTTCATTTAAAATCTCTTTAAATCTATTCCAGGTGATATCACCTTCTGGATTATCTTAATGATTTTTTCCCACCAGATTAAAGCTTCTTCTTTGAGTGCCCAGGATGCCACTAATCTTTTCTGATCATCTCTCCGCTGGAAACGCTCGAAAATTCTTTCAGCAGAACTTATCCAGGCTTGATTTTGAATAATTGATTCATTGCCCGAGAATTGTACTCCACCCAGATTTCGATATCTCTTAAATAGAGCCTCTAGATCTGGTTCTGCATTCCTGTTTCTGACATTCATTTTCTAGTACTTCTGCAAATAGCAGACCAAGTGTCAGGTCCACAGAAAAGATATTTTAAAGCGTAGAGACATATACTTGAATGTAAATGCATCTATCGAGGTGTAATCTATTCTGCTATACTCATACTAGGATATTATTGATCCTATCTGTAATGAGTTACCCATCCTAGAACACTACCGGTTCTATTTCTGACGAGTTCGTTAATATGTTATATTCCAGAACTAAGCTTAACCAAAGCTCTGATACCACGTTGTGACAACCCCAAAACCCCGTATGACGGTGGCATAGGTAATCTTTGGAATATAACACATAAACATATAACAGCAGAACAGAATTAAATAAATACACCAGATAATGTACAAATAATACACTGGATAAACATAATCATCAGAGTTACACAGTATACAGGATCATACTTAGTACAAAATACAGTTCAGCTATACATAAATGTCTATAGCGGAAAACAAAACATAATATGTAGAACAGGAGCTGAACAGCATAAAAAGAGATAAATGGTAGAATCCGTCTTCAGCTCTAGCTATCCAGAAAGAGCCTGCTAAAACTTGAATACAAGGCTGCCCGAGTAGAAAAAGGGGCACCCGAGTTTGCAAGTGAAACAAACTACGAGTCAGTCATGGGACTGGTATGAGAAATCTACTTAACATATTCTAATATATGGCCAATCACAGGAGCACACCACTTTCGCGGAACGGGTTTACTCCATTGGATTGCCAGTGCTTTACAACAAGTAAATCTTTTAAACATCACAATGCTTTTTATAAAAATGAAGCCATTATAAGACTCAGTTCCCATCACACAATGCAACGCAAACCGGAGGATAGAGTTTTTACCTTATAATGGCCAAAATATGCTTGATACAAATAAAACAAAAGCATTTGATATTATTACTAGTGTTTATATGTTTCAAAAACAATTTCAAATCGTAAGTATCAATCATAGATGGCATTAATGCCCCATACCACTATGTCGCCATATATAGGTATACAATCAAAACCGCAAAGTCACGTATTTGGAAATTGGATTTCTGTCATGAACCGAGGTAAGGGATCGTCCTCACCGAATTCGAGACGCTCTAGCCCGCCCCTCAGGCAAGTACTAAGTCAAGCCTTTGGATCGTCATGGCCGGTCCACCGATGTGGATTAAAATGCCTGAACACTGCGCTTCCCCGCCCTTTGGGGGCGTAAATGAGCCAAACGACTCCATCGGCTCCACATAGTCACCGATATATCCGAGGCACCTCGCAACAGCAACAACCACACAGGTGAAAATAATATAAATGTCAGGGCTGGTAGGTCACTGACACCACCCTAGCTGGAAGGAAACGCATGCCATCCCTGATGTCCTCTCTCGTTTCTGGCTCATACCAGGGTGTGAGGCTCGCAAATCAACGTTATACACAAAGCTATGCCACACAGGCCATGCTTTGATCACCACCCACAAGACTTTGCTTTTCAACAGAAGCCTTGATCATTTGCCACTTAGGCGTGCCACACAGGCAATTTACTCCATGCGACTGATTTCTATCGATATATAACCTCTGAGCTCGTACGTCTCAGAGAAGGGCGTTAAGAAAGAGAATAAATTCTCTACCGCCAAACAGATATATATTTAATAGAGATCAATCAACACAGAAAAAAAATCCAATGTCAGACACACAATCCATTTACAAGTTTGTTCTGGGTCTGAACGAAACCGGAGGCACTATATACCTCGCATATCCATCGATCTCCACATACGTCTGGACGATCACCACTTATTATCTATATTTCGGGATGCCTCCCAATCAAGACATCAGTAATCAACCACCCAAGGTGAAGTTCTCCAGTCTTCAACCACCGTCTTCATCATCGACTTCTTACCGCCGATCAATTATTTGAAATGAGATTTAACTCGGCCTTTTCAAATAATTCACGTATACTTAGAATTTAAATCAATTCATTTCAATGGTTAAATTATTCGACATCAATAATTATGTTATTAAATGTAATTTTCACGCCAAACACATTCAACCATCAAATATCCAATAAACTGGGTAAATTCGGCTTATTTTCCATTCCATATCGTTTATAATATTTTATAACGATTTATTGCTATTTTTATTCATTTAAAAATAGCCAATTCATTCAAACAACGCTTCAGGCCATAACGCGGCCGTGGCGCTGTTTTTCTTCAGATTTGATTTACACATATCTGAAAATCTACTGTTGGATCTTCACAAATTTTATATCATTAGAAAAATCTTTTCAAAACGAATCCAACGGTTTCAGTTTTGGGAAAATCCGACGGTCGGATCTCCCGGTACACTCGTTTGAAGTTTTGATTTCAAAACACGAATTGCAGCGTCGTTATTCGATTTATCTTAATTATATTTATATATATATAATTCATTCTTCGATTTGAAAACTATATCCACTTCATATATTTGATAAAAATGATATTTTTATCATCAAAAATATTTATTCAACACATGAATATTTTTAGCACTTCATATTCACAATAAAAATGTAGATTTTATTGTTCAATCTATATATTCAATAGACGAATGTTTTTGACTTCACACATACGATAAAAATATGATTTTTATCGTTCTAGTCCTTTATTCAACACATGAATATTTTCTATAGTTGTTATATATAATAAAAATGTTATTTTTATCTTTCAAAGAATTTATTCAACACATGAGCTTCATTCAACACATGAATTTCCATTCAACACATGAATATTTCCTATAGTTTATATATATAATAAAAATATGATTTTTATTGTAAAACAATTTATTTCAAAACACGATTATTTTATATAGTTTATATATAAGGTAAAAAATGTTATTTTTGGTGTTAAAACAATTTATTTAAAACACTAATATTTTATATATATATATATATATATGATAAAAATGTTATTTTTATTTTTCAAAGAATTTATTCAATACACGAACTCCATTCAACATATGAATATTATTTCAACACATGAATTTCTATTCAATACATGAATTTTATTTCAACATTCAACACCTGAATTTTATTTCAATACTTGAATTTAATTTCAACATTCAACACATGAATTTTATTTCAATACACGAATTTAAATCAAACACCGAAATATTTCAGAAAATTTCGGCAGCATAACGGTAGGGTAGTTAAAACCGGCACCGTCCCTAGTGTGGCTCGTCGCTCTACCTTAAAGCCTCGCAGCTTTTGACAATGGGGATTTTCAATATCTAGTTCATACGCAGACGAATTTTACCATATACTAATCTTATTGGGATTTCAACCACAATCAATCATTTCAAATCAACCATTCATGATATTCACCAAATTTTCACATCAACCAATAATCCAAACAATATCACAACCAATATATATCGTCCATGGTCTGTGGACGAGGGGAGTGTGTGTGTGTGTATGTATATATATATATATATATATACACACATATAGATATAAGTATATAACTATATTTCGATTCCATTTCAACATCATTTTAATTTATTTCAACACACATATCATTTTTACAACGCATATATAACTTATACATCGAACATACAACTTATACAATGCTTATACATGTGGTGTACAACGCTTATATAACTCATACTTCGACTATATAATTTATACATCATTGATTCCATATCATTTATAATTCAGAAATCTCACATTGGGTTCCACTCCACCAAAAATAGCAAAGGGCTCAGAAAAATTTGCGGCCTCTTCTAAAATGTAGATGACGTCCACACGAGTCCATTGTCTCTTGTTTCACTGAATTTCGTCAACAAACGAAAAAGATATGATTTTTACAGTGAAATAATAAACCGTAGCGCTTTAAAGTGCTATTAAACAGTTTAATATTATAATAGCCGTAACCTTTCAAAATTCTTCAAAACTAGGTCAGCCAAATTCTTCCAAACCGTGAAGCTTCACGCCGATCAACCGCCGCCACATTGTCCGCCTTGGAGAGGCGCACCTGGCGCTGCCCACCCTGATGAACTCGACTTGGTGGTGGCGGAGGATTTTTCCCTCGAGCGACGCAACTTCGTGGTGATGGTTCTCAATGTAGACAACACGATGGGGGGTGAAGGTTACATGGATTTGAAGGTGGTGGAGGGATCTACAAATAACTCCAAAGCGCCATGGGTTTTTAATGAGAGGATTCGCCAGAAAATGAATGGGAAGAACGGAGCGTGAGCCGCCGTCGAGAACGAGAGAGGAGCGAGGGTTTCTGAGTTATTTTTATATTTTTAAATTAATGAAAGAAAAATTTCTATTTGCCGTTAAATATATAAAATATTAAAAGGGGGTTTTCTAATACGGACCCCAATCCAAACCCAACGACTGTCGTCCTTAGCTAAATACCCCCATTCCGAACACAATGGGACATGTTTCGTAGGCCCATTCGACTGTTTGAGTCAGTTTCTCTTCAAATTAAAATATAAAACATTCAATATTTAATTTCAACGTACATTTCAATTTGCCGGGGACACATACTGATCCCAAAAATTCCAGAAAAATAAATCTAGCTATGTTTTGACTATACGGTCCCAACAAAACTAGTTTCGTCGAATTCTGAGACCGTTTGAAAAATGGCCCTTTTCTGGTCGATCCAATTTAACAGAAATCGACCAAACACATTTTCCTTTGCCACACTCACATGCTAACTTCAAAAATTATGAAATTTGAAACCTAGCAAAAATTTGACATCCCGGATCCAACAAAAGTAGTTTTGTCGAATTCTGTGGTCGTTTGCAAAATGGCTATCTTCACGAGCTATATAAACTATATAGCGACCTTTTTGAAAATTCATTTACCATAACCTTTTAATTCCTGCTATGAAACTTCGATTTTTCAGATTCGTTAGAAAGATATTCACTAACAGATTTAAATATTTTTGGTTTCATTTAAATCTGTTTTATTTTGCACCCACTACAGCTAGTCAAAGCTCGAATTCAATTTTTGAAACTGCCGCGCCCTTTCAGGCCTTGTTTATAATTAAAATTAATTTTGTTTATTTTCAAACATCGATTCAAACATACTTTTCGTTGTTATTATTTAAAATATTTTATTTTAAATATCTAAAATTCACTAAAATGGCCAAATTAAAAATTTTAAATTGGCTCAGATTTTTCGGGTTGTTACACACAACCCACATAAGAAAATTTTCTTTGTTACTGATTTCCTTCTTCAACTCAACTTGGAATTTTTTATTTTATTTTTATCCATCTTTTCTCATAATTTTCCATTTTTTTTAGCTGTCATGTTTGTTGCTTTACTGAATTTGTTGTTTCCTTTTTAGTTGTACCATTTCTCTTTTCTTAGCTTTATTTAATCATCTGATCTAAGTTCAATTTTCAAATATGCCTTCTAGCCTTTCAACTAAAACAGGAAAACATACACTCTACACAGCTACTACTGAGGGCCAAGAATCTCGGGACTATACCCCCCTCAGACAAAAAAGTCCAGACCATAGGATCCACGATAGGTTTAGGTGTTACCCTAACTACCGAACAAGAATAAATGAACGGAATGATCCCAATAGAAATGTAATAACGGGTTTTACCCCTGACATGAAAATTAGCAACAGGATCTAAACACTTACTTGCCCTTATATATCAATTAGTCACCACTAGTCCTTACTGTGTACCAACAGTCATTTCAAGCAACACCCTAGGCTTTTTAATGCTTACGCATTTTACGTGAAATGACCCGAACTTCCCCGGTAAGGAAAGCCCGGATCGAATTGAGAACAACACACGAAAGAACACAGACAGAAGAACATTTCATTTCTTATTACTACAATTCATCAGAATACAAGAATATACAGAGTATTAATGAATAATATACATTATAAAATTATCAGAGATTACAATACATTACATAGCAGCGGAAAATAATACAATACACAACTAGAAGTAATACACAGATACAGAGCTTTCCAAGTATCGTTCCAGCTGTAAATCAGGATCCTATGAATATAAATCTGCACAACCAAAACTATTAGCTTCCCGTGTCAAAATAAGGGCACCCAGAGTTTAGGTTAAAACAATAAACTCCAGGTCAGTCATGTGACTGGTGTGAGAACTAAAACAGTTATTAATCTTCTTTTTAAAGTTGGGTAAATCAAGGGACCACACCGTATAACACGAAACGGGTTTCCTCCCAAGAATACCCGTGCATACAGCAAACGGCGCAATGCTAAATAAAGAAAAATGAAGCTATTATAAGACCCAGGTCCCATCACACAATGCAACGCAAGCCGGAGGATAGGGTTTTTACCTTATAATAGCCAAGAATGCTTGATATGTTTAAAACAAATCATTTGATACTATTATAAGTGCCTAGTGTATAAAACAACTTCAAATCATAAGTATTAATCATAGACGGCATGGGTACCATATATCTTGTCGCCAATACTAGGCTCTACAATCAAAACCGCACATGTCACGTATTTGGAAGTTGGATTTCCATCTGCGAACTGAGGCAAGGGATCGTCCTCTACCGATTCGAGACTCTCTAGCAGGAGCCTCAGGAACAGCCGCAACTGCCCCTTAGATCGTCAGGGCCGGTCCACCGATGTGGATTATAATGCCTGAACACTACGTTTCCCCGCCCTTTGGGGCGTAAATGAGCCAACAAATGACTCCATCGGCTTCACATAGTCACCGATATATCCGAGGCGCCTCGCAACAGCAACAACCACATAATTCAAACTCGTCAGGGCATGTAAAACCACTGACGCCACTTCTAACTAAAAAGAAACGCATGTCCCCACTGAGGTCCTTCTCCCGTTTCTGGTTCACAACCGGGGTGTGAGGCTCGCGAATGAACGCTACACAAAGCTATGCCACACAGGCTGTGCTTTGATCATCAACCACAAGACTTTGCTTTTCAACAGAAGCCTTGATCATTTGCATCTTAGCATGCCACACAGGGAAACCACTCCATGCAACCGATATCCATCAATCACACAGAATGATATCCAATGTCAGACACACAGTCCACTTACAAGTCCGTTCTGGGTCTGAACGAAACCGGAGGCACCTTGTACCTCGCATATCCATCGATCTCCAAGTACGTCTGGACAACCACTAACTGATTCCCTCCTCTTGGGTGTACGGCCCAATCAAGATCATCAGTAATCACCCTAACGACGTGAAGACCTCTGGTCTTCAACCACCGTCTTCATCTTCGACTTATCATCGTAACAGTTATTCAGAATGGGATAAACCCGGTCTTTCCGAATAACTCGCGTATATAATAAACAAGTGTTGCACAAACACAACATACGCCTCATTCCAATTCATCAGTCACTAACCGTAAATTAGTAAGAGAACAATTTCCCAAATATTAACCTCGAAGGCCGAAACCAACATCAGATCAATACCCAGGAAACCATTCATTTTAACTAACCTTCAGTTAGTTGCTAAATTTCACATTCTTAGGGATAAGTTCCTATTAATTTTATCAAAGATAAATTCCTTAAATTTATTCTTTAATCTTCTTTTGAATATCAATTCAACTAGTCGGGATTAACGAACCTTACCGAAGTAATTATTTGTTTTAATTTCCCAATCCCAACCTATTCATCCCATGAAGTAAAACTGGTCATACTTCATATCTAACACCACGGTGTTATTGGTAAATTCAATTACCATTTCACGTTCAAATCTAATTTAAGATTTAACTATCACCTGGAGCAAAATTGGTGATACTCCATTCTCGATCTTTTCAGTCTAATTAAAGATGCATTAAAACTCCACTTGGTTTAAATCTTCCTGTCTTTAACTGGGTTTAAGAACCAATGTCATTTAAAACACGATTCGCGATAAACCCAAAATCACATTCCATTCTATCAGCCTTTAACCTTAAAATAGCAAGTGAGAAATTCCCTAAGTATTAACCCCGAAGGCCGAAACCAACATCAGATCAGTACCCAAGAAACCATTCAACTTAACTAATGTCCGGTTAGTTTCTGATTTTCTTAACTCAGTTGGGTCTAAGAACAGTATTATTGAAGATACCGTTCACGACAACCCAAAATCACATTCCATTAATTATCGGGTTAAAGAACAAGTGTTATTTAAAACACTGTTCACGATAAACCCAAAAATCAATACCAATTCAATTCCAATTAAATATTATTTAATTGGTACACTTCATTAAGTCTAAATAAAAAGATTTAATCTTTTTCTCAACTGGGCTTAAGAACAGTGTTAATGAAGACACCATTCATGACAAACCCAAATCGCATTTGATATTAAATACAAGGCTCTGAATAGAAAATATATCGGCTTATATTCAATATCAAATTCTACGACCAACAAATATCCTATTGGAAATAACGATATATATATATATATATATATATATATATATATATATATATATATATATATATCTTTCAAATTTCCGTAACAACATCTGTATAATCACGAAATCCAACATCGAACTATTCCGAAGATGATTTCGATTCAAATCCATTCCAATTAAATTATTGGAAATCCTGGTTATTTTCAAAACCATTTCAAATCCTATTTATTTATTTGAAAATAAATAAATTATCATTCTAGTTCAAAACTAGTTCATTTTGATAAAAATCTATTTTTATCTCTTCAAATATGGAATTTTTCATCCCAATTCTCCACAAATCATTTCTTATGATTTTACACAAATTATTACTATTTTTAATAATTTTATCAAGGCCCGTACAGTCGATTTCCATCAACGGCCATCGAACTGCACTTACAGCGACCTTTTCCAAAATTGATTTGGACATAATTCCAAATCCAACCGTTAGATTTCAAATTTTTAATATTCGTTAGAAAGCTCTTTTCGATACGAACCCAACGGTTATGGCTTTAGGAGAATCCGACGGTCGGATCTCCCGTAGTATCCATTCGAAGTTAATGGTCGAAATTCGCGAACTGCCGCGGCACGGCGCGTTCTATTCAGGCCATTATATATATAATATATATATTATATATATTTTGTCGATTTCCTTTCAAAACATATTTTATAAATCGTTTAAATTCGTTTTCAAAATGATTTCAACTTCCTTTTCAAATTCAAATCAAAATCGAATTTTTCAATATAAATTCATTTTAATTTCATTTCAAATCGATTTCAATTCAATTTCAATTTAATTCGAATTTCAATTCATTTCAATTTAATTCGAATTTCAATTCTATTCAATTTAATTCGAATTTCAAATCTATTCAATTTAATTCGAATTTCAAGTCTATTCAATTTAATTCGAATTTATTTCTAAATATTCGATTTTGAAATCACTTTCAATATTCATTATAAAATCGACAAAATTCCCGTTCGTGTTAAAATGGCGTGTAACTACTTAACACGGCTTCACATTTCAATATTCAAAGAATATTATTTTTAAATTATTCGATAATTCTGAACTGGAATCAGACACAATCAATTACCATATAATTTCAGTTATATGAATTTCATCAAATTCATATATACAACAATGGCGATAAACACCCAACCATCATCCAGAGTGCGTTCTACACTATATAAGCATCAAATATAAATATTCAATGCTTATAACAGCCTGCCAATCAATCGATCGACAAACAGCTAATTATTGGGATTAGTGTATGTCATATATCATCCCAATACCCGTGTGGGGTTTCAAACAATCAAACACAGATTTTATTTGTGCAGTTGTGCGGTGTGTAAAATTTATCGTCCCAATCAATATCAGTCAAATGTGTGTATATAAACAAATCGTCCGATTTGTTTATATTTATTTCATTTTAAATACACTTTAAAAATTCTATTTTCAACTATAAAATATTTGAACTATATAAATATTTTATTTCATTCCTCATCACATCACACAATCAACTACACATCAAAATCAAACAAACAAGCATACAAGCCGTCCATGGTCTGTGGACGACGGGTGTCGGGTGCTACTAAACACCGTCTACATCCTAGTATAAATTTCAAACTAGAAATTTAAATTAAAGGTGAGGAGTTCTCACCGACTAGCTAAACCAAACGCCATGACTCTTCTCATGTAGAAATCTTCGTCGTTCTCGCCTTTTGTCACTTTCGTTGTCCATAGCCACTACATATATAAAAATCACATTTTTATATTGTTGTTATGTATATAAAAATCACATTTTTATAATTACTCTATATGGATAAAAATTCTATTTTTACAACGGTGCTCATATAATAAAGATTATATTTTTATCACGCTATTCTCTATATAAAAATTATATTTTTATACATCTACTTCTAATATAAAGATCGAATTTTATATCATCACTATAACAATCCCATTCTTATTTCAACATATATACAATAAAAATCAGATTTTTATTTCGCTACATATATAAAGATCAAATTTTTGTTATTTATATAATATAAAGATCATATTTTTACTCATTCTATTATATAAAGATCATATTTTTATTATATATATCATATAAAAATTATATTTTTATTCTATCTATCATATAAAAATTATATTCTCTACTATATAAACATCATTATAAAAACCACATCTTTATCGTGTTAAAAAAATCACGTCTTTCCTATAAAAAGAAATCTTATCTTTCCATATAAATTTTTTTTCATCTATACAAAAACAATGTCGGATTAAAGAAAACAATACTTTAAATAAAATAAAAAAGGTAGAAGGCTCACTGTGTTACATTCTAGAGGTGTAGGGTTGCTGCGCCGGAGTCGAGGGTGGTTGAGAGAGCCACTGGCGATCGGAGTTGGCGCCACTTTGGCCGGAACAGCGACGAAATGGTGGGGTTTGGAGACCACAGTCGATGTTAGAAGGGGAGGGAGAGAGAGAAGCAGCAGGCGGAGGAAGAAGGGTGAGGCTGAGGGCGCGCTCGCGCTGAAGGGGTGGGGGTGGTGGCGCTCCAATCGAGGTGGAGCGACTGTTCTCCGATGGAAGAGGGGTTTGGGGATTCACGGGTTCAATCGATGGTTGGGGGGTTCCACTTGCGCGAGGTCGATGGTGGAGTGGTGGAGGCGGAGGAAGACTTCGGCGAAGGAGGGTGGAGGCGATCGACGATGGCCATTTTTAATTTAGGGCTTGGGTCCCTTTTGATTGGAGAAAGTGAAGGCTGGGGGGTTTAAGTGTAAAGTTTTTATAATTTATATAATTTATTTAATTTCTATTTTATTTCAATTAGTTGACTTTTCACCCAAACCCTGAGTCAAACCCAACGACTGTCGTCCCCAGCTAATTACCCCCATTCCGAACTCAATGGGATATGTCACGTAGGCCAATTCGATCGTTACGGTCAGTTTTTGCTCAAATCATAATTTAAATCTATAAATTCTATTTTAAACGTACATTTCAAATTACCGTGGCCACATACAGTCTCTAAAAAATCCAAATAAATTATTTCTAGCTTCGTAATGACGATACAGTCTTAACTAAACTAATTTTGTCAAATTCTGAGGCCGTTTGAAAAATGGCCATTTTCCAGTCGATTAAAATCAACTAAAACTGGTCAAACGCGTTTTCCTATGCCACGCTCACATATTGATTCGAAAAATTTCAAATTTTGGAATCTAGCAATAATTTGACATCACGGATCCAACAAAAGTAGTTTCGTCGAAAACCGAGGTCGTTTGCAAAATTTCCATTTTTAAGGGCCAGAATTCCATAGCGACTATTCTGAATTTTCAACTGGACGTATCTTTTGATTCCCGCTATGAAATTTCAATTTTTCGGATTCGTTGGTAAGATATTCTCAATTAGATTCAAATATTTTTGGTTTCACCAAAATCCGGTTTATTTTGAATCCTGCACATTCATTTGAAATTTGAAATCGAAATTTCAAACTACCGCACCATTTTCAATTCCTTCTATAATTATAAATAAATATTTATATTCTAACGACGATTCAAATAAATATATTCATTCGAATTCTATTCAAAATAAATTTCTCGTCGTTATTATTTAAAATAATTCATTTTAAATAATCAAAATCCGCTAAAATTGCCAAAATAAAATTTTTAAATTGGTTCGGATTTCCGGGTTATTACATTTCGGGAACTTTCCATTATTCGAAGACAAGATAATTCTCACTATCCACTTCAAAGCCTCAAAACTTTTCCTGTCTTCCCTAGGCAGTAATCCTTACCAACTCCATACTTTTAAAACACGGTTTGGCCTTTTCATTTAAATTTTTTTCCACAAATTTAAAAGTGTCAAATCTTTATTTTGTTCATGAAAACTTACTTTTGCCGAACCATAAAACATGTCATACAAAAAAAAATGTAAATCATTTATTTTTCAAATCACAAAAACTAGAGTAGATAAGGATAACTATTTCTTAATTAGGTTTTCCGGCTTGTTTTTGCCTATATGGTCAGTTCATTTTCTTACTACAATGTGCAAACATCTACTCTATTCTTAATTTTTGCTACTTATTTTGTCCACCGAACAAAATTCTCTTGTTAAAACAATTTATCAAAAATGATTGTCAAAAGAATGGAGATCTCAAAACTTTCTTTACCGAAAATTTTAACGAAATGCAATACTTTCTAAGTTTTGCTTTTTAATCCTTTCATGCAATATAACAAGAAAACTAGCGAGCTATACATGCCCTATAATATGCATCTTTTACTAAGGGAATTTTATTTTAGACAAAATTTTCGCAAGATATACCCCATTTTACTTTACAACTCAATATGTTGTTTACATATTTTAAAACTATAACGTTGATGATTAAAACTTGAAAACACCATAAACCATCTCCCAAAAGCTTTTATAGTTTCAAGTTCTTAAAAGTTAGAAATGGGGTTTGACTCAAAGCGGGTTTCCAATTTTTTAGGCTTTCCTAGACACTCCCACAAGGTCAATTCTCCCAACTATATATATTTCTAATCCATTTTTTTCTGTTTAACCTTTTCCAATTTATAAGGTTTTAGTAGCAAACCTACTAATATGAAATAATAACATATGGGATCCTCCTTTCTCTATTTCAAAACGTATTGTATACTTCCCACCCAAATTTCCTAAGGGTCTCAAATTTCCATATTCATTCCTTTATTGTACAAAACAAACATCCCAATTATTACCATAGTATAATTTATTCCTATTCAGTGAGTTCCTCTATGGATCTAGGTATATATATAATATTTATATTTTTAAAAATACAAATACGTTCACCACTATTTATACATGAATCCAAAACCTAAGCTCTGATACCAGATGTAACAACCCGAATTCCGAAAAATCGATTTTTTTTTTCAAAATTCTAATCCATTGAAACCCGTGTTGGTTGCTCTAGTATCCTGCAGAAAAGACAGAGATATAAAATATATTAGAGCTCAAAAATATATCTCACAGCGGAATGGATAAATTATAATATAATCAAAGTATAGCCTTACCGTATTAATAATGCTGCCTAACCAGTATCCAAAGCTATCATATCTCTACCACAAATCAAACCTACGAGTATGTTATGAGGAGGGGGTCAGAACACAAATTCTAGTGACTGGATTTAAACTATACATTTTGGATAACCCTACATATACCGTTCAATCACATTTTCTTATTCATTAGGTTACTCGGGTTAACAGAACTCAAGGCTTACACACGTCGTATCCATTTACTCCTAGTGGGTTAACATAATTCAGTATATATGTACCTACCCCCAATATTGAGGTACACCCCATGGTACCCCACTCGCACGGTCTCCGCGTAACGCCACAAAAATATACGCAGTCCCTTATCCTACGTCGGAGTGACGTACAGACCTCTATATAACAACGCTACGTTTCACATATAACCGCCACGCTGCGTAAGCGTACGGACTTCCACCTTTGAGCGAATCAGATCATAGAGTAATGCCCCAGAGTCTATGATACACCACCCAGAGAAGACATGCATGTATCTAGACTTTCATACGTACTTATCGTCAATCATAGTCGATGCCTTAACCGCACATAACCTCTAATGTACATAGAGTTCCTTGGCAGGGCTGTACACAGAATTCGGTCAGGAGCTTTTCCATATCTGTATAGGCCAGCCTTTAAGGGCCTCAAAATACAGATATCCCTTGGGTCTGCTTTTCATGTTGGCTATGGCCCCAACTCGGCCGCTCCCTCAACTAGTAAAGACCACAAAAGCTAAGCAACTTGCCCCTAATAGACAATCTAAACATCCGGTTGGCGTCTCCCCTCAACCACCGTGCCTCGATAGTGAAAGGTTAATGGTATCTTGGGTTTAGCTCTAGTCTTTACGCATCCCACTGGATGCCGAAGACGGGTACCCAACGATCAACTATTCTTGTTGGTCCTGACCTCGCCTCCCGTTGAGGCGATCGCCGAATCACCCTAGTGTCACATCGTCACAGCATTCTAACTGCGAAGCTACAGTCAAGGCCCACCCACCTAGTAGTAACGTGCAGACTCAACCTCTGCGAGCACAGCCTAAACATCTGCCATCGCACAGAGGACTACCAGGAGCACCTTATGTATCTTAGGAATCCGCGTGCTTCCCCTTCCAGTCCTTCGGAGCTAACAGAATAATCAGATGGACATGCACTCCCCTTCGTGCCTCATGACACCGCGATGATCTACCCCGTTGGGTTATTCACCTTAAACGTGCGGACTAGTCCAAGCGCCTTATTTTTATATGTTATTAGACCCTATGTCCAAACAATGAATTATGCGCTTGCTCTACCTCATCGAGTTTCCATTTAACTTGGTTATTCCCATTCACATTGTGTAACACCCCACATCCGTTAAGGTCACTCACAAAAGGGAATGCCTTAACTTCAATGGAGCATTATGGGTACTGGAACAGAAATATTACAAGACATACATATATAAAACAGCGGAAGGTAAAGTAGAAGTACTTCAAATCATTTATTAAATATAATTGTTTACAATAAAAGCCCATCAACTTTCAAATACCCATTTACATAGCTAAAATATCTGTCTTGCTCAAAAACAAAGAGGCATGGAAATAAATTGTAGTATTCCCCAATAAAGCAAAGCAAGCCATAGCCAAGAGAGATCCAATCCGCACATGAAAAGAGCCTTGGAGCTTGGTAAGATCCGAAATAAGATGTATTGTCACCCTGTGAACCTGGGGAGGGGGGGGGGCGGAGAAACGGAAGAAAAAGAGGCAAAACAAACCGGGTCAGTCATAAAGACTGAGTAAGTCCTAGTGGCTTTCAGCATAAAAACAGGTGAAGATAATATGGCATGAATAAAATGAAAGTAAACATAAGCATGATGACAAGGTAAGCTACAGGCACGATGAATCAAGTATAACATCCCATGCTTCCTATCAAGAGTATCATCACAAGGTTCCTACCAAGTATCACATTGCAAGGTTTCTGTTAAGTATAACATCGCAAGATTTCTAAGCTTCACCATTTCACTATTTTCTTTGATTTCCTATATTCTCTGCACCACCTAACTGGCGTCCTAATTAGTTTACTTAGTTATAATTAAAAGATAAGTGATCCCCCATAACCCACATGATAGTTTTATAGGTACATATCCTACGATGAGGGTCCCACCTTATATTGACAGTTTCGTGTCCCCACCGTACCTATTTGATTGGCTCTTACTTACAATGTTCCACATGTGTTATATACTAAGGTTATCCCAACCCCGTAGTTGTGGTAGCCTTCAAGACTACATCTAATATGAGGGTTTTACCTCAACCAGCCCAATTCCATGAATGTGTTAGATGTCTCCTTACTACCCTAATTGATCGGCTCCTACTCGACCTAGTTCTTGCGGCCCCCTACTTGTAGATACCTGTGCTGGTCCCACCCTAGGGTGTATCAATCCCTAGGATGGCAACCCCGACACCCTTTTTGATGCATAGCTTTATATCTACTGATGCCCAGTGGATAAATTTTCCACTCCGGAATACGTGCACGCCCGTAATCCGTCGGAACCTGCACTGTTGCATCCCCTGCTGTCGTTTTGACCGCTTACAATCAGCCTAGTAATTGTGCCCCACCCTGCCTAGCTCAGGGTACCGTTGATACCTAATGTGGGTTACTGCTGAAACGGATCCCTCTACTACGGTTTTCCTAGGGTCTATTCGTATACCCCACAGGTAGGTTAAGTTTTATCTATTTAATTTAACCCTACCCCCATCATGATACCGTGGTTAAGTGTTCTCTCTTGTGTTACTTAACCCTACCGCATGTCTTGTTATATCGGTTAAGTGTTCTCCCCTGTGTTAACTTAACCCTTACCACATCTCACGTTAGATTGGTTAAGTGTATGTTAACTCAACCTCATCCACTAGCCATTTTATAATGGTTAAGTGTTACCCTCGTATAATTACTTAACCCTACCACACATCAGGTTATATCGGTTGGGTGTTATCAACCCATTCAAGTTAAACCAACCCATTTAACTTAACCCTCCCATTCGTCAGATTGCATTGGTTAAGTATTTCAAATAATTCATGGCTTAACCTGCCCACGTATCATGTCAATTTGGTTAAGTGTTGTCTAGTGATTTATAACTTAACCCCGCTATCTTAGCATATCAAATTGGTTAAGTATTTTCAAGTAGTTCATGACTTAACCCGCCCACGTATCATGCTAAGTTGGTTAAGTATTATCTATATGTTCCAGTTGACTTAACCCTGCCACGTGTCATGTTATATTGGTTAAGTGTCATCAGTCTAGTCATATCACTTAACCCACCCATTGGTCTGATTAACAGTTATGTTGGTTAAGCCTACATTTATAAGTTTTTATATGTTCTTAACTCATACCGGTTAGGTCTACATTTACATGTCAAATTTCCATGTCATCCCACCTAACCCTCTAAACATACCCACGTCTTATTATGGTTAGTATTCCTTAATTCATTCATTATGACGAACGAATCATGACCTCTCACATTAGACCATGCATTTTGTGGCCACTGGATTTGCCGGGCGGTTCCGGGCAGATTTACACCACAAACTGGGTATAACCTCGTGTCATAAACCGTTACGCCTACAATTTGGCCTTCGACCTCTCACATTAGACTGACACTTTGTGGCTACTAGATTTGCCGGGCGGTTCCGGGCAGATTTACACCATAAACTGAGTCTAACCTCGTGTCAAAGGTTCATTAATGGTCGTATTCCACCCAAAACCCCAATATCAGTTCATGTGTTTAAAATATAGAAATGTTCATGTTCGTGTTCAAGTCAATTATCCAATACATAGTCATTTTCATGTTTCAAATTCCCAACTTTACATATTAATAAACATATGCCCAAGTTCCAAATTACATGCCAATTTATATATATATATACCCAATTCTAGTCAGTTTACATATGTCCAATTCTTGCCTATTTACATGTATGCCAAGTTTATGCCATTTTACCCATATCAAGTTCTAGCCAAGATTACATGTATCAAGTTTCATGTCCAAATAAACCCAAATCATGATTCATGATGTAGTTATCCCAAACTATAATCTTTTTATTACAACACACGCCAACTACCCAAGTTCATAATACATATTTATGCCAATTATCAAGTTCACAATTGCTTTTAGGTTCGAAGTCCCAATTCTACTTATGCCCAATTATAAACCTAATCTTTTGATTTAATTTACATAGGCCTGAACTCGAGATTTGATTTACATGCTAATTCATTATGCCCACTTCATGCCAATGTAATTATGCCAATGGCCAAACTTGCAATTTCAATTATATTGAAAATACCCCAAATTTCCAATTTCATGTTATGCCATCAATTTTACCAAACATATATATCCAATATAGAAAACATTCCCATATTTCCCCGTATTCAATCGTACGCAAATCGCGGTTTAGGCCTAGGTCCGAAATTGACCTAGGTTCATCGAAAGAAAATAAATAGGGAAAGGTAGAATTTGTATAACAATCAGCATAGAGAGAAAACTGGCATAAAAACATCATCTCTGGCATAAAAGATAGATCTTGATAATAATATCAATATGAATCAAGAAAAACTGATTTACAACAGGCTGAATAGATCATAAGCTTGACATGAGAACGAACATAGAAAAGTCCCAAAACTCAAGATTCAAGAAGCAACAGAAATAGATCTGAATCAATAAACATACTTAAAATCCAATTCCACTTTATTCCATGGCCATATTATAATTAAATGTTTAAATCTAAAAACAACTATAACTTACAGAGCATGGCTAATGAATTAGGAACTGAATTTGTTGTAGAATGTTGCAGTGACGTTGTTGATTTATTGTCTTGAATCATTGTAGAAGCCTTAATCTTCAAATTGGATTGTGTATTAAAGCTTAGGAAATTGATTAGAGACGACGGCCATGATCAAGAGGGACCTCAACAGCATTTTGGTGTAAGAATGATTTGTTGTGAATTAGGTTAGGTCTAAGGGTGTTTTTATAGGTGTAGCAACTAGTTTAGGCCCTTAGATTAACCCTAGAATCAATCCGGACCATCAAAACACGTCTCAGGCTTCAAAAATGAGTTCTGGGTCAAAACAGGCTGACTAGGTCGACCTGTAAGGGGGGGAGGTCGACCACATGGTCGACCTGGGGGGTAGGTCGACCCTAAGGTCGACCACATGGTCGACCCCCAGGTCGACCTGCCTGGTCCTGTGCTGCCTAAAATCTGCTGAATCTTCTACAGGCCATAACTTCTTCATCCGGACTCCGATTTTCGAAAATTCGGACTCTATTTCATGTAAAATTTCGAGACGAACGCAATGGCATAACCCGTTTCCCTTGATTATTATTTTAAAAACTAGTTATACCCTGATTTCTAGTTTCAACATGCTATTAAAATTCAGGTTGTTACACATTGACTACTTAATCAAGTTACCAAGTTCACCCATTTAAGTTCATTAATAAGCCCATAACATGTTATTCTCTAGATTATAGTCCAAGGTGTGTAATCTACAATCTCTTTATATTATTCATTGTCCAATAACATGTTCTTACTTAATACATAATTAAGTATATCTCAATCCACATGTTTGGCATTTAACATGTCACTCATTATTTATGATTAAATATAACTTATTTCATTTCAAAAGTTTGCCTCATCCTTTCTTATTTAAGCATAATTCCATCTTGTACTGTCACTACCACTTATCGTTGTTTACTTATTAACTTAGTTCTCTTAAATAAGGTTTACTAATAAGTTTCTCTTACCATAAATATAACTTATGTTATCTCATCCGCAGATTTCAGATTCTCGTTCTTATAAATAACTTAATTTACAGTTAAGTACAACCGACCTCATTACATAAGTTATTCCATTTTCTTTATCATTTATTACAACCTAAGTTATAATTTCGACTTGTCTCTATGACAAGCCTACCAATTATATAACATCCTCATTAATGTAATTTATTTATAATAGGTGTGTTAGAACCAAAAAGTGGTTCTAACACCCAAATTGACTAAAATTACGATAAAATGAAATCAAAAACAGAAAGGAGACACAAGATTTATAGTGGTTCGGCGTTAAAGAGACTACGTCCACTTTATATCACTTTGTTTGATGATGTAGATGAAAATACAAGATATTCACTCAATATCACTCATTTTTCATATATATTCACTCAATTATATTCAAAATACACTTTGAATGATGATTTGGATTGTTTGGGAGTGCTGGAGTTCGGTTTTCAAGGGTACTCAAACTCTCAAAGTGCCAAAAAGTCCCTTCTAAATGCCTCTTGGTGGGGTATTTATAGGCGAAATTCCTTCATGAATTCGGGTCGGATCGAGCACATGTGTCCTCCATTCCATGACTTTCGGGATCGGATGAGTTCTAGTGTCGCCAGCACATCAAGTTAGTGGCCATCGTGGGTAGAAAGTGGGTGTAACTGTCCCGAATATCCAGGAGATCGTGGAGCGGAGTAGCAGGGTGCACTGGGTTCAGATCAGATAGACTAGCAGATAAGGTTCAGATCGGTCCTACTACCTCCGTTCCGATCCGAATACTTTCCTTCCTCCTTTGTCTTGTTTTTGTTTCTACTCCTATAATTCCGATCCGAACCGGATGTACAACAGAGTGTCCTTTGTCTACTTGATCTTCTAACTTTTTGACTTTGTGTAGCCTAGTTCACAAAGTAGGCTAACATTTTGCCCCCTCAAGGGAAGCTTCTATCGAAGATAGAGCATGACTTGACATCATCTGTTCGTTGGTCATTGAATTTAAATTTGAATCGTCGAAAAGTCATTTCCATTGACGTATAAAGATATGTTGCTTCAGAAAGCTACATCTCTTGATGTCTATATATACGTCATGTAGCGCGTGAATTACTTCCTTAATTCTTTATCCAGTTTAAAGATTCTTCTCGACTTCCAGCAGTTATTCCAGGTAGTTTTCCTCTTTATTTTCTTTTGAGTTCAATTTGAATACCGATTCAGTGTACGAGACTCCATCTAGATTCAGATTCTATAGGCTCACACTCCGGTTCAGATGGCTCTTGCCCTTCGACTTGTGATTGCTTAAACCGATGGGCCACGAGTATCTACATAGGCCTATGTTCTAGTTTGGATGGTTTCCCTTTTAAATCCGCCATTGTCAAGATAATGGGCCAAATATGTTTATTCAGGGGTTCGGACTCCGGTCCTAATGGAGTGAGCAAATAGGAATACTAAGGGTCATTACATCCCTTATATAAATCTGCCGCTCTTCTCCTTCTATCTCTTTTATTTCTTCATCTCCTGTGACTTGCCCCCAATTTCAACGAGGAAGAAACCCTAGCTCCAACTCTCAAATTCACAAAGAAAACCCTTTGATTCCTTGAAATAAATTCGTAAGTAGGTCTTCAAACAACGATTTAATCCTTGTTTACTTGAATTTTATTTGAATCCATGATCAATTCAAGTGATTTCGGCATGGTATTTTGTTGGCTTTGGCACCACGTCCTCCGCTTCTCCGCCTTCGTCGTTGATGGCCTCATCACCACCTCAAGGCTGTCACGGAGGGGCGATTGGAGCAGTCGTAGGTTGTGCCAGCTTAAGAGCATTCTACCTAAATCTGCTTCTTGGGGTAAGAAGTTTGGTAGGAGACGAAGGAGCAGAGAGGAAGAAGAAAGAGAAGGGATCGGTTCGGGTTTATACTTTAGAAAGATGAGGGGAAGGAGAAAGACTGGCTCGGGTCGGAACAAAAGTCAAAAAAGGGGGGAGGCATAGTTTACTCTACCTGGTCAGGTCGGAGTAAGAAACAAAGGAAAAGGGGTGTTGGTATTCAAGCCATACCGATCCGCTCCGAATACACACTCCCGTACCGATCCAGTTGGATATCTACTTCTGACCAAAGCACGGCTTTGCATCTGATCCGATCCCAACGTGCATGTCCGAACTGAACCGGGGCAGCCCAATCTTCAAGCACAAGAATTTGTCCAATTGGCTAAATTAATATTTGACATAACTTCTAATTTCATGAACAGTTAGGATAGTGGCTTGCGAACACAAACGAACATCAAGAATTATTCTGAACATCACTTCATCGTCAGAACTTTACATTACGCTTCTAAGTGTTTAATTTATATCTTCTGCACACACCGTACACACTTTAGTTCATACACATGCACAGGGGATACAGGCTAATTTACTCTAACTTGTGCTATTGCTTCTTCAATAGTTTAGTGACAATGACAGCAAGACGTTCATCTAGATTAGCTGAAAAGAGAGAAGTTCTAGAGACGTCCCAGAAGATTACTCTTGATGACATAACTTCTTCCTCAGATCCAGAGTGGGATGATAAGGGCCCAGATTACGAGGTAGAGGCTCATGAAAGCGATAATGTGTCTTCTGAGGGTGAAGTTTCTCTGGGCTATGAAGAGGAAGGAGAGATTGGAGATAATCGAGCTCCTTATGAATTTGAGTCTGCCATCATATTGGAATCACCCCAAGATTCTGTTGAATCGACAATTGACAACGACAGACTTGTTCAAATACGCCTAAAGCATGGGATACTAAAAGGGGATGTCCTGGTGCCATCGAAAACCGACCGTCCTCACAATCCTCCAGAAGGATTTATGGCAATCACCCGATTGATGTGCATGGTTGGGGCTATTCCACCGTTTTCTCCGTTTGTTGTCGACTTTCTAAGACAGATGCGGATTGCCCCCATGCAGCTGCATCCCAACTCCTATGCTTACCTATATACCTTATATGTAGCATACAGAGAGATTCTAGGCATAGAACCAACCTTCGATGACATCCATTTCTTTTATAATTTCAAACATCGAACCCAAGAGACTGCCTCCTTCTCGTACTTTGAATCAGTTCCGAAGAGAAAGAACATCACCGTTCCATTTAGCAGTAAAGCTGGCGATCCAAAATCTGAATGGTTTTATATCAAACAACAACTGGGATGCGCTAGGAGATGGACCCAATCAAGTAAAACAACTATTTTCCAGACTCCAGCTTTAAGCGTTCATGTTGACATACTAACTTCCTTTCATTCTTATCCGCAGTTGGCAACCCAAAGCAAATATCAGGTCAATTATACTTTGATCGTTTACACCAGTTGCTCAATGGTGACCAGAAGTTCTTGACCATCGACAGTGTTCTTAAGGATGAATACCTTCATCTTCATGGGTTGTTGTCCATTACCCATAGCATAGGTCACGGGTCGGGTCCATATGTGTACATCCCCCCAGTGGACGTAATTCCAGAAACGGGTGAAAGCTCGAAAACTCCTACAATGCCGCTTCAAACTTCACCTTCTCCATCTTCGACTCAAGACGATGAGCTGGCCAACATGGCCGAAAAGCACTGAGAAGGGTACGTCGTCCCCGAGGATGCTATCTCTCCAGAGAAGTCGACGTCTTCCAAAGAACCGCCAATAGGTGCTTCCCCGGGAGATGCCCCTAGTACCGATGATCCTACATTTCAGGTTTTAGGAGATCTCCCCTTACCTGAAACTATCTACACTTCAGAGGATTTTGGAACAAATCCTTTAGTTTTCACTTCTTCAGAAGAGACCACTCCCGCTAAGGCCAAAGAGCCTACTTGCACTAGTCTGGCTTCGGATTCGGGTTTGTCGGGGGGAAAACACCATTTAGGATGCACTTAGCACAATAGCATCACATTTTATAGCACTTACCTTTTGTAAGAACACTGATTCTGAATTCCATTTGCATTGTTACGCAGGTACAATGTCTCGCTCCCATTATGATATCAGGAAACTTCATCGCAGCATGACTAGACCCCCTTCTGATGCTGAGCATGATCGTCGTGAAGGCCGGAGTAGAGAGGATAGAAGGCCTTATGACTCTTATCAGTCGCGGACCTCGCGCTCTCGCTCCCCCGTTCGGTCGGATTCAAAATGATACAAAGGCTATCTAGGCCGTCGAGGAGAAGACACGTTTCAGTCAAAAGATCAAACCTCTTCTCAAGAAAAACGAGGTAGGGAAAGAAGTCCGCCGAAAGAAACCAGCTCTCGAGATAAACATAAGGTTTCCGATAAGCGGCTTAAGAAGGGTGATACGGCCGTCGTGCCCGCTCATCCTAGGGATACCGAGCTAACATATCGCGCACCTCCACCATTGGATGCTGAAGCTAAAGTCAAGCAGGCATATTTGGAGCAACAATTCCCTGAACACTACTTTGAAAACCTGACTTTCTTACCTGCTCTCGAGCCTATTTCCTCAAGGTGGGCGGACGAGGCCAAAGCGAAAATTGATGCAGTTGAAAAACAATATTCGGAGATGTTCAAGTATTCACGTTACCTCTCCAGAATTATCTGAACTCTGATTACGGATACTGAGTCGATGAAAAATACTGCAACAGCTAATGCTAAAGCCTTGAAAAATTTAGGGAAAGATCTCGAGGACACACAGGCCCAACTTGTCGTTGCTCAGCGGGATGCTACTAACTTCAAGCAACAATTTGAAGAGCTACAAAAACGTTATCATGACTTGCTCAAGTCTCACAATCAAGAGCACTCGGAGTTGAAAAAGCAAGCAGAAGATGCAAAGTTGGATAATGCTAAAATGCAACTTGCCTACACCGCTCTGGAGCAAGATAAAGCTGAGTTAGCGAGAAAGAATGCTGAATTGGAGAAGAGAAATGCTGACTTGGCTTCCAAGTTGGTGGAGACTGAGAATAGGGCTGCCCTAGCGGAGGGTAATGTTGAAAGTGTCATTAAATCCGCCGAAGAGACCCGCAAGCAGCTGTCAGAGGCTAAGGAGGAAGTGCATGGTTTCGGCGAACTAATGATCGAATTCTTTGCACATATAATCCACCGCCGAAACATCTCTTGGATCGAAGATTATCCGTCTACCTTGGTCCAAGTATGGAGTCAAATCGTTGACTGGGAGAAAGAGGAGCTCAAGGTAGATTCCATTGACGAAGACAAGCTTATGGAAAACTATCTAAGAGATGATGAACCAGAACGCCTAGCCGAGGGATGCCGCCTCATTGGTGCTACTATGGAGGAAGAGAAGTAAAGGGCTAAACAAAAGAACATCCCTGAGGCTGGTTCTTCTTCCACTGCCTCTGAAACCTCTGAAGTAGAGGGATATGACCTCGAAAACCTGGGGATCCCCCGGGCATCTCTTTTATCCCCCATACCCGAAACGGCGTCGGAGACCGCAGTCACTCCAGCTGAGAAGTCATCGGAAGGTATCTCTACTTTTTCACCTTAATTCGTCAAAGCTGTCTCCACTTTTCATCACATAATCGGGCAATCAATGAAGGACCCTTTATCTTCTCCTGAGTTGATAACCGTTGCTTCTCATTCTGTAGGTGTTGAACCAACCGAGAGGACTGACGTGCCCCAGGGAACCACCGCTGGAGCAAAACCCGCGGAGAAGGCTAAAGGGGGAAAGGACAAGGCTGCCACTATTGATTCAGGAGAAGGAATTGAACCGTCTAAGGCTGATGCTCCTCATGATGACGAGATGATAGACGCCTTGAAAGATAATGGCGGCAACGAGGGACACGAGGAAGACCCTGAGGTGGCTATAGTTGGAGAGTCAAAAAGCGTTGATGACATCACTTTAGCTGCGTTGAAAGCTGAGCAAGACAAACGTATGCAGCTTAAAGATAAAGACCTAGACCCCGAAAGCCTTAAGCCTCTTGCAGTGGTGGATGCTGGATCAAGGTTAGTTGTTAAGCTTTCGACTAGGTCTATTACAAAAGAGCTTGCTAAAAAGTCTTCTCTTGATTCCAGTGTTCCAACTTCAGGGAAAAAATCAACCGATTCCAACACCTCGGTCACAGGGAAGAAAAAACAAAGGCGCATTCTAACTGATGCCAAAAAGGAGGCGAAGGATGCTCAGAAGGTTGCTAAAAAATCCAAGTCCACTCCGAAGTCTAAATGATGAAGTGCTTTGTTTTACTTTAGCATTTAACTGGCTCGCAATTGTTGTAGTGAGCGCGGCCCTCGCATCTTCTTTTTTGCTTGTTTTCTTTGTACAAACTCACACGTTTGTAAATAAGAATCATTTATTTCTTGCAATGCCTGATAGTCGTTAGTTCAGTACTTAAATGAAAGTATACAAGTATATCAAATTAAAGTCATATAATAAAGTCATTGTTGGAGGAAACATGTATGCGCATATATGCCCCCGTCAATTTCGAATAACTGAGCAAGAACTATGCAAGATTAACTTAAATTAAAGAATTCAAATGTCCCGATTCTCTGACGGGGGCCATATTCCTTTCATCATTGATGCCTGTTTTTTCTGGCATATTTATACTCTCCTGTCTCATATCCAGGTTAGAGTTTTCACTGAGGCGGTCTCTCATCTGGGTGCACCTTCACGCCTCATAGGATGTCGTCTTCCCATCCTTTATACTCTCTCTCAATCCTTGAGAGTTAGAGTTAAGAATGTCGTCTTCCCATTCTTCTGTATTTGGTCATTCAGTCAGTCATTTTATTTACTCCTGCACATGGGTCATCCCCAATCTTCTAAGTTTAGTCTAACATTTCGTGTTTCACAGTCATGATAGGATATTTGTCGATCATATAAATAATGAAGGAAAGTAAATGACATAGGATATTTTTATAGTGGTTCAGCTAAGTCGTAGCCTACGTCCACTTTAAAATCTTTTGTTAATATAAACAGGCTTTTCTAGGCAAGTCATGCCTTTTTACAAGGTTCATAAAAAACAAAAGAAAATACAACATCTCTAATTCAAATATCGCATCAAGTGCTGGGCATTCCAAACCCTAGGCGCTTCTTCACCATCTACGGTCGTTAACTTGAAAGCTCCTTTCTCAAGTTTCCGTTGGACGGCGAATGGTCCTTCCCACTTTGGACCTAGATGAGGAAGGGATGGAAAAACTCGCTTTAGCACCAAATCCCCTAGCTTAAAGGTTCTAAAGCGAACTTTTTGTCATGATAGCATGCCATCTGATGTCGATGTCTTGACGCACGCAAGTCTGCTTCGTCCCTTTTCTCTTCGATTTCATCAAGGGACTTGAGAAGGAGTGCCCAATTCATCATCGGGTCATAATATGTCACCCTGTGGGATGTAACTTCAAGCTCTACCGGGATTACCGCTTCTGAACCAAATGAGAGAGAGAAAGGAGTATGGCCGGTAGCTGTCTTAAACGTTGTCTGATATGCCCACAAAGCCAAGGGCAATTCATCCACCCATTTTTCTTTTGCACGTTCCAACCTCTTCTTGAGGATGGATTTTATGACTTTATTTATTGCTTCTACTTGCCCATTCGACTGTGGATGGGCGACTGCAGTGTACCGCTTGTCAATCTTGTATTTCTGGCAGAAATTTCTGAATTCGGCGCCATCGAACTGGGTTCCATCATCGGTTATACTGGTCCTTGGAATCCCAAATCGGCATATGATATTTCTAACCACGAAACTTATCACCTTTCTCGCTGTGATTTTGGTTAAGGGCTCAGCTTCCACCCACTTCGTAAAATAGTCCACGACGACTATTGCATATTTCGCTCCTCCTTTGGAAATCGGTATAACTCCAATGATGTCAATTTCCCACATGGCAAACGGCCACGGACTCACCATCGACTTGAGCTGGGTCGGTGGTGCTCTAGGGATCTTGGCGAACCTCTGGCATTTGTCGCGGCGTCGTGAGTAATCAGCTGCATCTTTATTAATAGTGGGCCATAAATACCCATACCGCAACACCTTTTTTGCTAAATTCTGACCTCCCGTATGATCTCCACCTCATCTTCGTGTACTTCCCTTAGTACACGCTTGATGTCGTCGTGCGCTATACACCGTAACAGGGGCATAGAAAATCCTTGCCGATAAAGGATATTATCTTGAAGGATGTATCTGGTAGCTTTGCGAACTATGGCTCGCCTCTCACTTTTCTTTGGCGGGAGTACTCCATTTCTAAGGAAATTCTTGATTGGGGTCATCCACGACTCCCTCTCCGGTTCTGCTTCGAAAGCTAACTCAATTTCCATTAACTCAAAGCTTGGCGATCCCAACGTCTCAATTGGAACCATTTCGGTTTCCTTCGGATTGTCGGAACTTGCCAGCTTCGCCAACCGGTCCGCCTTTGGTTTTCAGCTGTTGGGATATGTGTTATGTTATACCGTTCCAGGTTGCTCAACAGCTCCTTCACCTTTCCAAGATAGGTAATAAGTCGAGGTCCCCGGGCCACAAACTCCTTTCGCACTTGGCAGACGACTATTTCGGAATCCCAGAATATATCTAATGCCTTTATTCCGAATTCCTTAGCAAGTTTCAGCCCGGCAATCAGGGCTTCATATTCAGAGTCATTATTGGTCGCTGAAAATTCTAGTCGCAAAGCATAATATAACGATCTTCCTTCAGGAGTAACTAAGACGACTCCAGCTCCGGACCTTCGGTCATTCTTGGCTCCGTCTGTGTATAACTTCCTTGGATCTAATTCTTCCTCTAATTTGACCACCTTATCATCGATCGTTTCTTCCTCCGAAATTGTGAATTCTGCTATAAAATCAGCCAAAACTTGCCCCCTGATCGATCTCCGTGGCTGAAAGTTTAAATTAACCTGACTTAATTCAATATTCCACTTGATCAACCATCCTGATGCTTCAGGTCTTTGCAACACCTGTCTCAGAGGCTGATCAGTGTATATGATTATTGGGTGAGCTTAAAAATAATGGCGAAGTTTTCGGGAGGCGATCAGAAGGCTGTAAGCAAGCTTCTCAATCCTTGGGTGGTAACATTCTGCGGCTGCCAATTTCTTACTTACATAATATACCGGTCTTTGTACCTTGTCTTCTTCCCTGACCAAAGCGGTGCTAACGGCATGAGCCGATACTGCTAGGTAAACAAATAGCTCTTCATGATCCACTGGCTTCGACAAAATTGGTGGTCTCTCTAGTAAGTCCAATAGATTTCGAAAGGCCTCAACACAGTCCGGAGTCCATTCAAAATTTTTCTTTCCCCTTTTTATTAGGTCAAAAAACGGGATGCATTTGTCTGTTGCTTTGGAGATAAATCTACTCAATGTAGCCACTTTCCCTCTAAGACTTTGAACATCCTTGATTCTTCGTGGTTCCTCAATGTTCCTTATCGCTGCTATCTGACAAGGATTAATTTCAATTCCTCGAGAGCTCACAATGAAACCTAGAAACTTTCTAGATGCCACCCCAAACGAGCACTTCAAAGGATTTAGCTTCATTCGATACTTTCGCAGGATGCCGAACATTTCTGCCAACTCTTGCGTATGGCTAGAGGACTATCTCGATTTGACAAGCATATCATCCACATAAACTTCCATAGTCTTCCCTATTTGGTTATAAAACATCCTGTTCACCAAGCGTTGGTAGGTAGCTCCAGCATTTTTCAATCCGAAAGGCATGACTACATGCAGTACAATCCCAAATTTGTAATAAAGCTCGTGTGCTCTTGATCGGGCACATGCATGGGAATCTGGTTGTACCCGGAGTATGCATCCATAAAAGAAGGAAGTTCATGTCCCGCCATCGAATCCACAAGCTGGTCTATTCTGGGGAGTGGGAAGCTATCTTTCAGGCAGGCTTTGTTCAAGTCTGAAAAATCAATACACGTCCGCCACTTTCCGTTTGACTTCTTTACCAAAACAGGATTCGATATCCAGTCGGGATATGTCGAATCTCTAATAAATCCGTTCTCTTTCAGCTTCTCCACTTCTTCTTTTAGAGCTGCCGACCTCTCTAGGCACAACATACGTATTTTTTGCTTAACAGGCGGGTGTTTCGGGTTTATACTCAGCGAATGACTCATGATAAATGGTGATATCCCACACATGTCAGCGTAGGTCCGGGCAAACACATCCAGGTTTGCCTTCAGAAAGTCGGCCAGTTCTTTGGCTCAGTGCGGATCCAGCTGGGATCCAATCTTCAAAAATTTTGCTGGATCAGCTCCATCAATGGGTATATCCACTGTCGTTTCTATAGGATTTGCCTTTCTATCCTCAGATTCCTCATCTTCTCTGGGATCCAGGTCCTCAGGCATTCCATTGGGCAACTCCTTCAGGGCTGATCCCTCTAATTGCTATGCCTAACCCTCCTTTGGAGGAGGTGAAGTACTTATAGTATCGATGTTGAGTCCTTTCATCAGCACATTTAATTCAGCAATATAACAAGCTCGCCCAAAGACTTGGTCTCCTCTCATTACTCATGTTCCAGCTTCAGTTGGGAACTTTAGCAACAAGCACCATGGTGCGATACAAGCCCTGAACTCTGCAAGGGCAGGCCTTCCTAAAAAAGCATTGTAGGGCGAATCGATATCTAGCACCACAAACTGAAGCATTCGTACTCTTCGACGATCCCCTTGTCCCAATGTTACGGGCAATTCTATATACCCCATTGGAGCTGTCGATGCCCCATTGAAGCCTCGGATCCAACCTTCACAGGGCTTCAAATCTCCAGACTCGAGTCTCATCTGATCAATCGACTTCTTAAACAAAATGTTGACAGAGCTTCCATTGTCTACTAGTACCTTATGAACTAGTGCCGGCCCAATAGTAGTGGTAATAACCAACGGATCTTCGGTAGGCGATTAGATTCCGGTGTCGTCTCTGCTACGGAACACCACATCATCGAACATTGTCCTCTGCTATTTCATAGGGGTGGTATCTTCCAAATCATTACACTCGTCCACATCTATGTGCTTGACTGCATTAACGTATTGGTCCATTGCTCTGAAACTGTGGATGGCCGGATGAGGTCCCCCTACTATGGTGTTAATTACAATCCCTTTGCCCTTTTGTTGCGCTGTAGGCTTGGGAGCAGACTGATTCTGGTTTGGGGCTTGTCCTCCTTGCCCCCTGTCCCTTGGAGTAGCCTTATACTCATCCAACTTACCTTCACGCAACAACTTCTCAACCACATCTCTCAAGTGTCGACATTCGTTCGTTGAATGTCCGTGGGTTCCGTGAAATAAACAAAATTTTCCGATAGCAATTTCTTTCTCTATCGAATCTCATGGCGGTGGCTTTTTGTATTGCAAAACATTATACGTGTCCAAATAAATGTTCTCCAACGTGTCATTCAACGGTGAATAATTTTCAAAAGTCTGGAACCGGGGTCTTTTGTTAGAATTACTTCCTCGGTTCCTGTTTCTTCTATTACCATTCCCATTATGGTTGTTGCTGCCTCCGTTTCCATTATTATTGTTTCCATTCTTGTTTCCAACATTCACTTCGAATTTCTCAGAGCTTTCTCCAGACTGCTTTACAGCAACATTACTCCGAACAGCTTCTTTTGAGGCCGCTTCGGACTTCCTCTTTCTGTTTTCCCGTGCTTCCTCCCGTCTTAACTGAATATTAGCCTTCTCATAAAACAACTCTCTTGTGGGAGGCGGCTTCCCAGAAAGATAATCTCCAAACTCTGAATCAGGATCAACTCCCTCCATTAAGGCCATCAAGATGGTAGGCTCATGAGGGTCGCTGACTTCTATCACAGCTAAATTGAAACGGTCTAGATACGACTTCAAGGACTCACCCAATGCTTGCTTAATTCTCGATAATTCGATAATAGTCCTAGACTTTTGGGCGTGAAGTTGGAATTGATTCATGAAACGTTTACTCAATTCTTTGAAATTCGATATCGATCGAGGACGAAGTCGGGTATACCATAGTAATGCTACGTCTTCTAAGTAAATTGGGAAAGCCTTACACTTCAAAGCGTCAGGAGCAGCTGCAACATTCATAAACCATGCGTATCGCATCAGATGTTGTCCCGGGTCATTCTCCCGTTATATCTGTCCATTTGCGGCAAATTAAACCGTCAGGGGA
This sequence comes from Allium sativum, assembly GCA_030737875.1. Classification (NCBI taxonomy): domain Eukaryota; kingdom Viridiplantae; phylum Streptophyta; class Magnoliopsida; order Asparagales; family Amaryllidaceae; genus Allium; species Allium sativum. The sequence continues at coordinate 736,701,901 of CM060920.1, forward strand.
ACTGAAAGTTAAGAATGTCGTCAGTAAAGGGAGTATGGCTCCGCTCAATACCATAATCTTCATTGGTGTAATTTCAACTCTCAGACATGATCTGGCGCACCATGGCCCATACATCAGCATTGTTCAAGGGCCGTTCAAGCTCCCTGGCCTCGATATTCGGGTTTCCTCTGGGCTCCCGATCAGGGGACACCCTCTTTCTTCTAGCGGCTTCTGCTCTGCTTTGCTCCCTACGTTCCCGGTCGATCTCGGGAGGAAGGGGCAGAAGCATTTGTCCCTGAGTGGGGTTGGTAAGGTTAGGATCTCTAGGAAGAACATGAGATCCTCGCATTGGTAACAGCATAGGTTCTCTCAGGCTCGGGTCATTGGGTCCTAACACACGAGCAGCATCTTCGCGGGATCCTAGAGATCCGAAAGTCATTTGTTCCAAATTCTGAGGTCGTTCAAGCGGCCTTCTTCCACGAGGTCGCTCTTCCTCTGAGGAAGAAAACTGATCCACTGTGATGTGATGAACTGGGGAAGAGGTCCTTTTCCTGCGAAGCTCGCCAATCTCCCTACTTATGGTTCTCATATTCTCTTACATCATAAGGTTGGTGCGCTCGTGGATTCTCATAACCTCCCTAGTGCTGTCAAGCATGTCGAGAAGGCGCAAAAAATCTCCTTGTGTGACAGGCACAGACGGATTGATCTGGTCGTTGGTCCTGGTGGCTGGAGTCGGAGTATTTGGAGGGGCTCGAGTAGAGGTTCCAGCATCACCTAGAGTTGGGTCGGATCGGAGCAAAGTAACCTGGCCGGATCGGTTCGGCTTGGGGGAGCGCACCTCTTTAACATCTTCTACTCGGGTCGAATCAGAGCTTTCTCTCTGCACTCGGTTCAGATTTCCTGAGCCAGTCTGATCCGCTCCCGAGCTGTGCCCATGAGACCTCGTCACGACCGCGTTTCGCTGATCTTCTCCAACTTCGTTCCCTCGACTAGTTTGAACTTCCTTGCCTTTTCCTTTGGCCATAATTCTTCAACAATCAACCAACAAGTACTTAAAAGCATCGGGAATTGGGGATTAACTTCTTTGAACTCAACGGTCGAAAAAGTAGAATGATAATCCAGAAAAACAGAGAATTCAAATGTTTCTCGGTGAAAGCACCAAAATGTTAGACCAAAAAGTGGTTCTAACACCCAAATTGACTAAAATTACGATAAAATGAAATCAAAAACAGAAAAGAGACACAAGATTTATAGTGGTTCGGCGTTAAAGAGCCTACGTCCACTTTATATCACTTTGTTTGATGATGTAGATGAAAATACAAGATATTCACTCAATCTCACTCACTTTTCATATTCATTCACTCAATTATATTCAAAATACACTTTGAATTATGATTTGGATTGTTTGGGAGTGCTGGAGTTCGGTTTTCAAGGGTACTCAAACTATCAAAGTGCCAAAAAGTCCCTTCTAAATGCCTCTTGGTGGGGTATTTATAGGCGAAATTCCTTCATGAATTCGGGTCGGATCGGGCACACGTGTCCTCCATTCCATAATTTTCAGGATCGGATGAGTTCTGGTGTCGCCAACACATCAAGTTAGTGGCCATCGTGGGTAGAAAGTGGGTGTAACTGTCCCGAATATCCAGGAGATCGTGGAGCAGAGTAGCAGGGTGCACTGGGTTCGGATCGGATAGGCTAGCAGATAGGGTTCAGATCTGTCCTACTACCTCTGATCCGAATACTTTCCTTCCTCCTTTGTCTTGTTTTTGTGTCTACTCCTATAATTCTGATCCGAACCGGATGTACAACATAGTGTCCTTCTTCTACTTGATCTTCTAACTTTTTGACTTTGTGTACCCTAGTTCACAAAGTAGGCTAACAAGGTGATTATCATTCCTCGTTCATTCCACTTCTTTTATTGTTGTAACTTTCATTCATTTCCATATTCATCTCCATTCATTTCCATTAATCACAATTAGTTCTATTTTATCAATCATGTTATTTACATATACACACACACATGTTTATGAACTAGACCTCTCACATTAAGCCTACACTTATGGATGCTGGATTTCCCAGGCAGTTCCAGGAAGAATTCTTCCATAAGTTGACTTAACCTCGTGTCTTAGCACCGTTACATGTATATTTACGCACTAGACCTCTCACATTAAATTAACAACTTGTGGACGCTGGATTTGTCGGGCAGTTCCGGGCAGACTTCTACCACAAGTTGAATTTAACCTCGTATCTAAATGCAGTTAAAATTTTCTATCTACTGTAAATTTTCTATATAATTTAGGCATGTCCATTCTTTCAAATTTTTATTGTAAACTATATTTTACATGTCATCATATTAAGCCCATTTTATGTCGCATGTTATTTTTAACATGTAATTGATTCTATTCTAACATGTAATCATTTAATCATGTACTTTTTCAAATCTAACAAATTAACATGTAATTTTCTCAATTCTACAGTTAATAATTCAAGTACATAATATGCTACAAGTTAATCATGTAATTAGAACATGTATGTATACAACAGTAATCACTACACGAGTTTTAACAAGTTTACATTTCAATATATGAACATTTCAGCATATTAAATGTTTCAACATATGAATTTTCCAACATATTAATATTTTTAACCATATTAATATTTCAACATGTCATATTAGCATTTCATCACTTTAATCATTCTAGCAGATTTACATTGCATATTAATGAGGAATGTTAAACGATAATATACCATTATCAAAAATGATATAACTTAAATCCACTCACCTAATTTGCTTTCTAAATCCTGAATCTGGTCTAGATCTAGTATACCATGGTCCTCCTAATTGAATTTAGAACCTAGAAACAATGGATCCACTATTCTTACTAAAAGAAAAAGGGAAGAAAGAGGAGAAAATTGAAATAGACCAGATCTAAGAAATTACCTTACTTCGAATGTGATTCTGAACATCTTCCTATTAATATTCATTCTTTTCCTGCAAATCTTGAATTTTAATTTTCCTAAACTAATTATTCTATTTTTTTTTGAAGAGATTTGAGGAGGAGGAAGAATGGTAGAGCTTAGATGTTGTCCCAGAAATATGAGATTTAGGCTAGCTAGGCTCTACTAGCCTATTTGTAGGTGTTCGGGATATTATCGTACACGCAACGTTGAGTCAACATTCAAACTTGGTTAAGAAAACAATCTAGATTCATCGATGAATCTGGCTGGATCTGGGGTGAGTCGACCCCACGGTCGACCCCCCTATAGGTGGGTCGACCCATAGGTCGACCCTTCATGGGTCCCGCAAGCTGTTTTGGCGTAGAAGTTTGAATTTTAAATTTCTGAAATTTGTTTGGCTATTATATTCACATATAATCTTCTTATATTTATACAAATCTTCTAATGACCATTTTTCCCGTATATATGTACGCACAACTTTTATTTCGTTTTCAAAATTCAAACGGTGTTGTAGCGTTATTTAATTCTTGCCATATTTCTTTGATTGCAGCCTTATCTTGAACTTTATCTCTTGTATATATAATTTTTTTCTACACATATCTACGTGTATATGTAAACATACATGTATACATATATTTTTCTATGCTACCTTATATGTATACTTTTCCTTATATGTGCATTTACATACATTTTCTCTTATGAACATGTATTATTTTAGTTGTTCCCTTTAAACAAAAACATGACGGAGGTAGGGATCGAACTCTTACCTCTTGTATGCAAGCTACATGCTTTAACCAACTGGAATACTAAGGCTGTTGTTAATAAGGCTTAGAACAATGGTAGTTATTGTTCTCTCCTTATTCCTCTTTTTCATGTTTGTTACAATATTTCATTTAAACCATTGCATGGATCTTTTTCTTTTATTTCTCTTTTATTATTGATGCATAATATTTGTAAATCAGTGCATGCGACATATTTACACTTCATGCAACCAATCCTTTCTTTTCTTTTAATGCATGCATTACATTTTTATTTGCATTAATCTTTTCTTCTTCAGTGCATGTATTTATTACATGCAATCACATATTATCTTTATTTTATTCTTTATATATATATATATGTTTATATCTATGCACATATATATATATATATACACATATGCATTATTTAATTATTAAATTTTCATAAAATGCAGGGTATTACAGTAAACACCAAAAAGTTATTAAAACAAAATTAGAGGGTGAGATAACAAAGAAAGAAACATTAGAATAGAAGAAGAACCAATGCAATACAGAGTCTCACAACACAACGGAACAAAATATAATATAGAAATAAACCATTATTGAGAGTTGAAATAAAACTTACAATCATCAGAGTATATCAACACATCTGGACAGTTATAACATCTGTCCTCAAATACAACACACTGCGAAAAACACAACTATATGATATCATACGTCTGGACTTCTCCAGCTCGTTTCTTGAAGTTTGCAGCATTCAAATCTAAACCTGTAAAACCTGGTCTAACCTGAGCATTACAAACGTCAGATCAGTCTGGTGAACCAGAGTGAGAAAATCACACTAATTTAAAGCTATCACATAACTTGATTTTAAAGTCAAAATCTTTTCGAAAGAAAAGGACAATCATAAGATCAAATCGACACATAAACACGGACGGCTTTTACTAACCCAAAACTGTAACACCCCGCAAATTCTATAACTGTGAAATTAGCAAATTAAAGTATAATTAATCTGAAATCAAAGAACTAAGGGAAACGGGATACGCCATTGCGTTCGTCTCGGAAAAATACGCGAAATAGAGTCCGAGTTTTCGAAAAACGGAGTCCGTATGAAGAAGATATGGCCTTCGGAAGTTTGAGAATCAAGTTTAAATTCAAACAGAATAAATCAGGTTTAAATTCGAAAATGGGGCCTAATGGGCCAGGGCGGAAAAACACCCGTCTGACCCACCAAGTCGACTGGGCTGTCGACCTGGTCTAACCAGGTCGATAGGCCTGTCGACAGGGCTGTCGACAGGGGTGTCGACCTGGTCCAGACCCAGGTCGAGCCCAGTCTAACCCGGCTGGCCTATTCTCTATGTGGTCGATTTTCTGTGGTCTGCTTTGTCACTAGGGCTAGGTGGCAAGTTTTAATTGGTCTCTCTATCGAATGAATGGCTACGATCAATCCAAGCAACATCAATGGTCCTAATCAGTTCCTAACCTCTATATAAACAACCCTAGACTAAACCCTAATCTATTCATTCAAAAATAAGAACATAGCCGCCATGTTGCTGAGGAACGACTAGGAGTAGCCACCAAATTGGAGAGAGGATTAGGAGGAAGATTCTAAAGCTTAAAGCAACCTAAGCAAATCAATTCAACAAAGGAATTTGCGTCTTCAATCCCTAAATTAGAGAATTCATCACACCATTGTAAGTAGAGTATTACTTTGGTATGAATAAACAATTGTGTTGGTTTGTATGCTTGAATTGTGGCAATAAAGTTATTCATATTTGTGCGTTCTTATCAATTTGAAATATTATATACGTTTGGATATTCTTGAATTATGTTATTCATGTTATAAAGAACTACATGCGGTAGTTCTATGCAAGTATACGTTTGGAATATTTCGCAAATTATGTAATCCATGTTGAAGCTACATGTATGTAGTTGATTTAAATTTATGCAAGTTTGGGGTTTTGCTACTATGCCATCATGATGTATATTTTTGTGCATAAATCATTTTGTAAGTAATTAGAACAAGTTTGGTTATTATAATCCATAGGAAATTATGTTGAGAATTTGGCATCATGTATTAAGCCATGCTTTTGTACTAGAAAACCTATTTGCAAACTTATGAATATGGCTAGGCTATGAATGATATTTGGCATAATTGAAATCCATGATTAAGTCTATCTTGTTTACAAGAATTATATGATGACATATGTGGTACATGGCTAGGTTAGGTTCAAAAAGTCCCTTTTGTAAGTTTACATGACTAAAGTAAGAATCATGATTTCATGTTAGAAATATTTATGCCATGAACAAATTTAACTATACTTATGCCATGCTTATGTTTGACATTATGCCATGTTTATGCTAGAAGTATTTATGCCATGCTTATGTTTGACATTATGCTTATGCTAGAAATATTTATGCCATGCTTATGTTTGACATTATGCCTAAATAAAAATATAGGTTCATGTGTCAATAATGATATCTCAATTACAAGTTCACATGCTTTGATTCATGTCACCTATGTTTTATGACCAAAGTATATGTCACTACTATGCCAGTACACCAGTTTCTATTTTGTATTCCCAACGTCATATTGCAAGTTCATACGCTCACCTTCCCCTTTTTGTGTATGTAATCATGCCATAAGCCTCCCCTTTTCGCATGGCTAAATTGGGCTTTAAAAGGCTAAGCCCAATATATATATAAACAGACGTGTAAAACGGGGGAAAATAACGTTGGGTTAAAATTAATTAATGAATGAAAATATAAAATAGAAGGGCCCAAATTCAAGTATGGGTTGGGCCCATGATTGGTGTAACCTTTACACCATTAACTTAATAATGGGCCGCAAATATTTACATATAAGAAATAAAGAAGAATGACAAAATATGTAAATGTAGAAAATACGATGTGTTTAACCCGAGGTTGGATTGAGTTGTGATGTAAACCTGCCCGGAACCGCCCGGCTGTCCAGTAGTCACAACAATACCTATCCAATGTGGGAGGTTAAACATGGAGCCCAATAAGGACCCGAGGTTAGACTGAGTTGTGGCGTAAGACTGCCCGGAACCAACCGGCAACAGGCAGCCACAACAATACCTGTCTAATGTGAGAGGTCAGGGCCTTAATAAGACAATTAAGGCTGAGTCAGGATTGATAGGATTAAGTGAACTAAAGACTTAATCAAAATGGAACATGCTAAACGAAACGGACTGGTGGGGTTAGGTTAGAAAAACACTTAACCAACTTAGCATGTTGGCTAGAGATAGAAAACCTAGTAACGGGGGGACCCTTTTCAGCAGTAACCCTAGAAGGTGTATCAGGATACCCTGAAACTAGGCAGGGTGGGGCACGATTACTGGGCTGATTGTAAGAGGTCAAAGCGACGGCGGTGGTGTAGCAGTGTAGGTTCTAACGGAGTGCGGGCGTGCACACACTCCGGCGCAGAAAAATAAGGCACTGGACACCAGTAGCATACCTGTGCACTCTAGGATTGTGTCGGGTTGCCACTATGGGACTTGATACACCCCATGGTGGGACCAGCATAGGTAACTACAACATCGGGGGCCGTAAGACACATGTAACTATGCGAGTAGGAGCCGATCATCATTGAATGGATCACATCACCCTGATTATGGGGTGCAAATTGGAAACTAGTTTATATGGGTTCAGAGATTAACATGGGGTACGATAGTATATTCGACCCTAGACAACTTAACCAAGTTTATAGCGCTTGCCCACTTCTTGTTTATACTTATCATACCCCATTCTTTATTCATAGACAAAATAGTACTAGACTTACTCAGGCTTTATGTCTGACTCTACTTTTCTTTCGTCTTCTTTTCTTCCGTTTCCCCCCCCCCCCCCAGGTCCACAGGGAGGGAACACAGCAGCTTGACCAGCCTTACCATCCAGCTTGAAGAAGAGAAATGTATTGCTTGGACCTTTTCACTTTGAACTATGGCTTTGGACAATCCACTATGGGGCCTTTGCAGTTTATCCATGTTTTATTTATGCTTCTTTAAAAGATGTAATCAAGACAGATTATGAAAGTGTTATGTTATGTTTTTGGAAAGGATGTTGTTGTAACACATTTTTGACTTTATGAAATAAAGTTTGTTGTTTTTCCGCTGTTTACAAATATGTGTTCTTATATCTGTCTTGTATATCTGTGACTTATACTTATAAACCTCCACCAAAATTAGGGCATTCCCTTTGAGAGTGACCCTAACGGAGGTGGGGTGTTTCACTTGGTATCAGAGCATAGGTTTACCAGATAAGATAAAAAGTTTTGGAAAATTTATTTTCAAAAAAGGAAATTTAAAGAAGCATTTTTAAAAGAAAAATATTATTTTATTTTAAAAAGGCAAAGTCCACTCCCCAAAGCCATAGGTACTATCTCTTATCCTTCGTTTTGAATCTATCCTTTTTGTTTCAGCATGTCCCAAGAACTTAACTTGCCGGAAGGGGTGCCAATACCTGGTTGGTTTAGACGGTTCTTAGAAGCAAGGGCCACTCAGCCAGGTCCTACCATTCCTCCTCCCCCAGCTGAAGGAAATCATCCAGCTGCAGCGGCACCTTTTCCTCCACCTCCTCCACGGGGAAACACTTTTGCTAAGATATGTAAAGATTTTAAAGCTATGGGAGGAAGGGATTTCCATGGAACTGAGTCCTTCGTGGCAGCTAGGAATTGGCTGAAAGAAACGGAGGACCTATTCATCATCTTTGAGGTAGAAGATAGACAAAAAGTACAACTGGCAGTATGGCTATTGAAGGGCGAGGCTTCCTACTGGTGGGAAGTCACTAATGCTGAACGACCAGTGGAGACATGGGAGGACTTTAGGGCAAGGTTTGAGACCAAATTTCTCTCAGATGCGGAAAGAAGTTTGCAGTTGGAAAAATTCTTATTTCTTAAGCAAGGGGACAAGACAGTCAGAGAGTATGTGAATCAGTTCGATGAGCTGGCTAGGTTTGGGCTTGACCTAGTCAACACCCCGCACAAGAAGGCTCTCCGTTTCGTCAAAGGGTTGAATGAGCCATTACACAGTTTGGCCATGACCCATATACCCATGGGAGCCACGTATGAAAGATTGGTACAAATGGCATTGCTGAATGAAGAGGATAAGGGCAAGAAGGAGACAAAGGCAGAAAGCTCTCAAGGGAAGAAAGAGGGTTTGCAGCCTAAAAAGACAGACTTTAAGAAGGGCGGGAAAGGCAACAAAGAGAAGAGGAAGTGTAATTTCTGTGGCAAAGTGGGGCACTTAGTAAAGGACTGCCGGAAAAAGAAGGCCAAGGAGAATGGTGGGTGCTTTTCTTGCGGTGAGACGGGCCACAAGGCTAAGGACTGCCCAAAGAAACGAGGACAGGGGCAGAGGGATGGATCCACCCCAGGGGCACAGGTTCATGTGCTGGAAGCGCCACCTCTGCAACAACGAGGTATAAATACTTCTGTAGAAAGTGTAGTTTATCTTTATGATCACCCCGTTCGCACTTTATTTGATTCTGGCGCATCACACTCCTTTATCTCGTCTGCTTTAGTAGAATCTCTGCACCTAAAAACTAGTATGGTAGAGGACCCCTTAATTGTTTCAAACCCAATTGGGGGCCCAGCTCATTTGTCTATGATCTGTGTGGGATTGAAAATTTCTATTCTAAGTGTAGAATTTCAATGTAGTGCCTTTGTTTTGGGCTTTTCGGGGTATGGTTTGATTTTGGGTATGGATTGGCTATCCAGTAATGGGGCCATCCTTGATTGTGAGAAAAGGGTTGTTAGGCTCCTAACCCAGCTCGGTAATACTTTGGAAATTTCTTGTAATCCCTCGTATGCGGTTATGCTTAGTTATCTTGAATCGCTAGATGCCTCTGTTGAAAATATGCAATCAGTTAAAGTGGTCCGGGAATATCCGGATGTCTTTGAAGAGGTGAAGGGCTTGCCTCCGAAGCGGGAAATAGACTTCCGCATATATCTTGTAGATAATGCAAAGCCCGTTGCGTTGCCCGTTAGACATATGGCTCCACGAGAAAGGAAAGAGCTCAGTAAACAGATTAAAGAGCTTCTAGAAAAGGGGTTCATTAGGAGGAGCATTTCAGAATGGGGCGCTCCGGTGGTGTTCGCTACAAAGGCGGATGGTTCACTCCGTCTATGTGTTGACTATAGGGAGCTCAACAAGCTAACGAAAAAGAATAGGCACCCTCTCCCTAGAATTGACGATTTGTTTGACCAGCTTGTAGGAGCGTCTGTTTTCTCCCAACTCGATTTAGCAACCGGTTTTCATCAGCTAAGGGTGGCTGAAGATAGCATCGATAAAACGGCGTTCAGAACCCCAGACGGCTTCTTTGAATGGCTTGTCATGCCTTTCGGCTTGACAAATGCACCTGCTTACTTCGTGGACCTGATGAGTAGGGTATTTAGAGATTTCCTCAACAAATTCGTAGTGGTCTTCGTAGATGATTTCCTTATCTTCTCAAAGAGTGAAGAGGAACATGCTCAGCACTTAAGGGCAATCATGGAAACTTTGCGAGTCCATCAACTAAAAGCCAAATTCTCCAAATGCCACTTTTGGAGAGAAGAGGTGAGGTTCCTTGGGCACATAGTATCCAAACAAGGGTTAGCAGTGGACCCTGCTAAGGTAGTGGCGGTACAGGATTGGAAGACACCAAGGAATGCAACTGAGGTCCGAAGCTTTCTAGGACTAGCGGGTTTCTATCGGAAGTTTATAAGGTATTTTGCGAAAATCTCAGCTCCGCTCACGAAATTGACCAAGAAGAATCTAGTGTTTAATTGGGACTTGGATTGCGAGTTTGCTTTCCAACGACTGAAAAGGGCTCTCACAACAGCCCCAGTTTTGACGCTGCCGGATGGGAGAAAGATGTTCACTGTTTATACGGATGCATGTGGGACAGGGCTAGGCGCCGTCTTAATGCAAGAAGGAAGGGTAGTAGCTTATGGCGGGAGGCAGTTGAAAGTGCACGAAAAGAACTACCCAACACACGATCTTGAGTTAGCCGCCATCGTCTTTGCACTCAAGTCTTGGCGACACTATCTCCTAGGTGAGAAGTTCGAACTTTACACTGACCATAAATCGTTGAAATATCTTTTCTCGCAGAAGGATCTTAACTTGAGGCAACAAAGATGGATAGAGTTTCTTTCCTCGTACGATTTCGAAATCTCCTACACTCCGGGCAAAGGCAACGTAGTGGCAGACGCGTTGAGCCGAAAGAAATTGACCCTAAGCCCGTTGTTTGTTGAAAGACAAAGCCTAGAGTTTATAGCCAACTTCGACTTTAGGCCTTCCTCCGATTTCGTACCGGGCTTGCTTGCATCTCTCGAAGTGCGCCCGACTTTAGTGGATTCAGTAAGGGCAACACAACGCGAAGACCCTCAGCTTGTGGACATGATTGATAGGCTAATTAGGGGTGAGACTTCAAGTCACCTCAACAGATACTCCATTGACGATAAAGGTTTACTAAGGCGAGACGGAAGACTATGCGTCCCACAGACAAAAGATTTAGTAAGGAAGGTTCTCGAGGAAGCGCATCATTCCAAGATGACGATACACCCAGGCGGAGATAAAATGTACAAAGATATAAAAAGGACTTTCTTCTGGAACGGCATGAAAAAGGACGTGGCAGAGTTCGTTTCTAAGTGTATGGTGTGCCAACAGGTTAAGGCGGAACAGAAAAAGCCTGGCGGACTACTACATCCTCTGGAGGTCCCACAGTGGAAGTGGGATAGCATCTCAATGACTTCATCGATGGGCTGCCTAGGTCTAGGAGAGGCAACACTAGCATTTGGGTAATAGTGGATAGGCTTACTAAAAGCGCCCACTTTTTACCTGTCAAAAGTAAAAGGACTGCCTCATCCCTAGCATCACTTTACCTTAAGGAAATCGTTCGACTCCATGGAATACCATCTAGCATTGTTAGTGACCGAGACCCCATCTTCACCAGTGAGTTTTGGCGGAGTCTGCAAGAAGCAGTAGGAACGCAGTTATGCTTGAGCACAGCCTATCATCCCCAAACCGACGGCCAAACAGAGAGAGTGAACAGAGTTTTGGAAGATCTTTTAAGGCTATGCGTCCTTGACTTCAGAGGGACATGGGAAGACCACCTTCCTTTGGTGGAATTTGCCTACAACAACAGCTATCAAGCAACCATCGGAATGGCGCCCTTCGAAGCTTTATATGGAAAACCGTGCCGATCGCCCACTTGTTGGTGGGAGTCTACGGATAAGCTCATACTTGGACCACATATGATCCGAGAGACTACAGAGAAAGTACTTAATACGAAGAAGGATGAAGACGGCCCAAGACAGACAAAAGTCCTATGCCGACAAGAGAAGGACCGACCTTGAATTTGAGGTTGGAGACAGAGTTTTTCTCAAGGTATCACCGCTAAGGAACGTTGTTCGTTTTGGAACCACAGGAAAACTAGCACCAAGGTTCGTAGGGCCATTCCCTATCATCGAGAAAATTGGGAAAATGGCCTATAGATTAGAGCTACCCGAGAGGTTGGCTGGAGTCCACAACGTTTTTCACGTTTCACATCTCCGAAAATGTCTACATGAGTCCGCTGAAGTGGTAGAGCCAAATATCCTCGAAGAGGCCGAAGTGGAACGCAAAGCAACCATAAGAAAAGTTCCAACCCGCATATTAGGAACGGAAGTGAAGAAGCTACGCAACCGCGAAGTCAAGCTCGTCAAAGTTCAGTGGAGCGACGCCGAGGGAGACGCGACTTGGGAAACTGAAGCTAGAATCCGTACAGCCTACCCTTTTCTGTTCGAGGGTACATCCTTGATCTTTCCTTTTCCTTAAGTTGCGTTTTTATCTATCTTTTTAGGTATATTTCCTCGACCTTATCTTTTAGGTAGAAACCCTTTGGATGGAAACATGTAGTTGAAACATGTTATGGATGATGGTTGCAAGTGGTTGCAAGTGATTGCTAGTGGTTGCTCGTGGTTGCATATACACACACAATCTAGGTTTTAGATCGGCTCAGTCACTTCATATTGCATATGCATATATGTTTGCATTCATATGTGGTTGAATTTTAATGTGTTGTCATGTGGATGTTGCATATGTATCGAATGATTGTGCACTCATGTAGAATCAAGAATAGGAAAATTTGCATACATAATGGATTCATGGCACTTACATAATTCGCATTAAGGAGGTCAACTGAATCAGTAGGCCGCCTGATTTTGCATTTGATAAGTACATGTACACACACACTTCGCATATGATCATGAAGCATTAGAAGTCTTTTAAGGACAATGGATGCTCGTGTTTGATGGATGAGTAGATGGATGATTGGATGTTAGGATATACATTCCTCCTAACTTGAAGATTTCGGGGACGAAATCCTTTTAAGTGGGGGAGAATGTAACACCCCGCAAATTCTATAACTGTGAAATTAGCAAATTAAAGTATAATTAATCTGAAATCAAAGAACTAAGGGAAACGGGATACGCCATTGCGTTCGTCTCGGAAAAATACGCGAAATAGAGTCCGAGTTTTCGAAAAACGGAGTCCGTATGAAGAAGATATGGCCTTCGGAAGTTTGAGAATCAAGTTTAAATTCAAACAGAATAAATCAGGTTTAAATTCGAAAATGGGGCCCAATGGGCCAGGGCGGAAAAACACCCGTCTGACCCACCAAGTCGACTGGGCTATCGACCTGGTCTAACCAGGTCGACAGGCCTATCGACAGGGCTGTCGACAGGGGTGTCGACCTGGTCCAGACCCAGGTCGAGCCCAGTCTAACCCGGCTGGCCTATTCTCTATGTGGTCGATTTTCTGTGGTCTGCTTTGTCACTAGGGCTAGGTGGCAAGTTTTAATTGGTCTCTCTATCGAATGAATGGCTACGATCAATCCAAGCAACATCAATGGTCCTAATCAGTTCCTAACCTCTATATAAACAACCCTAGACTAAACCCTAATCTATTCATTCAAAAATAAGAACATAGCCGCCATGTTGCTGAGGAACGACTAGGAGTAGCCACCAAATTGGAGAGAGGATTAGGAGGAAGATTCTAAAGCTTAAAGCAACCTAAGCAAATCAATTCAACAAAGGAATTTGCGTCTTCAATCCCTAAATTAGAGAATTCATCACACCATTGTAAGTAGAGTATTACTTTGGTATGAATAAACAATTGTGTTGGTTTGTATGCTTGAATTGTGGCAATAAAGTTATTCATATTTGTGAGTTCTTATCAATTTGAAATATTATATACGTTTGGATATTCTTGAATTATGTTATTCATGTTATAAAGAACTACATGCGGTAGTTCTATGCAAGTATACGTTTGGAATATTTCGCAAATTATGTAATCCATGTTGAAGCTACATGTATGTAGTTGATTTAAATTTATGCAAGTTTGGGGTTTTGCTACTATGCCATCATGATGTATATTTTTGTGCATAAATCATTTTGTAAGTAATTAGAACAAGTTTGGTTATTATAATCCATAGGAAATTATGTTGAGAATTTGGCATCATGTATTAAGCCATGCTTTTGTACTAGAAAACCTATTTGCAAACTTATGAATATGGCTAGGCTATGAATGATATTTGGCATAATTGAAATCCATGATTAAGTCTATCTTGTTTACAAGAATTATATGATGACATATGTGGTACATGGCTAGGTTAGGTTCAAAAAGTCCCTTTTGTAAGTTTACATGACTAAAGTAAGAATCATGATTTCATGTTAGAAATATTTATGCCATTAACAAATTTAACTATACTTATGCCATGCTTATGTTTGACATTATGCCATGTTTATGCTAGAAGTATTTATGCCATGCTTATGTTTGACATTATGCTATGCTTATGCTAGAAATATTTATGCCATGCTTATGTTTGACATTATGCCTAAATAAAAATATAGGTTCATGTGTCAATAATGATATCTCAATTACAAGTTCACATGCTTTGATTCATGTCACCTATGTTTTATGACCAAAGTATATGTCACTACTATGCCAGTACACCAGTTTCTATTTTGTATTCCCAACGTCATATTGCAAGTTCATACGCTCACCTTCCCCTTTTTGTGTATGTAATCACGCCATAAGCCTCCCCTTTTCGCATGGCTAAATTGGGCTTTAAAAGGCTAAGCCCAATATATATATATAAACGGACGTGTAAAACGGGGGAAAATAACGTTGGGTTAAAATTAATTAATGAATGAAAATATAAAATAGAAGGGCCCAAATTCAAGTATGGGTTGGGCCCATGATTGGTGTAACCTTTACACCATTAACTTAATAATGGGCCGCAAATATTTACATATAAGAAATAAAGAAGAATGACAAAATATGTAAATGTAGAAAATACGATGTGTTTAACCCAAGGTTGGATTGAGTTGTGATGTAAACCTGCCCGGAACCGCCCGACTGTCCAGTAGTCACAACAATACCTATCCAATGTGGGAGGTTAAACATGGAGCCCAATAAGGACCCGAGGTTAGACTGAGTTGTGGCGTAAGACTGCCCGGAACCAACCGGCAACAGGCAACCACAACAATACCTGTCTAATGTGAGAGGTCAGGGCCTTAATAAGACAATTAAGGCTGAGTCAGGATAGATAGGATTAAGTGAACTAAAGACTTAATCAAAATGGAACATGCTAAACTAAACGGACTGGTGGGGTTAGGTTAGAAAAACACTTAACCAACTTAGCATGTTGGCTAGAGATAGAAAACCTAGTAACGGGGGGACCCTTTTCAGCAGTAACCCTAGAAGGTGTATCAGGATACCCTGAAACTAGGCAGGGTGGGGCACGATTACTGGGCTGATTGTAAGAGGTCAAAGCGACGGCGGTGGTGTAGCAGTGTAGGTTCTAACGGAGTGCGGGCGTGCACACACTCCGGCGCAGAAAAATAAGGCACTGGACACCAGTAGCATACCTGTGCACTCTAGGATTGTGTCGGGTTGCCACTATGGGACTTGATACACCCCATGGTGGGACCAGCATAGGTAACTACAACATCGGGGGCCGTAAGACACATGTAACTATGCGAGTAGGAGCCGATCATCATTGAATGGATCACATCACCCTGATTATGGGGTGCAAATTGGAAACTAGTTTATATGGGTTCAGAGATTAACATGGGGTACGATAGTATATTCGACCCTAGACAACTTAACCAAGTTTATAGTGCTTGCCCACTTCTTGTTTATACTTATCATACCCCATTCTTTATTCATAGACAAAATAGTACTAGACTTACTCAGGCTTTATGTCTGACTCTACTTTTCTTTCGTCTTCTTTTCTTCCGTTCCCCCCCCCCCCCAGGTCCACAGGGAGGGAACACAGCAGCTTGACCAGCCTTACCATCCAGCTTGAAGAAGAGAAATGTATTGCTTGGACCTTTTCACTTTGAACTATGGCTTTGGACAATCCACTATGGGGCCTTTGCAGTTTATCCATGTTTTATTTATGCTTCTTTAAAAGATGTAATCAAGACAGATTATGAAAGTGTTATGTTATGTTTTTGGAAAGGATGTTGTTGTAACACATATTTGACTTTATGAAATAAAGTTTGTTGTTTTTCCGCTGTTTACAAATATGTGTTCTTATATCTGTCTTGTATATCTGTGACTTATACTTATAAACCTCCACCAAAATTAGGGCATTCCCTTTGAGAGTGACCCTAACGGAGGTGGGGTGTTTCAAAAACATTTTTGAAATCAATATCTTTTTCGATATTATAATAGTGTCTAAATACAAATAAATATCAATCTAGCAGAATGCTTGCATCTCACGCCCTACATACATAGTATACAATCAAAACCGTAGGGGATTATTGGAGAATGGATTTCCATGGAAAGGTATGGTAAACCACCTTTTCGACAATGTACATCCATAGATAAACACATTGGGGTTCAACAAGAACCTCTTGAACCCAGGCTAAACATGACCAGCCCCTCACTTTGCTTGAGAGTACCGAATATATCATTACCATGGTCAGGGGTCAGCCAACCGAACTGATATAATAAAATAATATAAAGGGGACAACAGAAGGCATTTTATTTCTCTAGATCAGGTAATGATAGTGTAGTGACCCGAACCTCCCCATCTCCGAAGAGAAGAGGAAGAATGAATTACCGTGAGTACAAGACAAATCAGAACGCAAACAGAAGAACATTTCATTGTTTATTACAGCAATTCCATCAGAATACAAGAATATATAGAGTATGAACAAATATTACACCTTTGATAAATATCAGAGATTTAAATTACATTTAAATACATCGCAGCGGAAAATATTACAAAACACAACTAGAAGTAATACACGGATACAGAGCTTTCCGAGCATCGTTCCAGCTGTAAATCATGATCCTATGAATATAAATCTACAAAACCAAAACTACTAGCTTCCCATGCAGAAAATAAGGGCACCCAGAGTTCAGGTTAAAAAAATAAACTCCAGGTCAGTCATGTGACTGGTGTGAGAAATAAAACAGTTATTAATCTTTATTTTAAAGTTCGGTAAATCAAGGGACCACGCCGTATAACACGGAACAGGTTTCCTCCCAAGAATAACAGCGCATAAAACAAACAGCGCAATGCTAAATAAAGAAAAATGAAGCTATTATAAGACCCAGGTCCCATCACACAATGCAATGCAAGCTGGAGGGTAGGATTTTTACCTTATAATAGCCAAAGCATGCTTGATACGTTTAAAACACATTATTTTGATATTACTATAAGTGTATTGTGTCAAAACAATTTCAATCATAAATATCAATCACAGGCGGCATGAATGACCCATACCACTATGTCGCCATACTAGGTTCTACAAATAAAACTGCAATATCACGTATTGGAAATTGGATTTTCGTCATGAGTCGAGGCATGGGGCAAGCTCCTCTCCGATTCGAGACACTCTAGCAAATGCCTCAGGACCCCACTATGATCCTTGGATCTTCAGGGCTGGTCCTCACCTAACTTTGGAGGATTAGTTACTCCTGAACACACGTTTCCCGGTCCTAACAGACCTATATCCGAGGCGCCTCGCATCCAACAACCACACAGGTGAAAAGTGTATAAATGTCAGCCAGTTTAAGCACTGACACCACCACTAGCTAGAAAGAAACGTCGTGCTCTCCCTGCAGTCACTATCCCGTTTTTGACTCATACCGAGGTGCGAGGCTCGCGAATTAACGCTATACACAAAGCTGCGCCACACAGGTCGTGCTTTGATCATCAACCATAAGACTTTGCTTTTCAACAAGAGCCTTGATCAATTGCCACTTACGCGTGCCACACTGGCACTTCACTCCATGCGACTGATGTCCATCGATATACAACCTCTGAGCTCGTATGTCTCAGAGAAGGGCGTTAAGCAAGAGAATAAATTCTCCGCCGCCAAACAAATGTATATTTAATAGAGATCAATCAACACAGAATAAAATCCAATGTCAGACACACAATCCATTTACAAGTTCGTTCCGGGTCTGAATGAAACCGGAGGCACTTTCCTCGCATATCCATCGATCTCCAAGTACGTCTGGACGATCACCAACTAATTCCCTCATTTTGGGTGTACAGCCCAATCAAGATCATCAGTAATCACCCAAATGATGTGAAGACTTCCGGTCTTCAACCACCGTCTTCATCTTCGACTTATCGCCGAATAGGTTATTCAGAATGGGTATAAACCCGGCCTTTCTGAATAACCCGCGTATATAATTCGTTTAAATTTGAATCGATTTCAATTCAATTTCAATTCGTTTAAATTCAATTCAAAAAGATTTCATTTCTATTTCAATTTAATTCGAATTTCAATTCTATTCGAATTTCAAATCATTTCAATTTATTTCGAATTTCAAATCAATTCTATTTAATTCGAATTCCAATTCACTTCAATTTAATTCGAATTTCAATTCACTTCAATTTAATTCGAATTTCAATTCACTTCAATTTATTTCGAATTTCAATTCACTTCAATATTCATTTCAATTTGAATAAAATCGATATAAATATCGTTCATGTCAAAATGGCGCAAATCTAATCAACACAGCTTTATATAATTCTATTTTCAATTATTTCTATTTCAAATATTTCTATTTCAAATATTTCTATTTCAAATATTCCTATTTCAAATATTCCTATTTCAAATATTCCTATTTCAAATATTCCTATTTCAAAACTAGAATGAGGCCCAATCAATTACCATATAATGTTAATTATATGGATTTTCTACAACACATGTATAAAATAACAACGATAAATAATCAACCATCATCCAGAGTGCACCATACAACTGCATAAGCAATAAATATAAATAATTAATGCTTACACAGTCTGTCGACCAATCGATCGACATACAACTAAATAATCGGGATTAGTGTACGTCAAATATCATCCCAATACCCGTGTGGGGTTTCAAACAATCAAACACAGATTTTATTTGTGCAGTTGGGCGATGTGTCAAATTTATCGTCCCAATCAATATCAGTCAAATGTGTGTATATAAACAAATCCTTCGATTTGTTTATATTTATTTTAAATACACGTTAAAAATTCTATTTTTAACTATAAAATATTTTTAACTATATAAATATTTTTTTCATTTCACATCACATCACACACAAATTTCGCAACACATCAAACAAGAATACAAGCCGTCCATGGTCTATGGACGATGGGTGTCGGGTGCTGCTAAGCACCGTCTGCATCGTAGTATATATTTTTAACTAGAAAAGAAGATTTAAATTGAGAAGTTCTCACCGACTAGCTAATCCAAACGCCACGACTCTTCTTATGTAGAAATCTTCGTCGTCCTCGCCCCTTTGTCAATTTCACTGCCCGTAGCCACTACAAATATAAAAATCACATTTTTATATTGTTGCTATGTATATAAAAATCACATTTTTATACTACTACTATATAGATAAAAATTCTATTTTTACATCGCTACTATATAGATAAAAATTCTATTTTTACATCGCTACTATATAGATAAAAATACTATTTTTACACCGGTGTTCATATAATAAATATCACATTTTTATCACGCTATCCTCTATATAAAAATTATATTTTTATATATCTATTTCTAATATAAAGATCGAATTTTTATTACTCTACTTATATAAAAATCATATTTTTATGAAGCCGTTCATACGATAAAAATCAAATCTTTGTAAACAAATAAAAATCAAACCTTTTTTAATTTTATATACAAAGTCAGTTCTTTCTTTTAAAATAAAAAACATATTTTATTTCTTACGAAAAATCATATTTATTCCTAATCTAAAAATCAAAACTTTACGTTATATAAACAAAATAAAATAAAAACTAAAATTTATTCCCGAATAAAATCAGAGGAAGACTTACAGTTAAACGACGAAGGTGGAGGGGGATGGCGACAGCGTCTATCGGGACTAGGGGAGGCGTGGGGTCGAGGTCAGGTGGTCGGGGGTTTCTCGCGAGGGCTGAAGGGGGTTTTCGATCGCGAGGCTGTAGGGTTTTGGAGGGGGGTGCGGAAATCGATTTAGAAGAGGGGAAGGAGAAAGAAAGACGCAGCAGGAGGAGGAGGGGAGAAGAAGCAGCGGTGACGGCTCTGACAGGGGGGGCGGCGTGCGATTTTCGTCGATCCTCCATATGTTTTTTATCTGTGAGAGATAGAGGGAAATAGGAGACAGGAGGGAATTTATATAATATATATTATTTTATTTAATTAATTTCAAAAAGCAACTTTTATTTTCGAACTCGAAACGAAAACCACCGCTGTTGTCCATAGCTAATTACCCTTATTCCGAACACAATGGGATATGTATCGTAAGCTGATTCGATCGCTTCGATCAGTTTTCATCAAAATCAAAATATAACTCTATATATTGAATTTGAACGCGCATTTCAATTTACTGGGGTCACATACTAACTCGAAAAATTCCAAAAAAATATTTTCTAGCTTTGTATTGACGATACGGTCCTAACAAAACTAGTTTCGTCGAATTCTGAGACCGTTTGAAAAATGTCCATTTCCCAGTCGATTAAAATCAACTGAAACTGGTCAAACACGTTTTCCTTTGCCACACTCACATATTGATTCGAAAAATTATGAAATTTGAAACCTAGCAATAATTTGACATCACGGATCCAACAAAAGTGGTTTCGACGAAAACCGAGGTCGTTTGCAAAATGACCATTTTTAAGGGCCTGAATTCCATAGCGACTATCCTGAAAATTCAACTGGACATATCTTTTGATTCCCGCTATGAAATTTTGATTTTTCGGATTCGTTGGAAAGATATTCTCAAATAGATTCTATTATTTTTGGTTTCATCAAAATCCGATTTATATTGCACCCGATACATTCAATTGAAGTTTGAAATCGAATTATCGAACTACCGTGCCATTTTCAATTTCTTTTATAATTTAAAATAAATATTTGTATTCTAACGACGACGTATATAAATATATACGTTATAATTCTATTCAAAATAAATTTCTCGTCAATATTATTTAAAATAATCATTTTAAATATGCAAAATTCGCTAAATTCGCCAAAATAAAAATTTTAAACTGGCTCGCATTTCCGGGTTGTTACAGATATATCCTTTTGATGGGTGCAACCCACATGGCCATGCAACCTACCCGATTTTATAACATTTCCCGATTGATGAGGCTTGAGGTTATAGTTACTTTTTAGAACATCTGGCCACCGTTTACTTTGAATGCCACATCATCAGTTCCGCTAGAAAAATCACTAATTAATGTCCCCAAAAATACTCTATTTGTTAAGGGAGGGTCATTCTCCGCAACAACTATGGTACGTTTAAAGAAATCAACGTACGTGATTCCTTTGGAAATACTCCGTCAAACATTTGTCTATACAAGTCATCCAGGAACAGGATGAACTGAAGGCACCCTCCAACTACATCCTAGGTATCACCCTATGGATTAGTAGCGAGTAGTTCTTGCAATCCATAGATTCTAACCATGATAGAATCACAAATCAAATAACTCTGGTTGTAATCCCAGAGAAATTCGACAAGTAGTCCTTCCACTAGTGAAGATCTATGGCCTACACTTTCTCTATCTTAAATCTGCATCTTTACGTATTTTTTGCTTCAGAATGATTTTCGAATATAAATTTGATTCCGGTCTTTCCGTACCAACAATCGTATGGGTAAAATTTGATAGTCAGTTATTTAACTGTCAAGTAAATAATTATGATAATAAAATGAGTTCACTGGTTTAGTACTCAGCATTACTTGGCCTCTTTAATTAAAAATAATTAGTGAAGGTAAATTTAAAACTCTTAAGTCTTTCAACATTATGAATATAGCTTTTACTTCTTTTTTAACATAAGGTTATCTTCAAAACTATTTTATTTTAACACTAAGGAAAATATCCTGTAATCATATCTAACTTTCTATTCTACAATCGTTTCAAAAAATTTGCTACATTACTTCTCATTTTCAATAATTAGGAAAATCAATTCAGCTTATCACTCATAAAACTACGTCACAAAATCTCTATTGTTTCATTACTTGAAAACAATAACCAACTCTTATTCTTTTAGAATAAATCCATTCCAAGCTCCACTTTTCATTTTCTTTTAAGTCGAAAATACCATTACAATTTCACATAAATCTCTTTTATAACTTCCTTTACTTGGGAAATATTATTAATATTATTATATATATATATATATATATATTCTCGAATCTTCTTATTTCTGTTATCTTGGAAATTACATTATATATTCTCAAATCCTTTTTATTTCTGTTACTTTGGGAATTATATTCTATATTCTCAAATCATGTGATTAACATTGCATTATTATTTCATATATGGAAATAATAAATTATTCTTAAGCTCTTTACCATTACAAACTAATATCATCCTCAGATAATTCTGAAGTCGTTCAAGTTAGGGTATTTATTTACCTCTCAGACCTTAATCAACAACGTTCTTATCTTAAGATAGGTATGAGTTGTAATTCAAAAACCTTTTCATTTTAATATCAAACAAGTCTCATTAAACTATTTTATTTAAAATATGGTTTATAAAACCTTCTGACTTTTGAATATAACTTATCATTACTTAATATGTTGATTAAGTAATTTCTTAAAAAAATCACTTCTTAACCTTAACTTCTTTCAAAGAATTCATTTTATAACTCGAATCACTATTACCAAATCCCATTACTAAATCCTTTTCCAAATTCAATGAAAATTCCTTTTTATCATTCCTTTTTGAAAATCTCATTTCGATTCCATACATTTCTCTCAATTTCATTTTTTAATAATGTTAATTTAAAATTAACGCTTTAACTTCATATCACTTTTTATTATCCTTGTTTACAAAACATAGATTCAGTATAAAACCCCTTTTATCTTTATTTCCTTTACTTGGTTCAAATATTAAATAAACCTAATTTTAGTTTTCGTATTCGCTTAAAATTCCTTTTATAACTTTGTTATAAAAACTCGGGCTTTAATTAAAACTCATTCATAAACTCCTTTCACAATTCAATACATGATCAAATAGCAACCTCTTAAATTATTATTAATAAAAATAATAATTTACTTAAATCATTAACTACTATAGAAGTAATTATCTTCTTTTATTAACTAAAACAATTAATAAATTTGTTTTTAAAATCTTATTAAAATTAAAACAAATATTCTTAAACTATTCCATTAGATTAATTCAAAAACAAATTAATTTAATAACCAATCTCAGTAAAAGTGGTCGACTTAGTCAACATAATACACGGTTATCACGTTAACCAATTCCAATTAATCCTTCCTTTAAATTAATTAATCATATAATTGATTTAAATAACTTCATTTAATTGTTTATTAGAAACAATTATCAACTCTTAACCGTTAGGTTAATTTCTGCTCATTTGCTCATAAGTCTTATTAATAACAGATTTTCTTTAAGAAAATCATTTAATACTCGCTTATAAATAAAAAAATAAATATTTATTTCCTTTTAATATTTTTCATTCAAATTAATAGATTTAAAAAAATCTGTCTTCAGTTATACAATAAATTTTGTAACTTCATTCCCGTTGATTCACTTAACGGTAAATTGATATTTATAAAATGAATGATTTATAGGCCATATGCTGCCAATTACTCAACCAATTCTTCCCATTAGTAAAAACAAAACAAACATTGAATCTGCAGTCAACGATCAACAACTAAATCAATCACTCAATCATAACAATTCATATAGTGATAATATGAAAATGAAAAACATTTAATATATTTGAGGAATCCAACCTGTTCTTCCCTATGTTCAAATAGGTTATCTCAAGTAAACTCATTCAATTAAATTTAACTGATAATTTCAATAACATTAAATAACGACTATTTAACATTAACCAATTAACAAAACAATTCAAGCAATTCACTAAATTAAACACGTTTAATTTACAAATGTCACCAACAAGGTAGGTTACCTTAATTGGTTCCCATCATTAAAATAATGATTTGGTTTTACTGAAATTAAACAACGTTTAATTTCATCGGCTCAATCAATATATGAATATATATTTAATGAACAATAAATCATTAGCAACCATAGCACACACAATTATAAAACCCGATTTATATGAATATATAAGTGGGATAACCGAGTGAGTTTAACTCAACTTGGTTCCGTTGTTGCTAACGATTCGGTTTCGATTCCAGTTAAATTAAACAAGCGTTTAATTTAGCTACGATTCCAGTAGTCTCTAGTCTTGCCTAAAATTGTTCCATAATGTAGGGTTCGATGGCATGATCCCAACGTTCATCGTATGGTCCAATTCTGTTCACGACATAAGAAGTTATACAAGTTTTACCATATTATTTAATTAAATAATTAACCTTTGATTAATAAATGTAACACCCCTAAGTCCCACGTCGTGGAAGCCTATGTGAAGTGGGTATTTATATAGTAGAGCCCATCTCTTACTAACGCCGAGGCCTTTTTAGGAACAAAACCCCACACCTATACGGTGGCTAAGTTGGGGACAATATCTTGCGCGAACGAAGGTGTGGGCTGTTACAGTGGTATCAGAGCCAATACCCAGCCGGAATTGTGGCTCCTGTGTGGACCACAATGCCTGGGTGAGGTGTTTGTGAGGCAACGGGGAAGTTGGGCTCTGTAGGAGGGGAGAATGTAACACCCCTAAAGTCCCACATCGTGGAAGCCTGTGTGAAGTGGGTACTTATATAGTAGAGCCCATCTCTTACTAACACCGAGGCCTTTTGAGGAACAACACCACACACCTATACGGCGGCTAAGTTGGGGACAATATCTTGTGCGAACAGAGGTGCGGGTTGTTACAATAAATAAATTAAGCTAATTACTTTTCATTAGCTTTAAAATAGGCCTATTTTCTTTGTTACTTTGACCAAAACAACCGATCCTTCCTGGTGCAACATTAGATCAGCCCAACTCTAATCTATTAAACAACATGTTTAAATAATCTTAATTTTAATTATAACTCTCTAAATATTAATTACTATGCTAATTATTTTGGATTAACAGTTTTCCCTTACTACCTGCTCATTGTTCACGTTGCCTGTTAGAACCCTACACCACACACGTTTTAAAAGATTATAAGTTACAGTATTAATTATGTAAACTATCTTACTTAATTAAGTTTTAAATAAACTCATTACTCTTTAAAACAAGAATCAAGTCTGATACTGTTCTTTGTATGTTGATTCTTCGTTCAGCTTCATCATCCCTTCGCCACTTCAATATACTCAACACGCATGACAAGAATTGATCACCATTGCTCCCCTAACATTGATTGGAGCATGATCTAAGGATGCTGGTAGCCGCGCTTACCATCCCTCGACACACACACCGAGTATCATCACCTCCAGGTATGCTGTTGGACAATAAACTTCCCTCGAACACTTGCTCATTCGAGCATATTTACGGTCAGTCAGATGAACGATATCCGATCATGACCGTTGTTTGTGAAGTACTTAGTGATATGAACAAGATTGCATTTGAGTATTTGTTGATTAAATGAAGGTATTAATCGAAAATTGGGGGGAGAACTTTGATCAATATAATTCGTTAACTATTTGTAGAGGCGCAGAATACTTGTTAAACACAGAGACAAATGTTGACGTGAGGTTGGGTTATGCGGTGTGTATGTGGATAGGATTTAATATTACTTAACTTAGCACTAAAGTATCGTGTAAAAACCACATCATACGATCTCCAATCGAGATGCAACTCCTAATCCTAGCATTAAAAAAATTCTGGACATGATATGACAGGTTTCGTCGAATTCCGATATCGTTTGTAAAAATCCGTTTATAATTCACATGTGAAAAATCACGCTTTCAAATTTCCCATGATCACAGAATAATTCAAATCAACTTAAAACTTTGAAATTCTACTAGTACTTTTCCTTATGGATCCAATGAAATTTGTTTCATTAAAATCAGAGTTCGTTTGGCCAGTTGTTTATTCCTCTAAATTTACCCCTGTCTAAATTGGCCAAAATAATGTAAACGATTAAATAAAAATCTAGGCATTTATCATTGCTACGATTAAATGGTAAGTCCGATCGATACGAAATTTAAAACACTAAAACAACATACTAATATGGATCCAACGACACAAGTTTCGTCGCATTCCGAGACTGTTTCTCGGTACGCTATTTTTATACGTCAAACAACGCTATTTTGGACACCAAAATATGAGATGTCCAAAAGTAACAAACTACCTACCTATCCTTCTCTAAATGTCGATACGAATTCAACGAAATTCATGTCGTAGCTTTATTCGATTGTTTGCTCAAGTTATAAATAAAAATTAACGTACTAAATTAAATTATTTAATTACGCACTATAGAAAATGACTGAGCGTTTACGACAACCATTGTCACATATGATATCAGTTTTCCACGAAATGTGGTTTCATATAACAATTTAACGTTACGGTTCCAATGAAACTGATTTCACCGAAAACCGAGACTGTTTGCAGAATAGCCATTTTGAAGGCCTATAAATAATATATATTTAAATGCCAAAATAATCAAATTAAATAATAATAAGTTATTATTATCGTAATTATCCAAATAAAATTATCTTATAGCTTCAAATATAAATAATATGGATTATACAACTTGATATCAACATTTCGAGTCAAATGATATCCAAATATATATTAAAACCTTATTATATTAATTAATAAATTTTATATTTTAATAACGATTTCTATAGCGACTATTTTAAAATTTGATTTAGACATAACTAACAAAATATAACATGAAATCTCGATTTTTCTCTTTCATACGAAAATTATAATCAACAAGATTCAAACATTTCTTGTTTCATAGAATTCCCACTTAAAACGAATTCTATATATCCAATTGAAGTTGAAAACTCAATATTACGAACTACCGCGCCATTTCGAGCTCGTTTTAAATTATATAAAAATTTAACATTCAAAATTCATTTTATAAACAAATTCAATATTAAAACCCATTAATACCCAAACATAATATTTAAAATAATAAAATAATTTAAATGTTCGACTACAAAAAATATGGGACATTGCATTCTTTAGCCCTTAAAAGAATTTCATCCCCGAAATTGCTAAGGTAGAAAAAAGTTAAAAGCCCATTCACTCTTCAAAAACCCAAATTTGTTTTTAAATCGGAAACCAACTAATTATTATAAATTAAACTTTTCAAAAATATCAAAAAGTTTCTAATATTTTAAATTCTCGGAAAAATTCGGTAGAGTCTTCCCTGTACGGAGTGACATCTACTATATCACAGGAACAAATTATATATATTCATCGACCCACACAATCGGAAAACAAAAACCAAAAACCAAAATTTTATATTTTTGCGTAGGCGTACCTTTTACGAGCGCTATTGAGCATACTTGCTCAATTTATCGCGATCTACTCAAATAAAAATCAACCTCAAGCCATCTGGCACCTGTACTTAACTCAGTCCAATATACAAGTAACAAACATATGGAATATTTAAATAATATTCATTAATCAACAAGTATAATACACCAATTCCAATAATCAAACAAGAAACATCAATTCATTTATGAACACAAAGTTAAATTATCCAATTCATATGCAGTTCCATTCCAATTTATAATAATGGAATTAAATTCAGTTCATTCAACTCTATTTTAAACTATTGATGAAATTTATTTCAATCAATAAAACATCCATATAACAAACAACACATAATCTACTCAAGCAACCATTCAATTATATTGAACATTAATATTTACTTAACCAAGTTAAGTCTCATTTCATATTCAATTAACTAATTGACCTTTCAAATTAGTTTATCTTCATTTTATGACCAAAACCTTGGTTTATTCAATCTCATTTTCTTATTTCATATTGAGATTCTCTTTTGGCTATAACCAACCATTTCAAAATTTTAATCCAACTTGAATTTCATTCAAATCGACCAAACACACCAATTATCTCAATAATTTTATAAAACTATTTCATTTCTATACAAAAATATATTTTGGGTAAAATTATATCATTTACCCTCTTTATAGAACAATATTGTATTCATTACCAGTTCAATGCTTCTCAACAATTGAACTGAACAACCAACACAATATAAAACTTACAATCGATGTAATTAAATCATTTTAATATCGAACAAATCTCATTAACCTATTTTATTTAAAATATGGTTTATAAAACCTTCTTACTTTTGAATATAACTTATCATTACTTAATATGTTGATTAAGTATTTTCTTAATAAAATCATTTCTTAACTTCTTTCAAAGAATTCATTTTATAACTCGAATCACTACTACCAAATCCCATTACTAAATTCTTTACCAAATTCAATGACAAATCTCTTTTTTTCATTCCTTTTTGAAAACCTCATTTATATTCCGTACATTCTCTCAATTCCATTTTTAAATAACGTTAATTTAAAACAAACACTTTAACTTCATATCTCTTTTTATTAATCTTGTTTACAAACTCAAGTTTAATATAAAATCCCTTCTATCTTTATTTCCTTTACTTAGTTCAAATATTAAGTAAACCTAAGTTTAGTTATTGTACTTTCTTAAAATCCCTTTTATAACTTTGTTATAAAAACTCGGGCTTTAATATAAAACCCATACATAAACTCCTTTCAAAATTCAATACATGAATTTCATTCAAATAGCAGCCTCTTAAATTATTATTAATAAAAATAATAATTTACTTAAATCATTAACTACTGTAGAAGTAGTTATCTTCTTGTATTAACTAAAACAATTAATAAATTTGCTTTTAAAATCTTACTAAAATTAAAACAAATATTCGTTAAACTATTCCATTAGATTAATTCAAAAACTAATTAATTTAATAATCAATCCCAATTAAAATGGTCGACTTAGTCAACTTAATACACCAATATCTCGTTAACCAATTCCAATTAATCCTTCCTTTAAATTAATTAATGATATAATTAATTTAAATAACTTCATTTAATTGTTTCTTACAAACAATTATCCAACTCTTAACCGTTAGGTTAATTTCTGCATATTTTCTCATAAGTCTGATTAATATCAGAATATCTTTATAAAAACTATTTAATACTCACTTATAAATTAAAATAAATAAATATTTATTTCGTTTTTATATTTTTCTTTCAAATTAACAGATTTAAAACAATTCTATCTTCAGTTAAAAAATAAATTTCATAACTTCATTTCTATTGATTCACTTAACGGTAAATCGATATTTATAAAACGATTGATTTATAGGCTATATGCTACTAATTACTCAAGCAATTCTGCCCATTGGTTAAAACAAAATAAACATTGAATTTTCAGTCAACGATCAACAACTAAATCAACACTCAATCATAACAGTTCATATAATGATAATATGAAAATAAACAACATTTAATATATTTGAGGAATCCAGTTGGATTCCTCCAACTTGTTCTTCCCTATGTTCAAATAGGTTATCTCAAATAAACTCATTCAATTAAATTTAACTGACAATTTCAATAACAATAAATAATGACTATTTAACATCAACAAGTTAACAAATCATTTCAAGCAATTCATTAAATTAAACACGTTTATTTTATAAATGTGACCAACAAGGTAAGTTACCTTAATTAGTTCCAATAGTCAAATTAACGATTTGGTTTTACTGAAATTAAACAACGATATATATTTAACGAACAAAATATCATTAGCAACCATAGGACAAATGATTTTAAAACCCAACTTATACGAATATATAAGTGGGACAACTGAGTGAGTTTAACTCACCTTGGCTCCGTTGTCGCTAACGATTCGGTTTCTGTTCCAGTTAAATTAAACAGGTGTTTAATTTAGCTATGATCCAGTAATCTCTAGTCTTGTCCAAAATTGTTCCACAATGTAGGGTTCAATGGTATAGTCCCAACGTTCCTCGTTTGGTCCAATTCTGCTCACGACATAAGAAGTTATACAAGTTTTACCATATGATTTAATTAAATAATTAACCCTTGATTAATAATTAAATTAAGCTAATTACTTTTCATTAGCGTTAAAATAGACTTATTATTCTCTGTTACGTTGACCAAAACAACCAATCCTTCCTGTTGCAATTTTCGATCAGCCCAACTCTGATCTGTTAAACAAAAGGTTTAAATAATCTTGATTTTAATTAATACAAATTAACTCTGTAAATATTAATTATTATACTAATTATTTTGGATTAACAGTTTTCCCTAACTACCTGCTGCTTGTTCACGCTACCTGTTAGAACCCTACACCACACACGTTTTAAAAGACTATAAGTTACAGTATTAATTATATAAATTATCTTACTTCATTAGGTTTTAAACAAACCCATTACTCTTGAAAGTTGCTTATTTTTCAAAATAAAAAATATAGAAAAATTGGGAAAAGAAGTAAACTATCGGGAAATGGCGTCTGTGCCTTTGTCATCCGTGAGTCAAGATTCTAGAGAGGAAATTTCTCATTATTCTCCTTCGTTCTCCTCTTTTTTCAATTTGATTTTTGGAGAAATTTCCATAGATCCTACGCGGATGTGATCCGTCAATCTAACCCAACTTCTGTGAATCTATCTGTTCAGAATGCTCCTGCTCGAAATCGATTGTCTGGAAGGCATATTCCCAAATGCTACAAATGTGGGGATTCTAATCATTTCGTTGTGGATTGTAGGAATTTGATCTGCTGTTTCGCCTGTGGTAAAAATGGACACTGGAAGTCGAATTGTTCAGCTATCTTTAGAGGGAAATCGTTGTTGGATCTATTGCGCTTTAACAGTTCGATGCTTTGCCATAAATTGATCTCTTTCTTGAATCTTTATTACTTAGTCATTTCTGAAGAGAAGAATGGCGGGGCCTATATGCTCCTTGTGATGGGTTGGAATATTGAAGGTATTCTGGATGGTATCCTTTGGCGAGAGGGGGTTCTGAGCGGGTCAAGATCTGTAGTTTTTCCGCCACTTCCAAGACCGCTTGACAGGAAAGAACATGCCGTATACTTTTGTGACAATTTTCTTAAAATGAGGAGGATTTTTTTTGATTCGATATCCAAGAACAAGAAGAAGGGCTTGCTGTTGTTGAACGAGATTCTTAGACACTTCGATCTCAGTAATACTAAAGTGAACTGTGGATCGGATGTTGTTGGTTGGTTGAGCTTGCCTAATCTTGTGGATAGGGCTATGTTGAATTCTGTGGGTATAAGAAATTTGGTGGTGGAGGATCAGTTGACTTCAGATAGTGGTGATAAGGAAGCAGTTCATTTTGAGGACATTGGTGGTGTGTTTTTTCATAGGAGGAGATGGTGGTTTGTGTGGGGAAGTTGAGAGTCCTTCAGCACTTTGACTTGATGCTATTTGATCCCTGTGTTCAGTCTTGTGTGGATCAGTCCATTGGGTGTTCACTTACTGTTTTGCCTGACAGTGTAACGGTGGACATGATTAGTGGAGAGATGGATAGTTCAGGTTGAATGTTCTTCCTTTTTGGAGTGTACTGTTATATTTGATGGGGCTGGTGTTGAGTGGAAAGTGGCAGATGACATTAGTTTGCATAATAGTTTTGGGATTTTGGAGGATTTTGGTGAAAAGGGGGAGTTTGTTGCGGAGGGTGTTGGGTATGGTTATGCCTCAGATTTTAATGGGATCAAGTAGAATGCTTTGGGTCAGGTGTTTACATGTGATGTTGTTATAGATATGTAGGTGCACGATTCTCATCTTCTTCATTGAAGATAATGCCATGTGCAACTTATGGAAACACTGTGTATTCTAGGAAGGTGAAAGGTGGTACTAGGGTGGTAGCGGGTTTGGTGTACAGTGATGTTGTCCCATGTATTTCAAATTTAAATTAAGAGCATGGCTTGAGATTTGGTGATGAATCAATATCCATTGGCACTGGTAAGGGGAATAAGATGGTTACTGTTCGAGAGCGAGGGTTTATAGTTGGTATTTATTCTTTTCATCACAAGACCTTTGTTAACAATGTTGTTAATGTGGAGGGTATATAGGGTGGTTCCATAGACAGTAGTAACAGTTATGTTGTTGGTGATTTGAGTGGGTGTAGTAGTGATTTGGCTTCGGTTCAGTTTACATGGATGGATCATGCCGATGCGGGGGTTAGCTGTTGTGAGTTATTGTGTGATTTTCTGGGGTGCACTGTGTTCTCGAGGGAGTCAGGAATGAGGATTGCTATCTTAATGTTTTGTCCTTGCTTTAGCATTGTTCAGTCGAGTAGGGCTGTAGATTTTCAGGGTTATGTCCTTCTTAGTAAGGACAGTGATGTGGATAGCCTGACTGAGGATAGGAGTGAGCTATCACCTATTAGCGATGTGGTTGTTATTTCGGCTAGGAGCGAAAGGTGAAAGAAGGAGACACCGAGTATTGGATTGGTCCGGTGTAGCGCGAGGATTAGATCAAAAACGTCATATCCTTTTGGTAGGTCCCGAAGTTCGATGCTAGAAGTAGCACTTCGAATTTGGGCTCAGGTATGGTTTCTGTATATAGTAGTGATTATTCTCCTTTTGCTTTAGGTAGTCTTTCTACTAGTCGGCTTTTCCAGCTAGCTGATGATTCTTCTTTTATTTTCTCGGACACAGAGTTAGATGCTGAGTTCATTAGGAGTAGAGAGAGTTAACTCGTTACGATATTGATACTTGTTAGCTAGAACATTAGGGGTTTTAATGATCCTAAAAAATGTGATAAGGTTAGGAATTTTTTAATGGATTTCCATATTGACATTGTTTTGCTTCTGGAAACTAAAATTAAGAGCCCCGATTTTAGTTTTTATATGAGGTTAGGTAGGTCTCACTTTCGCAACTGGGCTTGTCTTCCGGCCATAGGTAGTGCTGGGGGTCTTATGATTGGTTGGAAGGATAATCAATTTCGTCTCATTCAGGAGATTCCTAAACTGTATTCATTGCACATCATTTTAGCTTCTCTTATAGATAATTCTATTTTAGGTATCTCTAATGTGTATGGTCCTCATACTAAATTAGAGCGGAGACTCTTTTGGGTAGAATATTCTGTTTTTAGGAATCTTGTCCCTAATCAACGGATTGTGGGGGATAATTTCAATGTCACTATGTTTTTGGGGGAGAGATCATCTCGAGAAGGTGATTAGTCTAATATGGAGGAATTCAATGATTTCATTTTAAAGCATAATTTGATTGAGATTCCTCTTAACAATAGATCGTTTACTTGGTCTAATGTCAGATATAGTCCTTCTTTTGCTTTATTAGATAGATTTTTTATTAGTACTGAGGTAGATGATAAATTTACTATTTATAGCGTTATGTTTTGCCTTTTTTATATTCTGATCATTGTCCCATCATCCGTTCATGTAATTCGAATATTTCTATTAATAATGGTTTCAAATTTGATAAGATGTGGTTATTGGATTCTAGTTTTATTAATCTTGTTTCTGTTAAGTGGAATTCCTTGTTTTATTTTAAAATTTTATATAGGGGTAATTCTGCAAAGATTTTTGTTGCGAAGCTAGGTAAGTTAAGATTTTTTTCTCAAGCGTTGGAATAAGTATATTTTTGTTAGCATTAGAATTGGGAAAGATAAGATCATGTGTGAGATGTTAGATATAGACAAGATTAGTGAGTTCAGGATTCTTAATTCCAATGAGAGCTATAGACTTTGCAACCTTAGGAATGATCTTAAGTTGATTTTAGAAAAAGAAGAGATCATGTTGAAGCAAAGGGTCCGAGTTCAATGGATTAGGGGGGTGATAATAACACGAAGTTCTTCTATAGTGTGGCTAATAAGAGGACGCGTGATAATTTGATTCATTCTATTTTTATTAATGATGTGGAATTGAACGTTCAGAGGGATTTAAATGAGGCTTTTACTAGGTATTATAAGCAGATTTTTGGATCTAGGATTAAGAGAAGGATTAATATTAGATGGAATGACATTTATCCGTCTGATGCTAAGGATGAGTTAGTAGATCTAGATATGACTTTCACTGAACAGGAGATTTGGAAGGCTATTTTTGATATGCCTAGTGACAAATCTCATGGGCCTGATGGCTTTTCTGTTCTTTTTTATAAGATGTTTTGGGAGGTCTTGAAATTTGATATTATTAACTTATTTAATGATTTCTATAGTGGCGATTTGCGTTTAGGTAGTTTTATCTTTGCTAATGTTATCCCCATTCATAAGAGAGAGGGTGCTAATTCTTTAAAGGATTTTAGGCCTACTTACTTAATCAATTGTTCCGTCAAGATTATTACCAAAGTCCTAGCGAATAGGCTTAGTATGAAGATGAATGATCTTATTGATTGTTCCTAAAATACTTTTATTAAAGGCAGAAACATAGTGGATGGAGTGGCCGCTGTGCAGGACTATATTAATTTCTGTTGTAAAAATAATTTTTCTTGTGCTATTTTAAATATTGATTTTGAGAAGGTGTTCGATTCAGTGGATTGGGATTTTATTTGCGAGATATGTCTTGCTAGGGGTTTTAGTGTTAGATGGATAATTGGATCATGCTTTTGCTTAGGTCTGGTTGCTCTAATATTGTTATTAATGGGGTTATGGGCAAGAAGATTCAATCTAAAAGAGGTCTTAGACAAGGTGATCCCCTATCACCTCTTCTATTTAATTTAGCGGTTGATGTTTTCTCTAAAATTATTAAGAGAGCTGCTAGGTTAGGTGTTTTAGGTTGTATTGGTAATGAGGAATTTAATAATGAATTATCTGTTCTTTAATTTGCAGATGATACATTATTATTTTCCCCTCACTTGCCCAAGCATATTATTGCTCTGAAGTTTGTTCTTTATCGTTTTGAGATGTTACCTGGTCTCAGAATCAATTTTGGTAAGAGTGCTATTATGGTTCTTAATGATATTAACAATGTCGAGTCTCTGGTTGCTGGCACCTTAAACTGTTCTGTCATGAAATTTCCTTTTGATTATTTGGGTTTTAAGATTAGGCCTTCGAAACTTAAGAATGAAGATTGGTTAGTTATTACTGATAAGATCAATAATAGATTATCGAGTTGGAATAACAGATTTCTATTTAGAGCAGGTAGATTAGTTCTTGTTAATTCGGTGTTGTCTGCTATTCCTACTTATTGGATGGAAGTTCATCGATTTCGTCAATGGGTTATTGAGAAAATAGACAGAATTAGGTGTAATTATCTTTAGAGTGGAGTTTCAATTTGTAGAGGTTATAAATGTTTAGTTAACTGGGAGGTGTGCTGTAAACCCAAGAAGGATGGGGGTCTGGGGATCATTAATTTATATAATTTTAATTCTTCCTTGTTAGCCAAATGGTTACGGAGATTTTGGTGCCCAGATGTGTCAGCTACTTGGAAGATAATTGTTTCCAAATTTTATTATTTTGGGGGCGAGTTTATTGTTGGTTCTAGTTTTAGTTGGATTAATAGATTATCTTATTTTTGGAAGTCTGTTTTGAATTGTTTTTATTTTTTAAATTTAGGTTGTAAGTTGACTGTTCGTTCGGGGAATCTTACTTCATTTTGGCATGATACCTAGATTTCTCGTATGCCCCTTAAATTGAATTTAAAGAGCTTTTTGAAAATTGCTGCTTTAAGAATGCTTTGATTATAGATATTTATAGAGGGGATTTAGATCCCCCGTGGGAGTTTACCTTTGATAATATTTTAGACGGGGTAGTGTTAAGGCAATTAGCCTTACTAAAAGCTAAGTTAGCATTGTATCATTTGGATGACAATGGGGATTTTATTAGTTGGGGTCTTGATAAGGGTCTAGTGTACTCTGTTAAATCTATGTATAATTTTCTTAATTTTTCTGGTGTTTCTTTGTTCCTTTTTAAGTTTCTTTGGAATCTAACTCTCCTCCTAAATCTAAGTTTCTTATGTGGTTGATTATTCATAAGAAGCTTAATACGATTGAGCTTTTAAAGAAGAAAAATATTACTTTTCATGTTCAGTGTTGTTTTTGTAGTCTTTTAGATGAAGATGTTGATCATTTATTTTTCTCTTGTGATATAACCGGATATATCTAAATATGGTTTTAAGGATTTTTGTTTTTGGTTGTTTAAATTCTTTTAGTAACTGTGTTGATTATTGGGATTGTTGTAGATTTGTTTATAATTCCAGGTAGAAATATTTGTTGGATTCTTTAGTTACTATCATTAGTTGGTTCATATGTTGGAGAGGAATCAAAGATTATTTCATTCAGTTTCTGTTTCTACTGACAATTTAATCATTAGGATTGTTACCTACTATCTGGATTGGATGTCTAACTCTCACTATATGTTTTTTGGTGAATCGCGTTTTGAGAGTTTTTTGATTAAGGTTAGATTTAATTTGAGTTTATTTATTAGAATCAATAGATATTTTAGATGTAATTGATTTCATATTTGTTTTTAATTTCTGTTTTTTTGGTGTTGCTTGATTGGCCCTTTTTCTTTTTTATTTCTTCTTCACATATATGTATAGATATATATATATATATACACACACACACACACATATACTCATATATATAGGTGCTGGTTACTTATGGTTTAGCTAGTTTCTTTCAGGTTTTAGGTAGTTGGTTAAAGATGAGGAGCTTAGTGGGAAGTTGTCTGGATTGGTGGATGATTTTTTCTTTGGAGCTATTTTTGTGTGCGGTTTAGGAGAGTTTTTGTGATGTTCCGTTATCTTTTTTTTGTTGTATTTAGTTTGGAGTAACTATTTTTTGTATTGGAGTAGATATACTTTGCTATCAGATGGTGGCTTTGTCGGAATTTGATATTCAAGTATGATGGGCGGTGGTTTATCCGGAGCTCATCTATCTACTTTCCTTTACATTCATATAGTCATGTTTTGTGTTGCTTTTGGCTTCCTTTTTGTTCTGTAGTCGGATATTGTAGCCATTTTTGATTTTTAATATATATGTATGCTCTCTTCTTTTTAGAAGATCACACGTTTTTTCTTTCAAAATAAAATAAAAAAATAAACTCGTTACTCTTTAAAACAAGAATCAAGTCCGATACAGTTCTTCGTTCAGCTTCATCGACCCTTCGCTGCTTCAATATACCCAACATGCATGGTAAAAATTGATCACCACCCCTCCCCTAACATTGATTGGAGCATGATCTAAGGCTACTAACACCTGCGCCTACCATCCCTCGACATGCGCACCGAGTATCGTCACCCTCAGATCTGTTGTTTGACAACAAACTGCCCTCAAACTCCTGCTCATTCGAGCATATTTCCGTTCACTCATATGAACGATATCCGATTATGACCATTGGTTGTGAAGTACTTGGTGAGATGAACAAGATTGTAGTTGAGTATCTTTCGATTAAATGAAGGTATTAATCAGAAATTGAGGGGAGAACTTTGATTGATTTTAGCCGTTAATTGCTTGTGGAGGCGCAAAATACTTGATAACCATAGAGACAAACATTGACATGAGGTAGGGTTATGTGTTGTGTATATATATATGGATAGGATTTAATATTATTTTAATTTAACGAAACTTAGAACTGAAGTATCATGTAAAACCCACCTTATATGATCTCCAATCGAGATGAAACACCTAATCCTAGCATAAAAATATATTCCGGACATGATGGGACAGGTTTCGTCGAACTCCGATATTGTTTGTAAAAATCCGTTTAAAATTCACACGTGAAAAATGACGAGCTTAAATTTCCCACGATCACAAAATTATTCAAATCAACTTGAAACTTTGAAATTCTACTAGTCCTTTTCCTTACGGATCCAATGAAATTTGTTTCGTTAAAATAGGAGTTCGTTTGGCTAGTCGTTTACTCCTTTAAAGTTACCCCTGCCTAAATTGGCCAAAATAATATAAACTTAAATAAAAATATAACCGTTTATCGTTGCCACGATGAAACAGTAAGTCCGGTTGATACAAAATTTGAAGCACTAAAATAACTTACTAATACGGATCCAAGGGCACAAGTTTCATCACATTCCAAGACTGTTTCCCGATACACTATTTTTATACGTCAAACAACGCTATTTTGGACACCAAAATATTCGATGTCCAAAAAATTACCTATCCTGACTCCAAATGTCGATATGAATTCAAAGGAATTTGTCTGTAGATTAATTCGATTGTTTGCTCAAGTTACACACAAAAATCCATATATTAAATTAAATTAATTTAATTACGTGCTATAGAAAACGACTGATCGTTTATGGCTACCATTGTCACATATGACATCTTTTGCCACGAAATTTGGTTTCATATAACATTTTAACGTTACGGTTCAAAAGAAACTAATTTCATCTAAAACCGAGACTATTTGCAAAATGGCCATTTTAAGGGCCTATAAATAATATTTATTTAAATCCCAAAATAATCGAATTAAATAATAATAAATTATTATTATCGTAAATATCTAAATAAAATTATCATATAGCTTCAAATATAAACAATATGGATTGTACAACTTGATGTCAACATTTCGAGTCAAATGATATCCAAATATATGTTAAAACCCTAATATATTAAATAACAAATGTTATATTTTAATAACGATTTCCATAGCGACTATTTTAAAATTTGATTTGGACATAACTAACAAACTATAACATGAAATCTCGATTTTTCTCTTTCATGTGAAAATTATAATCAACAAGATTGAAACGTTTCTTGTTTCATAGAATTCTGACTTAAAATGGATTATATATATCCAACTGAAGTTGAAAACTCAATGTTTAAAACTATCGTGCCATTTCGAGCTCGTTTTAAATTATATATAAATTTAACGTTTAAACTTCATTTTACAAACAAATTCAATATTAAAATCCATTAATTTTACAAATATAATATTTAAAATAATAAAATAATTTAAATACTTGACTACCGATAATACGGGACATTACATGAATCGTTTTCATATATAATATGTTGAAAACGGTCAATGTATAAAGAAGTTATGAACAAATAAATTTGGACCATAAACGTAGAAAAAATATATAGTTAATTAAATGGATAATATATATATGTGGTTCCAAGATAAATTTAAAATAAAGAGAGAGAATTAAAATTTGAATTGAAGATAAGATCAGGGTGACAAAGTATAATGTATATATGAAATAAGATTAAGAGATTAAGGAGTATATTAAGTAAAATAAACAACTCACCAATGCATCCTTATTGGGCATTCCGACACCGAAGGGGTTGACTCCCTCTTAAGGGGTGTCGTCGGTTGACCACTAGTGGTTGACTACTCGGCGGCTGGACAGTCCAATGAATCTATGTGGTTTGGGTTTTTTTGAGGGATATATATATAAAATAAAATGCTTGGATTGATTCTAATTAATCAAACAGTCTATGCTCACATAAGCAACTATATATAGCCCCTCTTATTACACTATGAATCCCTAATCATTCTCTATCCATGCCTCAATGCTGCCTCTCCACCATTGCTAAATTCTAGAGAAAAATAAAGGAATAAGTTTAAGGTTTCTTCTAATTTCTCCAACTCTATTCTTAACCTCTCTCTATTCTTGTTTACATAAGTTTAGTATTCCAGAATTTGGCATAAACACACACACACACACACACACACACACATATATATATATATATATATATATATATATATATATATATATTTAAGATTCTAATACATGTTTCTTATATATAGGCATAATAGGAGAATTAGTAGAGCACGTTTGACTGGAAAGAGCTAGGCATATTTATATTTTTATTAGTTTATCATGTTGAAAAATATGCCTAGGAGGATTTGGGAATCAATAATACAAACAATAAAACCCCCAAATCCTCTATCTTGTAACTGCGTATGACTTGTCATGTTTATTTGGGTTTTGTGGATTTTTGGTTTTAATATTGCATTAAAGATGAAAAAGGGGTGTTGCTACTACTATTTATATTTTATGTAATTCACCTTTATTATCATTTGATTGTAATCTAAAAAGGTTTGGATTTGATTGTTTTATGATTTGAATTGGGTTTGGATCTAAATGCATTCACAATTGAAATAGTTCAAATGTAAGTATTTTTATATGCATAAGACCAAACACGGTGAATTGGATAAGATATGAATTATAAACATACATGTGTAAGTGTATGTAATACTCTATTTTTAATTCAGTATCGAAATCATTTCTACGTGCCTAGGATGCAAGTTGAAATTGTATGTATGTTTTTCCATCCATTGCTATTTTTTGTCTTGTCATTCTGCAATCATGCCTATGTTGTAGCGGTAAAAGTATGGAAATCCTAACTTGTATACCTTGAACTGGACAAATTGACAATTGCCACCTCGTTAGAACATTTCACCCTTTTAACGAATATTTACGTTATTTTGGCATTATTATACTTATATAAACGTAATTAACATCGTATTAGCGTAATAAATTCGGTTTAGGTTAGAATTCGAATTTGAAATGTCCCTATAATGAATATATGTTTGATTGCATGTGTGTGCATATATAGAATGGCCTTAAATACATATAAATAGTGACACATAGACACGAGGTTAGTTGTCATTTGTGGTAGAAGTATGTTCGGAACTGACCAGAAAATCTAGCAACCACAAGTGGGTCTAGCTAATGTGAGATGTCTAGGTGCCATGGGCCATTCAAAAACTTAGTACACTAGACATGAGGTTAAACCAACTTGTAGTAGAAGCCTGTCCAGACCGGCATATCCAACATCTACAGATGTATGGTTTGATGTGAGAGGTCTAGTGTGTATATACATAGCTATATATATAAATCTATTATGTGAAAATAGGCAGGTTTACTACGCCTTGAGAAGGTCTTAAGTGGCTGACTCACTTTTTATCTAGTCTGGGTCTTAAGTGGTTAGGACTAGGATCCCTCCGAAGGTTTATTCCATAGAGAGGAACCAAAGTCATGG
Source organism: Allium sativum (assembly GCA_030737875.1). Taxonomy (NCBI): domain Eukaryota; kingdom Viridiplantae; phylum Streptophyta; class Magnoliopsida; order Asparagales; family Amaryllidaceae; genus Allium; species Allium sativum. The sequence continues at coordinate 736,742,907 of CM060920.1, forward strand.
CATCTACCCTTATTAGATTTGAAGTAGGTCTTTGGGTCCTCCTTTGAAAGTGGTTAGGCATAAAACGACAACAGAGTAGGGTAATTCACGGGTATTTCCACTTCTTTTAGAAGCGTGTAAGGGCTCAACTAGGACAGATTGGTAATTGAAAGATATGTGGCCAGTGCATGCTCACCAACTGTCTAAAGGAAGCCTTAAGTGACATAGGTATCTACTAGGTAATATCAGTTAAGTAGTAATGTTTGTAATACTACTTCATATTACAAATGAGAGTATAGACGTAAGAACGTTAACGTGTTAGGACGGGGTCTTAAAGGGCGAGAGGTTCGCCTCAGGGTTATAAGAGATCATAAGAATCCACCTTTAATTGGGCCATAAGTGACTGAGAATGCCACCTCGTTGGGTCTTTACCCTAAAAACACTAATAGGTGATTGACTTGGATATCCACCCTATTGGTTAGAAACTTGATGTTTGTTGTGTGCTGCATAGACATACCTTGACATGTGTAACCAGCTAAAAATATAGGGTATGGACATTAAGTAACACTACATTTCAGTCGCACAGAACTTTATGTTCTGACTCCTCTCCTCAACGTATCAAACAGGTCAGTAGATGGGGTAAAAGCCATGGACGAAGTGATGATTGAAGCTGATGAAGAAGACGAAGTTGTTATGCTATTATTAGTAGTTATTGCTTTTCTTCTTTTGGAAACTTGTGAGAATGAACTATTTGATGTACCCATTGAACATATGTAACTATGACTTATGTATTTCCGTGGTTTTGAAATAAATGGTGCATCTTATTTTCAGTATTATATTTTCTCTTTCCATTGTGTGAGATTTTCATTCGAAATATCTGTGTATATGTATATACTCTGTGCAAATGTAATCCTTACAGGAACCGACGACCCATTTAGAATGACTGTCAGTTTCGATAGACCTTTTCTAAGTCGAAATTTAGGCCCATTCTTGGCCGATTGTTACAATTCATGGGTTACTTGAAAACGTCAAAATTGACATTAACTGAATGAATGAATTTTTGCCTTAAAACAAATTGTCATTGATTTTAATGCACAAATTTGGAAAATGTCACTAATAAAATTTGACATCGATTAAATGTGAATTAAGAAAATGTCCGTAGTAAGAAATGAAATTAATTTAATGACATTGATAATTAATGAATATATTTATTAGAAAATGATTAACATTGATCAAATGTATATAAAAAGAACACTGATTAAAAAATGTATATATTTGAAAATTTCTTTAATTAAAAATGAAGTTAATTAAATGTATAATGATATTAGCAATGAAGGACTTTGATAGGAAATTTTGTTAACTATTAGTCATGTTTAAAACAAAATTTTAAATCTTAGAGCAAAATTACACCTTTTGATATTTAGAAATAAATAAATAACAGACCTAACTTCTGTTATTTAAAACTTGAGATTACTTAATATATATATATTCCTAACCCTAGTAGAGTTGAATTGACAAGTCAAGCATATGAATGTGTTTTTGTTGATTATTTCACGAACAATAAAGCATATATATTTTTTGATTTGAATGCTTTAGTTATCATTGAGTCAAATGATGCTGATTTCTTTGGAATAATTTTCCTATTAAATTAAGGAATAGTAGAGGCATATCTAATAACACTTTGCCTACTAGAATAAAACCTATTGAATATAAACTAGAAGAAGCAAAATAGCAAGTACCGTAAAAGATTTTGATTCGATTTAGATTTTTGCACTTTTACTGTAGAGGATGATCCAATAAACGTTCAAGAAGTCTTATCTTCATTAGACGCCGATTATTTGTAAGAAGCCAAAAATGATGAGATAGATTCTTTAAATTCAAATAAGACTTAGCACTTGGTAGATTTACAACCTGCAGGTTGTAAATCTATAGGCTGTAAATGTGTGCTTAAAAAAGAAATTAAAACTAGATGGAACAGTTGATATATATAACGCATGTTTGAGAACTAAAGGTTTTAAGCAAAGAGAAAATGTAGATTTTTTTTTCACGTTTTTATTTGTAATTATAATTACATCCATTCAAATACTAATTCCACTTGCATCAATTCATAAGTTAATAATACACCGAATGGAAGTTAAAATAGCATTTTTGAATGGTGAACTAGAAAAGGAAATTTTTATGGAACATGCAGAAGGATTTGTTGTTCACGGTCAAGAATATAAAGTTTGCAAATTAGGTAAATCATTATATGGTTTAAAACAAGATCTTAAGCAACGACATGAAAATTTTGATAACTTAATAATATCACATGGTTTTAAAGTTAATGAAAGTGACAAATGCATTTATAATAAATCTAAGAATGATATTCGTGTTATCCTATGTCTATATGTAGAGGACCTACTTATTCTTGGGTTAAACATTCATGCTATAAATACTGTTAAATCTTTGCTAAGTGCTAATTCGATATGAAAAATCTAGGTGAGACGAGTGCAATTCTTGATATTAAGATTACTAGGTCCAAAAAGGGACTTTCTTTAGATCGACCTCACTATGTTGAGAAGATTTTAAAGAAATACAATTACTTTGAATGTAAATCTGCATGTACACTATTTGATTCCAGTGTAGCTACTTAAGAGCACTGGTGAAGATGTAAGACAGCCCGATTATGCGAGCATCATTGGCAGTCTTCGGTATGCCACTGATTGTACTAGACCCGACCTTGCCAATGCCATAGGATTATTGCGAAGTTTTACTTGTAGACCTAGCATAGAGCATTGACACACTTTTAAGAGGGACATGAGAACCTAAAACCAACCATAAACCTTTGGTTACAATGTAAAAAGTTTACAGTTGTTCTTGAAGGTTACTCCGATACAGACTGGACTACTTTATCTAATGGTTTAAAAGCAACCAATGGTTTTATCTTTAGCATTGCTGAGGGAGCTGTTTTTTGGAAATCCAAGAAGCAGACTATTTTGGCTCAGTCTACTATAAAGTCTGAGATAATAGCACTAGCCACAACAAGTGAAGAAGCAGAGTACTTAAGAAATCTACTAGTTAAGATTCCTTTATGGGAAAAACCAATATTAGCTATGTTGATCCGTTGTGACAGTACCATGGCTATTGCAAAATTACAGAGTCGTTATTCCAATAGTAAGAGATAATAAATGCGTCGTAAGCACAGTATTTTTAGAGAGTTACTCTTCTCAGGTATTGTTAAAGTGGATCACATACGCAGTGATGATAGCTTGGTAGACCTTTGATGAAAGGACTGACAAGAGAGAAGGTTCTTAATACTTCTAAAAGGATGAGATTATTGCCCTTATATATTAGAGTCACACATAATGGTAACCCACCTAATGACTGAAGATCCCAAGAACTAGGTTCAATTGGTAAAAACAAGTTGTGAAGTGATATTAGTTGAAGATTCTATTTTTATATTAAGAATCATATATTATTGAAGTGATTAGAGAATGAGCTAATAAAAACTCTTTATCAGATTTATACTCTATTTGGAGCGGAGTACCCACCCTCAGAAGTACTCTTTATAGACTTACTTATGTGAATATGGAAATGGGGACACTTCCTATGGAGTTTTGTGCAAAATTCCTAGAGCATTCATTAAACTGGAATAGACATGCATGAACGCATGAGATTATTTGATTGCACTCTAGAAAGGTTGTGTGTGGTCTGATGTTAGGAATATATTTCAGGACCATGTGCCACTCTAGTTAAGGTTGAATCATATCCACTATGCAAAGGTTAGAGTTGAAAAACACCTTCGTTTATGCATAATCTTATGTTTAAACTACTCAAAAAATATTTTTTAGAAAATCCAAGTGGGAGATTGTTGGAAATGTTTTGTTTATGAAGTGAATTTATTTAAAGAAAAACATGTTAATGGTAATTTATTTATGAATCATTATTGTAATTGAGTTGTTGCAAGTTTATAACGGTAGTATATTTATGGACCATTATTATACGTGAGTCGTTATGCTTGCACATTGGTAATATATTTATGAATCATTATTATAATTGAGCTATTATACTTGTACTATGGTAATATTTTTATGTGACATTATTATTGAGCCGTTACAAAAGTTAATGGTATTACAATATTGTTTTAAATAAGAATAAATTAAAATTTGTTAGTAATCCATTAGTTTAGTAACATATACATTTTCATTGTGCCTATTTAAATGGTAGATATGCAGAAGAGAATGGACAAAAAAACACTTTTCTTTTCTTCTTTCTTCAACAAAACTAAAAACACCTTGATTATTATTTCAGAGTGCAAATCAAAATTGACTTTGTCAGTGCCAAAATGGTTAATATTTTTTAGATTAAAGAGGCTGTTTAATCCCAAAGACGGCGGTGGAATTTCGTGAACTACTTTGCACCTCCGAGCAAATCACCAAAATGTTTTCAAGAAAGTAACATAGTACACGACTCAGGCATTTCAACAGTTTAAACATATGGATTAAAATATAAAATATGACAAAAGAATTGAGAAGGTTTAACAAATAATTATAGAAATGTTAAAATGCAAGTATTTAAAGCGGAAACCATTTTCTTCAATTTATGATTAATTTATTGAGATAAGTGTATAATATATTAAATTTCTAATTATTATTTATATATCTTATTCAAATTGTGTGATTTATTTAACTATCTATTTGGAACAGAAACTAATTTTGCTATTTTTGCTGATATGAACATGGTGTACATTTTAAATAATCACACTTAACGTTAATTAGTTGAATTAACAATAATTTATTTGTTGAATTCATATGTTAAATTCAAAATCACATAATTAATTTAAACATATTGACTTAATTACACAATGTTAAGTGATGTTGTGTAGTGTTTTGTAAATGATGAAATAAATGTTAAAATTAAATTTTGGCGTGTGGCACTAATTTTCAATGTAATACACGATAAATATATTGATGTAAATAGGTTTAACTATGAATTTATTATAGTTACTTATGCGTATAACTTATGTTATGTGATTGACATGTTTCATTTTTCTTACATTTTTTTTAGAGTGAATACGATTAATCTTGGTGTGATTTATTAGGCAAATAAATGAAAGATAGTTTGCTAATGTTACTTATATAGTTTTAATATTATTTAATTAATTTTAAAATTTGGTATTAAATGTTAAGTATTAGAAAAGAATTGAGATAAACTTAAATGATTATAGAAAAATTGAAGTATAGGTACTTAGAGCCAAAAAAATATTTTTGTCACTTTGAGTATTTAAAAGAAATATTAATTAACTAAATTTATTTTAATTACTTAAAATTTTGGTTTGTAATTAATTTAAATATGTGGGTTCAGATATAAAATGTTAAGAGCTAACCATTAATAAACAATTGAGTAAACTTTGAAATGTCCATATCAAAATGTGAAATGATAGAAGAGGAACAATAATTTGAGAGAAATAGTAAATTAGTGTAAAATGATGAACTAATTTAAAAATAAAATATCCAAAGAGAAATAAGAAGAAATGAGAAAACTCTTGAAATTAAGGAGAGAGCTTTACATGGTTTTGCTTAACTATTATTTAATAGATTGGTTAGTCTTCATTAATGCTCAATTGTACCTAATTAATCATATATTGCTAGTCGAAATTCCTTCAAAACATTCGGTAGTATATTGTAGGAATTTTTCAAACGCATTCAATGGTGTACGATAGTTTATTGTCAAGTAAAACATATAGATAAAATGAAGCACGTAGCGAAGGATATTTAGCATAGCTTTTTTATTTGATATTTATTTTTCTTCAATAATTATATTTCACCAATCACTTAAAACAACACATAAACGGTAGTGCTCAATATTTCGAATGCGACATAAATAATTTATACATACTCCTAATTTCCTTGGTTTGTAGTGCTCAACCTGCCCTTTTTCCGATAATTCATGCATGTTTCATTTCAGATAAGTTTAGGAATAGAAATGAGACGAGTTAGGAAGGGATTTCCATGCTTCAGACTTACTGGATTTTTTAGATCATGTCCTATACATGTGACGCAAACCTTGCACGAGTAAATTTTTTATCCTAAATTTGAAACCCATATGACTCAGAATAGACCCGACCTGCCTCAATACTCGATGAAATTATGTGTTGATGTACATACATTTATTAATGTATATCTTTTATCACTAAATGATACACTAAATAAAAATAACAATGTTTTTACATTGATAAGTGAAGATAACAAAAATGATGTATACGATAATAATTCAAAAGGTACGCATCTGTTATTGTATGATCATCAGTGATGCACCTTAATATCATAAAACATATGTAGCTTATTTATCAAAACATTATAATATTTATGTCATAACAACTAATATCTTAAAATATTAACAAGTCATCCTTACAGTAATAAAGCGATTTATAAAATCTCGATAATGCAGGTTATGTTGGGTCGGGTCAGCCGAGCCCTTATCCAGCCCTAAACTCAGACCTCTCTAGAATGGGCCATAAATCTTCCCATCTCGTCGACCCAATGGTCAAGTCTGAATAGGCCGAAATTGGGGAGGTTCAAATGGATTTAAACACTAGACCGCCCCATTGTCATTTCCAGTCATAAGTTAGCCTCTGGGCTCTTAATTATAGACCTATAATCAAATTGTATACAAAAATGGTTTTACATGGTAATAATTTTTTGTCTCAAAAATAATAGAATAATACTTGTTAAATCAAACTAAAAAAAATCATTGCACTACCTTGAATTTTGCCATTTCGTACCTTTGGATTTTAGGACTTCTTCGATTTTAACCATTTACCATAACCATAATTTCCAAAAGTGAACATAAAAATGTTCAAATTTTGAGTTTTTTTACAAATTAGTGCACTCATTAATACTAGAATATAAAAATGAACTTTCACAAAAATACTCTCTTTTAAGTTTCAAAATATACAGTTGTCCGTCTTCAAAAACATAAATTTACAAAAAAGGCTTAAGTTTCTAGGTATTTACAAAAAAATTATGCATATGTTTGCAGATGAATTAATAAATATTTGCAGAAAAATATATAAATATGAAAATATTTGTAGGGTTTTCCAATAAAATAAGAAATACTTAAAATTCTTGCATTTTATTTTGTAATAAGCCATATTTGCAGATAAACCCACATTCTTTAGCATCTTGGTATAGCGGCTAGCGATTAAAATCTAGGGATTTTCACCTTCTCTATTCGATTTTTGGTGGCTTGTCATTTCTATCTTCATACACCTTATTCTCCAGGGCCTTATATCATGTTATTTCTTCTTAATGCCTTTTTATTGATCTTGTTAGATCTCGATTCTCGTAGTTGATCTACATCTATTATACTGATGAACAAATGTCGGATCTAGCTTCTGTCATCGATGACACATTTCTCCGTTGGTTAAGCTCGGATGCCCGCTAGCTTGACAAATCCCAAGCTTTTACTGGCTCTTGGGAATGGTGGTGCCATTATGGATAGAGAGGCTTGACAGTCATCAATAGGGCTGAGGCTATTGTCATTTCTATGATTGATGTTTTGGTTTCAGGTCCTCCTTTCCTGCTACTCTTTTCTATTGACCCACAAGAAAAGGTGGCATATGGTTTATATATTAGTGTTGATTAGAGCTCTAGTGATGCATTCTTGGTGCTAAAGAACGAGCCTACAAAAATCGATAATGCTTCGTCAAGCAAGACTCAGTCAGCGGAATTGTGTAGTCTCTTCCTATCAATGATAATGATACAGGGATTTACTTAGAATAATAACACTTCACTAAGTTGAGCTAAGCATCTCTTCTCTCCCGTAAGCCGAGTAATGCAGATAGGTAAATTTCTAAAAACATTAAATTTGATTTATGACTTGCTCTCCCACTAGAGGTTAATGACATTGGAATGTCAGCTTGGAAGAACCACCTCATCGGTTTCTTCTTAGCTAAGAATTCCACTTACCTATTGTAGTCTAACTCCTTCTTCATGTTTAGATATTAAAAGAGTTTGTTAAATAATTGAGGGTATGTTTTACTTTGAATTATCTTTTTTGTTGGATAGAGTTAGAATTTTGAGATCAGATCCCTTTATTATTTTTGATGAAATTTTCATCGTTAACAAATTGACTCCTGCTCTAGATGGAGCTAGAAATCAAACAGATCTATTAGAGTTTAGTCTAAACTAAAAGATATTCTCTCGTTTTACCAAATCCCTGAAGGTCTTTATTGAATTTTGAGTCATATAGGAAAACCGATTTGTTTTAACGATGCCTCTAAGCATCAAGGCAGATTTACTTACATATAAGAATTGACTAAGATATCTTCTAAGAAAGATCTTCTTCCTCCATCTCGGAGTTTCCATCTAAGCTGATTACTGGACATGTCCAGATTTCCTTACTTTGGAAATACTCATTTGTAGTGAGAATTGATCCTTTAGTCATATTGACACCATTGGTTCCCACCATTTACTTTAAAATGAGGCTATTCTTGTTTTACCCCCATCCCTACTGTTAAGAATTTTTCGTCAACACAAGAGATAGGTCTATGTAAGTGGACCTAAGGGGGAAATGGGGTTATTTAGCTTTCGCGAGCCTGATTTAGCTCAACGTATCCTAGATATCAAGGTCTAAAGCCCAAAAGATTAGTTACTCTTCTATCAATAGGGTGAGCATTACGCTAAGCGACTGAAGAACCAACAGTTATCTTGGAAAATGGGTTCCCTAAGCACAACTCCCGGTGGAAGGCTAAAAGGCGGCTTGTAGAAAGGGTTTTACAACAACTCCGTGTAAGGGTTCAATCTTGAGTAGGAAACCTAAATCATGTGGAAAGCATATGGAAAGTTATGTAGGAAATAACTAAGAAAACTCATAAGAAATATGTTAAGTGTTGATCCGCTCTTTATTGATCTTGGATTTGGAGTACATAAGTGATTATAATAGAAATCCCCAAATTCATTTAGAAATTAAGGTTTACTCTAGAGAAAAAAGTACAAGAATGAGAAATGAAGAATCCATCCTGAAAATGAGACCCTTGGGGTCTTACTTATACACAAATCGGGGACCTTTTTGTAATTGGGCCAGCAAAAAGCTCTGTTGGCCGCTTTTCTCTTTAGTTCCAGTTGCTTTTGCTCTTGGCCGCTCTTTTTGCTTTGCTTATTGCTTTTAGGGTGACGGCTTTGGCTCTCGGGAGGATGATCTTCCATTCCTCGAAGGATGGTCTCGGTCTTTAGAACTTTTCTTTAATGTTGTCTTTTCCTTCTTTGTACCAATACCAAGCCTATTGGTGTAACGACCCAGATTTTTCGTCGATTAATTTTAAATATTTAATATAGTTTTAAATATTGATTCAAAAATAAATGGATTTTTATTATGGAAATTATCAGTTTAAAAATCATTATATGATTTAATATCGAATAGAACGATAATAATAGATTTTTATCGATGAATTTAATGTTTAAAATCAAGTTATATTTTAAAACGTATTTAATATAATTCGTTAATTTAAAATAGTTCTCTCTTCTATACAGTCGAAATAAAATTTCAAAACCCGATCCATTAAATTCAAAAATAGCAGTATAATTTAGAGATGTCGGACGTTAAGTAAAAATAGCGGTTCGGGATTGTAAATAAGGGACCGCAAGATATTTTTAGCTGATAGGAATCAAATCAAGGAAAAACAAAAGTCAAATCAATTAAGTAATGTATGTACTTATCCAAACCAGCCGACCTAAAACATCTACATCGCAGTAATTTCCTTCTTCGAGCTAATGAATTTGCTCCCCATCTTCAATATCGGGGAAACAAAGATTCAATGGCGTGTACGCCTGTCTCCTGTACACACCTATAAATCGAGTTGGGCCTTCACAACTTCTTCCCACTTCTGAAACTTATTACCTTCTCTTCTCTTTCATTTTTCTATCGTCCCTCTGTTCTAACCAAAATCGAATCCACCAAAAAAAGCAAAAAGGAAATTTCGATTTAAAAATCCACTTCACCAATTCAAGGAAGCTGCTCTTCGAAACCAAGTCCACCCCTTCTCCAATTATGCGAAGCGTCAAATATTATCAGAAGACGCAACTTCAAACTGCGTGATTTTCCCGAAGCTCGACTTCATTTTGAGGCGCTCGCAAATGTACAAGAGGGAGTTAGGGTGATTGTTGTGGATTCGAAGTCTTGCTGAAGGTTTCGAGCTGTTGCTCGGTGGTTGTTATAGCGGAGAAGGGGGTTGCGATGCACTTAGAAGGGGACCCGCCATTCGAATAGAAGGAGATCGGAATGGAGTTATGTGGGAAAGGGGAAAGTCACGATCTGGTCACAAAGTCCCTGAAGCTCGAAATCAGCACTCGCGATTAACAGAAGGAAAGGGGCGTTGCAACTTTTAGGAGGCCGATGTTGGTTAGGTACTTCTGGAGTATGCGACGGGATGAAGTTTGATCTTTCGGTTGACAAGCATTGAGTATAGATGATAGGAAAAGGGGAATGGTATAATTTGTCAGTGAGATGTTTGTTGAAATGCCAAAGTAAGGATGGTGCGGTTTTTCGGAGGTAGTCTGCAGCATATGTTGGGGTTGTTTGCGATGGATCGATATGTGTTGATCTGGCTTTGTCGACTAGTCGAGTGATTTCAATAGCAACAAGGTGTAAAATATATTCATGCGAATGGATTCTTAGCTGCGATGATATGGGAAAAATTGGATATTCAGCTAACAAATATTCTGGTGAGTAAATCTCACTCACCTTTAGAATTATTTTTATCTCATTAAAAATAATTGTCTGTTGCTTGTGTGAATATTTCTGGTTGCTTTATATATATATTAGTTATTTAGGCTATATATATATATTGGGTTGATTGATTGGTTGGATTCCCGCAGTCTCATTAGCGGATGCCCGCAGTTTCATAGCGGATGATTACCCTATACGCCCCACGCTATGATTAGTGGATGACCTTCTATACCGCGATATTCTGCCACGAAGCAGAATGGGTATTATTTATGTGCTAACATCTGTGGATGCAGGAAAACAGGTTGGAGGAATCCAACTGGATTCCTCAAAAATATATTATCTGTTTGTTTATTTGTTGCATATATATTTTTATATATGATGTGTTAGAAAAATAAATAATTGGTTGCTTTGTGTGTTTAATATCACTGGGCTTAAGTAATGATATTTAAAAATATCGTAAAAAGAATATTTGAGATTTAAAAAGGGGAAATTCTATTTTTAAATAGAATTTGAATTTTAAATGGGAATAAAAAAATATAACCTTGTTTTTGAAAAATAAAGCAAGTAGTTCCTTTATAAACGAAATTTATAAATAGTCCTTTTATAACGAAGTTATAAATGAAGTGAAAAGAATTATCATTTGATAATTCAGAAATAGGAATACAAGTGTTTTGAAAATATGATTCAAAAGGAAATTTAAATATAGAATTTGAATAATAGGAAAGGAAATGGAAATTTGAATTCGAAAAGGAAAGGAAATAGAAAATTTGAATTTAGAATTCAAATAGAAAATCCAAGGTGGATTTGAATATAGAATTTCAAAATAGAATTTTCAAAAGAGAATTTGAAATAGAATTTGAAATATAGAATTTCAAAGAAGAATTGAATAGAATTTGAAATATAGTATTTCAAGGAAGAATTTAAATATGAAATTTGAATAAAGATTTGAATGGAATTTAAATATGAATTTTGAATAGAGATTTGAAATAGAAATTCGAGTATTGAATTTGAACATGGAATTGAATACAGAAATTCAAGTAGAAATTTGAATATGGGATTTCAAAATAGAATGTGAAATAAACTTTGAAAAATAGGATTTCAAAGTGGAATTGGAAATAGAATTTCAAATAGGATTTCAAAATAGAAAATCCAAATGGTTTTGAAATGGAATTGGGATTCAAGGGAATTCAAATGGATTTGAGTGAAGAAATTCAAATGGTGTTAAAAATGAGTTTGAATATTAGAATTCAAATGGGGTCGGAGATAAATTTGAATATTAGAATTCAAATGGAAATGGAAAATGAAATTTGAATATAAGATATTCAAATTGAATTCAAATAGGATTTAATCTATGAGATTTGAATATAGAAATTCAAATGAAGTTTTGAAAATAGATTTGAATATAGAAATTCAAATGAAGTTTTGAAAATAGATTTGAATATAGAAATTCAAATGAAGTTTTGAAAATAGATTTGAATATAGAAATTCAAATGAAGTTTTGAAACTAGATTGGAAATAGAATTCAAATAAAAGGATTTAAACAGAATTTGAATGATAGAATTAAAAGGGGTTGAATATTTGAAATTTCAAAATAGAATTGAATCGGAGTTTGGATATTTGAAATTCAAATAGAATAAATATAGAATTTGAATTCGAAGAGAATTGAATAGGGAATTTGAATGTAGAATTCAAAAAGGAATTCAAATGGAATTTAAATTATAGAATTTGAATATAGCATTCAAATGGAATTTTAAACTATGGGATTTAGCTATATAATTCAAACGGAATTTGAAATATGGAATTTGAATATAGGATTCAATAGAAGTGAAATTTGAATTTGAATATAGAGTTCAAATAAAAGTCAAAATGAAGTTTGAGTGGAGTTGAATTCATTTTAAAGAAGTTTAGAAGTTTAAAAGTTTATATATATAAATATAATTAAAACGAACTCGCCGCAGCGCTGCAGTTCGAAAAATAGCGATTCGAACTTCAATTGAATATACAGAACTCGATTGAAGTCGGAATTCTTTGAAACAAGAAACGTCAGGACCGGTTTGATAATAGTTTTCTAATAAAGGAGAAAAATATAAATTTCGTCGTATAGATTTTGAGATATGTCAAAATCAAATTTTCAGAAAAGCAGCGCCAGAATCGTTTTAAAACCATAATGGTTTATTTAATATTATAAAAGGTTTTTAAGCGATAAAATCCGAATTTCTATTTAGAAAATTTCAGAGTTGAGTTGTAAAATATGTGCGAATTCAAGTTGTGTAAATGAATATGAGTTTTGAAACAGAAACCAGATTTTTGATTTATTGAATGGAATTAACTAAATTGAATAGAAATTAGTTAAGACGATTTCGAATGGATATTTGGGGTTGAATAAATAAATTCGATTTGAAAATTTATATTCGAAATCAAAAAGAGAACTAGAATTGAAATCAAAATTCAATTTGGTTATGGACGAGTTAAACATTTTGTTTGAACATGTATGTTCAACAAAAAGTGAAATAGGCAAAATGGCCAATTTAAAGAATAAATGGGCGAAACTGAATTCAAACGATTAGATGATGTTGAATTGAATTGCAAACAGGTGAACATGTGTAAGCAGGTTTGATATGAAGCATATGAAGATTTTTATTTATGTGCCCGACAAAAAGGTACATGTTTAAATTCATATATGGGTTTTATGCGCCGTATCGGCAAGCCGCTTGGCTTTTTCTTTTTCCTTTTGAGATTAGAAGATACCGGGAAGCTATTTGAAATTTCCCGATGCTCCCGATACAGGGGAGGTTATGGCGAATTTTTTCCGGGAATTTAAGGAGTTAGAATATTTTTAAGATATTTTGATAATTAGAGATCATTATATCGACGTATTGAATTCGATAGTAAAGTGAATATAAAAATCGAATGTTGTAAACAAAAGGGGATAGAGGTAAATGATTGAAATTGTTTCCAATTGCAAATAGTGATATTTTCTAATATATAGGAAATAAAAGAAGTTAAGGTTTGGAAACGTTTTTCAAATGGCATAAAGGGCCAATATGGTTATTGAAATATTTGGTTAACAAATATTGATAAGAGAATATAGAAGAGATTTAATTAATGAAATATTAATTAAAGGGCCCAGTGATTTGTTTGTTATGTTGATTGAACACTTGTTTTTATTCGATAGTTAAATCACAGACTATCGAAGTTTTGACCATCGTTGTAAATATGGAGAGACCGGTTGGATTATTATCCGAAGAAACCACTCCGTATCGGCATAAGCGTTGCGAACCAAGTATGCTGAATATATTGAAGACGGAGTAAAGTGCAAGGGCTTTTCTATTAATGGAAATAGTGCCTTCGGTTTCGTTCAATCCCAGAACGAACGTAAATGGACGAATGTCTGACAGAGTATTTCCAATGATCAAATGGGTTGGTCTGTATGAATATATATGGTTGCAACGGATTTATCCCTTAGCATAATATCCAGAATATTTGTGCAAACTCAACTAGTGATTAACGGATCTGACAATGTGGCATTCAAAGTGATTGTGTTATCAAGGAATGGTAAGTAATCGTAGCCTCAGGCCTCAACAACCGGGAAAGGACAAAAATCGGGCAGGCAGCATGGCTATGTGGGTCGCACCCATTAGGGTGTATAATCACCTATCTAGAGAAATTCCTTTTGTTCTAAATCTATCGATTCTGCCCATTCGGGAAACGGTGGTTTGAGTCCAACCGTTGGTGATATACATTCGATACACTCAAGCGAAATGAGTGGTCGGTCATGTGTGGGCCGGGTTGCAAGATGTTCTTGTTGAACCCAGGTGTATTCCTCTCTAGAGATACACAGTCGGAAGGTGGTCCCATACCTTGTCATGTTGGAAATCCAATCTCCAATAAGCGCCATGCGGTTTTTGATTTTATAATATATATGTGGAGCGTGAGATGCAAGCGTTCTGCTATGTGGTTATTTATTTGATGTAGACATTACTATAATATCACTGGATTTGATATCAAAGTGTTTTGGGTTATAGTAAGGTAAAAACCGTCCATGTTTATGTGTGGGCTGGTCTTACTATTATCTTTTCTTTCGAAAGGAGTTTTGAAAGTTAAACAAGTGGTTGGAGTTTACTCACACCAGTCCCATGACTGACCCAGAGTTTATTTTGTTTTGTTTTCCCTAAACTCTTGGGTGCCCAAATTTGTACGGGCAGTCAAGTGTTTCAGGCTTTTACAGATACACTTGGAGGAGCTTGAAGCTGGAGGCTTCAACGTTAGTTATTTAGAGTCACTTCCGCTGAATCAAATGTTATTTGTACTCTGATGATGGTATGTATATATGCTCAAAACAGATTGTATTTCAAAGCTTATGTTATATTATATATTTTATTCGTTCCGCTGTGAGTTGTGATCTTCGTTTTTCTCCTATTCTAATATTTCTTTCTTCCTATTTCTCATCTTCTAACTTCTTTCTAATAATGAGTCGTATTTCTGTGCAATCTGAGTTGGACGTGTGGTGTTTTTAGTCAACTCAGATAGCCGGATTTGCGGGTCGTTTCAGTTGGTATCAGAGCTTTGGTTGAGCGAACACCTAGGCTTGTGTGGCGTGTGCTCATTAGAGATAGGGTCAGTAGCACCCTAGAATGAGTTGAGTGTATATATATACGAGAGAGCGTATTTGTTAGTTGATATAAAAGTTGTTTTATATTGTGTTGGCTAGTCTGTTGAGTGATTTATGAATTCTGGTCGAATTGTGGGACGCCACGACGTCGATAGGAGTTTGTAAACACTTGGACAGAAGAATCGACATAATATTGTTTTAAAGTGGGTAAAGGAAATAATTTAACCCAAAATTTCTATTTTGATATAGAAAGAATAATTTTTGAAATTATTATTATTATATGGATGTGTTGATTGTTAAGATTATAATCAAACGAGATTATAATATTAGAATGGTTATTTATAACCAAATAAAATTTGTATATGAATTAAATATACAAATGAGATAAATTAGAATTAAATTCAAACCAGAATTAAGAATTCAAAAATCCTGGGAAGTTGACAAATATTTTTCAAAGTATGTTAAAATAATATAGATTTGTTTTAAAAGGATTTGAAAGAAAATCATTTTAGATGGATTTTGAAATAATAGAGCACTGAACTCACTTCAGTGGCTGGGAAATAATTCTGATGATGACTGCAGCCTCATCAGAGTTCATTTTCGAGTTTCTAAGTGATGAATTGCTACCTTAGAAAAAGTTTTTGATGAAAACTTGTTTGAAAGAAAACAAATTGGTTTGAATATTCAAATGTTTTGAATTGAGATGAAAATAAATATATGTATATATTTATGGGATTTCAAAAGAATTTGAAAAGGAAAACCCAGGGATTTGGATTCTGGAATTAAAATTTAACTGAAGCAAGTTAAATGGTTCGAGGTGAATAAATTGACTAGAATCAATTTGAAATAAATTGGAATGAATATGAATTAGAATGTATATGAATGGAAACCAAAAGTTTTGGTTGAAATTAAAGTCATAGAAATATGAGGAGTTGAGTTTTAACATAAGTGAATTTTTGAAAGATAATAGATTTGTACCATTTTTCCTATCTTAGCAATTTCGAGGACGAAATTATTTTAAGGGGGGAAGAATGTAACGACCCAGATTTTTCGTCGATTAATTTTAAATATTTAATATAGTTTTAAATATTGATTCAAAAATAAATGGATTTTTATTATGGAAATTATCAGTTTAAAAATCATTATATGATTTAATATCGAATAGAACGATAATAATAGATTTTTATCGATGAATTTAATGTTTAAAATCAAGTTATATTTTAAAACGTATTTAATATAATTCGTTAATTTAAAATAGTTCTCTCTTCTATACAGTCGAAATAAAATTTCAAAACCCGATCCATTAAATTCAAAAATAGCAGTATAATTTAGAGATGTCGGACGTTAAGTAAAAATAGCGGTTCGGGATTGTAAATAAGGGACCGCAAGATATTTTTAGCTGATAGGAATCAAATCAAGGAAAAACAAAAGTCAAATCAATTAAGTAATGTATGTACTTATCCAAACCAGCCGACCTAAAACATCTACATCGCAGTAATTTCCTTCTTCGAGCTAATGAATTTGCTCCCCATCTTCAATATCGGGGAAACAAAGATTCAATGGCGTGTACGCCTGTCTCCTGTACACACCTATAAATCGAGTTGGGCCTTCACAACTTCTTCCCACTTCTGAAACTTATTACCTTCTCTTCTCTTTCATTTTTCTATCGTCCCTCTGTTCTAACCAAAATCGAATCCACCAAAAAAAGCAAAAAGGAAATTTCGATTTAAAAATCCACTTCACCAATTCAAGGAAGCTGCTCTTCGAAACCAAGTCCACCCCTTCTCCAATTATGCGAAGCGTCAAATATTATCAGAAGACGCAACTTCAAACTGCGTGATTTTCCCGAAGCTCGACTTCATTTTGAGGCGCTCGCAAATGTACAAGAGGGAGTTAGGGTGATTGTTGTGGATTCGAAGTCTTGCTGAAGGTTTCGAGCTGTTGCTCGGTGGTTGTTATAGCGGAGAAGGGGGTTGCGATGCACTTAGAAGGGGACCCGCCATTCGAATAGAAGGAGATCGGAATGGAGTTATGTGGGAAAGGGGAAAGTCACGATCTGGTCACAAAGTCCCTGAAGCTCGAAATCAGCACTCGCGATTAACAGAAGGAAAGGGGCGTTGCAACTTTTAGGAGGCCGATGTTGGTTAGGTACTTCTGGAGTATGCGACGGGATGAAGTTTGATCTTTCGGTTGACAAGCATTGAGTATAGATGATAGGAAAAGGGGAATGGTATAATTTGTCAGTGAGATGTTTGTTGAAATGCCAAAGTAAGGATGGTGCGGTTTTTCGGAGGTAGTCTGCAGCATATGTTGGGGTTGTTTGCGATGGATCGATATGTGTTGATCTGGCTTTGTCGACTAGTCGAGTGATTTCAATAGCAACAAGGTGTAAAATATATTCATGCGGATGGATTCTTAGCTGCGATGATATGGGAAAAATTGGATATTCAGCTAACAAATATTCTGGTGAGTAAATCTCACTCACCTTTAGAATTATTTTTATCTCATTAAAAATAATTGTCTGTTGCTTGTGTGAATATTTCTGGTTGCTTTATATATATATTAGTTATTTAGGCTATATATATATATATATATTGGGTTGATTGATTGGTTGGATTCCCGCAGTCTCATTAGCGGATGCCCGCAGTTTCATAGCGGATGATTACCCTATACGCCCCACGCTATGATTAGTGGATGACCTTCTATACCGCGATATTCTGCCACGAAGCAGAATGGGTATTATTTATGTGCTAACATCTGTGGATGCAGGAAAACAGGTTGGAGGAATCCAATTGGATTCCTCAAAAATATATTATCTGTTTGTTTATTTGTTGCATATATATTTTTATATATGATGTGTTAGAAAAATAAATAATTGGTTGCTTTGTGTGTTTAATATCACTGGGCTTAAGTAATGATATTTAAAAATATCGTAAAAAGAATATTTGAGATTTAAAAAGGGGAAATTCTATTTTTAAATAGAATTTGAATTTTAAATGGGAATAAAAAAATATAACCTTGTTTTTGAAAAATAAAGCAAGTAGTTCCTTTATAAACGAAATTTATAAATAGTCCTTTTATAACGAAGTTATAAATGAAGTGAAAAGAATTATCATTTGATAATTCAGAAATAGGAATACAAGTGTTTTGAAAATATGATTCAAAAGGAAATTTAAATATAGAATTTGAATAATAGGAAAGGAAATGGAAATTTGAATTCGAAAAGGAAAGGAAATAGAAAATTTGAATTTAGAATTCAAATAGAAAATCCAAGGTGGATTTGAATATAGAATTTCAAAATAGAATTTTCAAAAGAGAATTTGAAATAGAATTTGAAATATAGAATTTCAAAGAAGAATTGAATAGAATTTGAAATATAGTATTTCAAGGAAGAATTTAAATATGAAATTTGAATAAAGATTTGAATGGAATTTAAATATGAATTTTGAATAGAGATTTGAAATAGAAATTCGAGTATTGAATTTGAACATGGAATTGAATACAGAAATTCAAGTAGAAATTTGAATATGGGATTTCAAAATAGAATGTGAAATAAACTTTGAAAAATAGGATTTCAAAGTGGAATTGGAAATAGAATTTCAAATAGGATTTCAAAATAGAAAATCCAAATGGTTTTGAAATGGAATTGGGATTCAAGGGAATTCAAATGGATTTGAGTGAAGAAATTCAAATGGTGTTAAAAATGAGTTTGAATATTAGAATTCAAATGGGGTCGGAGATAAATTTGAATATTAGAATTCAAATGGAAATGGAAAATGAAATTTGAATATAAGATATTCAAATTGAATTCAAATAGGATTTAATCTATGAGATTTGAATATAGAAATTCAAATGAAGTTTTGAAAATAGATTTGAATATAGAAATTCAAATGAAGTTTTGAAAATAGATTTGAATATAGAAATTCAAATGAAGTTTTGAAAATAGATTTGAATATAGAAATTCAAATGAAGTTTTGAAACTAGATTGGAAATAGAATTCAAATAAAAGGATTTAAACAGAATTTGAATGATAGAATTAAAAGGGGTTGAATATTTGAAATTTCAAAATAGAATTGAATCGGAGTTTGGATATTTGAAATTCAAATAGAATAAATATAGAATTTGAATTCGAAGAGAATTGAATAGGGAATTTGAATGTAGAATTCAAAAAGGAATTCAAATGGAATTTAAATTATAGAATTTGAATATAGCATTCAAATGGAATTTTAAACTATGGGATTTAGCTATATAATTCAAACGGAATTTGAAATATGGAATTTGAATATAGGATTCAATAGAAGTGAAATTTGAATTTGAATATAGAGTTCAAATAAAAGTCAAAATGAAGTTTGAGTGGAGTTGAATTCATTTTAAAGAAGTTTAGAAGTTTAAAAGTTTATATATATAAATATAATTAAAACGAACTCGCCGCAGCGCTGCAGTTCGAAAAATAGCGATTCGAACTTCAATTGAATATACAGAACTCGATTGAAGTCGGAATTCTTTGAAACAAGAAACGTCAGGACCGGTTTGATAATAGTTTTCTAATAAAGGAGAAAAATATAAATTTCGTCGTATAGATTTTGAGATATGTCAAAATCAAATTTTCAGAAAAGCAGCGCCAGAATCGTTTTAAAACCATAATGGTTTATTTAATATTATAAAAGGTTTTTAAGCGATAAAATCCGAATTTCTATTTAGAAAATTTCAGAGTTGAGTTGTAAAATATGTGCGAATTCAAGTTGTGTAAATGAATATGAGTTTTGAAACAGAAACCAGATTTTTGATTTATTGAATGGAATTAACTAAATTGAATAGAAATTAGTTAAGACGATTTCGAATGGATATTTGGGGTTGAATAAATAAATTCGATTTGAAAATTTATATTCGAAATCAAAAAGAGAACTAGAATTGAAATCAAAATTCAATTTGGTTATGGACGAGTTAAACATTTTGTTTGAACATGTATGTTCAACAAAAAGTGAAATAGGCAAAATGGCCAATTTAAA
Source organism: Allium sativum (assembly GCA_030737875.1). NCBI lineage: Eukaryota > Viridiplantae > Streptophyta > Magnoliopsida > Asparagales > Amaryllidaceae > Allium > Allium sativum. The sequence continues at coordinate 736,763,214 of CM060920.1, forward strand.
GAATAAATGGGCGAAACTGAATTCAAACGATTAGATGATGTTGAATTGAATTGCAAACAGGTGAACATGTGTAAGCAGGTTTGATATGAAGCATATGAAGATTTTTATTTATGTGCCCGACAAAAAGGTACATGTTTAAATTCATATATGGGTTTTATGCGCCGTATCGGCAAGCCGCTTGGCTTTTTCTTTTTCCTTTTGAGATTAGAAGATACCGGGAAGCTATTTGAAATTTCCCGATGCTCCCGATACAGGGGAGGTTATGGCGAATTTTTTCCGGGAATTTAAGGAGTTAGAATATTTTTAAGATATTTTGATAATTAGAGATCATTATATCGACGTATTGAATTCGATAGTAAAGTGAATATAAAAATCGAATGTTGTAAACAAAAGGGGATAGAGGTAAATGATTGAAATTGTTTCCAATTGCAAATAGAGATATTTTCTAATATATAGGAAATAAAAGAAGTTAAGGTTTGGAAACGTTTTTCAAATGGCATAAAGGGCCAATATGGTTATTGAAATATTTGGTTAACAAATATTGATAAGAGAATATAGAAGAGATTTAATTAATGAAATATTAATTAAAGGGCCCAGTGATTTGTTTGTTATGTTGATTGAACACTTGTTTTTATTCGATAGTTAAATCACAGACTATCGAAGTTTTGACCATCGTTGTAAATATGGAGAGACCGGTTGGATTATTATCCGAAGAAACCACTCCGTATCGGCATAAGCGTTGCGAACCAAGTATGCTGAATATATTGAAGACGGAGTAAAGTGCAAGGGCTTTTCTATTAATGGAAATAGTGCCTTCGGTTTCGTTCAATCCCAGAACGAACGTAAATGGACGAATGTCTGACAGAGTATTTCCAATGATCAAATGGGTTGGTCTGTATGAATATATATGGTTGCAACGGATTTATCCCTTAGCATAATATCCAGAATATTTGTGCAAACTCAACTAGTGATTAACGGATCTGACAATGTGGCATTCAAAGTGATTGTGTTATCAAGGAATGGTAAGTAATCGTAGCCTCGGGCCTCAACAACCGGGAAAGGACAAAAATCGGGCAGGCAGCATGGCTATGTGGGTCGCACCCATTAGGGTGTATAATCACCTATCTAGAGAAATTCCTTTTGTTCTAAATCTATCGATTCTGCCCATTCGGGAAACGGTGGTTTGAGTCCAACCGTTGGTGATATACATTCGATACACTCAAGCGAAATGAGTGGTCGGTCATGTGTGGGCCGGGTTGCAAGATGTTCTTGTTGAACCCAGGTGTATTCCTCTCTAGAGATACACAGTCGGAAGGTGGTCCCATACCTTGTCATGTTGGAAATCCAATCTCCAATAAGCGCCATGCGGTTTTTGATTTTATAATATATATGTGGAGCGTGAGATGCAAGCGTTCTGCTATGTGGTTATTTATTTGATGTAGACATTACTATAATATCACTGGATTTGATATCAAAGTGTTTTGGGTTATAGTAAGGTAAAAACCGTCCATGTTTATGTGTGGGCTGGTCTTACTATTATCTTTTCTTTCGAAAGGAGTTTTGAAAGTTAAACAAGTGGTTGGAGTTTACTCACACCAGTCCCATGACTGACCCAGAGTTTATTTTGTTTTGTTTTCCCTAAACTCTTGGGTGCCCAAATTTGTACGGGCAGTCAAGTGTTTCAGGCTTTTACAGATACACTTGGAGGAGCTTGAAGCTGGAGGCTTCAACGTTAGTTATTTAGAGTCACTTCCGCTGAATCAAATGTTATTTGTACTCTGATGATGGTATGTATATATGCTCAAAACAGATTGTATTTCAAAGCTTATGTTATATTATATATTTTATTCGTTCCGCTGTGAGTTGTGATCTTCGTTTTTCTCCTATTCTAATATTTCTTTCTTCCTATTTCTCATCTTCTAACTTCTTTCTAATAATGAGTCGTATTTCTGTGCAATCTGAGTTGGACGTGTGGTGTTTTTAGTCAACTCAGATAGCCGGATTTGCGGGTCGTTTCAATTGGTATAGATAGTTTTGGCTTCCTTTTGTGATCTTTCAGTCTTGTCATTAATTCCTTGTGAAACTTGCCTTCCTGCTTCAGGTGTATGATTAAGGGATCCTCCACCCTTGTTGGTATCAGCACTAAGTAGACTGGTATGGATAGCTTGTTTCTCTTAGAGGCTCTGACTTTCCTTTCGGTAGGTTCCTTAAGAGTGCTCCGTCTTTCTAGAAGGATGCCTCCGGTCTTACTGGTTGTTTGCCAAAGTAGCCTCTCGGTGATCATCGAATTGAGGTCCCGGTAGCTGGCTTCCGAACAATTTCCTTATATTTTGTACCCAGTTCTTTTGATGCTTTTGTCTCTCAATGTATCAAAATTAATAAAGTTAACGTTGATAGCCCTTACATCCCTCTTGGTATCGGATTGTGGAATCCTTGGTCTTACTCTTCATCAGTTTCCGGTTTCGTATGACTTCTTGTCGGTTACCCTTAATGCCGGAACTGCCCTGCTGGTAGTCTTTCTTTGTATTGGATTTGAGGTTCCTTCTTTGATAATGGTGTCGGTGACCTTGCTTTTAGATTGTTCTCTTATGCAACTGTCGGTTCGTTACCCCTTCACCGACAGCTTGTCTAGTGTTAATTTTGGTAGTAACATTTGCCCCCCCTGTGAAGGGGTAATTTTGACTTTTCAAGTCAAACTTTTGACTTTCTTTTGGTTTGCCAACTCCACGTCCCTTGGCATCCTTCAACCAGACACATTAATGGGTTTTTATCTGTACGGTTTGGTTTTATAGGGTAATTTGATAAAATATTTCTCCCTCTTCATCTCCAACCCTTTACCTGCAAATTAAGCACTCAAGCTAGATTACTATTTTCTTCAAGAATTACTTGATCTCTTTCCAGAATCTCGAATTCGACTCTCTGTAAGTATCTTTATACTGATTACAAGTATAAATCTAAATTATGTTTTTAAATCGATTAGGAAATTGATCAAGATTGGATGCACTGAATACAAATTAAACAATGATGATGACTTGAACAATAATTAATGGTTGATATGATAGCCTATCTATTTTCCAGTGCACCGTTTTAGGGGGGGTTTGATGTGCAAAATTTATCGTATATAAAGGTTAATTTTATCACAAAGTAAGATGCCATGCTTTCGGTATGAGTTAATTCAATTGCCATTACTGTTAACTGATTTTGTTTCCGACCTTACCAACACCATCATTTGTATTTATTTTGCTTTCATCTGGGGGGTGCCAAGTTAGCTCGAAAGTGTCAGTAAAGTCTGTAAATTGGACATCAGGATATCTCGATCTTGATTTCACTCGTACTGGGTTTAAAGACCAAAGAGGCTTTCGGTGATAATATTAAATTGTTTGGTTTCGGCTGAGCTACCGTTAGATATCATTGATAGTTTGATTTTTCCAGTATCTGCCTTTCGTCCTTTAAATTTTGATTTCAAGATAACCAATTTTATTATCACCAAAAGCCTAATTGTTCCTAAGTGAATGTAAATTATGTGCAAACCATTCTAAGGTCAAATCTTGACATATAACAAAACAAACCCTCGATATTAGCAAGTTCTATTATTGTCTAACCTTTTATGGATGCTATATGCATATCTATGTAAAAGAAACTAGTGCTAATACATATGTTATGGAATAATATCACATGTCAGCGCTTTGTCTGGTAAGAAGAGTCTCGTCAAGTCAAAGTTCAAGGGTTCCAATACTCCTCGAGCCAAGGAGTTCTCTTTGAAGCCTTCTTTAATCAACTCTCAAGACAAGGTGAAGACCATTCTTGACAGTTTTGGAATAACTGGCATAGATGCTATGGCGTCTTCTACTCAAGTACCATTTAAAAACCTCAAGAAGGGTACTTCACATACTCGGCAGTCCACATTTGGCACAGAGGTTTCCTTCCTTTTCCACTCTTCATGTTTAGGCTTTTGTGCGATCTGGGAGTTCCTCCTATCAAACTCTCACCTAACACCTACATCCTTGTTCTATGCATAGAGGTTTTAGCACTTGTATCAGATCAACCCTCTCTTAGCCCTAAACTTAGTCATCACATGATTCGATTCTTTAAAAGTGCAGAATCACCTATCTGGCATGCAAATTCCATAAAGACGTCGATAAGCAACAGCATTAGAAAGACTAAGCCATGGGAAGACCAATTCTTCTATGTTAGGTGCCCCCCGGTATATCGGGGAAGTTTGTTGAACTTGGTAAGCTTTTTATCTACCAAAAACTATTATATTATCTTCATATTTCTTGTTTAACCCCTACTTTTATATAGATCCTCCTTTCAAAAACATAACTTTGTCGGAAGAGGAGGCTCGAAATGTTGAAGCTATTTTTAAAGCACCAGAGTAGTTAGGATAGCGGTCCTCTCTACTTACTGTTGACAGGCTTCGCCAATATGGCCTTCTTCCTCCGAGGCAAAAGATTTTGGGACAACCACCCATTCGGTTTTCTAGTTCTAAGGGTCTATCACTGAACTTTAATACGTTTAATGCAGCATCTCCTATATTCCCTGGTGCTTTAAGTAGAATTTTCATTCACTTTGGGCAAGATTTCTTTCTTTTACATATTAGTTTTCTTGTACTTAGCCTTCTGATATGCCTATTCCTATTTAGGATCCACAGCTTCTATGAGTATATATACTCTCGATATTTTAGCCCAATCTAATGTTGAAGCTTCAAATAGGCTTGCTGATTCCAATATTGAGTCATCGCCCAAAAGATTGAAACACAATAATTAAGATCACTTTTCAAAAGATACTACTATCATGATTGGAGCACAGACAACTTCTAACTCTTCCATTTCTAACGTTGATAAGGTCATTTATTTTGATCCTTCTCCCGACACCTCTCCACGGGACAAAGCTACCAGCGGTTCTGTATCACCTTCCTTTTTTAAGGAACTTGATGTTAGGGAGCATAGCTTATTTACAACTTCCTCTTCTGAACAAGTTATATCCCCTATCCCGCCTCCGTCGGTTTTGGACTTTGACAAGCTTGTAAATTTTTCCCTTTCGTCCACCGAAGTTGCTAATATTTCACCTTCCTCCTTACCTCTAGATTCGGAGGATTTCTACCGGCAACTGGTTAAGGATCAGCTTTTGGTATAAGTTTATTATTCTTAGCTTCTTTTTTGTTTTGTTACTTTCACATAGAGGCCAACCTGTTTCTCTTCTTATCCTTCAGGTGATGAAAGGTTGGTTTTTGTCCAGGGAAATAGCCTCTTCATCTCTGGTTGAGATAACCCCTCTTAGGGAGGAAAATAAGGTTTAGAAAGACAAGGTTGGCATCTTATCACGAGAGAAGGGAGAGAGTGATAGTGAATACATAAGATTAAAGGCCTTGTTAGAGGAGGATGAGAAGAAGACTAAGGATAGCTTATCAAAGCAGGTTGAGAACCTAAAGGATGTGAAGGCAGAGATGGCGGCCGACCTTGCCGTTGAATTGGAGAAGATGGACTACAAGATTTCTGTTGTGAAACAAATGAATTACGAAGCCAATAACATGATATCTGACTTTCTGATAGTTCACCTTCATGATATCATTATGGAATATAATGAAGACGCCCTCTTCCTTCCTTTTTCTGATAACCATATTAAGTTCCCAGGAATTGATTTTACTTCAGTGCATTCTCCGCTAGGAGTAGAGTTTTGGAGAGGATTAAGCTGGCTAACCGAGAAGGAAAAGCTCCACAGAAGAATAAGATCAAGCCCGAGTCTTTTCTGTTTATTAAAATGTTGCCTGAAGATTCTGAAAATGAGGAATAAGAGGACACAACTGTTGATGATGGGATATGAAGAGATAGGAGCCAGCGGGACGAGTATGGCAGAGACGGTGGAGATTCTTCCTTTGCTGCTGTGGGTATACTTGATTCTAAGGGGACCACTATGGACTCCCTGAGCATCTCATCTGCTCGGGGCCTAATTGAAGCTCCCTCCAAGGAGGGTGATTCTTCAAAGCCAAAGGATAAAGAAATTTCTGTTCGACCTGATATCCCTGCCACACAGGTATGGCTTTCTCTCTTGAAATGTTTTCTTCTCTCTTGAATTTGCATCGATAATTAGCTACACCATATTGTGGTAGCCCCTTGCTTCTACGAAGGTGTAAGTCACAGTAATGCTTTTATATCTGTCACCTTTAGCTATAAAGGATTTTCACAGGGTTAAAGGGCTTGCTTTGTAAACCTGTGGAAAACCATCTAGTAGAAAAGCTTAGATGTTTTTGCATAAGATACTTTTAACTTCTTTGATACTTGTGGTTCAATTTTTATTACACTTATGATCGATTGCATTATAATAATGTATAATGTGGATGGTATATGCATTGACTAGTAGATTTGTGCTATCATAATCTTGTGGATGTGTATGCTTGTTGAAATAATTCAAGACTTGTATGATAGAAATTTACGTGGTCATTTTCCTTTGATATGTATGATATTACCAGTGTCGTTGTTTGGCAATTTAGATCTTGTACATCGTTACACCTTATCTCGTCTGTGAGTAGGAGGGCCTATTCCAGACCCCCCCCTCTCAATTTAGAGAAGAAATATTGATAGTGGCAAGTTGTAAAGACATCTTCGAGGGTTCCCCCCTTTCGAGGTGAAAAAAGATGTACTATCTCCAAAATATAAAAATCAAGAACCTTATAAAACATGTATCCTTTTTGGAGAACCAACTCAAAGAGAACGATAAAACCATCCATGAGTTGCAATGCCAATTAAAAATGATGTTTCTACTAGTTCAGATGCAGAGATTGGTAGGTTGCTTCATCAAGTTGACGAGCTAGAGACTGAATTGAAGAAAACAATGGTAGGTTACGCCTCCCTAGAATTTTCTTTATCGAATCCTGACTCGGATTAACGGGCTTGGCCGCCATGAATCTCACATGTGTCAAAATGTGATACCTCCCTCAAGTGTCTTTAATGTAGAACTTTTAAGATGGTAGTTATGTGTACTCAGCAACTTATGACATAGTTTTATAAACATGTTTGTATATCTTGTGGATGTCACCTGGTATGTGATACCCTTCCTTGGTTAGGAACGTTCTCTTTTTAGAGTCTTATTGAACCATTCTACATAAATTTAATGCACTTTATTAGGTGTTAGCTTGTAAGATATACGTGACACATTTCTTGCTCTTTGGGGAAGTCAGTCACATCATGATAATGAATGCATGATAATATAACATACCTATTTATATTTTCTATATTAGTACAAGTTTATCAGCATGATGGGTATTCTCAAGAGACTTCCCTCTACGGGATGTTTAAAAAAAAAACTTATTCACAATGTTTTATTAGGAAAACCTAAGGTTTCATTTGAGCTCTTCCTTGAGCTTATGTTATAGTGTATTTTGATGATTTTCGTTATGCATGCATTTGGCACAATGAATAATGACTTGACGTATATATGAGTTAAGAAACCTCCCTGGGCAAGATGGAAGACCATTATCTTCGTTTGAAGGCTTTGAAATAGTAGAACTATACCATCATCCTGGGTATTGGTAGATGATTCCTATAGGATTAAAAACATGAATCTTGCGACCCATGTTAGGGTATTAAAGATAGCATTCTAGAAATTCCATTTGACTATGACAGAAGTCTTGAACCATCTTAAGTTCTAGCATTAAGGGTATAAGACTAGAAATCCTCTTGTGGCATTTAAGAATCTTAATCATAACCCAAATTCAGATTATTTAGAATACCAAAAAACCCTTTCTATGTAATAGAAGTCCCGAATCGACCTAGATTCGATATTTAGAAGAAGATATCAGAAATTCACTTCTGATCATAGTTGAGATCCTGAACTAACCTAGATTCGAGTTATTAAGAATATGAGACCAGAAACCCTTTTTCTGGTAACAATTGAAATCCCGAATCTACCCAGATTCGGATATTAAAGATTGAAGATCAAAAATTCACTTCTGGCGTTAACAGAAGTCCAGAATCAGCCCTTATTTGGGTATTAAAGATTGAAGACTAGAAATCCACTTCTGGTATTAATAGAAGTTACCCCTCTTTGGGTTTGATTTTTAGAGAAGAAGAGGATGTACGTGCTTCTTAAGCCACTCCCCAGGCTTTTGATTATCAAAGCATAGGATGCATGTGCTTTGTTGGCCACCCTCTAGGCCTGTGCGTCCGGTGCACTTTGCTAGTAGGGCCCAAGGTCTTACTCGACCTCCCTCCCGGAGGCTCCTTATCCTGACCATCGTAGGCGATGATAAGGTCTTAGATGCTTAGACCAGGCCATCGTAGACGTGGAACTAAGGCTTACTCTTTTGATGCTCTACCCTGGCCATCGTAGGCGGTGATATAGGCTTACAATCCACCCCCTCCAAAGGGTGCCTTATCCCGGCCATCGTAAGCGATGATAAGGTTTTGCGTTCCCTTCTGCGGGTAACATGGAACATAAGCAGAGGTAGGATGTGCTCTTCTGCAAGCAGAGGTAGGACGTGCTTCGTTCATAGCAGAGGCAGGGCATACTCTTCTACAAGGAGAGGAAGGGCATGCTAATTGGATGCTCCGTCATGACCATTTCTGGTGTAGGTCGGAGGCTTATGCTTTCGATGCTTTAACCAAGCCCTTTCTGTTTTAGGCACGGAGAAAAGCTTACACGCCCCCACCCCCTCGGGGGGTGCCTTGCCCTAGCTAACTGGGCGGTGACAAGGGTTTTCGTCCATTTGCTATTTGTCCTGCCTTGGGTTATTTCTAGTTTTAAGAGGGTTTCCGTACCCTTAGTTGTATGAACGGTCCCTTTCATAAGGAGTTTTATCAGACTTAGTTCGATCCCTTTACAAAGTCTTGTTGTAATGACCCGGAAATTCTGAACGAAAAAAAAAACAATTTATGAATGAACTTAAAATTTAACAATACATTAATAAATTAACTTATTAATGTGTAAATTCATTTATAAAGGCCAGAACAGTTAAGTAGGATTTATTTACAACAAATAAAAGCATAGCTAAAACCTTACAACTAGAAGCGTGGCTAAAACTATTAAGGTAAGTATCACTAAACTTAGTAACAACAGCGCTACTAGAGCACTGTAGCAAACGTTACTAAAGGAACCGTAGCTAAAGCATTTCTAAATGAACCGTAGCTAAAGAGTTACAAATCTTTAGCTAGAGTATTAATTGATTTTAAAAGACATATCGAAAGACTTAAAAACTAGAAAACTTGATCTTTAGCTTATGCCTTTCCTAAGCTAACTAAAACAAGTACTTTCGACCATGTTAAACATAAACTTGTACCATATCTTTAACAAGATAACTAGAGAAGTTCAAGTGATCAAATAAAAGGATGACGAGTGATTTAAAATAGGAATTTCATAAACTTTAAAATGCTTAGAACTCAAGCATTTGTGCACAACACATATAGCCAAGACTAGCATGATAAGTAGACACATATGTACACTTATACAACTTAAAATTTACTAACTAAACATAGTAAATCACTCAGCTCATGAAGCTTTAAAACAGCCTAAAACCTTGCACAAAAACCACCCATAGCTAGCTAAAAACACAGCCCTACATGCGCAAGAATAGCAACCCATTTACAGCTGAAACAAAGCCCATTAGTTAGTCAATACTTCATGGAGAAGTCTAGGGGAAAAGGGTGATAATGACATGTGATTAGAGGGTTTAAACACTTGAGTGTTCTGGGGATTTTGCCATGATCAAAGAGGTGCTTTGCGCAGGAGTATTTAATGCAAAGATAGCAAAGGATCTTAAGCTTTAAAATTTAATAGGAAGGAAAGAATGTGCTGTAAAGTTTTCAACCAAGCAATATTACACGTGAAGAAATTTTCCATAGAAACATTTAACATAAACAATAAACCTTCTAGAAGTAGTACCAAGCATTAAATGCTTTTGTCATAGGAAAACAAGTGGGTGTACAATTCGTTGTACAGCAAGGACTTTAGCAAGCCATCCCATGACCAAACTTAGCTTCCTACAAACATTCTCCTGCCAATTTTCCTGCGCTGAATATAGTGATGGGAGTAATTAGATTTTAGTTGATTAATATTAATAAGAAAACTAATATAATACTTATATTTTAGCCTATAAATAAGCTGTAAGTACCCACACATCTTTGCACCTGAGGACCCGAGAGAAAAGAAAGCAAACAGAGTATTTTAAACACCAGAGAACCAGATTTTTCACAGTGAGTAAACTTCTTTTTCTTCCATGTATTTATGTGTACAAGTGAATAGGAACCTGTTGTGGTTGGTTTGAGCATTAACTACCATGAACACCTATGAATGTATGTATGCAAGTAAATGGAAATTGCTGAGTTGGTTTGAGATCTTAGAACCATGATGAACACACATTTGGATGCTGTTGAGCTATGGATGAACCTATATATTGTTTGTTGTTGAACTATGGTAAAGCACATGTTTTGTTTGCTGTTGAAAACAGGATGAACATACATATATTGTTCGCTGTTAAAATAGAAGGAACAAATATATGTTTTGCTGTGAACCATGATAAAAACAAGTGCATGGTTTCCACAAACTGCCACGGTTGCGGATCTCAGGGTATAGAACCTGAACACCATTCAAGAATACGATTTCAGAAAGAAAAATAAAGATTTTTAGAGAAGAGGATAAAGAGAACTTGCGTTTTTGCCAAAATATGAACTTCGATCAAACGTGGATGATCCACGACTTTATGAATCAAATGGCTGGGTGTATAGTTGTGCAACAGACCCTAGATGATACGAAAAATGTTAACACGATTTTTAATCGCTTAGTTTTGGAGTGGGGGTGATTTCATGCATGATGGGTTCGAGTTCACTGTCTCACCTTTGCATGCGAACTGCTCTTAGTTGGAGCTGAACGGGACCGCCGCACCAGCGGCGAAAGGGGGGGACTGGAAGGTGGCAAGGTGTGGTTGAAGGCGGTGGGCCCCTAGTGGCCTGAGGCGTGGGGTTGGGGGAGTTTCTTCGATGGAGCTTCTGCGTAAGGGAAGCATCGAACAAATCAAGTAAAAATGTAAAGTGATATTTCAACCTAGTATTTGGGACATGTTATTTAAAAGAAAGGGGAGAGATGAGGGATTGGGAAGAAAAGAGGGGTGAGAATAGCGTCATTTCATATTTAGTTTTTGCGAGATTTGGCTGTTGCGAGATTTGGTGTGGCGAGATTTTTTTTGGATATGGCGAGATTTTAGAAAGTGGCGAGATTTTGGGTTTTTGGCGGTGGACTGGAACACGGAGATCTGGAGCCGAAACACCGTGTGCGCAACAAGGTTTGGAAAAGCGGTACTTGGTATTTTAACCAAAACATTTGCGAACGAGATTTTTAACTGAGTTTAAATTAAAAATAGTTTAATTTAAAAATAAAAATAAATAAAAATAAAGGAGCATTTATATAATTAAATAAAAAGGAGAAGTTTTATTTAAAATGTCACCGACAAGTAGAAGGAAGGAAATGACAAAATTGTGAAGTGCAGAGCTTGACTGTAAGAAGCCGACAGATTTATTTAATTAGTTTATTTAAAAATAAATTAAATAATTAAATAAATGAAACCTTAATTAATGATATAAATTAGGGAAATTTATATATCATATCGTCGAACATTTTTATCATATACAAAATGGTAGTCGATGTATAGACTGATAAACCTGAGGATAAGGCAGTGTTTGTTGTATGGGATCAAGTCAACGATAAATAAAATAAAGAATGGATCAAGAGAAAGGATTATTGTCAATAACAGATCAAACCGTTTGACCCTGGTTTTTATATAAAGAAGATTTTACATGAGCAAAGTTTTAAGCCGTGCTTCGCACACGGTATAACATGATATTAAATAAAGAGGTTAAGTTAATATTTGTCGAAATAGAAATATTAAAGGAACATGAATTTTTGAAATAAGAATCCAAATGAAATTACTAAAAATCAGAAACTGACTAGAATTAATAAGTCGAATGATTTTCTGAGTATTTTATCTGATGTTGGTTTCGGCCTTTGGGGTTTATACTTAGGAAGTTGTTCTCTTAATGATTACAGTCAGCGACTGATTGATGTGAAGGGATAGTGATACGTAAACACAGAAATATCAATATATATATATATATATATACATACATGATGATTGGTCAATAGAAATTTCAATTCGAAATAAGATTGTTGTGTGCACACGTATTTTCATTTGATAGTTAAGTCATCTACTATCAAAGTTTTGACAATTTTAACGTTGTTAATATGGAGAGACCGGTTGGATTATTATCCAAAGAACCACTCCGTATTGGCATAAGTGTTGCGAGTCAAGTATGCTGAATATATTTAAGACAGAGAAAAATGCAAGGGCCATTGTATAAATCTTAGATAATGATTGGCTAAGATGGTTGTACGGAATAGTACCTTCGGTTTGTCCATTCCAGGACAACTTGTATGGACGAACGTCTGACAGAGTACTCCTAACTAATCACGTACGTTGACCTTTTCAAACGTAGTTATAAGTGGTAGAGAAATTCGTTTCTCTTACTTTATACTTGTAATATATTTTTGGAGAAATCAATTAGTGGATTAGCGGGTTTGACGATGTGACGTTCAAAGCAAATAAAAAGCATGTGTCAGGGTATGTTTAGCTTCAAGCTTCACATCCGGAAATGACAAAAATCGGCTAGACAGCATGGCTATGTGGGTAGCTCCCATTAGGATGTATCATCATCTGATCTAGAGTTTCATTTACTTCTAAAAATCTATTGTCGATTCTGACCCGTTTCGGGAAACGGTGGGTAGCTCCCAACCGTTGGTGATATACATTCGATACACTCAAGAGAAATGAGTGGTCGGTCATGTGTGGCCGGGTTACAAGATGTTCTTGTTGAACCCGTGTATTCGTATCTAGAGATACACCTCCGGAAGGTGATTCCATACCTTGTCATAGTTGGAAACCAAATATCCATAAGCACTTAACGATTTTGTTTGTATACTACAAGTAGAATGTGAGATGTAAGCATTCTACTAGATTATGAATTATTTGTGGACACCATAGACATTATCATAATATATGTTTAAATATACAAACTGTTTTGATCTCATAAGGTAAAAACCCGTTCCGTATTCACGGCGTGGTCTTATGAATCATTGTGATTTAGTAAAAACTTGTTTTATAAATCGTTTACTCATACCAGTCCATGACTGACCCGGAGTTTATTTTCTGTGTTTTCCTTAAACTCTTGGGTACTCATAATATTTATTATGAGTAGACAAGTGATCCAGGTTTTAAAGTAACTTTGGAGTAGCTGGATGGCAGGATCAGAAGTGTTGGCTTATCTATCATATGTTATGTAGAATTATCTGCAAGTTAGTATCACAAGTGTTAAGTATGTAATTGTGATGATATGTATCCCTATGTATGAAGTATTCCGATGTACTTGACTTATGTTATGTAATATTTTGGGTTATTATATGTTGTCCCAAGTTCCGCTGTGAGATTTTGATGTCTTTTCTTAGTTCTATTCTTCTATCTATTTCTTTTCTTAAATAATGATACAACTTCCGAGGTACTGGAAAGTTGGGTCGTTACACTTGTAATTGGCCTTGATTAAGGAACTTGATAATCATTCCTTTAAGAACTCTACTGTGGTTGGTTTCATGTCCATTTAACATATGATAGTGACAATAAGGCCCTCCCAATTTCCTTTCGTACTTAGGCTTCTACTTCGAGGATTATAACACCCCGTGAATTCTATAACGTTAATCTTCACAAATTAAAGTATAATTGATTATAAATGATGGAATCAAGGGAAATGGGTTACGCCATTGCGTTCGTCTCGAAACTCTTCTTGAGATAGAGTCCAAGTTTGCGTAAAACGGATATCGTATGAAGAAGATAAGGACGAACGAAGTTGGGCAGAAAAACCAGAAAACGGGTCAGAATGCACTGGCGCACTTGGGAAGTGCGCCAGAACAAAGTTGAACCGACGCACTTGGGAAGTGCACCAGTACATTTTTAGCCTGGCGCACCTGCCAAGTGCGCCCAGGTCAGAATGACCTGCTGGTCAGGTCCGGGCTGGCCTGGTCAGGGTCAGGTCGAATTCTGATGCTTGGCTGAGTCACTAGGGCTTACATGTCACCTTTTGAGTGGCTCTTTGAACTTTGTACGGTCTAGATTCCTCCTATCTTCATCCGACGGCTCAAAACAATTTAAAATTCTATAAATACAACTCAAGTCTAACCCTAAATTCACACAATAATAGAATACAAAAGCCGTCATGCTGCTGGAGAGGAACTAGGAATGGCCGTCAATTAGAAAGCCTAGAGACAAGCCAACACTAAAGCCTAAGAGACGAATCAAATTAAGAAGAAGATTAAAGTTCAATCAAATCAATCAACGCAACGTTAGTCTACCCAAAGGAGCGCATCTCAGTTTTAGAATTCAGAATCCAGAATTCAAGATTCTGCATTCGTTGTAAGTATAGTGACTTTTCAGAATATGAATAAAAACTGTGACGTGATTCGATGTAAATGAAAATAGAATTATGTTATTTCTGTGTATTGTAATGGTTCTATCATGACTTGTGTATTGATGTTCGTGGCATAAATTGATTGATGCAAGCCTATTGAACAATTGTATATGAAAACAATGGCACTTGCAAGTTTGTGGCAAAAACTAGAAATTGATCCCTTTTTGTATATGTCGATGGCATGGACTATGTATATTCCCTTAGTCTAAATTAGAATTTATGAAAACATGTTCTAGATTTGAAACCTTTTATGCCTACATGACCCAGAACCTATGATATCATTCTTATGTTTATTTGCAAGTATAATTGGACCTATGTTAAGTATCGTTTGGGTTTCATAAACTATGCAAGTTTATTTGCGAGTATAATTAGATCTATGTTAAGTTTGGGATTCATAAACTATGCAAGTTCATGTTGAAATAGGCTATATGGTTAGATGTTAAAATTTGTACATTTTTGTGAATATACAACATGCTAGTTTTGTGGTTGATATTATGCCAAGTTAAACATGTTTAAACACAAGTTTGTATTAGCCTAAACTATGCCATTTCATACGTCACCTACTTAGTCATACTTTGATTTGAATGCAAGTTCACATGACCTATGTTATATGTTAGTTGAATCGCCAAATTGCAAGTTCATACCTATGATGTTCATATTGATTATGCCAAAAATGCCAAGTTTACACCTATGTCACGTTTATGTTTATGAATTCCCTTATGCCTATTTGTGTGCGCTAAATTAGGCAAAGTTTTTAGCCTAATATCATATGTTAAAATCTATGTGAACGAAGATTAGGCTAAGATTGTTAGCCTAATATTAAAACAGGGTAACGTTGGGAATATTTGAAAACTTGACATAAAAATATATGAAATTGGCATGTTTGTCACATGCCAAAATTGGTGGCATTTAAACGGTATAAATTCTTATACCAAAAATGTTAAACTTGGAATGTGGGCCATAATATTTAATTGTTGACAAATTTACATATATTCAGTAATAAAGACAAATATGTAAATTTAGAAAACACGATATGCTTAACCCGAGGTTGGATTGAGTTGTGATGTAAACCTGCCCGGACCCGCCCGGCTGTCCAGTAGTCACAACAATACCTATCCAATGTGGGTGGTTAAGCATTGAGCCCAATAAGGACCCGAGGTTAGACTGAGCTACGGTGTAAACCTGCCCGGAACCGACCGGCACATCCAGTAACCGTAGCAATACCTGTCTAATGTGAGTGGTCATGTGCTCCTAAGAGGCTAAGGACAGATGGTAGGGTTAAGTCAACTATAACACTTAACCAAATTCAACATGTTAACAAGAATTGGTGGGTGGGGTTAGGTAAATACAGATACTTAACCACTTAGCATGTTTGACTAGAAAATCCTGGTAACGAGGGACCCGTTTTAGCAGTAACCCAAGTTAGGTATCAACGGTACCCTGAAACTAGGCAGGGTGGGGCACGATTACTGGGCTAATTGTAAGCGGTCAAACGACAACGGTGGGTGCACAGTGCAGGTCTAACGGGGTGCGGGCGTGAACACACTCCGGAGCAGACAACCGGGGCACTGGGGACACCAGTAGTATAACTTATGCCTTCTAGGATTTGTGTCGGGCCGCCACCATGGGTCTTGATACACCCCATGGTGGGACCAGCATAGGTATCTACAATTCTTGGGGGCCGTGTGACACATGTTAACTCGAGTAGGAGCCGATCTTTAATAAAATTGGGGATCACTTCACCCTCACCACGGGGTGCCAGTTAGAATAAACTCAAGTAGGTGCAGAGATATAGTATGGGTGTGATAGTACATTCGACACTTCCTTAGCTTGTGACACTTTCCTAATTTTAGTTTACATCCATCATATTCTTTTCTTATTCACATACTGAAGAGTTACTAGATTTACTCAGGCTTTATGTCTGACCCTATTTTCTTTTCGTCTTCTTTTCTTCCGCCCCCCCCCCCCCAAGTCCACAGGGAGGAAACATCTCAACTCAGTCAGACTCTTTACAAGCACCAAGAACGTAGATGTATGATTTGGATCTTTCTTGCTCGGATAATGGCTTTGGATATCACTATGGGGATTTTTGTCAATTTATTTATGTTTTCATGCTTCTTTAATAATCAAGACAGTTATGAGGTTGTAATGTTGGAAGTATTTTGAGACAATTATGGAAATCTTTTGTTTGATACACTTATTGATGAAATAAAAGTTTGTTGGTTTCCGCTGTTTAAAATATGTGTATTTATATCTGCCTTGAGTTTATCTGTGGCTTTTACTTACAAACCTCCACCAAAGTTAAGGCATTCCCTTTGTGAGTGACCTAAACGGAGGTGGGGTGTTTCACTTGGTATCAGAGCATAGGTATACCAGACAAGATTAAAGTTTTTGAAATTGTTTTCAAAAAGAAATTTTAAAGAAGCATTTTTTTTAAAAAAAGTGTTATATTTATAAAAAGACAAAATCCCCCAAAGCCATGTGCCCTATCTATCCCTCTCTATCCTTCGTTTTGAATTTTTCCTTTCTGTTTCAGCATGTCTGGGGACCTTACTCCCCAGCTACAGACGCTTTTACTCCTCCTCTCCTCCTCCTCTACGCGAAACAGCAAACGGAAAAATCGCAGAACAAGAAGACGGATAATAGTCAAGGAGGAAAGGACCAAAACAATAATAACAAGACACGTGAGAAAAGGAAATGTTATTTCTGTGGCATTGTTGGGCATATAGTTCAGGATTGTAGAAAGAAGAAGATGAAGATGGGGACATGCTTTCAGTGTGGTGATATTGGACATATCAGTAAGAACTGCCCTAAGAAGCAAGGGCAAGGCCCGCAAGCAGGGCCTTCTCGGGGTACCTCTTTAACTTCTTCTCCAAAACGCTTTGTTTTACCTTGCTTATCTTCTCAAGCCTATCTTGAGAACGAGGTAGAAATATTTCTGTAGAAAGCTTAGTTTATCTTTATGGTCATCCATTTCATACACTTTTTGACTCTGGCGCATCACACTCTTTTATTTCATCTGCCTTAGTAGAATCTCTGCATCTAGACACTAGTATGGTAGAAGATCCCTTAGTAGTTTCAAATCCAATTGGGGGCTCCGCTTACTTGTCAATGGTTTGTTTGAGTTTAAAAATCTCTATTCTCAGCGTTGAGTTTAGTTGTAATGTCTTTGTTTTGGGCTTCTCGGGATATGGTTTGATCATATGCATGGACTGGTTATCCAGTAATAGTGCCATTCTTGACTGTGAGAAAAGAGTTGTTAGACTCTTGACTCGGCTTGGTAACACTCTAGAAATCTCTTGTAATCCCTTGTATGCTGTTATGCTTAGTTATCTAGAGTCGCTTGATGCTTCTGATGAGAATTTGCAATCAGTTATAGTAGTCCGGGAATATCCGGATGTCTTTGAGGAGGTGACAGGCTTACCTCCGAGGCGGGAAATAGGCTTCCTTATATATCTTGTTGATAACGCAAAGCCTGTAGCTTTAACTGTCAGACACATGGCTCCAAAGGAGAGAAAGGAGCTCAGTAAGCAGGTTAAAGAACTTCTCGAAAAGGGGTTCATTAGACAGAGCATTTCGGAATGGGGTGCTCCAGTGGTGTTCGCAACCAAAGCAGACGGTTCGCTACGCCTTTGCGTCGACTATAGGGAGTTAAACAAATTGACCAAGAAAAATAGGCACCCTCTTCCCCGAATCGACGATTTGTTTGATCATCTTGTAGGTGCGACGGTCTTCTCCCAACTTGATCTGGCAACTGGGTTCCATCAGCTAAGAGTAGCTGAAGACAGCATTGATAAGACAACGTTCAGAACCCCAGACGGTTTCTTCGAGTGGCTTGTCATGCCTTTCAGCTTGACAAATGCACCCGCTTATTTCGTAGACCTAATGAGCAGGGTGTTCAGATAATTCCTCAACAAATTTGTGGTTTTCTTCGTAGATGATATCTTAATCTTCTCAAAGAGTGAGGAAGAACATGCTCAGCATCTGAAAGAAATCACGGATACTCTCCGTGCACATCTACTAAAAGCCGAATTCTCCAAATGTCACTTCTGGAGTAAAGAAGTAAGGTTTCTTGGGCATATAGTGTCCAAAGATGGGTTGGCTGTGGACCCCGCGAAAGTGGTGGCAGTGCAAGATTGGAAGACACCAAGAAATGCAACCGAAGTTCGAAGCTTTCTTGGGCTAGCTGGTTTTTACCGAAAGTTTATTAGGGATTTTGCGAAAATCTCAGCCCCACTCACAAGGCTAACAAAGAAGAATCTGGCGTTCACTTGGGATTTGGACTACGAGTTTGCTTTCCAACTATTAAAAAGGGCTCTTACAACAGCCCCAGTTCTAACTCTGCGCGACGGAAGCAAAATGTTCACAGTATACACGGATGCATGTGGAACGGGACTAGGCGCTGTTCTAATGCAAGAAGGAAGGGTAGTAGCTTATGGCGGAAGACAATTGAAAGTTCATGAAAAGAACTACCCAACCCACGATCTTGAGTTAGCCGCCATCGTCTTTGCACTTAAGTCTTGGCGCCATTATCTCCTAGGTGAGAAGTTTGAATTATACACTGACCATAAATTGTTGAAATATCTCTTCTCGCAGAAGGATCTTAACTTGAGGCAGCAAAGATGGATGGAGTTTCTTGCCTCGTATGATTTTGAAATTTCCTATACTCCCGGAAAAGGCAACGTGGTAGCAGACGCGTTGAGCCGAAAGAAACTGACCCTAAGCCCTCTTTTTGTGGAAAGGCAAAACTTGGAGTATATAGCCAGTTTTAACTTTAGGCCCTCGTCGGATTTCGTACCGGGTTTGTTAGCATCTCTCGAAGTACGCCCTACTCTCTTAGACTCAATAGGGGCTGCACAACGTGAAGACCCTCAGCTTGTTGATGTGATTGATAAACTTATTAGGGGTGAGACTTCTAGTCACCTCAGTAGATACGCCATCGATGATAAGGGTTGGCTGAGACGAGATGGAAGATTATGCGTCCCACAAGCAAGGGAATTGACAAAGAAGGTTCTCGAGGAAGCGCATCATTCCAAGATGATTATACACCCTGGCGGTGATAAGATGTACAAGGATATAAAAAGGACTTTCTTTTGGAGCGGCATGAAGCAAGACGTGGCAGATTTCGTTTCTAAATGCATGACCTGCCAACGGGTCAAGGCGGAACAAAAGAAGCCAGGAGGACTACTTCACCCTCTAGAGGTCCCACAGTGGAAGTGGGATAGCATTTCAATGGACTTCATTGATGGACTGCCTATGTCGAGAAGAGGCAACACTAGCATTTGGGTAATAGTGGATAGGCTTACTAAAAGCGCCCACTTTATACCTATCAAGAGTAGAAGGACTACCTCATCTCTAGCATCTCTTTATCTCAAGGAAATATTTCGACTCCATGGGATACCCTCCAGCATTGTTTGTGACCGAGACCCTATTTTCACAAGTGAGTTTTGGCGGAGTCTACAAGAAGCTGTAGGCACACAGCTATGTTTGAGCACGGCCTATCACCCCCGAATAGATGGCCAGACGGAAAGGGTGAATAGAGTTTTAGAGGATCTTTTAAGACTTTGCGTTCTTGACTTTGGAGGGATGTGGGAGGATCACCTTCCTTTAGTGGAATTCGCCTACAACAACAGCTACCAAGCTACCATCGGCATGGAACCCTTCGAAGCCTTGTATGGAAGACCGTGCAAATCACCAACTTGTTGGTGGGAGTCTACAGATAAGCTTATACTTGGGCCAGACATGATTCGAGAAACTTCAGAGAAAGTGGACTTGATACGTAGAAGAATGAAGACAACCCAAGACAGACAGAAATCCTACGCCGACAAAAGAAGGACCGACCTTGAGTTTGAGGTTGGGGACAGGGTTTTCCTTAAGGTATCCCCTTTAAGGAACGTCGTTCGCTTTGGATCCGCAGGAAAGCTAGCACCAAGATTTGTAGGACCGTTCCCTATCATCGAGAATATTGGGAAAATGGCTTATAGAGTAGATCTGCCTGAAAGATTGGCTGGAATTCACAACGTCTTTCACGTTTCTCATCTCCGGAAATGTCTACATGAATCAGCGGAAGTGGTGGAGCCAAGCATTCTAGAAGAAGCCGAAGTGGAATGTGAAGCAACTGTGAGGAGAGTTCCAACCCGCATCATAGGAACTGAAATCAAAAAGCTACGCAACCACGAAGTGAAGCTCGTTAAGGTTCAATGGAGCGACGCCGAGGAAGACGCGACTTGGGAAACTGAGGATAGAATACGCGCTGCCTACCCTCTTTTTTTTTAGGGTACATCTTTGAGCTCTCTTTTTTCTTAAGTTGTGATTGTATCTATCTTTTTAGGTATATCTCCTCGATATTATCCTTTATCCTTAGGTAGAAACCCCTTTGGATGTAAACATGTATTTGAAACATGTTATGGTTGATGGTTGCAAGTGGTTGCAAGTGGTTGCTAGTGGTTGCTTGTGGATGCATATACACACACAATCTAGGTCTTAGATCGGCTTAATCACTTCATACTGCATATGCATATATGTATTCTTATTTGTATATGGTTGAAAACTTGATATGTTGTCATATGGTCGTCGCATTTGTATGAATAGTTGTGCAATCATGTAGAATTATGAGTATGATTTTTTTTTCCATACATAATGGATTCATGACACTTACATGATTCACATTAAGGAGGTCAACTGAATCAGTAGACCGCCTGATTTCTGCATTAGATAAGGACATGTACACACACTATGCATATTATCATGAAGCATTAGAAGTCTTTTAAGGACAGTGGATGCCTGTGTTTGTTGGTTGAGTAGATGGACTATTGGACGGTAGGATATACATTCTTCCTAACTTGAAGATTTCGGGGACGAAATCCTTTTAGGGGGGAGAATGTAACACCCCATGAATTCTACAACGTTAAGCTTCACAAATTAAGGTATAATTAATTATAAGTGATGGAATCAAGGGAAATAGGTTATGCCATTGCGTTCGTCTCAAAATTCTGCTTGAGATAGAGTCCAAGTTTGCGTAAAACGGATATCGTATGAAGAAGATAAGGACGAACGAAGTTGGGCAGAAAAACCAGAAAACGGGTCAGAATGCACTGGCGCACTTGGGAAGTGCGCCAGAACAAAGTTGAACTGGCGCACTTGGGAAGTGCGCCAGTACATTTTTAGCCTGGCGCACCTGCCAAGTGCACCCAGGTCAGAATGACCTGCTGGTCAGGTCCTGGCTGGCTTGGTCAGGGTCTGGTCGAATTCTGATGCTTGGCTGATTCACTAGGGCTTACATGTCACCTTTTGAGTGGCTCTTTGAACTTTGTATGGTCTAGATTCCTCCTATCTTCATCCGACGGCTCAAAACAATTTAAAATTCTATAAATACAACTCAAGTCTAACCCTAAATTCACACAAATAATAGAATACAAAAGCCGTCATGCTGCTGGAGAGGAACTAGGAATGGCCGTCAGTTAGAAAGCCTAGAGACAAGCCAACACTAAAGCCTAAGAGACGAATCAAATTAAGAAGAAGATTAAAGTTTAATCAAATCAATCAACGCAACATTAGTCTACCAAAAGGAGCGCATCTCAGTTTCAGAATTCAGAATCCAGAATTCAAGATTCTGCATTCGTTGTAAGTATAGTGACTTTTCAGAATATGAATAAAAACCGTGATGTGATTCGATGTAAATGAAAATAGAATTGTGTTATTTCTGTGTATTGTAATGGTTCTATCATGACTTGTGTATTGATGTTTGTGGCATAAATTGATTGATGCAAGCCTATTGACCAATTGTATATGAAAACAATGGCACTTGCAAGTTTGTGGCAAAAACTAGAAATTGATCCCTTTTTGTATATGTCGATGGCATGGACTATGTATATTCCCTTAGTCTAAATTAGAATTTATGAAAACATTTTCTAGATTTGAAACCTTTTATGCCTACATGACCCAAAACCTATGATATCATTCTTATGTTTATTTGCAAGTATAATTGGACCTATGTTAAGTATCGTTTGGGTTTCATAAACTATGCAAGTTTATTTGCAAGTATAATTAGATGTATGTTAAGTTTGGGATTCATAAACTATGCAAGTTCATGTTGAAATAGGCTATATTGTTAGATGTTAACATTTGTACATTTTTGTGAATATACAACATGCTAGTTTTGTGGTTGATATTATGACAAGTTAAACATGTTTAAACACAAGTTTATATTAGCCTAAACTATGCCATTTCATATGTCACCTACTTAGTCATACTTTGATTTGAATGCAAGTTCACATGACCCATGTTATATGTTAGTTGAATCGCCAAATTGCAAGTTCATACCTATGATGTTCATATTGATTATGCCAAAAATGCCAAGTTTACACCTATGTCACGTTTATGTTTATGAATTCCCTTATGCCTATTTGTGTGCGCTAAATTAGGCTAAGTTTTTAGCCTAATATTATATGTTAAAAACTATGCAAATGAAGATTAGGCTAAGATTGTTAGCCTAATGTTTAAACGGGGTAACGTTGGGAATATTTGAAAACTTGACATAAAAATATATGAAATTGGCATGTTTGTCACATGCCAAAATTGGTGGCATTTAAACGGTATAAATTCTTATACCAAAAATGTTAAACTTGGAATGTGGGCCATAATATTTAATTGTTGACAAATTTACATATATTCAGTAATAAAGACAAATATGTAAATTTAGAAAACACGATATGCTTAACCCAAGGTTGGATTGAGTTGTGATGTAAACCTGCCCGGACCCGCCCGGCTGTCCAGTAGTCACAACAATACCTATCCAATGTGGATGGTTAAGCATTGAGCCCAATAAGGACCCGAGGTTAGACTGAGCTACGGTGTAAACCTGCCCGGAACCGACCGGCACATCCAGTAACCGTAGCAATACCTGTCTAATGTGAGTTGTCTGGTGCTCCTAAGAGGCTAAGGACAGATGGTAGGGTTAAGTCAACTATAATACTTAACCAAATTCAACATGTTAACAAGAATTGGTGGGTAGGGTTAGGTAAATACAGACACTTAACCACTTAGCATGTTTGACTAGAAAATCCTGGTAGCGAGGGACCCGTTTCAGCAGTAACCCAGGTTAGGTATCAACGGTACCCTGAAACTAGGCAGGGTGGGGCACGATTACTGAGCTGATTGTAAGCGGTCAAACGACGGTGGTGGGTGCACAGTGCAGGTCTAATGGGATGCGGGCGTGCACACACTCCGGAGCAGACAACCTGGGCACTGGGGACACCAGTAGTATAACCTATGCCTTCTAGGATTTGTGTCGGGTCGCCACCATGGGTCTTGATACACCCCATGGTGGGACCAGCATAGATATATACAATTCTTGGGGGTCGTATGACACATGTTAACGCGAGTAGGAGCCGATCTTTAATAAGAATGGGGATCACTTCACCCTCATTACGGGGTGCCAGTTAGAATAAACTCAAGTAGGTGCAGAGATATAGTATGGGTGTGATAGTACATTCGACACTTCCTTAGCTTGTGACACTTTCCTATTTTTAGTTTACATCCATCATACCCTTTTCTTATTCACAACTGCAGAGTTACTAGATTTACTCAGGCTTTATGTCTGACCCTATTTTCTTTTCGTCTTCTTTTCTTCCGTTTCCCCCCCAAGGTCCACAGGGAGGAAACAACTCAACTCAGTCAGACTCTTTACAAGCACCAAGAACGTAGATGTATGATTTGGATCTTTCTTGCTCGGATAATGGCTTTGGATATCACTATGGGGATTTTTGTCAATTTATTTATGTTTTCATGCTTCTTTAATAATCAAGACAGTTATGAGGTTGTAATGTTGGAAGTATTTTGAGACAATTATGGAAATCTTTTGTTTGATACACTTATTGATGAAATAAAAGTTTTTGGTTTCCGCTGTTTAAAATATGTGTATTTATATCTGTCTTGAGTTTATCTGTGGCTTTTACTTACAAACCTCCACCAAAGTTAAGGCATTCCCTTTGTGAGTGACCTTAACGGAGGTGGCGTGTTTCAAGGATAGCCTATAGTTGAGTTCTTGTTTAGTTAGGAAGTAAACGTTTTCCATCGAGGTGGTAAGGCAGCATCCAACAGGCATCCTTGGTATAAATTCCTTTCCTTATTATGGTAGCCTAACCCTTTTGTTACTTAATCTTGTTGCTTCATCTACATCCTTGCTTCTTCTTTTCAGGGTATGTGGAGGTCGGAGTGTTATCTTTTTAACCCATTTAGAAGTAAAGTGATCAAAATCCTCTACTATTTCTCATTCGAATATCATCCCTTTGATTTTCTCGTGGGTAACTTTTCTTGTATGAGATAAGGGGTTGCATCCTCTTGACGTAGAACCACTTAGAGGAATGATTAGGGTTTGTTCTTCATAAGAAGGGTTGTTGTTACAGAAATCAAGATTGTATCGTCCTACTTCCTTTTTTCACTTG
This sequence comes from Allium sativum, assembly GCA_030737875.1. NCBI lineage: Eukaryota > Viridiplantae > Streptophyta > Magnoliopsida > Asparagales > Amaryllidaceae > Allium > Allium sativum. The sequence continues at coordinate 736,788,157 of CM060920.1, forward strand.
ATTATTTGCAAAGCTTCCATCCTTAACCTTTGTTCTTCTGTTACTCTTGGGTCAGCTATACCTGACATATCCATTTAAGAATCAAAAGACTATTGTTGGGACTTTTTACCTATATTCTTGCTTCTTCAAAGTTTAGTCCAATCCGGGATGGAACAACACGGTTAGATATGTAGTTGTTAACCACAAGGTCGGAGGTTCAGGTCCTCCTTCTAGCGCCAAAATGTTAACGATATTTTTCATCAGCGCCGGAGATAGGTCTACGGAAGTGGACCTAAGGGAAAATGGGGTTATTTAGCTTTCACGAGCCTGAGTTAGTTCACTGTTTCCTAGATGTCAAGGTCTAAAGCTCAAAATATTAATTACTTTTCCCTCAATGGGCTAAGCATCACACTAAAGTGACTCAAGAACCAACAGTTATCTTGGGATAAGGGTTCCCTAAACACAATTCCCGGTGGAAAGCTAAATGGCTTGTCGGAAGGAGTTTTGCAACAACTCTACGGAAGGGTTTAATCTTGGGTAGAAAACCAAAACTATGTTGAAAGCATATGGAAAGTTATGCAGGAAATAACTAAGAAAACTCATAAGAAGCTCGTAAGAAATATGTCAAGTGTTGATCCTCTCTTTATTGATCTTAGACTTGGAGTATATAAGTGGTTACAATAGAAATCCCCAAATTGATTTAGAAATTAGGGTTTACTCTAGAGAAAAAGAGTATAAGAACGAGAAATGAAGAATCTGTCCCAAAAATGAGACCGCTGGGGTCTTATTTATAGGTAAATAGGGCCCCCTTTTGTCATTGGGCCAGCAGAATCCCCTATTGGTCGCTTTTCCCTTTGGTTCCGATTGCTTTGGCTCTCAGCTGCTCTTTTGTCATAGCTTATTGCTTTTTGGGTGCCGGTTTTGGCTCTTGGGAGGACGGTCTTCGATTCCCGGATGGATGGTCTCGGTCTTTAGAACTTTTCTTCAACTTATCTTTTCCTTCTTTGTATCTGTACCAAGCCTGTTGGTATGGGTAGCTTTGGCTTCCATTTGTGAGCTTTCGGTCTTGTCATTAATTCCTTGTGAAACTTGCCTTTGTTCTACAGGTGTATGAATAAGGGATCCGCCACCCCTGTCGGTATCAACACTAAGTACATTAGCATGGATAGCTTGTTTCTCTTAGAGGCTCTGACATGCCTGTTGGTAGGTTCCTGAAGAGTTCTTCGACTTTCCGGATGGGTTCCTCTGGTACTTTACTAGTTGTTTGCTAAAGTGGCCTCTCGGTGATCATCTAACTGGGGTCCCGGTAGCTAGCTTCCGACCAATTTCCTTATGTTTTGAACCCTGTGCTTTTGTCTCTCAATGTATCAACATTAAGTAAGTTAACGCCGATAGCCCTTTCGTCCCTCTAGACCACGGATTGTGGAATCCTTGGTCTTTCTCTTCATCAGCTTCCGGTTTTGGATAACTTCTTGTCGGCTACCCTTCATGCTGGAACTACCCTGCCTGTAGTCTTTCTTCATATTGGATTCAAGGTTCCTTCTTTGATGATGGTGCCGATCACCTTGATTTCAGATTGTTCTCTTATGCAACTGTCGGTTCGTTACCCCTTCATCGTCAGCCTATCTTGGGTAGTAACACCTACCTCTTGAAGAGTCAAGCCCAAAGAATGGAGTGTCATTACCTCTATCCCTTCACTTCCCGACCTTCCTCCTGATTCGGCAGCATAAGTGTTCCCAAAGACTCCTGTTACTAACCAAAACTTTTCCCATTTAGTGAAGGGCCCTGCTCCAACTAGTGATTGTGTTTTCGCTCCACCCTCACCGCCCTCATTTCGATTCTTATCTTAATCTTCCCAGATTTCTCCACCACCCTCTCCCTCGAACCTTTTGCTATTAATAACTCCACTGAACCCAATACCACCTTTAACATTGTTATCCCGCCTGGAGTTCAAATTTGTCTAGGTCGTTCAATCTGATCCTTCAAGCGTAGAGAAATTTACCATAGAAGGCTCATCGTTTCGAGAACAGTAAGATGTTCCCATTTTGGAATATGGACTTACATGGGTAGTGGATTGTACTTCCACATAAGATGGAAGATTTTATTCAAATGCGTATTCGACAACAATTTTGATGGGAGAGTACCTCTATACAAGACGAAAGATTTTATTCAAATGGGTATCACCCAATGCCATTTAAAGCACCACAAAGTTTCCATCCATATTGTTTGAAATACGAGTTTCGTACATTCAAACAATGCTTCCAATAACAAATAAACTTGGTGAATAGTTCATGTGTTGAACTCAAGGGATATCGCATGTAACAAATAAAAATCCACATAGATAATCAATATATTTTTAAGTATGATTTAATAATATAACAAAATATTTGAGTGAGAGAGAGTTCTCAAAATAAATATTTAAGATAGAAGTTCTTAAATTGATCGGTTGGACGATATATTTTTAAATCAAATTAAACATAGGTTTAATTTGACTGAAAATGCAACATGCTCCAAATTTGACCAAATTAGTTTTGTTGCGGAGCTTTTGACCCCACGATCGCAATGGATCCAGATTTGGGCGATTCTGGGTTCGTAGTAAGAAGACATTAAAGTTCGAACATGGAACATCATTTAAACAATAAAATCAATATTCACTTTCTTCTCCAAAGGATACCCTCAATTTTAAACGCTCGCCGTGGACAAACCATGACTCGGAATTACACGAAACCAGATCCATTGTCTTTGGCATCTCCCCCTCTTTCCACGTCGGGTGGTCCCCCGTTCAGTTTACCACGTGGGCCCCATAGTCATGAGTTGATCGGAAAAGACCGCTTCCCGTTTAATTGGGTGCTGCAGCCATCTCGGTGCTCCAAATGCCACCAAATTTTACAAGTAGATCGTTCTCAACCTCCCGGACAACTTTCGCTTTGGGCACTTTGCCTGAAAATGCACGGAATGACAGGAAATAGCTCATTTTCGTGATTGCCTCGTTTTCCAGCACCCTTCCAATCGACTCGACATTCCGGCCAACTACGGCCACCTAGGAACTCGCCACCACTGCCAAAATCTTCGTATGCTTCCACTATACCATCCCCTAAAATCCGCTCGACCAAATTCTCTAAGTGGGGCCCGCAGCGAGCCATAAACAGAAAATGAATATTTTCTGTTCATTCCCCATATCTCACGCCTCCGACCTGCATTGATCCCAAAATTTTTGGTTTGGGTAGCTCTCCCTAAGATCTATAAACACATTAACTTTCATAGCCTAACTCTTTATGGTTTGGAAGATACAAATTATTTAGTTTGAGGGGATTTTTCACGAAATTTTTTGAGAGAGAGGAAGAAAGGGGTAGCTGCCATTTCAGTGGAGAAGAAGAAGAATGAGGGTTTGTGAGAGTTGGAGATATTATATAGGTAGAGTTTTTAAGGTTATTTTATTATTTCTTTAGTTCACGCTCTCTTCGTTCGATGTTTAGCGATGCCTCGTCACATGTGAACACTGTTGGCGATGAAAATTAACACACATCTATGTTTTGACAATACGGTCCTAATAAAAAAATCATCGAATTTCGAGTCTGTTTGCTCAAAAAGCTCTATTTCGGGCTCAAATGACTAATCAATTCACAATTTATTTCGCCCGACCACATACTAGCTCCAAAAATTACAAAATTTGGAATCTTGCTATGTTTTTCAAATACGGTTCCAGCAAAACTAATTTCGTCAAATTTGGAGACCGTTTAAAAAATAGTCTTTTGACCAGCTTATTAAATTTATAACTGAAATTGAATATGCATTTAAATTTACCACACTTACGTATTAATTCTAGATAACTTGAAAATTTAAACCTAACAATGATTAGATGTTCCTGATCCAATAAAAGTGGTTTTGTCGAAAACGGAGGTCATTTGCAAAATGGCTATTTATATGTGCTTTAATAATATTAAAATATTAGTAAATTCCATAACGACTATTTTAAATTTTATTTTGCACATAACTTACAATTTATGAAGGGAAATCCCAATTTCTAACATTCTTTGGAAAGATATAATTAAATAGTTTCTAATGTTTCTTCTTTCATCAAAATCTAACTTATATTAAATTCTATACACTCATTTAAAGTTTAAAACTAAATTTTCAAACTACCGCGCCATTTCTAGCTCATTTTTAACTATATTATAATTTTATACTCTCAAACTTCATTTTAAACAAATTCTAAGTCGTTTATTCTCAATATAAATCGTTAAAAATAATTAATTTCCATTAAAATCAATTTAAAATAAATTTTAAATTGGTTCCAAATTCCAGGTTGTTATAGTTCTGTATTGCTCAACACGATAATGGCCATGTGCTTTAATCCTGGTTCATGAGTCTACTTTAGAAAGTAGTCTTACTTTCCTAGGAAATAACCTGATTTCCATACTCATATAGGTATGTCTCTTAAGGTGTTTCTGCGATATACCTTTTAAGGTTTCTAAACTTATTAAGTATATGTATCCATCCTTTGTTTTTGCAGAATCCAACAACAAATACTATGGGATTATTGATTTAGTGTTCCATAGTAATTCTCTTAACTTGTTGGTACCCATTGAACTTCGTCTATCCTTTTCAAGACATAAGTTGGGTTTCTGTTAAGGATGATCAATCTTCATTCACGGACCTTAGTTCCATTTCTTTTGACTTTATAAAAACCATTGCTTTTGGAAGACCTTTTGTAATGTCCCGTATTTTTTATGGTTAAATAGTTAATTTATTTAATTATTTAAATAATGGTTTAGAGAATTAAAATGGTTGTTTAATTAAATTATATGAAATATTTAATTAATATAATAATTAAATAATATACATAATTCAGAAATAATCAAAAATAGTTGAATTCACAATATTGTGTGAATTGGATTACTTAAAATATATAATTCAGTTTAGAATTTAATTAGAATAACGAATATATTATTCGAACGACAGTTGAACATATAATTATATTATAATTAAAACCGAGCTCGAAATGGCGCGACAGATCATAATTTGGCAATTGAACTTTAAACGAATATACAGAAGCCGTTTTAAGTCAGATTTCTGTGAAACAAGAAACGTTCAGAGCTGGTGAAGTATATTTTTCTGATGGAAGAGAAAGATCAGGATTTCATTGTGTAGATTGTGAGTTGTGTCCAAATCAAATTTTAAAATAGTCGTTATGGAATAGTTTATAAACCGTAACAATATATTTAATTTTTATTAAATATTGGCTTCAAATTTAGACGGGATCTTTGAGGCGTATGTATAATTTAATTTTTAGAATTTTACTGTAATTTTTATTTCGTAAAATAAACACTTTTTATTGTGGAGTATTTTACACCCTATATCAACATTTCGGGGTTTCACAGTATAAGTTAACGGACCTATATTATTATATTTCTGGGACCATGGCACATTTCTCATCGCAATGGTATTTTTATTTTTGTCGATGGTGGTCCGTAAACGAACAAATTTTATATAGCAAAGTGCCCAAACATTTGTTTAAAACTAGCACGAGCAAAAACTCTTCACATTTTCATTTAAATACTTGTTTAATTAGTTTCCATCCATGCTAAGATATCATTCCATCATCCACGTCAAGCAAAAAAACTGAAAACGTGGACAAAACCGATGCCTCAAAAATCAAAGGAAACTTATACATAAAAACCCCTACTAAACGTTATGACCCAATTGATCTTTTATATCTTTTGCAAACACAAACGGAGGCCGCCTCCATTTCTAGACCTTTAAACAATTCAATTGACACCTGTAGGAAATGAAATCGAACAATACTTGATTCATTTAACTCGTATGAGCATAGGCTCCACCTCGGCGGCCTTGGTTTCAGGCAAGACTAGTTTATTGGGGGGTCTCGACCTTGAGCTGAGCGACGGAATGCGTTCGAGATGAGCTGAGTATTAGCTTGTTCTTTTTGGTTTCGGTTTGACTGGGGATGAGCTGGGACTGATCGAAGAAGGAGCACTCGAGGAGTTCTGTTCGGAGAACGTGGTAAATGGTGATGGTTGTAAACAAGGGGGCATGCGATTTACTAAAGAAGGAGCGGTCTGATTGTCTGTGTTTGGGAAGAAAGTGATTTGCGTTAATCACAGGATTATGAAAGGAGATTAAGGAGTTGAGATGGTTTGGGTTTTGAGGGGTGACGGGCTAAACACGTTTTGGGCTGAAGGGAATAATAATGGGCCATATGATAAGGGTGAGACAAAATTGAATTAAAGTTTTGTTCTAATTTAATATATATAAATTGTATAACTTGTATAACGTATATCTTATTCATACGGTATAGGAATTGGACAAAACAAGATCCGATGGGATCGTAGGGACGGACACTACATAATGGAGCTGACGGGGAGTGAATCGAAGCTCGTTACAATTTATGGCTAAATAAATTGTCAGTCTGAATCAAGCGATGGTTATCATTATTAACGATGATCGTCCAATGTGAGTAAATATCACTAACTTTAATCAGTTTATATTTTTACAACGTATTTATTGAACTGAAATATTGCTTGATTGTTGCGTGTTGATTTGGTAGATTGAACTGCTAGTCAATTAGTTGAAATTATATATATATATATATATATATATATATATATAAACTGTTAAATATATATATTGATTCTGTCTATCAGAACAATTCATATTGAACTGAAATTGATGTTGATTATATTGTGTAACATCTGGGGATGTAGGGACACAGGTTGGAGGAATCCAGCTGGATTCCTCAACATTTATTTTGTTGTTTTTCATATATGGTGATATATGACGTGATATATAATCTGTGGTTGATTATGTGTGTTTGGATGATATCGATCATTGTTATTTGGTATTTTAAATACCCTATATAATACTGGAAATATAAAGGAGATTATTTGTAAAACAAATATAAAGGACATTATTTGTAAAACAAATATAACGGAAAATATTTGTGAAAACAAATATAAAGGAAAATATTTGTAAAACAAATAGAAAGAGAAATATTTGTAAAACATTTACAAATAAAATAGAAAGGGGAATATTCGTAAAACATTTACAAATAGAATTTTATAAAAGGAAATATTTATATAGAATAAATAGAATTCTAAAAGGAATATTGATTTAGAAAGTAAATAGAATTATAAAAGGGGAAATATTTGGAAAATGAATAGAGTTTTATAAAAAGAGAATTTTACATTTGGAAGGTTTAGACCCGTGATTCGCACACGGGTGTAACATGATATTGATTAAAGTAAATAATTTTGCAAATAAAATATCATAAAGGAATTTAGGGTTTGAAATAAGAATTTAAAATGGAGTTAAAGGAATTAGAAACTGACTGGAAATTAGTTGAGTTGAATGGCTTTCTGGGTATCGATCTGATGTTGGTTTCGGCCTTCGGGGTTAATACGTAGAGGGTTGTTCACTTACTAGTTTACAGTTAGAGACTGATATATGTGAAAAGATAGTGATGCGTGAATCAGAAATAGAAATGTTTTCCAATGTTAATAACATATATTTTCTAAATATAGAAAATAAGGAAATATGAACATATATATATAGATGATGATTGATCAATAGAAATTCCAATTGGATATAAGATTGTTGTTTTCACACGTGTTTTCATTTGATAGTAAAATCACCGACTATCAAAGCTTCTGACCATTTTTAGGTTGTTAATTATGGAGAGACCGGTTGGATTATTATCCGAAGAACCACTCCGTATTGGCATAAGCGTTGCAAACCAAGTATGCTGAATATACTGAAGACGGAGTAAAGTGCAAGGGCTATTGTATAAATCTTAGGTAGAAATTGCCTAAGATGGATGTACGGAATAGTGCCTTCGGTTTGTCCAGTCCCAGGACAACTTGAATGGACGAATGTCTGACAGAGTATATCTGGTAGATCGCGTAAGTTGATCGTTTCAAACGTATTTACGTTGGTGGCGGTGGAATTTGTTTCTCTTAGCTTATACCCACGGTATTTCTGGGGAAATCAATTTGTGATTTGACGGGTATGATGATGCGGCATTCAAAGTAAATGAAGACGTGATCTTTATAGAGATACATTATAACCTCAAGCCTCATCAACTGGGAAATGACAGAAATCGAGCAGGCAGCATGGCTAAGCGGGCCGCACCCAATTAGTGTATATTGTCACCATCTAGAGAATATTCGTATTTGTACTTCTTCCAGTTCTATATCTCCCGGGAATGGTTATGTTGGAATACTAACCGAGGGGTGGCAATATATTCGATACATTCAAGAGAAATGAATGGTCGGTCATGTGTGCCCGAGTTAGAAGATGTTCTTGTTGAATTCCAGTGTATCGCTTCTAGAGTACACTGAGCGGAAGGTGGATCCATACCTTGTCATAGTTGGAATCCATTCCCCAAATAAGAGCCCGCGGTTTTGATTGTATATTATATATGTAGAACGTTAGATGCAAGCGTTACTGCTAGATTTCTATCTACTTGATCTAGACATTATTATAATATCAAACAAGCATCGTTTTAGAAATACTTAGGGTTATCATAAGGTAAAATCCATCAGTGTTTATGTGTGGATCGGTCTTATGATTATCCTTTGTTTCAAAAGCATTTTTAAAGTTAAATCAAATGATTTGAGTTTACTCACACCAGTCATATGACTGACCTAGAGTTCATTTTGTTTTGTTTTCCCTAAACTTTTGGGTGCCCAATTTTGTACGGGCAGTCAAGTAGTCGGGATTTACAGATACTTAAAGAGCTAGAGAAAGAGGCTTCAGGATTATATAGCTATTGTTATTTCCGCTAAGTTGTAAGTGTTATACTCTAATAATGGTATTGTATGCGGATATTGTTTTATTTGAAAGTTATGTTATGAAATATATTTATTCGTTCCGCTGTGAGATTCGTGTTTACTCTGATGTATGTTCTTCTTCTTTTCTAAGTTTATATCTTATCTATTCTCACCCTCTAATTTCTTTCATGGACTATTCGGTATTTCCGATGCTTGAATAGTCGACATAGTGTTGTATGCCGATATCCAGGATCACGAAAACCCCGGGTCGTTACAGTGGTGTCAAAGCTTAAGGTTAAGTAATTACCTTGGCTCTGTGGCATGACTCAGTAGAGATGGGGTTAGCAATACCCTAGATTGAGTTTGAGTGTATATATACGAGTGAATGTATTTGTTATTCAATATAAAATGATTTTATATTATGTAGATTTATTGGTTGAGTTGTTTATGGGTTCTGATTGATCAGTTTGATCCACTGTATCGGTAGGAGTTTCTAAACACTCGAATATGATGGGTCGACACTATATGTTTTGAAAAGAGGGTAAATGAAAATAAGTTTACCCAAAGTATATTTTGATATAGGGAAGATATATATATTGGAATTATAGTATATAGGATATATTGGCTGTTATTATAATCGAGTAAGATTATAAATGAAATGGTTATATATAACCAATCAGAATTCATATAAGTGAAATATGTGAAAGCAGATGAATTAAATAAGAATTTAAATCAAAATTGAAATTAAAACCCTGGAAATTTGGAAAGGTGTTTGTAGATGGATTTCGAATTAATGTATGATAATTTTAAAATCCTAGGAGATTTTAAATTGTTTTAAAGCATTTTAATTGGTATTTTGAAATGAATTTCAAAATGGAAATGTTGAGAAACGGTTTTGAAAAGTGATATAGTATTGAACGCACTTCAATGGCTGGGAAATAACCCTGATGATGAATCGCGACATCATTAGTGTTTATTCCGAGTTCTAAGTGATGGATTACTACCAAAGATATTGATTTCGAATTGTTTTGGCAAAACAAGTTGTTTTGATTCCGAAAGGGAATATTTGATTTTTGAGAAAAGCAAACCTGTTCAGAACTCCTAGGAAGAGACTGTTTGAATTAAAAACAAATTTAAAAAGAAATTTGTGGAAATAAATAGGAATTTAAGTCAGTTGAGTGGAAATTGAATGGGATATATAAATGGAACTTGCCTTGGTTAAGTATGGTGAATTAACAAGTTAAAATCTTGGAATTAAGAATAGAGTCGAGATTGATAATTGGTTTGGGTATAGAATGGTTGGAGTTTGATTAGGATGACATCGATATATGCAGAATTGATAACAGATGGAAAGGATATAATGATATGCCCGACAAAAAGTTACAAGTTTATATTTGGTATAAGCATGAGATTTATGAGCCGAATTGGCAAGCCGCTTGGCTGTTTGATTTTCTTTTGGGTTGGAAAAGGCCCAGAGAGGTGAGTTGTAATTGTACCGATTGAGCCGTACAAAGGAGGTGCTGGCGAAATTTTTCGAAAATCTCGGGTGTTAGAAAATTTTAGGATTTTTGAAAATTTTATTTGATAAGAATTAATTAATAATTTAGTTGAAATTTTTTAGTTCAGTTTAAACTGGAGTTAAGAAGTGAAAAAAATAAGTTTTTACCCAGCGAATAGTGATATTTTCTACCTTAGCAATTTCGAGGACGAAATTATTTTAAGGGGGAAGAATGTAATGTCCCGTATTTGTACGATAAAATAATTTATTTGTTTAATTATTTAAATAATGGTTTAGAGAATTAAATGGTTGTTTAATTAAATAATATTTAATATTATTTAATTTAAATAATAGAATAATATATTTATTATTTCGAAATTGTCGGAAATAGTGAATTGGCAATATAATGTGAAATGGACAATTCAAATTATATATAATTCAGTTTGGAATAGAATTCGAATAACGAATATATTATATAAACGACACTTGAACGTATAATTATAATATAATTAAAATCAAGCTCGAAATGGCGCGGCAGTTCGCTATTTGGCGATTTGAACTTCAACTGGATATACAGGATTCGTTTTAAATCGGATTTCCGTGAAACAAGAAACGTTCGGAGCTGGTGAAGTATATTTTTCTAATAGAAGAGAAAAATCGGGATTTCATTATGTAGATTTTGATTTATGTCCAAATCAAATTTTCGAAAAGTCACTATTGAATTCCTTTATAAATTATAGCAATTTATTTATATTATAAAAGGATTTTTCAATATAAATTGAATACAGATTCAACCAGGATTTTGAATATCGAGTTATAAATCCAATTAGAGATATACGATATTGTGTGTGAATATATACGATAATATATATTTATTTATATTTAATTTAATTGTTTTTAAATATATTTATATATTTAAATGGGTTATTTAGAGCTTTAAAAATAGCCAGTTTTGCAAATGACCTCCGTTTTTAATGAAACTAATTTCGTTGGATCCGTAGTGTCACGTTATTGTCAGATTTCAATTTCCATGATTTTTAGAGTCAGTGTGTGGCCGTACGGATTTTAATGTGAAAAATAGTCAGTATTTTGATGGTTAAAAATACGCTATGTGAGCAAACGGAGTCGGAGTTCGACGAAACCAGTTTTGTTGGGTCCGTAATGTCGAACTGAAGGTGTATGTCCATTTTCATGATTTTTGGATAGTGTATGTTATTATATGAATTTTTAAACGATAAGTTTAACTAATGGTTCAATAGAAATCAATATAAAAATGAATACAAAAATATTATAACTACCCTATAAATAACCTTAACCATTCTAGCCCTAATTCTATTCTTCCGATAGTCAATAGAACAAAATTTCCGCCGTTCTCAAATGAAAACGTAAGGCCTCTTCTTCAAAAATCAAAAGGAAATCAAAGAAAAATCCAATAATTGTGAAATAAGATTATTTGGATCTAGGGTAAGTCTAGCTTCAATCCTATATGCGTTTGGAAGGGTTCGAACACAGTAGTTTTCCATGACCTGCTGTTGCGTGAAGTTAGGGTTAAGGTTTCGTGGATCTACAAGCTTCGATTTGCAAGGGGGTGTTCGTATTTGTGTTTAGGATGATAAGGAGCTTTGATTGAGTTATTTTTGGTAGATTTTGATGTATTTTTGTTCGGTGGTGGTACAGTAGAACGTCTGGAGAAACTTGCTGTCGCGTTTTTGATGATGGCCGCGAGTTCGATCTGTTGGTTACCGGTGCGTTGTGCGCGAGAAGAGGAGCTGAAAGGTGAGGAGTATGAGAATTCTCATGACAAGAGGAAGGAGAAAAAGGGGATTTAAGGGTCGGTTATGGCATCAGGAAGTTTCAGCGTGTCAGTCATTTAAAAATGAGGAAGAAGAATGAGGCGGGTTTGGGTTTGAAGGGTAGTGGGCTGAGAAAAATAAGGTGAAGGCCCATTGAGAATAAATATCCTTGTTTTTATTTAAATTAAAGTGTGTTAACTTGTATAAGTTATAACTTGATCATACGTGAACGAAATTCAGTGAAACAAGATCCGTTGGGATCGTATGAGCGAGGGCTTCAAAATGGAATCGGTTGGGAGTGAATTGGAGCTCGTTACAATTTATAATGAAATAAATTGTCCGTTTGAATCAAGCGATGGTTATCGTTATTAACGATGATCGTCCAATGTGAGTAAAACTCACCAACTCTATCAGTTCATTTTTTTATAACGCATATTTAGAATTGATAAATGATGGTTGATTCTGTATGTTGACTATTTGGTTGAACTGCTAAGCGATTAATTGAAATTATAGGTAATGATATATATATAAATCGTTAATCAAACATTGATTTTGTTTATCAGAATATTTCATATTGAAATGAAATCGATGTTAATTATATTGTTTAGCATATGTGGATGCAAGGAAACAGGTCGGAGGAATCCGACTGGATTCCTCAACATTTATTTTATTGTTTTTCACATATGATGATATATGATATGATATGTAATATGTGGTTGATTATGTGTGTTGAATGATATTGATCATTATTATTTGGTATTTTAAATACCATATAAAATACTGGATTTTTAAATGGGAATTTTCAATGTGTAGGTTGAAAATAAAATATATTTATATAAAAATAAATGATTTTTACAAAAAGGAATTTCAAAGTGGATGTTGAATAGAAAAGGTAATATTTGAAAAAGAAATATTGGAAAATATAATAATGTAAAATTGGGAAATGAATAGAATTATATAAAAGGATTTATATAAAATAATAGAATTATAAAAGGAATATTGATTTAGAAAGTAAATAGATCTAAAAAAGGGAAACAATTGGAAAATGAATAGAATTTTATAAAAAGTGAATTTTACATTAGGAAGGTTTAGACCCGTGCTTCGCACACGGGTGTAACACGATATTGATTTAAAGTAAATATTCTACAAATAAAATATTAAAAAGGAAATAGGGTTTGAAATAAGAATTTAAAATGGAGTTAAAGGAATTAGAAACTGACTGGAAATTAGTTGAGTTAAATGGCTTTCTGGGTATCGATCTGATGTTGGTTTTGGCCTTCAGGGTTAACACATAGGGGGTTGTTCTCTTACTAGTTTACAGTTAGAGACTGATAGTGGTGGGAAGATATTGATGCATGAATCAGAAGTGGAAACATTTTCCAGAGTTTATAACGTATATTTTCTAAAATTAGAAAATAAGGATTTGATGAATATATGGAACGAGAAGTGGGAAAATAAATAAATGTTGATTGATCGATAGAATTTCCATCTGGAAATAATATCGTTGTTTGCACACATGTTTTCCTTTGATAGTTAAATCACCGACTATCGAAGATTTTGACCATTTCCGTTGTCAATACGGAGAGACCGGGATTAGATATATTATCTGAAACCCACTCCGTATGGCATTAGCGTTGCGAATCAAATATGATGAAGAAAATTGAAAACAGAGTTATGCAAGGGCTGTCCTGTTTACAGAATAGTGCCTTCGGGTTGTCCAGTCCCAGGACAACTTGAATGGATGAACATCTGATAGAGTATGTCTAGCAGATCGCGTAAGTTGGTTGTTTCAAACGTATTTACGTTGGTGGCGGAGGAATTCGTTTCTCTTAGCTTATACCTATGGTATTTTTGGGGAAATCAATTTGTGATTTGACGGGTATGACGATGTGGAATTCAAAGTAAATGAAGGAGTGATCTATTAAAAGATATGTTATGACCTCGAGCCTCATCAACTGGGAAATGACAGAAATCGGGCAGGCATCATGACTAAGTGGGTCGCACCCAATTAGGGTATATTGTCACCATCTAGAGAATATTCATATTTGTTACTCTTTCAATTCTGTATTTCCCGGGAACGGTTATATTTCTAGCAACCATAGGTGACAGTATATTTGATACATTCAAAAGAAATGAGTGGTCGGTCATGTGTGGCTGGGTTACAAGATGTTCTTGTTGAACTCCAGTGTATCGCTTCTAGAGTACACTGATCGGAAGGTGGATCCATACCTTGTCATAGTTGGAATCCATTCTCTAATAAGAGCCCGTGGTTTTGATTGTATCATATTTATGTAGAACGTGAGATGAAAGCGTTTCTGCTAGATTTCTATTTACTTGATCTAGACATTATTATAATACCAGACAAGTGTCGTTTTAGAAAAATATTTGGGTTATCATAAGGTAAAAACCATCCGTGTTTATGTGTGGATCGGTGTTACGATTACCCTTTGTTTCAAAAGGATTTTTGAAAGGTTAAACAAATTATTTGAGTTTACTCACACCAGCCACATGACTGACCCAGAGTTTATTTCGTTTTGTTTTCCCTAAACTCTTGGGTGCCCAATTTTGTACGGGCATTCAAGTAGTTGAGATTTACAGATACTTGAAGAGCTGGAGCAGGAGGCTCTAGGATTTTATAAATTGTTATTTCCGCTGTGTTGTAAGTGTTATACTCTAATAATGGTATTGTATACAGATACTGTTTTATTTCAAAGTTATGTTTTGAAATATATTTATTCGTTTCACTGTGAGATTCGTGTTTACTCTTATGTTGTATGTTCTTCTTCTTCTTCTATTCTAAGTTTATATCTTATCTGTTCTCACCCTCTAATTTCTTTCATGGACTATCCGGTGTTTCCGATGCTTGAATAGTCGACATAGTATTGTATGCCGATATCCAGGATCGCGAAATCCCGGGTCGTTACAATAAGATACATTGAATAAGGTAAGAACTCTCCCAGAGGTAAATGTAAGTTCAATTATGCCTTTTCCCAAAAGTTTTCTTGCTACTTTGTTTGCGCCAGTAACTTGCTGGATTCTCCATTATTCTATTCGTAAGTCTTGAACAGATTACGGTCTTTGCAAATATGAATGGTTGCTCCAGTATCAAGCCACCAATCATTATCAATGCCACTAATGGAGTTCGCATCTTGTAGAACTGCCACAAGCTTTTCTTCGACCCACTACACCATATTTGCTAACTAGGTTGTGTTTTTACTCGTATCTAAAGTATTTAGGCACGGTAACAAACCATTTCAAAAAATGGCGCGTTAAATTATTAGATACGGCTCTAAATCATATCCCAATGTAATAACATATGGCTATTGCCCGTATCTAAAGGATTAGTAGATATGGCTATAAACCGTATCTTTTGTGTGTGTGTGTATAAGAAGAAACTATAACACATATTATTTGTAACACAAAGCATATATAACACAATTATACACAGGATACACTAATTCACAATTGTAATAATAAACGAAACAATTGTAAGAAATATTTCATTACATTACAATATATAATTATACATGCTATTTGATTACATTACAATAAATAAGATACACGTTGTTTCATTACGTTAAAGAAGATACATAATGTTACATTACAATAAAGAAGATACATACCGTTTCAAATTACATTACAATAAAGAAGGTAAACTTCAGCGATTAACCACTCTCCGCTTTTCAACTTCGGCGATCGGCCACTTTGATCCGCAGCAAATGCATTCACCAAGCTGAAGGTGTAATTTTCTGGTTAAGAATTTACTGGGTGATTGACTAGGTGGATGCACTTTAGCTCACGCACCTGGGTCGGGTATTTATCCTAACTTATGCATTTAACTAAGCGCCAAGACTAGCAAAGGGGATAATATATCAAGTGTCATATGCTGCTTCACTAAACCTTAGGAAAATGCATTTTACACTTGATATTATCCCCTTTGCCAGTCTTGGCGCTTAGTTAAATGGATAAGCTGGGATAAATACCTGAACTGGCGTTATGACCTAAAGTGCAGCCACCTGTTGAATCACCTAATAACTCTTAACTAGAGAGTTAAAGTCTTCAGCTTGGTTAGGCTTCACTAGTGGATCACCCAGTAAATTCTTAACCAGAATGCATGATCTTCGTCTGTACTTGCAACCTAATTTGCATTAGAACAATAATGGGTCAGAACACACATATTTACACATAGAAGAACATATTTCCACAATACTAAGTGTTGACTTGAATGCACAAGATAACAGAAGAATATACAATTACAACACACACACCTACTCTGCACAACAACATCAGGAATTTACAAGCAAGAAGAACACAGTTAGTTCATGGATGAATACAACAAATCAGTGCACAAGCACATGCCCATACTTGATGCACATAATGTCATATACATGAGCACAAAGAAACTTGGTTCAAGGCTGCAACTCATAAGTGGAAAAGCAGTTCAAATGGAGCCAGGGTAAATGAGCACCAGATTTCTCAGTCCTCCTAATTATTATTTTCTTAAGAAATTCTATAAATCTAGATATCTTAGTTTGCAAGGCATTTAGTTTTACGCCTTTACTCCCACGCAGTGTGATACACATGACACACCAAACAAATTGACTAAATCTCAACCTACAAATGCCATTCTATCTCATTCATGCATCCATCACTGACATTTCTACTCAATCATACAAATTTCCTATTATCAATTAGCAAATACATACAGCTCAGTCAACAAAACTAGTATGCTTTAGTTCTCAAATCATACCACATGATATTTTTTGGCACAAGCTAGAAATGACACATACACTTCAGATCAGTGTACACAGTGCAATAATACACACAAATGAGCAGGGTAGCACAAGTAAAAGTGTCTGAATTCAAGGTAGACAAATACAACACAAGTAAATGATAGCAAATACACTGCCGCACTATACAACTGGGGAAAATACCCAATTTAAACACAATAGCAGCATTAATTCAGACAAGAACATTCAAATATCTATCATTCATATTTTAGAACTAAGGCATGGAAATTCAAATTAAACCCAATTTAAACCCAATTCCGATTCAAAATTAAACCCAATTTAAACCCAATTCATATTTAAACTTAATCCTGATCTAGTAGTCAACTCCAGTGGCGACGAGAAGGATGGACATCGGTGGACTGAGGCTTCGCCGGTCAGCTGAAGGCAGCGTGAGCTGACGATAACCCATGGACTGCGGTGGATGGCTTATTGACAAAGGAAGTCAGTCGAGTACCAAAACCCTAATTCAAATATTCATTGGTTTCCATTGCAAAATAAAAAGAGGGATAATTCGGCTGAAAGTTTTAATTTGTCAAAATTCGATTGTGCCAGAATGGAAGTAGGGAAGGAAATTTTTGATAGGCATTTCATACGGTCCAAAGCCGTATCAAATGAACTGATCCGGGGTTTCATCGATGGACGGTGAGATTAAGGGTGTTTGGGGTAGTGCAGATCACAAAATATAGTTTGATACGGATTTAAGCACTATCAAATTTGATACGGCTTATAGCCGAATTGTATATCTGCATCCTTGTGTGCCAAATTCGCTGATATGGTGCACTGATCACATTCTCTTTTTGTTGTTTCTTCCGAAGATGACAGTCTCAGGAAAAATGGACGGGTTTGTTACAATAGTAACAAGCACACTTTTTTTTATTGGAATTATTTTTCTTCTTAAATTGTGTCTCATTCTTAGGCTTTAACATTTCAGTAATTTCAATATTATTTGCCTTAGACTGATACTTAGTTTGCGGATTATCATCTAGTTCGCATTTATGAGAATCCACTTCCATACGAAGATGACGCTGTAAACCATCTAAACCATAATCTATTTCCATATGTTTCAATTTTTCTTATAATGGTTCCAAGAATTCGAGAGTCTCGAAATAATAACTCCAACAATAAAAGATTCAGGGAGATCAACTGGGCATCTTTTAGTTGATTCACCAACAGTAAAATTTCACTCACTTGTCCAACTATGGACTTGTTAGCGGCCATTTTGAAATCCATAAAATTACAAAGAAGAATTTTTTTTTTATTACTTGCCTCAGATATTCGATATTTTCTTTCTGATGCAGTACAGAGCTCCCTTGCAGTTTCCCAAGTCCTATGAGCGTTGTAGGCTGGAGTAGACAATGCATTCAAAATGTTCCCTCTGCATAGAAAATCGTCCTATTTGCGCTTGGCCTATTTTTCCTTAGAGCAGCATCTTCGTTACAGGTTTCCTCCGGTATCACTTCCAATTTGTCTTCCAAGATATAGAAAATTTTGATGGTAATTTGAAAGAACTTCATTGTCTCTTGCCAATGAGTGAAATTTTCACCATCAAATCGCTCCAAACAAGTTAAATGCTAATTCAATACTTGTAGCACGCTCAT
This sequence comes from Allium sativum, assembly GCA_030737875.1. NCBI lineage: Eukaryota > Viridiplantae > Streptophyta > Magnoliopsida > Asparagales > Amaryllidaceae > Allium > Allium sativum. Next base: position 736,806,601 of record CM060920.1, read on the forward strand.
ACCTTCTGTGGTTGATGATAATGTCTGAAAAATTGGAGGAATTTTGCATTTTGGGGCTATTGGAGGAAGATTATTGTCATACTTCAAACTTTAAGGACATATATAATAAATTCGTTTGGACAATAGCTCAACCCACCAGATACAAACGAGTTATCGAAGTATTGACCTTCAGTATTCAATAAAGCCTTGGAACAGCGAAATCGGGTTCAAAGTATGTACGACTTTGATCCGACCAAGAAAACTCTAGAACTTATCTCTAATGGTGCAAGAATATGATTGGAATAAAGAGAAGAAGAAGAAGGTTATGTCTGCAACGTATCTGGATTTTGCAACATCTCGGAGGCATTACAAATTAACAACGTTTGAAACTCTTTTCTGGCGTTGGAGATCAGAGGAGGAAGAAGACAATTAAGAAGAGTCTTTTGAAACACTTCAGGGCGTGGCATTTATAGGAAACAAAGGAAGTGACGATTAGCCAGGCATTGCGACTGTTTGGATGGTCGCAACTCTTCGTTTGAATTCGAAATGCCATGCCTCTTCGTCTGCAACATTTTGAAAACATTACAAATTAAACCGTCGCATCTAATCATTTGAAAAAGATTAAAACGTCACTATTTAGCACCAAGGTTTGAACTTCATTCGAGTTCGTAATGGGCCGAAACTCGACCCATTACAGTTTGCAAATTCTATCCAAAAATATTGCTATCGGACTAGAGACCTGTATCCGACCCGCCCTGGTTCGGTTCAGTCGGACGACGATGGCGACGCGCGCTTGTATGGTGGAGATGCATGGTCCCCCTCCTCACAACAAAGTAAGCATTTGGGTGCCCCAAGGGCCCAACACCCACTTATGAATGCTATTAATATACTGACATTCCTTTTAATCTTCTACAATGTGGGACTAATCCCAATACCCTTCTTCTTCTTTTCTTTCTTCCCTCTTCAAAAACAAAACCCCAAACCCAAATTGTTTTGAAAGGTTTACAACAACATTCACTTTTACATAGGTCAAAATGACAAATATGAACATTTTTTGTAAGACATTTACGAAAGTATGTGTGTATATAGATGAAACTCAATCGTAAAATTAATTAAATATTAGCCTACAAAATAATTTATACTTACATATATGTATGTATTAATAAAAACATTTAAAGCTAGAAAAAAAATATATTTTACTTTTAGCCATACACAAAATTTATATAAATGCATAAGTATAAATTATAATAATATTATTTATAGATATTTCCAACTTATACTATAAGCACACTCGTAAAAGCAAAAATTAGAGTTTTTTTATCCCCAATGGCGACTGTGTGAAATCCACCACTTTCTCTTCATTTTCTAATTTCGCCTTTTGTTCTCTTGTCTATTTCACTCCATCAGATATCCATCCTCTTTCTCTGATCCTTTAATTCTAAATTAGTTTTCATCGTTGTGGATATCTACTCCGTCTTCCCTTCTTCACGTCTTCATCTTATAGCTCTACATCCAGATTTGCACCAACACATACCTGCCACACAATCTAAACTCCCGAGCAATCTCTACATTGGCATACGAATGTACACATAGATTTGGCCATTGGATATCCAGAAAGAAGGAAAGAAGAGTCGCGAAATAAGCAATGATGCAAGACCGGATGTGAGCACAGGGAACTCCGCGTAGTGGATGAAACTACACCAATTCCACAAGCTGAATCACAAACAATATCTCACAAAACAACAAAATAGAAAATAGTACAGGGTGTTACCAACAAACGGTAAAGCTCAGTCCCTACCGATAGAATCCAGGAAAGGCACAAGACATAAGTTCACTGAGAAATTAAGGTGAATAGATTCCCTTGGTTACCTTGCGCCATATATTAGAGGACTGGGACGGAAGGAAGTCACAAAAAGAAGCTATAAAGACTTGATCGTGGAGGAAGAAAGAGTCCTGGAAGGGACCCCACCTAAGCTGAGTTGGGACACAGGAGTTAGCTTGGCACTAGGAGAAAATAATATGTATAAGTGACTAACGTAATTCAAACTCATGGTCAACTAATATGTACAACTGACCGAAGTGAGTAGGCATGAAAGTAAACAGATGGTTAAATGGATAGTTAAATGCATGAAGCAACGTGTTGATTGTAGAAAATTATAGTTAAATGCATGAAGCTTCATGGTAAAATAATATATAAAACTGAGTCACTGACCAACGTGATTGATTGTAGAAAGTACAATTCGCGCCTATGGTTTAATTTAGCAAAAGCAGTGAAGTAGTAGGTGCACTGAAGAGAGCAGAAGAGGCCGAAGAGAAAAAAGATGCGTTGGTTATATATAGAGTTTTAAACTTTTAATTAGCAGCATGCTGCATGCGCACAAATTCCAATAGCCAGTTATAAATTTGTTGAGTAAAAGTTATGCGCATGCATAAATACAGAACAACCAACAATCATGTTTTTTGTATTGACAATAAATCACATTCAATACGGGCATGGGTACCTACATAGAACAGGCTGTATTTTTCGATACTCTATTTTTTAAACGGCTTTGAATCGTAACTTGGGTGAACTCATCTTCATGTGCACTTCTCTTATTTTCTCATTGAGTGGACCGATCCAATCTTTGCCCATTTCGAGCCAGATTACTCAACCATCTTCTTAACTCTTTTTGTCCATTCAATCCATAACTTAAATCATCCAATCCTCGTATGAATCTTAAGCAAATACTTGGGTAAGATATAGCAGAAGAAAGTTAAAAAATGAAGTCTATGAGGTCGATGCTTGAATGAAAAAGACTCAGCTCTAAGTCATCTATATGAATTGATACAGATTTTAGACCCTAACATTTTTCCAAATCAAATTCTTCTGACTTGCTTCTTAATTTCATGTCGATCTAATTTAGTCTGAATTCTCAAAGTCTGATTAAAGAGGCTTTGGTCTAAAACTGGTAAACCGTATTTTTGTATATATGTTTGTGTTTGTGTTTGTTGATATGAGAAAGAAAATGGTGTTTATATAAGTTTAATGGTACACACGATAAATAATGTATAAAATTTTCTAAAATTTTATACCAATAATTTTGAAAATAAAAACGAGAATTCCAAAAAGTAGATATAGGTTTGTATACAATTATAACACATATTTATACAAATTATAAGGATAAATATGATAAAATGGAGATTTTTAGTATAAGAGAGAAATGATTCTAAGTATATGTTGTATATATATATATATATATTAGATCATTTATAATTTATTCCAAAAACATGATTTGAGATTGGTGGCATTCTAGTAAATTATTATGTATTTTTTAGCATTTTCAGTGATACTTTAATATGTGGTTAAAAATCTATAAAGTCTGTTTTAAAATTTTGATAAATGTAAGGTTTTGAAGATGACTTTCACATGAAAGTTTCAATAAATTTAAAGCAAAATGATGTGATATTAACTTACTAAAATATGGGATAAAACCGAACATGGTGTAATGGAAAATAAAAAAAGAGAATAGGAGAATAAAATTGAACTGCATACAAAATTAAATTAGATGATGCATGTATAAGCACTTGTTTGACCCAACATGAACTAGACCTAGAAGAAGCAATGTAAATAGGTGAATTTAATCGGGCTTTTTTTATTTATTTGTGTGGTTGTTTAGGGCATTTCAATAATTGCATTGTTGTTAGATGGATGTGATTGAGTGGTTTCATGTACACGACTTTGTATGATATCAATTATGTATAGTCTAACCGTATTGTTGTGATGGCCATATACATATGTATTAGTTTTTTGTACCCACTATTAGTTATCATAGTAACATGAATAGGTTAGTTATATAAATTGTGTGCTAATGTACGATAATAATTTAATATCGCTACATAGAATTTTTCTTTTCCATGGCTAAGTCATGTGTTATTGCAATAAATTAGGTTTGGCTTTGTTCGCGAACAAATTAAATAATTGTAAACAACTTTAAATTCATTCTTTCCTAAACAACAAGGGTAGTTGTAAAGGGTGTCGATCTCTAGGACCAAAATTATTTAAATTAATAAATCCAATCAAGTTATTCCAAAGATTTGATTGGTTGAAAACACAGAAAATAACAGAAATTATATAAAAAGAGAGTTTTATATAATAAATGAAAGCAATTAGGGAGCAATGACATAAACCAGATTAATACGAATCAATAACCAAACAGATTAACACAGATCTAATTCATGTTTCTATCACAAACATGAATCAACGATAATTAGGTTTCTAGAAACAAATATGTGAATAACGACAAGTATAGCCTATGGAGGAGATAAGCTCTTAAACAACCATAGGCTATCAAGATAGATTCACTATTTTATTCCTAAAACCCTAAAAATTAGATTTAAATCTGATAAGCATTAGATCGAACTCGAATATACCTTGTGAAGGAGCATAGCTCTTAAACGACACAGAATATAAAAGTTCAGATCCAACCCTTGGTTCAGATTTAAATCTATATACATGAAGTCCTAATCTCTTTGGCTATGTGATTCATATTGAATCTAATCTAAGCGTCATCACCTCCTAATTAAAGGAGATTAGCTAGACATAGCTAAAGAAGAAGAAAAAAGGAAAAGAAATAACATAAACATAAATAAAATAAACAAAAGGTAAAAAGAAAGAGAGAAGAATGATTTTATTCCAAAAGAAGGATTACAAAATAAAACCCAATGTAAGGTAAAATGAACAAGATACAAGTATATTTATAGCTAGTATGACAAACACTAATTGGCTAATTACACAATGTAGGACTAAAGATTTAGCCCAAATAACACATAAGCCAGTGTGAACGCAGCTGCAAAGTGAGAGGCCTTGCAAATGAGCCAATGTGAATGCAGCATGAGTCTTTAGTGAGCCAAATCTACCTAACTAAACTCTATTTGCAACCGTTCTTCAAGATTTAAACTCTTCAAGCTTTATTAATTTCAAACTTTACTCTTTTTAAGTAAATTCTTCATGCTTTATCCATCAAATGCTTTAAACCATGCTTTTTGTCAACAATCTGAAAGCACAACTATAAATACACAATATCAATTAGTTTAAATATAAAATAAGATAAATAAGCGGATAAAATATACACATTTACGTGTATATCAAATACCCCCACACTTATCTTTTTATTCTTCCTCGAATAAACTAAACTAAAATATGTCACACTTTCTTAGGAAACACGATTACATTTAGCGTATGCAACAAGCCATTAAACCCCTAGGTGTCCCTAGTAGGACGAGTGTTGTCTCGTGAGGGTTTTCAGCGGATACTACCCACAAAATCCAAAGCGCCTTATGTACGCGGATTAATCAAACAATATATTTAAAGTCTTACACATTCCAAGGACTTTACCTAACTTTAATGATAACGGTTTAGTCCTAAATTGTCCATCCCATTATTGGTGCAAAAATGAATAAAAAATTTCAAGCTGAATCGTAATTTCTTGATAACAATGTAATTGTTTTGAAGGTTAAGAGCACGGTGTCAACCAAATTTCTACACATCTACAATGTGCACCCAATCATTTATTCATATATATTTTTTGAATAATTTTGCATCGGTGTAACTGTATTGTATTGGATGTGAGTTATGCATAGATGAAGGAAAATTTTGTAAGTTCTAAAAATATTATTGATAAGAGGGCAAGTGTATTAGTTGAACTTCAAGCTACAAAAGATAAAGTAATACTAAGGCACATATGGACGTTTTGTTTCCTTTCATCTCCTCAACTGTAATCCTTGCTTCTAAGTACGGTATGATGGATGTGGATGGAACGGAAATGAATGCTTAATAGTCAAGAATGATGGATGACTATTTTATTCTAAGAGATTTTCTCTTCATTGCATTTTTTTCCTTTTTTTTCCTTTTTTTCTTTTTGCATGATGAATGATGAGTGGAGATGGAATGGAATGATACCGTACTATTTCATTTAATTCCTCCTCTACTAAGTGGATCATAACCAACACTTCATGAAACGAAAGTTTTGTGCCCTTGTTACTTTACTTCTATAACACTAATTCAACACACAAGTCTAGATTGATGTTATATAAAAAGCTGAAATAAATGATCAGAAAAGTTTCGTAAGATAGATAACCCATATAAAATAGATGTGGTATATGGTTATCCTACCTTGAAACAAGTAAGGAGTGGGTAGTGTAATATTGGTATAAGAAGTGATGTTTTTTAACCTTTAACAGTAAATCAGCAAAAAGGTTTTTGAGTATACCAATATAAGAAAACTTGTCGAAACATGAATGTAAAACGACTGAAACTTGGGTTTGAATAATGTAGGGTATCGAATAAGAACGCTACAATGAGTCATTTCTCCTTAATTGGGCCAAGTGGAATTTAGAACTTACAAATTTAAAATTTTGAGTGAGAAAAAAATATTATGCATGAAAACGAACTCAGAAAATCCAACAAATGTAGGTGCAAAATCATTTTTATTTGATTTTTTTATTATTATTTTTTACTTTCACATTCTAACATGTATAACAAGGGTTGACACGCTTACTCCAGAACAAGACTAACGTCTGCACAGTCTCAAGCTATCATCTTAAAAGGATATATTACGACTCAATGAATAAATAATGTTCGTTCCCATCACCCAACAATTCAACTTATCAAACAAAAACCAAGGTGTTATTTATGAATTTAAGTTAATCCTTGTTCAATGAATGACCTAGTTCATAAAATTTGATTGCTGATTCCCCCTCCCCCACTTGAGTGTGACTGTGACCTCACAGTCGTTAATCAGGCATATCTTAGTGAAAGGGAAAAAAATAAGAGTATATTTACATATGTACAAAAGAGGGTTAGTGCGTCTTACCAAATGTTATGTGGCTCATGGAGGACCATGAGCTCTTCCTCTTGGTTAGGTATTGGTACCAAGTAAGGTTTAAGTGTTGACCATTGACCTTGTAGGACGATACATCGGTTGGATTCTCAATTTCTACCGCATCATATGGAAAAACTGTCCGCACAGTGTAAGGTCCTATCGATCTAGATTTTAATTTACCCGGAAATAAATGCAATCTTGAGTCATACAACAGAACTTTTTGACCTAGCACGAAAGTTTTACGTAAAATTGATTTATCATGAAAAACTTTCGTTCTGTCCTTATAAATTCTTTCATTTTCTTAGGCATCGTTTCGAATTTTATCAAGTTCATTAAGTTGAAGCTTCCTAAGTTCACCTGCTTTCTCTAAGTCAAGGTTTAGAGTTTTTATTGCCCTTAACGCCCTATGTTCTAGTTCAACTGGCAAGTGACATGGCTTACCAAAAATCAACCGATAAAGGGACATACCCAAGTTTGTTTTGAAAGCGGTGTGGTAAGCCCAAAGAGCGTCGGTTAACTTTTAGGACCAGTCTTTGCGATTTTGATTCACAGTTTTCTCAAGGATTTGTTTAATCTGCCTATTTAATACTTCAACTTGCCCACAAGTTCGAGGATGGTAAGGAGTGGATAACTTGTGGGTTATCGAATACTTTCTCATGAGGCCTTCAAAAGAACGATTACAGAAATGTGTCCCGTTGTCGCTGATTATTGTGCGAGGTGTGCCAAACCTAGAAAATATTTCTTTTCAGAAGTGCATAACAACCTTATTATCGTTTGTTTTACATGGAACAGCTTCAACCCATTTAGAAACATAATCGACAGCTAAGAGAATGTAAAGGTTCCCAAAAGAATCATGGAAGGGTCCCATGAAATCTATACCCCAAACGACCTCTAGAATGGGATTTAAGGGCATTATATTTCGTTTACCAATTTTCCCTAAGAAATGACATCGATCACAAGTTTTGCAAAATGTGTAAGCGTCTTTGAAAAGATTGGGTCGGTAGAAACCCGATTGGAGAACGTTTTCGGCTACCATTTTGGGACCGAAGTGACCACCACAGGCTTGGTCATGACATGAAGAGAGGACACAGCGAGTTTTAATGTTGGGAACACATCTTCAGATGATTTGGTCTGGACAATATTTGAAAAGATAAGGGTCGTCCCAATAGAAATGTTTCACTTGAGAAAAGAATTTTTGTTTATCCTTCTTAGACCAAAAATAAGGGGTCTGCTTGGTGACTAAGTAGATGACAATGTCAGCGAACCAAGGATCAGTGGATAAAGAAAAGAGCTGTTCATTCGGAAAATTTTCATTGATCGGAAGAGAAGAAAATGGGGCATTTGTAAGACGAGACAAGTGGTCCGCAATAATGTTGTCGGATCCTTTTTTATCCTTAATGATAATGTCAAATTCTTGAAGTAGAAGGATCCAACGAATGAGACGAGCCCTAGCATCCTTTTTAGAGAAAAGGTACCTAAGTGCGGACTAATCAATATGAATAGTGATGTGTGAGCCAACTAGATATGGTCTGAATTTTTCTAGAGCGAAAACGACTGCCAACAGTTCTTTTTCAGTGGTCGTATAATTGATTTGAACATCATTCAAAGTCTTGCTCGCATAGTAAATGACATAAAGAATTTTATCGAAACATTGTCCTAAGACAGCGCCTACAGCGAAATTCGAGGCATCACACATGATTTCAAAAGGCAGCTTCCAGTTCGGAGAGTAGATGATAGGAGCAGAGACAAGTTCATTTTTGAGATTCTCAAAAGATGAAATGCAATCAGAATTGAAGTCGAAAGGAACATCCTTACCAAGAATATTGGTAACACCCCGCATTTTTAAGATAATAAAATAAGAATAACTTAATTAAACATTCAGAATTAAGTAAAATGTACTGCGCCATTGCGTCCGTCTTGAAATTCTGGTCAAAATAGACACCTGGTCTGCGTAAATCAAACACCGTACGAAGAAGTTATTGAGGTTTGAAATTTGTATATGCGTAGTAAGAATATATATGTATATATTAGGTTCAAAAATTCAAAAATGGGTCTAGAAATTCGAAAATCAGTTCAAAATTCAAAATTTCAGAAGGCGGAAGATTTCCCTCCTAGGTGGGTCAACACCCTCAAGGGTGGGTCGACACCGGGGTCGACCCCCTCAAGGGTGGGTCTACCCACCTACGGCAGATTTTGGCAGATTAGGGTTTTTGAGTTTCTGGACGATTCTGATAGCTTTTGGTCAAATCTGAGGGTCCTGTTTGCTCCATACACCAATAAGTAAGACCTTAGACCTAACACTAAACCTCATAATTTGGCGGCTACGCTGGAACTCTGCCATTACTCTCTCTCTCTCCTCAAATATATTCAGATAATGGAAGATTAGATTAAGGGAAAATCATAGAAGATTAGATCTAGACCAGATCCAGGATCTGGAAAACTTACAAGGTGAGTGGATTTAAGCCATATTATTTTAGATTGTGGTACATAATCGTTTAGCATTCCCCATTTTATTAATTGTGAAATTGCCAGATTAATTATAATTTGTTGTTGTAATGAGTTGAAATGTTAATTAGAATATGTCACGAAATTCCTATGTTTAATTGGCTAAAGTATTTAATGTTTACCTGTTGGAGAAAATAAACTTGTTAGGACATGAATAGCCAATTCAATGATTGTAACTACATGATTTACTTGTGACATATTATTAAGTAATTGACATGTAACTTTCTAGATTTGAATAATTACCCGATTAAATGCTTACATGTCAAAAATTAGAATTAAATACATGTTAAAAGGGACATGCACCAAAATATAGGCATAACTTGACGATATGTAAATTGGATTACAGTAAACATATGAAGAGGATAATATGCCAAAAATTTACATGGAAAAGGGATAACTATTAAAATATGAACATGCCTAAATACGCAATAATTTGAAACTATAACGCATTAGACACGAGGTTAGATTGCACTTGTGATAGAAGTCTGCCCAGACCTGCCCGACCTATCCAACATTCAAAAGTGGTAAATCTAATGTGAGAGGTCTAAGTGCATAACTAAAAATGGTGCTAAGGCACGAGGTTAAGTCGACTTGTGGTAGAAGTCTGCATGGACGCACCCGGCAAATCCAGTGTCCACAAGTATAGGCATAATGTGAGAAGTCTAGGCATATGTATGTACATATATATAAATATATGTGTATAACAAGATATGAATAAATGGAAATAATAGTAATTGAATGTCTAACTTAGAAAATAAGAAAGGAAGGGATGTAGTGGACTGAGTTAGTGTGATGTGAAGGAAAAGTGATGTATCTCCCTAAATGAACTATTTCTGAGAACGTGGTTGCAAGTAAGCCACAATAAATAAAGTAAAAAAAGTAAAGAAATTACTTGCTACCACGAATTTAAATGGGAATACGTTATCAAAATAAATCACCGATTCCTTTTATCAAACTAATAAGGTGCATGAAGTATTTTCCTTAAATAGAATAAGGAATATATATTACAGTAAATAAAAAATAATAGCTTACAACAGTAAATGGTTTAAAAGGGGAATGATAATCACCTATTATAAATAAATAACATTAATGAAAGTGTTGTATAATAGGTGGACTTGTCCAAGGGACAAAGTAAAGATTATAACTTAGGTTATAATAAACTATTAAGGAAACGGGATAACTGGCGAAATGAGAGAAGGGACACTTAATTGTAAATTAAGTAATGAGTAAATAGGGAAAACTAGAAGCCAATTGAGAAAAAGGGGGAAAATATATGAAATATAAGAAGTTGTACTTGATTATAAATTAAGTAACCTGAAAGCTTGGAAGTCTGAAACCTGTTGATAAGAATGGTTAGGCTTGTCCTAGGGACAAGAGGAAATTATAACATAGGTTATAATAAATGGGTAGAGAAACTTATTAATGGGCCTTAGTTAATATAACTAAGTTAATAAGTAAACAACAATAAGTTGTAAAGACGGTGGAAATGGAATTATGATTATATAAGAAGAATGAGGAAAACTTATGAAATGAAATAAGTTATATTTAATCATAAGTGGTAAGTGACATGTTGATTGGAAAACATGTGAACTAAGAGATACTTAATAACATATTAAGTAGAACATGTTATTGTGAAATCAAACAAGAATATAAAAGAGATTGTGGATTACAGACCTTGGGCCACAATCTAGAGAATAACATGTTGTGGGAATATTAATAAACTTAATAGGTTAAGTTATATGACTGAAATTAATAAGCAAGAAGAACTTGGTAACTTGATTAAGAATTCAATATGAATTGGAATAACCAAGTTAACTGGAAACCTAATGTGGTGAGGCAAGCGCGTAAAAGAATGCTTAGACATAAGGTCTAACAACATATTAAATAGAGGCGCTTGGACCAGTCCTTTTTTGTCCGAGACAGTGTGATAGGGGGTTCTCATTCTTGGCTTAGTGGTGAGCGAGAGACTCTTACCCCTACACATCCCAAAGGGGGTTGGTTAGGCAAGAGGGCCTGGACAGACGAAAGGATGGCCGTAAAAAAAGGAGCTGGGGTATCGATGTAATGCCACGGCGGAATGTAGCCGTCTCCATTTGGGTTGTCACATCTGGTATCAGAGCTTAGGTTTAGGATTCCTATATAAATAGTGGGTGAACATATTTGTATTTTTAAAAATATAAATATTATATATATACCTAGATCCATAAAGGAACCCACTAAATAGAAAGAGTATAATATGGTAAGAAATGGGATGCTTGTCTTGTACACTAAAGGAAAGAATATGGAAATTTGAGACACTTAGGAAGTTCGGTTGGGAAGTGTACAATATACTTTGTACAGAAGGAAAGTAAATCCCATATGATTAGTATTTTAGGTTAGTGGATTTGGCAGTAAAACCTTATAGATTGGAAAAGGTTAAAAAAGAGAAATACTAAATGGATTAGGAATATATATAGTTGAGAGAATTGACCTTGGGGAGTGTCTTGGAAAGCCTAGAAAAATTGGAAACCCGCTTTGAGTCTATCCACATTATTAACTTTTAAGAACTTGGAATTATAAAAGATATGGGAAATTTGTTTATGGTGTTTTCAAGTTTTAATCTTAAAAGTTATAATTTTAAAATATGTAAAGAAGTACACATATTGAGTTTTAACGAAAAATTCTCTTAGAAAAAGGTGCATATTATATAGCATGTATAGCTCGCTAGATTTCTTGTTATATTTCATACAAGAGTTTTTTAATAAAGAGAGATTTTAAATCTCTATTCTTATGACAACCCTTTTTGATAAATTATTTTAAGACAATTTTGTTGGGTGGACAAAATAAGTGTAGAAATTAAGAATAGAGTGGACGTTTGCACCTTGTAGTAAGAGACTAAACTGACCTCATAGGTAAGAAAAAGTCATAAACCCGATAGAGAAAATAGTTGTCCGTATCTACTCCAGTTTTGTGATTTGGAAAAAAAATGAATGATAATTTAAATTTTTAAGATGACATGTTTTTATGGTTTGGCAAAAGAAAGTTTTCATAAGGAAAATAAAGTTTTGGCACTTTTAATTTTTGGAAGTAAAAGGGCCAAACCATGTTCTAAAAAGTATGGTGTAGGTAAGGATTAGTGCCTATGAAAGACAGGAAAATTTTGAGGCTATAAAGTAAATAGCAAGAATAATCTTGGAATAATAGTGAGTTCCCGTAGAATGCGTAAGCATTGGAAAGCCAAGGATGTTGCTTGAAATAATTGTTGGTACACAGCTAGGACTAGTGGCGACTACTAGATAGAAAAAGTGGCAAATAAGTGTTAGACCCTGTTACTAATTTTCAGGTTAGGGGTAAAACCCGTTACTACATTTCGTTTGGGATCATTCCATTATATTGTTCTTGTTAGTAAGATAGGGTAACACATGAACCTATTGTGGATGCCATGGTTTGGACTTTTCTGACAGAAGGGGAAATAGTCCCGAGATTCTTGGCCCATATTAGTAGCTGTGTAGTGTGTTTGTTCTCCTGTTTTAGTTGGAAGACTAGAAGCTTATTTAAATTTAAACTAAGAATAGATGATTAAATAAGCTAAGAAAAGAAAAATAGTACAACTAAACAGGAAACAGAAAATTCAATAAAGCAACAAAAATGGAAAATTATGAGAAAAGATGGATAAAGATAAAACTTTCCAAGATAAGATGAAAAAGAAAATCAGTAACAAAGGAAATTTTCTTATGTTGGCTGTGCATGGATAGAAAAATAGGGAATCTTTATAAATAGTTACATAAAAATCCAAGTACGGCTAGAAAAAGGTTGAAACAGAAAAGCGGGAGATGTAGGGTTTTCTGTTTTCCACCTTTTTGTAACATAAGAAATTGAATTTAGAAAATTAGATTTTTTTCTGAAATTCGAAAAATAAAGTTGGTTGGTAGGATTATGGATGCAACAATTGGATGAACTATGCTCTTACTCAGTAAGAGTGTGGGAAAATTTGGATGAAAATGCTTTTTGATTTTCAAAATATTGCATTCATGTAGAACTGCCAGTATATTTAGGATGTGAGCATCATATTTTTAAAGGATTTTTGGGAAAATTTGCGTACACATAGGAGGTACCGCCTAGGCATACATGCATTATTATGTTGTGATTCACTTTGCACAAGTGCACAATCTTTGCAAGAATTGGATGCACACATAATGGATGTATATTATGCGAGGGGTTAATTGATTTTACCCTTACCAAATTTCGGGGACGAAATTTCATAAGGGTGGGAGAATGTAACACCCCACATTTTTAAGACAATAAAATAAGAATAACTTAATTAAATATTCAGAATTAAGTAAAACGGTCTGCGCCATTGCGTCCACCTCGAAATTCTGGTCAAAATAGACACCTGGTTTGCGTAAATCGAACACCGTACGAAGAAGTTATTAAGGTTTGAAATTTATATACGCGTAGGAAGAATATATATACATATATTAGGTTCAGAAATTCAAAAATGGGTCCAGAATTTCGAAAATTGGTTCAAAATTCAAAATTTTAGAAGGCGACATATTTCCCGCCCAAGTGGGTCGACACTGGGGTCGACCCCCTCAAGGGTGGATCTACCCATCTGCGGCAGACTTTGGCAAATTTGGGTTTTTGAGTTTCTGGACGATTCTGATAGCTTTTGGTCAAATCTGAGGGTCCTGGTTGCTCTATACACCTATAAATAAGATCTTAGACCTAACCCTAAACCTCAAAATTTGGCGGCTACGCTGGAGCTCTGCCATTACTCTCCCTCTCTCTTCTCAAATATATTTAGAAATTTAGATTCATAAATTAGAAAATCTTAAATTTAGATCTAGAGGGAAGAGATTGATATTATTTTTAGGCGTTCATAATTACATGAAAAGGAAGGTAGCATTCCAAATCCGATCTATTCAATTTTTCCTCCTCTTTCTTTTCCCTTTCTCTTTTAGAAAAAAATGGTAAATCCATGATTATTAGTTTCTGAATTCAATTAGGGGAAAACCATGGAAGATTAGATCTAGACCAAATCCAGGATTTGGAAAACTTACAAAGTGAGTGGATTTAAGCCATATTATTTTAGATAATGGTACATAATCGTTTAGCATTCCCCTTTTTATTAATTGTGAAATTGCCAGATTAATTATAATTTGCTGTTGTAATGAGTTGAAATGTTAATATGAATATGTCATGAAATTCATATGTTGAATTGGCTAAAGTATTGAATGTTTACTTGTTGGAGAAAATAAATTTGTTAGGATATGAATAGCCAATTCAGTGATTGTAACTACATGATTTACTTGTGACATATTATTAAGTAATTGACTTGTAACTTGCTAGATTTGAATAATTACCCAATTAAATGCTTACATGTCAAAAATTAGAATTAAATACATGTTAAAAGGGACATGCGCCAAAATATAGGCATAACTTGACGACATGTAAATTGGATTATAGTAAACATATGAAGAGGATAAAAGGGATAACTATTAAAATATGAACATGCCTAAATATGCAATAATTTGAAACTGTAACGCCTTAGACACGAGGTTAGATTGCACTTGTGATAGAAGTCTGCCCGGACCCGCCCGGCCTGTCCAGCATTCACAAGTGGTAAATCTAATGTGAGAGGTCTAAGTACATAACTAAAAATGGTGCTAAGGCACGAGGATAAGTCGACTTGTGGTAGAATTCTGCCCGGACCCGCCCCGCAAATCCAACGTCCACAAGTGTAGGCATAATGTGAGAGGTCTAGGCATATGTATGTACATATATATAAATATATGTATATAGCAAGATATGAATAAATGGCAATAATAGTAATTAAATTTCTAACTCAGAAAATAAGAAAGGAAGGGATATAGTGGACTGAGTTAGTGTG
Source organism: Allium sativum (assembly GCA_030737875.1). Taxonomy (NCBI): domain Eukaryota; kingdom Viridiplantae; phylum Streptophyta; class Magnoliopsida; order Asparagales; family Amaryllidaceae; genus Allium; species Allium sativum. The sequence goes on from CM060920.1 coordinate 736,821,814, forward strand.
ATGCCAAGGAAAAGTGATGTATTTCCCTAAATGACCTATTTTTGAGAACGTGGTTGCAAGTAAGCCACAGTAAATAAAGTAAGAAAAGTAAAGAATTAAGGACTACCACGAATTTAGATGGGAATTCGTTATGAAAATAAATCACTGATTCGTTCTATCAAACTGATAAGGTGCATGAAATATTTTCCTTAAATAGAATAAGGAATATATATTACAGTAAATGAAGAATAATGGCTTACAACAGTAAATGGTTTAAAAGGGGAATGATAGTCACCTATTATAAATAAATAACATTAATGAAAAAGTTGTATAATAGGTGGACTTGTCCAAGGGACAAAGTAAAGATTATAACTTAGGTTATAATAAACTATTAAGGAAACGGGATAACTGGCGAAATGAGAGAAGGGACACTTAATTGTAAATTAAGTAATCAGTAAATGGGGAAAACTAGAAGCCAGTTGAGAAAAAGGGGGAAAATATATGAAATATAAGAAGTTGTACTTGATTATAAATTAAATAACCTGTAAGCTTGGAAGTCTGAAACCCATTGATAAGAATGGTTAGGCTTGTCCTAGGGACAAGAGGAAATTATAACATAAGTTGTAATAAATGGGTAGAGAAACTTATTAATGGGTCTTAGTTAATAGAACTAAGTTAATAAGTAAACAACGATAAGTTGTAAAGACGGTGAAAATGGAATTATGATTATATAAGAAGAATGAGGAAAACTTATGAAATGAAATAAGTTATATTTAATCATAAGTGTTAAGTGACATGTTGATTGGAAAACAAGTGAACTAAGAGATACTTAATAACATATTAAGTAGAACATGTTATTGTGAAATCAAACAAGAATATAAAAGAGATTGTGGATTACAGATCTTGGGCCACAATCTAGAGAATAACATATCATGGGATTATTAATAAACTTAATAGGTTAAGTTGTATGACTGAAATTAATAAGCAAGAAGTACTTGGTAACTTGATTAAGAATTCAATATGAATTGGGATAACCAAGTTAATTGGAAACCTGATGAGGTGAGGCAAGCGCGTAAAAGAATGTTCAATCATAGGGTCTAACAACATATTAAATTGAGTTGCTTGGACCAGTCCGCACGTTTGAGGGTAAATAACCCAACGAGGTAGATCATCGTGGTGTTATAAGGCACGAGGGGAGCGTACATTCTTCTGATTGTTCCGATGGTTTCGATGGACTGGAAGGGGAAGAAAGCGACTTCCTGAAATACGTAAGGTGCTCCTAGTAGCCCTTTGTGCGGTAACAGATGTTCTAGGCTGTGCTCACAGAGGTTGGGTTTGCGCGTAACTACTAGGTGGGTAGGCCTTGACTGCAGAAGTAGCTATGCAGTCATAATGTTGTGACGCAGTGACACAAGGTGATTCGGCAGTCGCCTCAACAGGGAGGCGGAGGGTCATGACCAACAAGTATAGTAGATCGTCGGATACCTGTCATCGACAGCCTGTGGGATGCGAAAAGACTAGAGCTAAACCCAAGATACCATTCATTCTTCACTATCGGGATAAGGGGTTGAGGGGAGATGCCAAATGAATGTTTCGATTGTTTGTTATTAAGGGCAGTCGCTTAACTCTTGTAGTCTTTACTAGTTGAGGGAGGGTCCGAGGTGGGGCCATAGCCACCGTGAAAACAGACCCTATGTAATGACCCGAAAATCCGGTCCAATTTGAGTTGACCAAAAACACAAGTCCAACCCCAAATTAAACTGAAAATCAGGAAATTAATAGAAAGAAAACAGAGGGTGAGGAAAGATAAGATAGAAACTTAGAATAGAAGAAGAAGGAGAACACAACATCAGAGTAATACGAACCTCACAGCGGAACGAATAACATATAATAGATAACATATCCTTGAAATAAAATCAGTGTATGTATACAATAACATTATCAGAGTACAACACTTACAACACAGCGGAAATAAACTATAGCTATATAATCCTGAAGCCACCTGCTCCAAGCTCTTCTAGTAAATCTGTAAATCCCGACTACTTGACTGCCTGTACAAAATTGGGCACCCAAGACTTTAGGGAAAACAAAACAAAATAAACTCCGGGTCAGTCATGGGACTGGTATGAGTAAACAGTTTAAAACAGTTTGAACAAGTAAACGATATCTCATAAGACCACGTCGTATAACGGAACGGGTTTTTCCCTTATGAGAATCCAAATTATCTTTATATCAAAAACCCTTTTAATATTATAATAATGTCTATCAACCACAATATAATAATCATCTAGCAGAAACGCTTTCATCGCACGTTCTACATATATAGTATAAAATCAAAACCGCAAGCACGTATTGGGTAATGGATTTCCAACTATGACAAGGTATGGAACCACCTTTCGCTAATGTACCTCTAGAAACGAATACACTGGGTTCAACAAGAACATCTTGCAACCCGGCCACACATGACCGACCACTCATTTCGCTTGAGTGTATCGAATGTATATCACCAACGGTTGGGATCAGCAACCGTTTCCCGAATGGGACAGCATCAACAATAGATTTTTAGAAGTAAATAAAACTCTAGATCAGGTGATTATACACCCTACTTCGGTGCGACCGACTTAGCCATGATGCCTGCCCGATTTCTGTCATTTACCGGATGTGAGGCTAGAAGCTACGATTTATCATCACACCAGATTCACTTTGAATGCCACATCGTCAAATCCATCAAATCACCGATTGACGTCCTCAACCATACATTATGTGTTAGCTAAAAGAAGTTTCCTTCTCCGCTTCCACTCTTGGTACGGTTGAAGAAATCAATGTACGTGACCTTTCTGGAAATACTCTGTCATACATTCTGTAACAACCCGTATTTTTGAATAACATGTTATAACATAAATGGAGGCAGAATTAAACTGTAAAATCTGAATCAAGGGAAACGGGCTATGCCATTGCGTTCGTCTCGGAAAAATACGCGAAATAGAGTCCGAGTTTTCGAAAATCGGAGTCCGTATGACCAAGATATGGCCTCGCGAAGTTTCACGAAAAATTCCCAAATTAAAGTATACTTAATTAAGTAAAATGGGTTGCGCAGAGAAATATATATATATATTGATATATATATATATATATAATTGAAAATTAAATAAATAAATATGCAAAAATGTTCAAAACAGCGAATTGGGAGAGGAGAATAACCGAACCGGCCGATTTTTGAGGTCGACCCGAGCTCGCTGGGTCGACTAGGGGTTAATCCAGGGTGTTTGGCTGTCAACCCGTGGGCCGATTCGCTCAAATGCAGATTTTTCATTTGAATGGTTCTCATGGTTCATCTTTAATCTAAAGGCCTTAGATGGTTCCTACACTTGACTTCTTCCCCAAGACATGCTTTGATGGCTTGGATTGAATCTAGGTTTAATCCTATGGCCTAAAACACTTGCCTAATCTATAAATAAGACCCTAACCTACCCTAAATCATCATTATTCATTCATACAACTAAACTATGGCAAAATCAATCCTCTCATGGCCTCCACTCTCTTCATAAAATTCCTAAATAAATTTCTAGGTGATTTTCCATGCATACAAGTGTTTTCAAACTTGTATGAGCATCATTAGTTTGCATTCAAGTCAAGTTCTTATATTAGCATCATAAAGAAAGAGTCTTGATCATTTTGGCTCAAGGGTTTTGCTTGCATTTTGGGTTTAATTGATTTCATAAGGGCTTTGTCATATTTTTGTGACTTCTTAAGCATTGTAAGCCCTATTCTACTTTCATACTTAAACTCTAAAGTTAAATGTATGATATGCAAGTTTATCATGTTGTGATATGCAAGTTTATATGCAAGTTTATCATGTTGTGATATGCAAGTTTATATGCAAGTTTATCATGTTGTGATATGCAAGTTTATATGCAAGTATGCCAAGTTATGTTATGCAAGTTTGGGTTGAACATTTTGTTCATGCTATCATGTTATGCAAGCTTATTTTGGGTTTATGAACATAAAGCTTTAAGCTTTATGCCAAAGGTTTCATTTTAGCAACATGTAAGTTATCATATCTCTTATGATAACTTGCATGTGAGGCTAAATGCGAACTTATGGCCATCTCTACATGTCATTTAGCACCATGTATCACCAATATGCTAAGTTTGGTTTTATGCATGCTTTTGAGGCCTAAAAATGTAATATGCAAGTGTATGAACATTTCATATGCCACCATGTTAAGCTTGTGGCTTCAATACCTTTATGTCATGATTATGCCAAGTTCCCTCTTTCTATCCTTTATGCGCTATTGCGATATGTAAGCGATGGGATTGCGTTTGGGGTTGGGTAAACTTAAAAGACATAAAACATAAGCTTGGGAATTTACCTATTAAGTTAGGTCTACCAATTGGGAATTTACCTATTAAGTTAGGTCTACCCAATTGCTTGAAAACTTGTAACATGTTTTGGAAACATGATGGACATGACACTTAGAAAAGATAAGTGTGGCCAACTCGAGGTTGGGTTGAGTTTGTAGCGTAAACCTACCCGGAACCGACCGGCTTAACTAGTTGCTACAAACAATAGGACCCAATGTGAGAAGTTGGTCATGTTGTACCTTGAACCCGAGGTTAGACCAAGTTGTGGTGCAAAGCTACCCGGACCCGCCCAGCTTAACTAGTAACCACAACAAGGTCTAATGTGAGAGGTTAAGGCGCATTAAATTAATTAATGCCTCGTGATTAGGTTTAAGTCATGGTCCACTTAATACTTAACCAATTTGGGCTTGGTAGATTAATCAGGGTTAAGTCGTGAACTCATCGTTACACTTAACCAAGTTAATCCAGGATTAGCAAGAGGGTTAAACCGTACTTAACCCACTAGAAAAATCATAGCAATGGGGGCCCACTCCAGCAGTAATCCCAAGTTAGTATCATCATGACCCTAGGGACTAGGCTAGGGTGGGGGCACGATTACTGGACTAGAGGTAAGTGACCAAAAGCGACGGCAGAGGGTACGCCGGTGTAGTTCCGGGCGGACTCTGGTCGTGCACATAGTCCGTAGCCGGAGAAAACATGCACGGGTACCAGTAGATCGGGACTGTGCACTCATGTTCATGGTGTCCAGGGGTTGACACCCTAGGGCTTGATACACCCGAAGGGTGGACCCGACACAGTTCGACTACAATTATGATTGGGCCGTATTGACACCAACACGTGACGAGTTAGGCTTAGGGAGCCGATCGACTAGACCGTTTGGTTGGACCTTGTATTAGGGTCATTTCATGTTATTGGGCCAAAGCTTGGGCCAAGGGATCAATACTTGTTTATTCAAGTCATGTTAGTTTGCTAGTACACCTGTGGTGCAAAACCTTAATCATGATTATGCGATGACACCTTTATCTACCTTGTTAGTTAATCATCATGCTAGTATATTGTTATCCTTATGTTCATCCCTGTTGCTCATGCCAGTTAACTTTATCAGTTTACATTGATTTAGTAGGGCTTACTCAGTCTTTTTGACTGACCTGTTGTCTTTCGCCTCTTTTCTTCCGTTTCCCCCCCCCCCCCCAGGTTCTCAGGGAGGGAATACTGGAGCTTAGCTTGGATTTCGGACTGCTTGCTTGTGGGATTTCAGCTCATGTACGGTTTCGACATGAAGCTAGCTATGGTTACCACTTAATTGGGGATAGCACTTATTTATTTCAGTTTTTCAGTTGATGTTGTTTTATCTAGACTTGTTTATTTGGAAAGCTATGTTGTACCAGACTTGTTTTGAAATGTTTTGAAATCTTCCGCTGTTTTATCTACGTTATTTACTCTGTTTACATATATACATATGTTCTTGTTCTGCCTATATATATCATTATGCATGTTTACCTGATTCAAACGCCCCTCCAAAGTCAGAGTGCTTGCAAGAGCCACCCTGGTGGAGGTGGGGTGTTACATTTGGTATCAGAGCATATGGTACGAGAAGGAACAAAAAGGCTTTTAGAAAACTTTTGGAAAACTATTTTCAAAACCAAGTATAAAGTATTTTCCAAAGAAAAGTCTAGTTTATTTTAAAGGCTATTCCCCAAAAAGCCATTAGCAAAATTCCTTCGTTTTTCTCCATTCTGAATCTGTCTTTTTCTTTGTTTTCAGTATGGCCGATAACTTTGCTATTCCGGAGGGAGTACACGTACCTGTTTGGTATAGGAGACTTTTGGAGGCTAGGGCGACCGAAGCCGGCCCCGCAGATGTTCCTCCTCCTCGTCCTCCGGTAGTTAATGTTCCTCCTCCTCCGGTGGTTAATGTTCCTCCTCCTCCTGTCGCTGAGGTTCCTCTTCCTCCTCCCCCTCAGCATCCTTAAGTGAACTTCGCAAAGACTTGCAAAGATTTCAAAGCAATGGGTGGCAAGAACTTTCAAGGACTGAGACTTTTGTAGAGGCCAGAAATTGGTTGAAAGAGACCGAGGATTTGTTTGCTATCTTTGGGTTAGACGATCAGAGGAAGCTCTTGCTGGCGGTTTGGCTTATGAAGGATGAAGCCGCTTATTGGTGGGAAGTCACCAATGGTACTAGGCCTGTTGAGACTTGGGCCGATTTCAGGGCAAGATTCGTGCTTAAGTTTCTATCTTCTGCTGAGGAGAATCTGCAAATGGAGAGGTTCATAACTTTGAAACAAGGAGATATGTCTGTCAAAGAATATGTGAACAAGTTCAATCAGTTAGCTCGTTTTGGCTTGGATATGGTGAATACTCCTCAGAAGAAGGCTCTTCGTTTTGCTAGAGGATTGAATGAGCCGTTGCAGGGATTGGCTATGTCGCATATTCCCCATGGGGCCACGTTTGAGAGTTTGATTGATATGGCGTTACTTCAGGGAGATGTCAAGAAAGAAACCAAGATGAATGATACTCAAGCCAAGAAGACTGATTCCCAGGGAAAAGGAAATCAGGGTAATCCAAGTGGTCAGAGCAGTCAAGGCAATCAGAACAAGAACAAGAGTCAAGGCAACAAGGGGAACAACAACAAGGGCAATAACAACAAGGGCAAGAACAACAAGGGGAAGTGCCATTATTGCAGTTCAGTTGGGCATCTTATTAAGGATTGCAAGAAGAGGAAAAGGAAGAATGGTGAATGCTTTTTCTGCGGTGAGACTGGACATTTCAGTAAGGATTGCCCGAGGAAGCAAAGGGCAAGGCCACGGTCAGACTCATCGTGCTGGACCTTCAGGAGGGCAAGTTCATGCTCTTAATGTCGCTCCAGTTCCCGATCGAGGTAGTATTTCTGTTGAGAGCCTTGTATATATTTCTGATTTTCCAGTTCGTACCTTGTTTGATTCTGGTGCATCGCATAGCTTTATCTCATCTGATCTTGTTGATAGTTTGCACCTTAGTACTAGCTTGGTAGATGATCCCGTCTGTGTCTCAAATCCTATTGAGGGTTCCGCCCATTTGTCTATGATATGTGGGGATTTGAGGATCTCTATACTGAGTGTAGAGTTCTTGTGCAGTGCTTATGTTCTTGGTTTTAGGGGATACGGATTGATATTGGGCATGGATTGGCTGTCCAGATATGGAGCCGTTCTTGATTGTGAGCATAGGGTTGTGAGGCTCGTGACTCGCCTCGGAAACACCCTAGAGATTTCTTGTGATCCGAGAGGTCCCGTCATGTTGTGCTATCTGGAATCACTCGACACTTCAATGGAAACTCTTCAGTCTGTGAGAGTGGTTCGAGAGTATCCGGATGTTTTCGATGAAGTTAGGGGGTTGCCCCCTAAGCGAGAGATGGATTTCCGCATTTATCTGGTGGATAATGCAAAGCCTGTTTCTTTGCCCGTTCAGCACATGGCTCCGCGTGAAAGGCGGGAGCTAAGTAAGCAAGTGAAAGAGTTGCTTGAGAAGAACTTTATTAGACGAAGTATATCTGAATGGGGAGCGCCTGTGGTATTTGCTACCAAGGCGGATGGTTCTCTCCGACTTTGCGTTGACTATTGAGAGTTGAATAAGCTGACTAAGAAGAACAGACACCCGTTACCGAGGATTGATGATCTCTTTGACCAGCTTGTCGGTGCTTCTGTTTTCTCTCAGCTTGATCTTGCTACGGGGTTCCATCAGCTCAGGGTAGCTGAAGATAGTATAGACAAGACTGCGTTCAGAACTCCAGATGGATTCTTCGAATGGCTTGTCATGCCGTTCGGCTTGACTAATGCACCCGCATATTTCGTGGACTTGATGAGTAGGGTGTTCAGGGAGTTCTTGAACAAGTTTGTCGTGGTCTTCGTAGATGATATTCTGATCTTCTCTAAGGATGAGGAAGAGCACGCAAGGCATCTCATGGAGGTGATGGATACGCTTGGAGCGCATCAGTTGAAGGCCAAGTTCTCCAAGTGTCACTTTTGGAGAAGGGAAGTTAGATTCCTTGGGCATATAGTATCTAAGCAAGGCTTAGCGGTGGATCCCGCTAAGGTAGTGGCAGTTCAGGATTGGAAGACTCCAAGGAATGCAACCGAAGCGAGAAGTTTTCTAGGTCTTGCGGGTTTCTACCGGAAGTTCATCAAGGACTTCGCAAAGATATCTGCTCCTCTCACTAAATTGACGAAGAAGAATTTAGTTTTTGCTTGGAGCATAGAATGCGAGCTTGCTTTTCAGAAGCTCAAGAGAGCTCTCACATCAGCACCTGTTCTAGCTTTGCCCGATGGAGGGAAGTTATTTACAGTATACACCGATGCATGTGGCACGGGGTTAGGAGCTGTTCTTATGCAAGAAGGAAGAGTGATATGCTTTGGCGGTAGACAACTCAAAGTGCATGAGAAGAATTATCACACTCATGACTTAGAGTTGGCAGCAATAGTATATGCACTCAAGGCTTGGCGCCATTATCTTCTGGGAGAAAGATTTGAGCTTTATACCGATCACAAGTCATTGAAGTATCTCTTTTCTCAGAAGGATCTAAATCTGAGGCAACAAAGATGGATGGAATTCTTGGCGTCCTACGATTTTGAGATAGCTTATACCCCTGGCAAGGGGAATGTGGTAGCAGATGCATTGAGTAGAAGAAGGTTGACCCTAAGTCCTCTATTCGTTGAGATGAAGAATTTAGAGTATGTGGCAACCTTTGATTTCTCTTTGGCGATTGAGTCGATGACCGGTTCTTTAGCATCTCTGGAACTCAGACCTACCCTTCTTGATCAAGTTGGGGCTTCGCAGAGAGAAGACCCTCAGATAGTTGAGATTATGGATAAGCTAATTCGAGGAGAGACGTCTAGTCATCTCGCTCGATATTCTATTGATGACAAGGGTTGGCTGAGGAGAGACGGAAGGTTATGTGTTCCAATGGTAGAAGATCTAGTAAGAAGAGTTCTTGAGGAAGTGCATCGCTCTAAGTTGACTATACATCCGGGCGGAGATAAGATGTATAAAGATATGAAGCGCATTTTCTTTTGGCCTGGGATGAAGAAGGATATGGCAGAATTTGTCTCTAGATGTATCATTTGCCAGCAAGTTAAGGCCGAGTCGAAGAAGCCCGGTGGGCTATTGCATCCTCTAGACGTCCCACTATGGAAGTGGGAGAGTATTTCCATGGATTTTATCGATGGGCTACCAAGGTCAAGGAAAGGGAATACGAGCATTTGGGTTATTGTGGATAGACTTACGAAGAGTGCTCGTTTCATTCTGGTGAAGAGCAAGAGGACCGCATCTTGGCTAGCGTCTGTATATCTTCGTGAGATTGTGAGACTACATGGAGTCCCTTCTAGTATAGTCAGTGACCGTGACCCAATCTTTACAAGTCAATTCTGGAATAGCTTGCAAGAAGCTATGGGCACAAGGTTGAATCTAAGTACGGCTTATCACCCACAGACGGACGGTCAAACCGAAAGGGTGAATAGGGTACTCGAGGATCTGTTGAGGCTTTGTATTCTGGATTTTGGTGGTACTTAGGAAGACCATCTTCCTCTTGTTGAGTTTGCATATAATAACAGTTATCAGGCAAGCATAGGGATGGCACCATTTGAAGCTTTATATGGGAGGCCGTGCAAGTCGCCTACATGTTGGTGGGAGACTACAGATGAGCTTATACTTGGGCCTGATATGATCAGAGATACATCCGAGAAGATCGAGTTGATTCGGAGACGGATGAAAGCGGCCCAAGACCGACAGAAATCCTATGTTGATAAGCGAAGAACGGATTTGGAGTTTGATGTTGGGGATATGGTTTTCGTGAAGGTTTCTCCTTTGCGGAATGTGGTCCGATTTGGAGCTGTTGGGAAGTTGGCACTGAGGTTTGTTGGACCATTCCCTATTATAGAGAGAATCGGGCAGATGGCTTATAGAGTGAAGTTGCCCGAGAAGCTTGCTGGAGTACACGATGTTTTTCATGTCTCGCATCTCCGGAAGTGTTTACATGAATCAGCAGAGGTTGTTGAGCCAAGTGTTCTAAAAGATGTAGAAGTGGAGAAAGAGGCTACCTTGAGGAGAGCACCGATTCGTATCTTGGGGACGGAGACCAAGAAGCTAAGGAATCGAGAGGTCAAATTGGTGAAGGTTCAATGCGGTGAAGCCGAAGAAGACGCAACTTGGGAAACCGAGGAGAAGATGCGTGGGCTTTATCCATTCCTTTTTGAGGGTACACTCTCAATCTCTTTTCTTTGTTAGCATATCTTTCTCTTTGCTATCCATGTTTATCTAGTTTATCGTGTTAATCTTGTCATGAGAACCTTAGGTAGAAACCCTTTGGATGAAACATGTGTTTGAAACATGTTATGCTTGATGGTTGCAAGTGGTTGCAAGTGTTTGCAAGTGGATACTCGTGGATGCATAATACACTTTAGGCACTAAGATCGGCTCACACACTTTCATACCGCATATGCATGAGTGTTTATGCTTATTCATGGATGAAAACTTGTTATGCTATCACGTGGATGTTGCATATGGATGAATGTTATGTGCACTCATGTAGAGATTATAAATTATGTTAGGAATTTGCATACATATGGACTCATTTCGCTAACATATTTTGCATTAAGGGGGTTTACTGAATCAGTACCCTCCTGATTTTCGCATTAGATAAGTACATATACACACACCTTTGCATATGATCATACAGCATTTAGAACCTTTTAAGGACAATGATTGCTCGTGGATGATGTTTTGAGTAGATGGATGATGGATGGTAGGATACGTTCTTCCTAACTTGGAGATTTCGGGGACGAAATCCTTTAAGGAGGGAAGAATGTAACAACCCGTATTTTTGAATAACATGTTATAACATAAATGGAGGCAGAATTAAACTGTAAAATCTGAATCAAGGGAAACGGGCTATGCCATTGCGTTCGTCTCGGAAAAATACGCGAAATAGAGTCCGAGTTTTCGAAAATCGGAGTCCGTATAACCAAGATATGGCCTCGCGAAGTTTCACGAAAAATTCCCAAATTAAAGTATACTTAATTAAGTGAAATGGGTTGCGCAGAGAAATATATATATATATATATATATATACTGATATATATATATATAATTGAAAATTAAATAAATAAATATGCAAAAATGTTCAAAACAGCGAATTGGGAGAGGGGAATAACCGAACCGGCCGATTTTTGAGGTCGACCCGAGCTCGCTGGGTCGACTAGGGGTTAATCCAGGGTGTTTGGCTGTCAACCCGTGGGCCGATTCGCTCAAATGCAGATTTTGCATTTGAATGGTTCTCATGGTTCATCTTTAATCTAAAGGCCCTAGATGGTTCCTACACTTGACTTCTTCCCCAAGACATGCTTTGATGGCTTGGATTGAATCTAGGTTTAATCCTATGGCCTAAAACACTTGCCTAATCTATAAATAAGACCCTAACCTACCCTAAATCATCATTATTCATTCATACAACTAAACTATGGCAAAATCAATCCTCTCATGGCCTCCACTCTCTTCATAAAATTCCTAAATAAATTTCTAAGTGATTTTCCATGCATACAAGTGTTTTCAAACTTGTATGAGCATCATTAGCTTGCATTCAAGTCAAGTTCTTATATTAGCATCATAAAGAAAGAGTCTTGATCATTTTGGCTCAAGGGTTTTGCTTGCATTTTGGGTTTAATTGATTTCATAAGGGCTTTGTCATATTTTTGTGACTTCTTAAGCATTGTAAGCCCTATTCTACTTTCATACTTAAACTCTAAAGTTAAATGTATGATATGCAAGTTTATCATGTTGTGATATGCGAGTTTATATGCAAGTTTATCATGTTGTGGTATGCAAGTTTATATGCAAGTTTATCATGTTGTGATATGAAAGTTTATATGCAAGTATGCCAAGTTATGTTATGCAAGTTTGGGTTGAACATTTTGTTCATGCTATCATGTTATGCAAGCTTATTTTGGGTTTATGAACATAAAGCTTTAAGCTTTATGCCAAAGGTTGCATTTTAGCAACATGTAAGTTATCATATCTCTTATGATAACTTGCATGTGAGGCTAAATGCGAACTTATGGCCATCTCTACATGTCATTTAGCACCATGTATCACCAATATGCTAAGTTTGGTTTTATGCATGCTTTTGAGGCCTAAAAATGTAATATGCAAGTGTATGAACATATGAACATTTCATATGCCACCATGTTAAGCTTGTGGCTTCAATACCTTTATGTCATGATTATGCCAAGTTCCCTCTTTCTATCCTTTATACGCTATTGCGATATGTAAGCGATGGGATTGCGTTTGGGGTTGGGTAAACTTAAAAGACATAAAACATAAGCTTGGGAATTTACCTATTAAGTTAGGTCTACCCATTGGGAATTTACCTATTAAGTTAGGTCTACCCAATTGCTTGAAAACTTGTAACATGTTTTGGAAACATGATGAACATGACACTTAGAAAAGATAAGTGTGGCCAACTCGAGGTTGGGTTGAGTTTGTAGCGTAAACCTACCCGGAACCGACCGGCTTAACTAGTTGCTACAAAAAATAGGACCCAATGTGAGAAGTTGGTCATGTTGTACCTTGAACCCGAGGTTAGACCAAGTTGTGGTGTAAAGCTACACGGACCCGCCCGGCTTAACTAGTAACCACAACAAGGTCTAATGTGAGAGGTTAAGGCGCATTAAATTAATTAATGCCTCGTGATTAGGGTTAAGTCATGGTCCACTTAATACTTAACCAATTTGGGCTTGGTAGATTAATCGGGGTTAAGTCGTGAACTCATCGTTACACTTAACCAAGTTAATCCAGGATTAGAAAGAGGGTTAAACCGTACTTAACCCACTAGAAAAATCCTAGCAATGGGGGTCCACTCCAGCAGTAATCCCAAGTTAGTATCATCATGACCCTAGGGACTAGGCTAGGGTGGGGGCACGATTACTGGACTGGAGGTAAGTGACCAAAAGCGACGGCAGAGGGTACGCCGGTGTAGTTCCGGGCGGACTCTGGTCGTGCACATAGTCCGTAGCCGGAGAAAACATGCACGGGTACCAGTAGATCGGGACTGTGCACTCATGTTCATGGTGTCCAGGGGTTGACACCCTAGGGCTTGATACACCCGAAGGGTGGACCCGGCATAGTTCGACTACAATTATGATTGGGCCGTATTGACACCAACACGTGACGAGTTAGGCTTAGGGAGCCGATCGACTAGACCGTTTGGTTGGACCTTGTATTAGGGTCATTTCATGTTATTGGGCCAAAGCTTGGGCCAAGGGATCAATACTTGTTTATTCAAGTCATGTTAGTTTGCTAGTACACCTGTGGTGCAAAACCTTAATCCTGATTATGCGATGACACCTTTATCTACCTTGTTAGTTAATCATCATGCTAGTATATTGTTATCCTTATGTTCATCCCTGCTGCTCATGCCAGTTAACTTTATCAGTTTACATTGATTGTAGTAGGGCTTACTCAGTATTTTTGACTGACCTGTTTTCTTTCGCCTCTTTTCTTCCATTCCCCCCCCCCCAGGTTCTCAGGGAGGGAATACTGGAGCTTAGCTTGGATTTCAGACTGCTTGCTTGTGGGATTTCAGCTCATGTACGGTTTCGACATGAAGCTAGCTATGTTTACCACTTAATTGGGGATAGCACTTATTTATTTCAATTTTTCAGTTGATGTTGTTTTATCTAGACTTGTTTATTTGGAAAGCTATGTTGTACCAGACTTGTTTTGAAATGTTTTGAAATCTTCCGCTGTTTTATCTATGTTATTTACTCTGTTTACATATATACATATGTTCTTGTTCTGCCTTGATATATCATTATGCATGTTTACCTGATTCAAACGCCCCTCCAAAGTCAGAGTGCTTGCAAGAGCCACCCTGGTGGAGGTGGGGTGTTACACATTCATCCATACAAGTCATCCAGGAACAGGATGAACCGAAGGCACTATTCAGTACATCCATCTTAGGCACTGTTATCTAAGACTTATACAATAGCCCTTGCACTTTACTTCGTCTTCAATTATCTTTGGCATATGTGATTTGCAACGCTTATGCCAATACAGAGTGGTTCTTTGGATAATAATCCAACCGGTCTCTCCATAATAACAACGTTAAAATGGTCAAAACTTCGATAGTCTGTGATTTAACTATCGAAGAAAAACAAGTGTGCAAACAACGATATTATTTCCAGATGGAAATTATATCGAACAAACATCATTTAACATTTATCTCTTTATTCATTTTACATCTCCTGTTTCCCTATATCCAACATTTGCTATTTTCTATATTTAGAAAATAAAATTTATTAACACTAGAAAACATTTCCATTCCTTGTATTTCTGTATTAGAAAACATTTCTGATTTCTTGTATGGGAAACATTTCCAACTCCTTCGTTTGGATTAAGCAGATGTTTAGATAAAACATCTCTATGCCAACTCAAACCATTTCCTTTAGTTACTAAATTCACTTAACCCTCCTTTACTGCCGAACCTTAACCATTCCTTAGTCAAATACGAAGCCAATCATGTTGGGGGTAGAACTACCTCTCAGACCTTAACTGAACAACATTTCTAACTTTGAAATAGGAAAATTTCACTTTATATTTCTTTAACTAACTTCCTTACTTAACCTTTCTTTTGAGTAACTATATTCGATTAACTCTTTTCAATTAACTCTATTCGATTAACTCCTTTGGATTAACTCTATTCACTTAACTCCTATCGAATAAACTATATTTGATAATTCCTCTAACTCTATTCGAATAAACTATATTCGATTAACTCCTCTAATTCTATTCGAATAAACTATATTCGATTAACTCCTCTAATTCCATTCGAATAAACTATATTCTATTTATTCCTTTAACTACATTTAACTCTATTCGAATAATTAATATTCGATAACTCTATTTAACTCTTCTTCGAATAACTAATATTCGATAACTCCTTTTACTTTATTCGAATTACTAATATTCGATTAACTCAATTGATTTTATTCGAATAAACTATATTCGACTAACTCCTTTATTTTAACTCTATTCGATTAATTCTAACTGGTTAACTCTTATTCGAATAACAAATATTTGATTAACTCTATTCAGCTAACTCGACTCGACTAACCCCTTTTCGAATAACTAATTCGATTTACTAACTTTCGAATACCATATTCGATTTAACTCCTTTCGAATACCATATTCGATTTAACTCCTTTCGAATACCATATTCGATTTAACTCCTTTATTCGCTTTATAAAGATTTCCTTTTTAACAACGTTTATTCATATTATAAAGATTTACTTTTAGTAACGGTTCTCCACTTTAAAATGATTTTCTTCTTATAACAGTTTCCTTTTCATAACGTTTTTCCCTTTTTCTAAATATCTCCTATTTATAAATATTCCAATTTATAAATATTTCTTATTTATAAATATTCCATTTATAAATATTTTATTTTCAAATATCACTTTGAAAATATTCCCTTATATCAACATTTCGGTATGTTATGGTATTCAACATATCAAATCACGATGATCAGTATCGTCCAAACACATATAATCGACAACAGATTATATATCACATCATATATCACAATATATGAAAAACAGTAAAATAAATGTTGAGGAATCCAGTTGGATTCCTCCAACCTGTTTCCCAGCATCACAGATGTTAAACAATATAGATAACATCACTTTCAGTTCCATATGATATATTCTGTTAAACAGAATCAATATAGAAATTCAACTAACTGACAAGCAGTTCAATCAAACAGTCAACACACAGTCAATCAGCCAACATTTTACAGTTCTAAAAATACTACATGAATTTATAAACTGTTCAGAGTTAGTGAGATTTACTCACTTTGGCAGTTCATCATTAAAGAACGATAAACTGTTTATTTGATTTGAATCAAACAATTTATTTCGCCATGAATTCAAACGAGTCCCAATCCACTTCCAGTCAGCTTCATTGTGAATCTCTCATCCATACGATCCCAACGGATCCAACCTTTTGAAATTCGGCCCATTATCTCGTTTAAAACCCAACCCGTCGAATGCTTCTTCCCCCAAATCAAATTCCATCGCTCTAGTTAATTCCGAACCCAAATACTCCACGTTGACCCACCGTTTGACCACCTCTCCCCATCACTTCGGCCATCTATCTTGGTCGACACCAACACCACCTCCTTCACCATTGAAATCCGCATCCACCTGACCCCTTTTCCTCCCACTCGAACTACCCCTCCTCGCAACGACCTGCTGCCCAAACCAGGGACCCTGACGCTGCTTTTCACCTCCCCACTTCGAAATACCTCTAGACGCCGCTACCCGGTGCGCCTCGACTTCCTGAAACCCAAACGAGCCACAAAACACCGTATCGATGCTTCTAAACTCCAAAACCCGGAACCCTAGCACCACTGACCCGAACTCAAGACACTACAGACGGCGTCGCACCCTTGTTTCAGCATACCAAATTGATGAACACACCATACTGATCCCAAATATGTGTATTTTGGGATTTGTAGTTTTATATTTGATTTTAGAATGATTTTAGAAATGGACTTTTACTGTTTCATTTTTTTTAGACGCTTGCGGCGCATTTTGATCTGTTGACTTTGGAGGAAGTGTATCAGGTTTAGAAACTTAAGGGTAGGGTATTTATAGAAAGGAGATGGAATATTCTCGGTATATTCCTTTCTTGTTAATTTGTTATTGCCTTCTAAAAATTCGTGCGGTCACACATGATACCTAAAAATCACGAAACTGGACATGCAACTACTGTTCGACATTACAGTCCCAACGAAACTGGTTTCGTCGAATTCCGACTTCGTTTGCTCACACAGCGTATTTTTAACCATCAAAATACTGACTGTTTTTCACTCTAAAAATCCATACGGCCATATACTAACTCTAAAAATTATGAAACTAGAAATCTAACAACTATTTGACATTGCGGATCCAACAAAATTAGTTTCGTTGAATTCCGACTTCGTTTGCAAAAGTGGCTATTTTTAAAGCCCTGAATAACTCATTTAAATATATAAATATAATTAAATTAAATATAAATAAATTTATATTATCGTATATATTCTCAACAGAATATCATACAGCTCCACTGGGATTTATAACTCGATATTTCAAATCTGGGTCAACCCGATATTCGATTTATATTGAAATTCCTTTTTAAAATATAAATAATTCCTTTATAAATTATAAAGGAATTCCACAGCGACTTTTCTAAAATTTGATTTGGACGTAAATCAAAATCTACCTGACGAAATCCCGGTTTTTCTCTTCCACTAGAAAGATATACTCCACCAGATCCACACGTTTCTTATTTCACAGAAATCCGGCTTAAAACGAATCCTGTACAATCAGTTGAAGTTCGAATCGCCAATTTACGAACTGTAGCGCCATTTCGAACTCGATCATAATTATATTATAATCTATACGTTCAAACTGTCATTTATATAATATATTCGTTATTCAAATTCAATTCTAAACTGAATTAAATATCACAGATGATCCAATTCACACCAAATCGCCATTTCAGCCAATTCTGATTATTTCAGAATTAAATATATTATTTAATTTATTATTTTAATTAAATATTCATCATTGTTTAATTCCACGACCATTTAATCACCATTTATATAATTAAATAAAATTAATTATAATACCTCTGCCAATGCGGGTCATTACAATCTTCACCACTTAAAATAATTTCGTCCTCGAAATTGCTAAAAGGTGCAGGACGACCCTATCGACTGGTTAGAACATATTTATTCACTTCTCAACTCCGGTTTCACTAAACCAATTTATATTAATTAAAGTACTAATCAATTATTATCAAAGAAAATTTTCAAAAATCTTGAAAATTTTCTAATGCCTTAACTCTTCAAATTATTTTGCCAGTACCTCCTTTGTACTGGTCAATCGGTCAAACTCCCACTCGCCTCTCTGGGCCATCTCTAACCCAAAAGAAAATAAAACAGCCAAGCGGCTTGCCAATTCGGCTCATAAATCTTATATCCAATAGAAATATAAACTTGTACCTTTTTGTCGGGCTTATCATTATATCCTTTCCACCTGTTATCAATCCAGCGGATACAAGGGTCATCCCAATCAAATTCCAATCTGCTTTTATCCACAACACAACCATTCGCTCATATCCGAGCCAAATATCATTTTAACTCGAGTTTCTTCTCGATTCCCAACTCTTAACTTGATTATCCCATTACACTTCAACTTTGAATCTCACAATCCAATTTATCTTGATATCATTCAAATTCAACCTCAGTTACCACTTTACTGGCTTAACTTTAATTCAAATTTTCTTTCACAAATTTCTGTTAGATTTGTTTTTAATTCAAACGGTCTTTCCCTGGGAGTTTTTAAACAGTTTACTCCTTTCAAAAATCAAAATTTCCTTTTGAACATTTCACTGAGCCCTTAATTAATATTCCATTAGTTAAATCACTTCTCTATTTCTTTATCAATATTTGTTAACCGAATATTTTCAATAACCATATTGGCCTTTTATGTTATTTGGAAAACATTTCCGAATATCGCCTTCCTTTATTTTCTAAACTTTAGAAAATATATGCTATTTAGAATTGGAAAATATTCCAATTACTTATCTCTTTTCCGATCTCATTTATTTCTATACTTAGGAAATATCCTTTATTATATTTCCAAGCTTACACTTATTTGGGTTAAAACGGATGTTGTGTAAAACATCGTTACGACAACCCAAATGCTATATTCAACTAACTCTTATTCAACATTGATCTTCGAGCCTGAAATCTTACTATTTATTTGTTAATAATGAAATCAATCAAGTTGGGGTATAACTACCTCTCAGACCTTGACTGAATAACATTTATAACGTCAAAACATGACTACTTACTCGAATAATCAATACCATACAACTACTTATTCACTTTTAAACACGTATACGCTTCCTCTTTCTATTCTTACTAGATTTTATTCTTAGTCTTCCTTTTTGATTTCACTATTCTATTTCTAAGTTCGTTTCCTTATCGACTTCTATATATATATATATATATATATATATATATATATATATATATATATATATCGATACGTCGATTTCTAACTATCAAATTATCTTAAAAATATTCTAACTCCTTAAATTCCCGGAAAAATTCGCCATAACCTCCTTTGTACCAGGAGCATCGGGATATTTCAAATAGCCTCCCATGGCCCTCACCAATCCAAAAGAAAAGAAAAAGCCAAGCGGCTAGCCGATACGGCGCATAAAATCTCATATATGAATTAAATACATACCTTTTTGTCGAGCATTCTATTTATATACCTTCATACCTTATCCATACCTATCTCATGTATATTTATCCTTGCCCAATCTATTTTAACTATACCTGATCGTTTTAACTCAATTCATTAATTAATTTGTTAATTAACTCTTTAGTCTATTTCACTTTTATATCTGAACATGACATGTTCAAATATATTTTAACTTGCTTATTAACTAATTTGAATCCAAATTTCAAATTTAAGTTCTATATTCGATTTCAAATATACATTTACAAATCCAATTCAGCTTCCAAAGTTCAATTTCAAATTCAAAACTATTAACTAATTCCTCTTCGACTTAGTTAATTCTATTCAATTTCTATTCAAATTTTATATCACTTCTATTATTCAAATCTATATATCAAATTCTATAATTGAATTCCATTTGAATTCTATATTCAAATTTCATTTGAATTTCTATATTCAAACTCTATTTCAATTCCATTGAATTTCATATATTCAAACTCCCTTTGAATTTCTATATTTAATTTCTATTTCAATTCCATTGAATTTCATATATTCAAACTCCCTTTGAATTTCTATATTCAATTCTATTTGAATTCTCTCTATTCAAATTCTATATTCAATTCTATATATCAAATTCTGTTCAAATTTTATATTATAAATCCCATTTGAATTTCTATATTCAAATTCTATATATTCAAATTCTATATATCAAATTCTATTCAAATTCCATTTTGAAATTGAACACAACTTGTCTTTCCCAAAACAAATTCAAAATAGTATCTCTGGTAGTAATTCGTCACTTACAACTCGAAAATGAATACTGATAATGCAGCTGTCATCATCAGAATCTATTTTCTAGCGATCGAAGTGAGTTCAATACTATAAAACCATTTCTAAACATTTCCACTTTGAAATTCATTTCAAAATATAATTCACACTACTTGTAAAACAATTTAAAATCTCCCAGGATCTTAAATTTTCCTTACTTTTAATCCAAATCCATTTACAAACACTTATCCAATTTTCCAGAATTTTAATTCAATTTCTGGTTTAAATTTCAGATTTAACTCATCTGATTTCACGTATTTCACTTATATGTATTCTGATTGGTTATTTACATAACCATTTAATTTATAATCTTACTCGATTATAATAACAACCAATATATCCAATATATTATATATTTTGATATATATATATATATATATATCTTCTCTATATCAAGATATACCTTGGGTAAACTTATTTTAATTTACCCTCTTTCAAAACATATCGTGTTGACCCATCGTATTCAAGTGTTTATAAACTCCTACCGATACAGTGGATCAAACTGATCGACCAGAACCCATAAACAACTCAACCAATGAATCACCACAATATAAAACAATTTTTTTATATCAATAACAAGTACGCTCACTCGTATATATACACTCAACTCAATCTAGGGTATTACTAACCCCATCTCTATTGAGTCACGCAACAGAGCCAAGTTAATCAATTAACCTTCTGCTCTGATACCAACTGTAATGACCCGAAAATCCGGTCCAATTTGAGATGACCAAAAACACAAGTCCAACCCCAAATTAAACTGAAAATCAGGAAATTAATAGAAAGAAAACAGAGGGTGAGGAAAGGTAAGATAGAAACTTAGAATAGAAGAAGAAGGAGAACACAACATCAGAGTAACACGAACCTCATAGCGGAACGAATAACATATAATAGATAACATATCCCTGAAATAAAATCAGCATATCTATATAATAACATTATCAGAGTATAACACTTATAACACAGCGGAAATAAACTATAGCTATATAATCCTGAAGCCTCCTGCTCCAAGCTCTTTCAGTATATCTGTAAATCCCGACTACTTGAATGCCCGTACAAAATTGGCACCCAAGAGTTTAGGGAAAACAAAACAAGATAAACTCCGGGTCAGTCATGGGACTGGTATGAGTAAACAGTTTAAAACAGTTTGAACAAGTAAACGATATCTCATAAGACCACGCCGTATAACAGAACGGGTTTTTCCCTTATGAGAATCCAAATTATCTTTATATCAAAAACCCTTTTGATATCATAATAATGTCTATCAACCACAATATAATAATCATCTAGCAGAAACGCTTTCATCTCACGTTCTACATATATAGTATACAATCAAAACCGCAAGCACGTATTGGGTAATGGATTTCCAACTATGACAAGGTATGGAACCACCTTTCTCTAGTGTACCTCTAGAAAGGAATACACTGGGTTCAACAAGAACATCTTGCAACCTGGCCACACATGACCGACCACTCATTTCGCTTGAGTGTATCGAATGTATATCACCAACGGTTGAGATCAGCAACCGTTTCCCGAATGGGACAGCATCAACAATAGATTGTTAGAAGTAAATGAAACTCTAGATCAGGTGATTATACAACGTTAAAATGGTCAAAACTTCGATAGTCTGTGATTTAACTATCGAAGAAAAACAATTGTACAAACAACGATATTATTTCCAGATGGAAATTATATCGAACAAACATCATTTAACATTTATCTCTTTATTCATTTTACATCTCCTGTTTCCCTATATTCAACATTTGCTATTTTCTATATTTAGAAAATAAAATTTACTAACATTGGAAAACATTTCCATTCCTTGTTTTTCTGTATTAGAAAACATTTCAGATTTCTTGTTTGAAAAACATTTCCAACTCCTACATTTGGATTAAGCAGATGTTTAGATAAAACATCGCTATGCCAACTCAAACCATTTCCTTTAATTACTAAATTCACTTAACCATCCTTTACTGCCGAAGCTTAACCATTCCTTAGTTAAATACGAAGCCAATCAAGTTTGGGGTAGAATTACCTCTCAGACCTTAACTGAACAACATTTCTAACTTTGAAATGGGCAAAGTTCACTTTATATTTCTTTAACTAACTTCCTTACTTAACCTTTCTTTCGAGTAACTATATTCGATTAACTCTTTTCAATTAACTCTATTCGATTAACTCCTTTGGATTAACTCTATTAACTTAACTCATGTCAAATAAACTATATTTGATAACTCCTCTAACTCTATTCCAATAAACTATATTCGATTAACTCCTTTAATTCTATTCGAATAAACTATAATCGATTAGCTCCTCTAATTCCACTTGAATAAACTATATTCGATTTATTCCTTTAACTCCATTTAACTCTATTCGAATAACTAATATTCGATAACTCTATTTAACTCTTCTTCGAATAACTAATATTCGATAACTCCTTTTACTTTATTCGAATTACTAATATTCGATTAACTCAGTTGATTCTATTCGAATATACTATATTCGATTAACTCCTTTATTTTAACTCTATTCGATTAATTCTAACTGGTTAACTCTTATTCGATTAACAAATATTCGATTAACTCTATTCAGCTAACTTGATTCGACTATCCCCTTTTCGAATAACTAATTCGATTTACTAACTTTCGAATACCATATTCGATTTAACTCCTTTCGAATACCATATTCGATTTAACTCCTTTTTAATACCATATTCGATTTAACTCCTTTATTCGCTTTATAAAGATTTCCTTTTTAACAACGTTTATTCATTTTTTAAAGATTTACTTTTAGTAACGGTTCTCCACTTTAAAATGATTTTCTTCTTATAACAGTTTCCTTTTCATAACATTTTTCCCTTTTTCTAAATATTTCTTATTTATAAATATTCCATTTATAAATATTTTATTTTCAAATATCACTTTGAAAATATTCCCTTATATCAACATTTCGGTATGTTATGGTATTCAACATATCAAATCACGATGATCAGTATCGTCCAAACACATATAATCGACAACAGATTATATATCACATCATATATCACAATATATGAAAAACAGTAAAATAAATGTTGAGGATTCAAGTTGGATTCCTCCAACCTTTTTCCCTGCATCACAGATGTTAAACAATATAGATAACATCACTTTCAGTTCCATATGATATATTCTGTTAAACAGAATCAATATAGAAATTCAACTAACTGACAAGCAGTTCAATCAAACAGTCAACACATAGTCAATTAGCCAACATTTAACAGTTCTAAAAATACTACATGAATTTATAAACTGTTCAGAGTTAGTGAGATTTACTCACTTTGGCAGTTCATTGTTAAAGAATGATAAACTGTTTATTTGATTTGAATCAAACAATTTATTTCTCCATGAATTCAAACGAGTCCCAATCCACTTCCAGTCAGCTTCATTGTGAAGCTCTCGTCCATACGATCCCAACGGATCCAACCGTTTGAAATTCGGCCCATTATCTCGTTTAAAACCCAACCCTTCGAATGCTTGTTCCCCCAAATCAAATTCCATCGCTCCAGTTAATTCCGAACCCAAATACTCCACGTTGACCCATCGTTTGACCACCACTCCCCATCACTTGGGCCATCTATCTCGGCTGGCACCAACACCACCTCATTCACCATCGAAATCCGCATCCACCTGACCCCTTGTCCTCCCACTCGAACTACCCCTCCTCGCAGCGACCTGCTGCCCAAACTAGCGACCCCGACGTCGCTTTCCACCTCCCCACTTCGAAATACCTATCGGCGCTGCTACCCGGTGCGCCTCGACTTCCTGAAACCCAAAAGAGCCACAAAACCACGTATCGATGCTTCTAAACTCCAAAACCCGGAACCCTAGCACCACTGACCCGAACTCGAGACACTACAGACGGCGTCGAACCCTTGTTTTAGCATACCATATTGAAGAACACACCATACTGATCACAAATATGTGTATTATGGGATTTGTAGTTTTATATTTGATTTTAGAATGATTTTAGAAATGGAATTTTACTGTTTCATTTTTTTTAGAGGTTTGCGACGCATTTTGACCTGTTGACTTTGGAGGAAGTGTATTAGGTTTAGAAACTTAAGGGTAGGGTATTTATAGAAAGGAGATGGCATATTCTCGGTATATTCCTTTCTTGTTAATTTGTTATTGCCTTCCAAAAATTCGTGCGGTCACACATGATACCCAAAAATCACGAAACTGGACATGCAGCTATTGTTCGACATTACGGTCACAACGAAACTGGTTTCGTCGAATTATGACTTCGTTTGCTCACACAGCGTATTTTTAACCGTCAAAATACTGGCTGTTTTTCACTCTAAAAAGCCGTACAGCCATATACTGACTATAAAAATTACGAAACTTGAACTCTAACAACTATTTGACATTGTGGATCCAACAAAATTAGTTTCATTGAATTCCGACTTCGTTTGCAAAAGTGGCTATTTTTAAAGCCTTGAATAACCCATTTAAATATATAAATATATTTAAATATAATTAAACTAAATTTAAATAAATTTATATTATCGTATATATTCTCAACAGAATATCATACAGCTCCACTGGGATTTATAACTCGATATTTCAAATCTGGGTCAACCCGATATTCGATTTATATTGAAATTCCTTTATAAATTATAAAGGAATTCAACAGCGACTTTTCTAAAATTTGATTTGGACGTAAATCAAAATCTACCCGACGAAATCCCGGTTTTTCTCTTCTACTAGAAAGATATACTCCACCAGCTCCGCACATTTCTTGTTTTACAGAAATACGGCTTAAAACGAATCCTGTACATGCAGTTGAAGTTCGAATCGCCAATTTACGAACTGCAGCGCCATTTTGAACTCGATTATAATTATATTATAATCTATACGTTCAAACTGTCGTTTATATAATATATTCGTTATTCAAATTCAATTCTAAACTGAATTAAATATCACAGATGATCCAGTTCACACCATATCGCCATTTCAGCCAATTCTGATTATTTCAGAATTAAATATATTAGTTAATTTATTATTTTAATTAAATACTCATCATTATTTAATTCCATGACCATTTAATCCTTTTAATCACCATTTATATAATTAAATAAAATTAATTATAATACCTCTGCCAATGCGGGTCATTACACCCTAGGTATATTTATATATAAAGGCTCTTTAAAGACAGGCCTGTACAGATATGGAAAGCACCCAACCAAGTTTTGTGTTTCTTGTATCGCCCTGCCATGAAACTCGGTGCACATTAGAGGACGTGCGATTGAGGCATCAAGCTACAATTGAAGATACGTATGGTGGACGGTCTAGATACATGCATGTCGGCTCTGGGTGGTGTATCGTAGGCTTGAGGGCACTACTCTGATATGAATTCGGATTCGAACGAAGGTGGCAATCCGTACGTTGGCGTAGCATAGTAATGACAGATATATGCGGAACGAAATATTATTATCCATACGTCACTACGACGTAGGATGAAGGACTGCGTATATTTCGATGGTGTTACGGTGGAGACCGTGCGAGTGGGGTACCATGTGGTGTACCTCAATATTGGGGGTAGCTACATATATACTATATTAGGTTAATCCACTAGGAAGTAAATGGGTATGACGTGTGTGTAAGCCTTGAGTGCTGATAACCCAAGTAACCTAATAAATAAGATAATATGATTGAACGGTATATGTAGGATTATCCAAAGTGTATAGTTTAAATCCAGTCACCAGAACTTGTGTTCTGACCCCCTCCTCGTAACATATTCGCTGGTTAGATTTGTGGTAGAGACATGATAGCTTTGGATACTGGTTATACAGTATTAATAATACGGTAAGGCTATGTTTTGATTATACTATATTTTATCCATTCCGCTGTGAGATATTTTCTGAGCTCTGACATGTTTTATGTCTCTGTCTTTTCTACAGGATACCAAATCACAACAACTTGAGTTTCGATGGATTGGAATTTTGAAAAAAAAATCGATCTGTCGATTTTGGGTTGTCACAAGATTAGTCAAAGTTTGAGTGATTTTTCTGAAATCCTTTATAAAGCGACAGTAAAAGGTAGCATGACCCAAAAAGGATCGGATGTCCTTAACGGATTTAGGAATGGGAAGATTAGAGATAACTTTGATTTTGGCCTTGTCTACATCAATTCCTTTATTAGAGATGACATGTCCTAAAACAATTCCATGTTTGACCATGAAGTGACATTTTTCTTGATTGGGAGTTAAGTGTTTATTTTTGCAATGGTTAAGAACAAGATAAAGGTGATGTAAACACTCAGTGTAAGAGTCCCCAAAGATAGAAAAGCCATCCATGAAAACTTCCAATAATCGCTTGATCATATGAGAAAAAAATGCTAATCATGCACCTTTGGAAGGTTGTAGGAGCATTACAGAGACTAAAAGGCATACGGTGGTACGCAAATTACCGAAGGGACAAGTGAAAGTGGTTTTCTCTTGGTCCTCAAGAGCGATAGGGATTTGATTATAGCTTTAGTACCCGTCAAGGAAACAGTAGTACTCATGATCGGCTAGTCATACTAACATTTGATCGATGAATGGCAGAGGGAAATGATCCTTACGTGTTGTAGCATTAAGTTTCCTCTATTCAATGCAAACACGCTAACCCGTCTGGCTGTGGGTTGGGATAAGATTGTTAGCTTAATTTTGGATCACGGTTATCCCTGATTTCTTAGGTACGACATGAATTGGACTAACCTATTGACTATCGGA
This sequence comes from Allium sativum, assembly GCA_030737875.1. Taxonomy (NCBI): domain Eukaryota; kingdom Viridiplantae; phylum Streptophyta; class Magnoliopsida; order Asparagales; family Amaryllidaceae; genus Allium; species Allium sativum. Next base: position 736,849,053 of record CM060920.1, read on the forward strand.
AATCGGGTAGATGATTCCATTGTCAAGACATTTAAGGATTTCAGCACGAACTGCTTCTTTCATAATGGGGTTTAGTCGACGTTGGGGATCACGAGTGGGCTTGGCATTATCTATAAGGTTGATTCGATGTTAGACTATTGAAGGACTAATCCCCTTAATATCAGCCATGGACCAACCAATTGCTTCTTATTTTTCTTAAGGATGGGAAGGAGCAACTGTTCCTGCTCTTTAGTAAGGTCCGAAGCGATAATGATAGGAAGAATTTCATTGTCTCCTAAGTAAGCATACTTAAGATGACTGGGCATCACATTGAGTTTCGATTTGGGAGATGACTCAACCGAAGAGATTCAATGAGGGATAAGCTCAGTTGTGAGCGGCTTGACAGGAATTGATTCAGAGACATTTGCCGGAATATCTTGAAACAAAGTTTCATATTTCGAATCAATTTTGTTGTTCAGATGAATGAGTTCAGTTTCATTGTTGTGGACTGCATTGATTTCAGAAAACTGATCCACATAAGAGTTAGGAGAGTTTTCAGTTCTAATGATGTTTAGCTTGCTGGTCATGTTACCAAAAGAAAGTTTCATAGACCCATTTCTACAGTTGATAAGTGCATTAGAGGTTGCTAAGAAGGGTCATCCTAAAATCAAAGGGATCTGGTTCACAGGATTTCTTACCTATTGAGTTTCTAGGATAATGAAGTCAACTAGAAAGATGAATTCGCCTATTTTGATCAATACATCCTCGATTTCGCCCACAGGTTTCTTAATTGAATGGTCAGCAAGCTGAAGGTAAACTTGGTGGGTTTCAGTTCTCCTAGTCCTAATTGGCGGTAGATGGAGAATGGAAGCAAGTTAACATTAGCACCTAAGTCTAGCAGGCATCTATCGATTTTCTTGTCCCCAATAGTACATGATATTGTGGGGCAGCCATGATCCTTGTATTTCATTGGCATTGATTGGGACAAGACTTCGCTTAGAGTTGCTGCTAGAAACACTTTCTTAAGTACGTGTGTATGACGTTTTTGAGTGCACAAATCTTTTAAAAAATTCGCGTACTGTGGAACATGTTGTATAATATCTAAAAGAGGAATGTTCACTTTAACTTGCTTAAATATTTCTAGAATCTTTTCTAGTTGATCCATCCTTTTCCTAGGTCGGAGTCAATGAGGAAATGGAGCAGACAACTCAGTGGGTTGGGCTACCTGAGTTTGAGGATGGTCCTGATTAGAAATTGCTCAATCTTTTGATCCGATTTGGTTGAATTTTCGGTAGGGCTTGGAAGATCGTTAGGGAAATCATTTGAGTTGACCACATAGTTGTCAATCTTTTTGCCGGATCTAAGAGCCGTAACCACATTCAAGTGACTAACATTTGAATCTTGTATGATGTGAATTTGGTTGGGGTTTGAATTTTGTCCTCTAGGGTTTTGGATGGGTTGACATGGGAACATACCCTTTTCCCTTTCACTTAATCTAGCGTTAAGTTGAGACATTTGTTTTCGAAGTTCACTCATTTATTGATTCGTGTTTTGCATATATGAGTGTAACGAGTTTTCTAGTTTGTTTTGATTTTCAGCACTTTGCTTATTCATTTGCACTAAAAGTTTACTCGCCTCAGCTAAATTTTCCTCAATCGAAGAAAAGTGTTTTTCATATTGGGGTGCAGCCGTTTGATTGTGGAAAGGCGCCTAGTTCGAATTGTACTAATTTTTCCTAAAGGGATTGTTCGAAGCATTATTTCATAATGCTTGATTCGAAGGTCTATTCCTCAGGGGGTTATTTGGACCATAAGAAAGATTAGGGTGGTTGTTGAGTCTATTGAAAGCATTCACTTGCTCAAGGGATTAGGGATAGTCATCAGCCATGTGATTGGGGTCAAGACATATGTGACACCTAGCTTTGGAAACGGTATTAACTTGAGCGTGTGTTCTAACAATGTTCAGCATGGCATCAACAAGATTATTAGAAGAAGAAGAGGATTCGATAGAATTACAACTGGAACACGAATAGAGAGATTTTTCATTAGTTCATTCCCATTGTTTCGATTTTTCTGCTAACTCATCTAGAAATTCCCAAGCTTCTATGTCAGTATGTTTTAGGAAATTGCCCAGGCACATAGATTCTAACATTTTCCTAGAACTATTATCGAGTCTATCATATACTATTTGACATAATGACCATGTTTCGTAACCATGACGGGGACAATTTAACAACAGTTTTTTAAATCTTTCAAAATACTGCCAAAAAGATTCCTCCCCTTTTTGGTGGAAATTAGTGATTACATTTCTGACTCTAGCTGTTTTTTCTGGGGGATAGAACTTTTTAAGGAAAACTGCTGTAAATTCATCCCATTTTTTAATTGAATTTGGAGGTAAGCTGAGAAATCATTTTTTGGGGAGTCAGTTAGTCTGAATGGAATCAAATGAAGTTTAATACCATCCTCACATAACTGTTGTAATTTAAAGGTTGCACAAGCATATTCAAATCTCGTTAAGAAACTATATGGTTCGTCATGAAAAAAATTACCGAATTTGGGGAGGATACTTATCTGACTCGACCGGATTTCAAAGTGATTACCCACAAGATTGGGTAACTGAATGCAAGAAGGAACAGAAACACTATCGGGAAGAATTCTGTCCATCAGGGTACAAGGTGCGGGTTCGTTACCCATTTCTAAGGGTTATTCGAGTAAAATTGTAACACCCCATAATTTTAAATATTTAATTAACAAATTTAAGAACATTTAATTTTTAGAAGAAGAATTGGGTGAAACGGGTTACGCCATTGCATTCTTCTCGGAATTCTTCTTGAGATAGAGTCTAAGTTTACGTAAATTGGGCTCTGTATGAAGAAGTTATGGAGTTTAGAAGATTTCAAGTTTAAACAGAAATTAAATTAAAATAATAATTAAAAAGTCAAAACTGTTTAAAATTCGAAATTCGGTTAGAGCGGGCTGAGCGGGAAATTTCCCGCTAAGAGGTGTCGACCCCCTCAGGGGGAGTCAACATAGGTGTCGACCCCCCTATAGGGGAGTCGACATAGGTGTTGACCCCCCCTGTAGGGAGTCGTCCCCTTTTTGGATCCAGATCCAGTGACGAATTTTTATAGCCCTGAGCTGTTGTGGCCTTCTCTGATTGACCGATGACTAATTTCTGAGGTATTAGGGCTTATGTGTCGTGCTATGGTTGGTTGGATGACACATCTCTTTGGTTTGATGGCTCTGATTTCTCCTAGACTAATCTAAAGGCTAGAATTAATCCTAGACTTCTATATAAACACCCCAAACCTTAAACCTAAACCTCACAATCTCATTCTATGAAGCCGTCATGTTGTCCATCCCTAAGCTAGCCTAGCCTCCATCTTCTCCAAATTAGAAATCAAGTTAGAAAGCTCCAAACCAAATCCAAACAAGAGAATCAAATGTCTACATCAAAGGATAGCTTAACAAATTCAGAAATCAGATCCCAGAATACAAGATCCGTTCTTTTTCTGTAAGTTCATGTTATTTTCATATTTAAACACCTAATAGTAATCTTGGCATGTAATAAAATGGATCTAAGTCTTTGCTTGATGATGAGACAATATTCTCAGATTTACCCCTATCTTTCTATTGAATCTATGATTTTACATGCCTAAGAGTTATTATATCGATTCAATCATGTCTGTCTTTGTTGAACATCGAATATATAATCCTTTTTGGTTCATGATGTTATTCTTATGCCTACGATAATGATTGTATTAGCTTATTCAAGAATCTATCTTTGTTGGATATAAATTTCTTGTATTAGGTCTGTTGTTACATGCCTATTTTTATGCCTATTCTTATTTTATGCTCCATCTCTCTCTTCCCCTATTTCCTTTTTCTTTTATGAACCTGGGTTACCTTCGAACCTAGGCTGAAATCGCGAAATACGAACGATTGGAATACGGGGAATATTTGAGTATAACCTATTTTGGTGAAATTGTTGGGCATAACTTGTAATTGATATTGGGGAATAATCTATTTGGTAATAGTTGAACATAATTTGTAACTTGTGATTTGGGGGCATAATTGTTATTGTTGCAAACTTGGGGTAAAGTGAAATATTAAATCTAGATTGGACGAAAACTGTAAATCAAAATATTAAATCTAGATTGGACGGAAACTGTAAATTGAAATATTAAATGTAGATTGGGCATAACTATTGGTTGGGACGGCAAGCATAATGTACATTGGGATTTTGGGGCATGACTATTATTGCAAATTTGGGAGGATTGGCTGTAACCTATATTTGAGTAATAACTTGTAATTGAATTTGTTGGGCATAACTTGGGAACTGGAACATGACTAGTTTGGTGAATTTGGGAAAATTAGCATATAAGAGTCTAGACATAGACATGAATGGTAAATATGTAAATTGGCTAAAGATGAACGTGCCTAACCCGAGGTTAGATTGAGTTGCGATGTAAGACTGCCTGGAACCATCTGACACATCCAGCAACTACAACAATATAGATCTAATGTGAGAGGTTAGCGCATTAAGCCCAAAACTCGAGGTTAGAATGAGTTTGCGGTAGAAGTCTTCCCGGAACTGCCCGACACATCTAGCAACCGCAGACAACAGTTCTAATGTGAAAGGTTGAGGCATTAATGAATGAATTAATGCTAATGAACGGACATTTTAAGAATGGTAAGGTTAAGTTAACACAAGAGGGCAACACTTAACCAATATAACATGAAGTGTGATAGGGCAACGCTTAACCAAGGTAACATGACAAGTGGAAGGGTTAAGTTAATAGGAAACACTTAACCAAATTCAACATGATGAATGAGTAGGGTTAAGTTAACTAGCATAACATGATGAACGAGTGGGGTTAAGTCAAGCGGAAACACTTAACCAATATAACATGATGAATGAACATCGTTAATTTAATAGGAAACACTTAACCAATACAACATGATGAATGGGAAGGGTTATGTTAATAAGAAACACTTAACCAATATGACATGCTAGGTGGGTGAAGTTAACATGGACAAGAAGACAACTTAACCAATATTATATGAACAAAGTGGATAGGGTTAACGCACGCTTAACCAATAATACATATGGACTTGATATGGTGAAGGGTTAAGTAAATCTTGGGTAAGTGGGTCATATTAGTATATATAGGCCAACAAACTTAATCGTCAAATAGACTTGCGTGAATCAGTGAGAGGGTTAAGTAACATATGAACAGGCAACACTTAAGCAGTACAACATGTTAATTAAGAAAATGGGTGGGGTTAAGTTAAATTGAGAACACTTAACCATTAAAACATGTTGATTAAGAAACCCTAGTAACGGGGACCCATTTCAGCAGTTACCCACATAGATGTATCATGGTACCCTGAGCTAGGCAGGGTGGGGCACGATTACTGGGATGATTATAAGCGGTCAAAATAGCGGCGGGTGGTGCAGAAGTGTAGTTCCGACGGAGTATGGGCGTGCACGTGCTCCAGAGTGGAAAAGCAGGCACTGGGCATCAGTAGTATACACTGTGCATCTTAAATCGTGTCGGGTCACCATCATGGGAATTGATACATCCCATGATGGGGCCAGCACAGGTATTTACATACAAGCGGGGCCGAATGACACAAGTAATGAATGGATACAGGCGAGGACAAATGACACAAGTAATACATACATGCGAGTTAGGGAGTCGATCAATAGGGTAGTAAGGATACATCTAACATATCCATGGCAATTAGGCAGATTGAGGTGGGATCCTCATAATAGATGTGCACCTGAAGGCTACCACAATTGCGGGGATTGGGATCACATTATCATTTTATACAGATTTCTAGTTGGGACACTAGTTAGGTGGTGCAGAGATATAGAAACCAGAATAACAGGGTAGTAGCGAAGCAGAGAAAAAGTAGAAGCGCATTCAGTTTATCTTACCTTATCATATCTTATGCTAACCTTATCTTGTTATTCCTCTTATCACGGTATTGTCTTATATTTAGTTTATTCATGTCATGTTGCTTTTACCTGTTTACATACTGAAAGTCACTGGACTTATCAGGCTTTATGTCTGACCCGTTTTCTTTCATCTTCTTTTCTTCCGTTTCTCCGCCCAGGTAGTCAGGGAGGGAATAGCTCAGCTCAGTTTGGACCGTTTCTCTTTCCAAGCTTGAAGATTATTTGATGTATTGCTTGGATCCTCTTACCTTTAGCTATGGCTGTGTTTGCACTTTAATTTGGGGACTTATGCTACTTTGCTATGTTTTATGCTTCTTATATACTTGAAAGTTTTTGAATCAAGACAGAAGTTTTATGTAGTACTTTTAAGTATGATTGAGTCAATTGTTGTAAAAGCTTGATTGAACTACATTGCTTATAAAATAACTTTGTTTTCCGCTGCTTTTTGTCTGTCTTGTAATTTACCTGCATCTTTTACCTATAAGCGCTTCACTGAAGTTAATGCATTCCCTTTGTGAGTGACATTAATGGAAATGGGGTGTTAAACTTGGTATCAGATCTGAAGGTTACCGGATCAGATAAAAGATTTGAAAAATTATTTTCAAAACGGTTTTAAAAGAAGCATTTCCAAAAAAAAAAGTTTTGTTTTAAAGGCATATTCCTCAAAGCCATATGCACTAACTTTTGATCCTCTGTTTGAATCCTCGTTTCCTTCTTTTCTGAGTCTCCAAGGCTCCTGGCTTTCCGGGAGGTAACCTCATCGCGGCATGGTTCCGTAGGCTTGATGAGACTACGACACCTGTCAAAGGGCGAAGAAGTGCCCAACTTCCATATATAGCCGCAGTAGTTTCTCTGCGGCTAATTTTCTTTCAAGCTTTGTATGGTTTTCCGTGCGGTAGAGGCAGCTTTCGAGAGACTTGTCAACACGTTACACAAGGATGATAAAGATGAGAATGAGGGAGTTTGGCTAAGGAGCATAGCCCAAGGATGAGAAACTCATGAATATGGACTTGGTTCACAAAGGAGGTAAAAGAAGGAGGTGTAAGTTGAAGAATCATAGGACAAGAAGGGAGGAAAGAATAGTAAAACCTAAGACAAGGGGAAGTATCTTTATTATGGTATAACGGGTCATATAATTAAGGACAAGGGCAAGAACAAAGGACAGGATTCTCAGAAGAGCAAGTGCATGCTCTCACCGCCAGCGTACCGGAGATAGAGGTAGTAAAGTTTCTATTGAGAAAGTTTAGTTTTTCTTTTTGGTCATCCTGTTAGTGCTCTTTTTTATTTTAGCGCTTCACATTCGGTTATATCTGCTTCCATAGTTGAGTCTCTGCACCTTAGTACTTGTATAGTAGAAGATCCCATTATTGTCTCAAATCCAATAGGTGGTTTGGCTCATTTATCTTTGGTTTGTAAGGATTTAGAATAGCTTATTAAGTATTGAGTTTAAGTGTAATGCTTATGTTTTTAGTTTCATGGACTTTGGGTTGATTCTAGGCATGGATTGGTTAGCTAGTAATTGGGAAAGGAGGGTAGTTAGGCTTTTGACTAGCCTCGAGAACACCCTCGAGATTTCGTGCGATCCTAAGGGATCAGTTTGGCTTAGTTACCTAGAATAACTTGATGCATCTATCGACGATTTGCGATCCGTTAGAGTAGTCCATGAGTACGCAGATGTTTAGGGGTTTGTCCCCTAAAACGCGAGATAGACTTCCGCATATACCTAGTTGACAATGCAAAGCCAGTTGCATTACCTGTACGACACATGACTCCAAGGGAAAGGAAGGGCTCAGTAAACAAGTAAAAGAGTTACTTGAGAAAGGGTTCATAAGGCGAAGTATTTCTAAATGGGGTACTCCAGTTGTTTTCGCTACAAGGGCGGATGGTTCACTTTGCTTATGTATAGATGATATTTTGGTTTTCCCTAAGAGTGGGGAAGAACATGCTTTGTATCTAAGGGAAATCTCGGATACCCTCCAAGCGCATCAGCTTAAGGCTAGATTCTCAAAATATCATTTTTGGAGAGAATAAGTAAGGTTTATAAGACATGTGATATCCAAGGAAGGGATAACAATAGATCCCGCAAAAGTAGTTGCGGTGCAAGATTAGAAGGTCCCAAGAAATGCAATGGAAGTAAGAATTTTTCTTGGATTAGCGGGCTGGTATAGGAAGTTAATTAAGGACATTGTGAAGGTATCAGCCCCACTTACTAGATTGACGAAGAAGAATCTAACTTTTGCTTGGGATTTGATTCGTGATGTTGCTTTCCAACGATTGAAGAGAACCCTGATAACAACCCCAGTCTTGACATTTCCGGAAGGGAACAAGACATTTACAGTTTATACGGATGCATGCGGGATAGGGCTAGGCGCTATTTTAATGCTAGAGAGGGTAGTTAGTTATGGAAGAAGACAACTGAAAGTACATGAGAAAGACTATCCTACCCACGACTTGGAATTAGCTGCTATAGTGTTCGCTCTTAACTCATGGCATCATTATCTTTTAAGAGAGAAAGTTTGAACTATATACGGATCCTAAGTCCTAAAAATATTTGTTCTCGCAAAAGATTTGAAATTTGAGGCAACAACGATAGATGGAATTTCTTGACTCATACAACCTTGAGATTGCTTATACCCCTAGCAAGGGTAATGTTGTGGAAGGCGCCCTAAGTAGAAAAATTGACATTAAGAGGGGTAAAGTTTGAAGTACATAGCAACCTTTAGCATTAGACCCCCAGTCAAGTTTGTACTTGGTTTATTAGCATCGCTAGAAGAGCGGCCTACGCTTTTGGGATCAGATAGGAGCGGCGTAACATGAAGACCCTCAGATTTGTGACATAATGGATAAGCTAAGTAGAGGAGAGATGAAACGACCCGAACTTCCCCGCGAAGGAAAGCCCGGATTGCTTTGAGGACAAGACGAATCAGAACACAAACAGAAGAACATTTCATTGCTTATTACAACAATTCCATCAGAATACAAGAATATACAGAGTAAAAATAATTATTATACATCAGAAAAATATCAGAGATTTACAAATTACAATGTAGCAGAAAATAATACAAAATACAACTGAAAGGAATATACGGATACAGAGCTTTCCGAATATCATTCCAGCTGTAAACAACGATCCTGTGAATATAAATCTGCAAAACCCAACTACTAGCTGCCCGTGTGGAGAATAAGGGCACCCAGAGTTTAGGTTAAAACAATAAACTCCAGGTCAGTCATGTGACTGGTGTGAGAACAAAAACAGTTATTAATCTTTATTTTAAAGTTAGGTAAATCCAGGGACCATGCCGTAACACACTGAATGGGTTTCCTCCCCAGAATACCAGTGCATAAAACAACAGCGCAATGCTAAATAAAGAACTATGAAGCTATTATAAGACTCAGGTCCCATCACACAGTGCAATGCAAGCCGGAGGATAGATTTTTTACCTTATAATAGCCAAAAATGCTTGATACGTGAAATTTCATCTTTTATTATTACTATAAGTGTATAGTGTCAAAACAATTTCAATCAAAAATATCAAACAGAGATGGCATAAGTGCCCCATACCACTATGTCGCCATATATAGGTTTATAATTAAAACCGCAAAATGTTGTATTGGATGTTGGATTTCCATCTGTGAACCAAGGCAAGGGATCATTCTTACAGCTTCGAGACTCTCTAGCCCGAGCCTCAGGAACAGAACGCATCGTCCCTTGGATCGTTAGGGCCGGTCCAATCGATGTGGATTAAAATGCCTGAACACTACGTTTCCCCGCCCTATGGGGAGTAAATGAGCCAAATGACTCCATCTGCCCCAGATTGACCGATATAACTGAGGCGCCTCGCAATCCATCATCCACATAAGTAAAATGTCAGGGCTAGTAAAACGCTGACACCACTCCTAGCTGGAAGGAAATGCATGCCCTCCTTGATGTTCTCTCTCGTTTCTGGTTCACACCGGGGTGTGAGGCATGCGAATTAACGCTATATAAAAGTCGTGCTTTGATCATCAACCACAAGACTCTGCTTTTCAATAGAAGCCCTAATCATTTGCATCTCAGCATGCCACACAGGCAATTCATGCTATGCAACTGATGTATATCAATGCCACAGAATGAAATCCGATGTCAGACACACATCCATTTACAAGTTCATTCTGGGTCTGAACGAAACCGGGGGCACCTTATTCCTCCACCATATGTCCAATATAGGGGAGAGGCCCTCACATATCCGGTCGATCTCCAAGTATGTCTGGACGATCACCACTTATTACCTTGCCTTGGGTGTACAGCCCAATCAAGACATCAGTAATCATCCAAACGATGTGAAGACCTCCGGTCTTCGACCACCGTCTTCATCCTCGACATATCGTCGAATCAGTTATTCAGAATGGGATAAACCCAGTCTTTCCGAATAACTCGCGTATATAATAAACAAGTGCTATAAAAACAAAACATACGCTCATTCCAATCCAGAATATTCCTTTATTCAAATATTCTTATACTTTGGGAAAGGTTCCCATTAATTTTATCAAAGATAAATTCTTTAAATTTATTCTTTAATCCTCCTTTGGAGATCATTTCAATCTAACTAAAGATGCATTAAAACTCCACTTGGTTTTAATCTTCCCAAAAATCAATATTAACGATTGTTTAACTTAGGAAATCATATCCTGTATTTAACTGGGTTAAAGAACCAATGTCACTTAAAACACGGTTCACGATAAACCCAAAATCACGTTTAATTCCATCAGCCTTTAACCGTAAATTAGCAAGTGAACAATTCCCTAAGTATTAACCCCGAAGGCCGAAACCAATATCAGATCAATACCCAGAAAACCATTCAACTTAACTAATCTCCAGTTAGTATCTGATTTTCTTAACTCCGTTGGGTCTAAGAACAGTATTATTAAAGATACTCAAAATCTCATTCCATTAACAATGGAATCTTCATGAAAAACAAATCGATATATGTAGCCGATATAAACCTCCATATCCAAACGATAATATAAATGAAATAACGGCAAGGCCTTTTAAATTCCATATATATTAACCGTCTTCCTCTACAGGAGCTTACTTTGATTATTACCAAATTGAATTCCATTCAATTCCAATTTAATATGTTAAATTGGAAAACTTTACTTTGGAAAATCTCCTTTAAATCTTAACAAAAGATTTATAAATTCCAAATCCCATTCCAATGTAAATCGGGTTAAAGAACGAATGTCGCTAAAACACAGTTCACAAGAAACCCAATCCACATTCCATCAGTCTTTAACCGTAAATTAGTAAGAGAACAATTCCCTAAGTCTTAACCCCGAAGGCCGAAACCAACATTAGATCAATACCCAGGAAACCATTCAACTTAACTAATCTCCAGTCAGTTTCTAATTTTCTTAACTCCGTTGGGTTTAAGAGCATTACTATTAAAGATACCATTCACGACAAACCCAAAATCCAATTTGATATTAAATACAAGGCTCTGAATAGAAAATATATCGGCTTATATTCAATATCAAATTCAGAAATCAACAAATATCTTATTGGAATAACGATATATCTGTATCTTCCAAATTCCTCCACAATATCCGTATAATCACGGAATCCAATATTGAAATATTCCGAAGATAATTTCGATTTAAATCCATTCCAAATCATATATTGGAAATCCTGGTTATTTTTAAAACCATTTCAAATCCAATTTATTTATTTAAAAATATCGGATTTTTAATTCTAGTTCAAAACTAGTTAATTTTGATAAAAATATATATTTATCTTTTCAAATATGGAATTTTTCATCCTAAATCTTTCCAAATCATTTGTCATGATTTTTCATAAATTATTGATATTTTTAATAATTTTATCAAGGGTCGTACAGTCGATTTCCATAAACGACAATCAAACTGCACTTATAGCGACCTTTTCCAAATTTGATTTAGACATAATTCCAAATCCAACCGTTAGATTTCAAATCCCTAGTATTCATTAGAAATCTCTTTTCGATATGAACCCAACGGTTCCGGTTTCAGGAGAATCTGACGGTTGGATCTCCCGTAATGTCCGTTCGAAATCAATGGTCGAAATTCGCGACTACCGCGGCGCGGCGCGTTCTATTCAGGCCCTTATATATAATGTATATATTCCGTCGATTTCTTTTTAAGACGTATTTTATAAATCGTTTTAAATTCGTTTTCAAAACGATTTCAACATCATTTTCAATTTCTAATCAAAATTGAATATTCCATATCATCGATATATAAATGACAATATTTTCAAAACATTATATTTTGAAATCAATTCCTTTTTGATATTTATTATAAAAATGAATAAAATCTATATAAATATCGTTCACGTCAAAATGACGTTAATCTAATCAACATGGCTTTATATATTTAAATATATACGTGTCCTTCCCAAATCGGACATCAAAATCAAATTTTGATCTATTACTGAATATTATTTTAAAATATTCATTATTTTAAAATAATCGTTATTTTAAAATATAACGATTATAACACATATTTATACAAATTATAAGGATAAATATGATAAAATGGAGATTTTTAGTATAAGAGAGAAATGATTCTAAGTATATGTTGTATATATATATATATATATATATATTAGATCATTTATAATTTATTCCAAAAACATGATTTGAGATTGGTGGCATTCTAGTAAATTATTATGTATTTTTTAGCATTTTCAGTGATACTTTAATATGTGGTTAAAAATCTATAAAGTCTGTTTTAAAATTTTGATAAATGTAAGGTTTTGAAGATGACTTTCACATGAAAGTTTCAATAAATTTAAAGCAAAATGATGTGATATTAACTTACTAAAATATGGGATAAAACCGAACATGGTGTAATGGAAAATAAAAAAAGAGAATAGGAGAATAAAATTGAACTGCATACAAAATTAAATTAGATGATGCATGTATAAGCACTTGTTTGACCCAACATGAACTAGACCTAGAAGAAGCAATGTAAATAGGTGAATTTAATTGGGCTTTTTTTATTTATTTGTGTGGTTGTTTAGGGCATTTCAATAATTGCATTGTTGTTTGATGGATGTGATTGAGTGGTTTCATGTATACGACTTTGTATGATATCAATTATGTATAGTCTAACCGTATTGTTGTGATGGCCATATACATATGTATTAGTTTTTTGTACCCACTATTAGTTATCATAGTAACATGAATAGGTTAGTTATATAAATTGTGTGCTAATGTACGATAATAATTTAATATCGCTACATAGAATTTTTCTTTTCCATGGCTAAGTCATGTGTTATTGCAATAAATTAGGTTTGGCTTTGTTCGCGAACAAATTAAATAATTGTAAACAACTTTAAATTCATTCTTTCCTAAACAACAAGGGTAGTTGTAAAGGGTGTCGATCTCTAGGACCAAAATTATTTAAATTAATAAATCCAATCAAGTTATTCCAAAGATTTGATTGGTTGAAAACACAGAAAATAACAGAAATTATATAAAAAGAGAGTTTTATATAATAAATGAAAGCAATTAGGGAGCAATGACATAAACCAGATTAATACGAATCAATAACCAAACAGATTAACACAGATCTAATTCATGTTTCTATCACAAACATGAATCAACGATAATTAGGTTTCTAGAAACAAATATGTGAATAACGACAAGTATAGCCTATGGAGGAGATAAGCTCTTAAACAACCATAGGCTATCAAGATAGATTCACTATTTTATTCCTAAAACCCTAAAAATTAGATTTAAATCTGATAAGCATTAGATCGAACTCGAATATACCTTGTGAAGGAGCATAGCTCTTAAACGACACAGAATATAAAAGTTCAGATCCAACCCTTGGTTCAGATTTAAATCTATATACATGAAGTCCTAATCTCTTTGGCTATGTGATTTATATTGAATCTAATCTAAGCGTCATCACCTCCTAATTAAAGGAGATTAGCTAGACATAGCTAAAGAAGAAGAAAAAAGGAAAAGAAATAACATAAACATAAATAAAATAAACAAAAGGTAAAAAGAAAGAGAGAAGAATGATTTTATTCCAAAAGAAGGATTACAAAATAAAACCCAATGTAAGGTAAAATGAACAAGATACAAGTATATTTATAGCTACTATGACAAACACTAATTGGCTAATTACACAATGTAGGACTAAAGATTTAGCCCAAATAACACATAAGCCAGTGTGAACGCAGCTGCAAAGTGAGAGGCCTTGCAAATGAGCCAATGTGAATGCAGCATGAGTCTTTAGTGAGCCAAATCTACCTAACTAAACTCTATTTGCAACCGTTCTTCAAGATTTAAACTCTTCAAGCTTTATTAATTTCAAACTTTACTCTTTTTAAGTAAATTCTTCATGCTTTATCCATCAAATGCTTTAAACCATGCTTTTTGTCAACAATCTGAAAGCACAACTATAAATACACAATATCAATTAGTTTAAATATAAAATAAGATAAATAAGCGGATAAAATATACACATTTACGTGTATATCAAATACCCCCACACTTATCTTTTTATTCTTCCTCGAATAAACTAAACTAAAATATGTCACACTTTCTTAGGAAACACGATTACATTTAGCGTATGCAACAAGCCATTAAACCCCTAGGTGTCCCTAGTAGGACGAGTGTTGTCTCGTGAGGGTTTTCAGCGGATACTACCCACAAAATCCAAAGCGCCTTATGTACGCGGATTAATCAAACAATATATTTAAAGTCTTACACATTCCAAGGACTTTACCTAACTTTAATGATAACGGTTTAGTCCTAAATTGTCCATCCCATTATTGGTGCAAAAATGAATAAAAAATTTCAAGCTGAATCGTAATTTCTTGATAACAATGTAATTGTTTTGAAGGTTAAGAGCACGGTGTCAACCAAATTTCTACACATCTACAATGTGCACCCAATCATTTATTCATATATATTTTTTGAATAATTTTGCATCAGTGTAACTGTATTGTATTGGATGTGAGTTATGCATAGATGAAGGAAAATTTTGTAAGTTCTAAAAATATTATTGATAAGAGGGCAAGTGTATTAGTTGAACTTCAAGCTACAAAAGATAAAGTAATACTAAGGCACATATGGACGTTTTGTTTCCTTTCATCTCCTCAACTGTAATCCTTGCTTCTAAGTACGGTATGATGGATGTGGATGGAACGGAAATGAATGCTTAATAGTCAAGAATGATGGATGACTATTTTATTCTAAGAGATTTTCTCTTCATTGCATTTTTTTCCTTTTTTTTTCTTTTTTTCTTTTTGCATGATGAATGATGAGTGGAGATGGAATGGAATGATACCGTACTATTTCATTTAATTCCTCCTCTACTAAGTGGATCATAACCAACACTTCATGAAACGAAAGTTTTGTGCCCTTGTTACTTTACTTCTATAACCCTAATTCAACACACAAGTCTAGATTGATGTTATATAAAAAGCTGAAATAAATGATCAGAAAAGTTTCGTAAGATAGATAACCCATATAAAATAGATGTGGTATATGGTTATCCTACCTTGAAACAAGTAAGGAGTGGGTAGTGTAATATTGGTATAAGAAGTGATGTTTTTTAACCTTTAACAGTAAATCAGCAAAAAGGTTTTTGAGTATACCAATATAAGAAAACTTGTCGAAACATGAATGTAAAACGACTAAAACTTGGGTTTGAATAATGTAGGGTATCGAATAAGAACGCTACAATGAGTCATTTCTCCTTAATTGGGCCAAGTGGAATTTAGAACTTACAAATTTAAAATTTTGAGTGAGAAAAAAATATTATGCATGAAAACGAACTCAGAAAATCCAACAAATGTAGGTGCAAAATCATTTTTATTTGATTTTTTTATTATTATTTTTTACTTTCACATTCTAACATGTATAACAAGGGTTGACACGCTTACTCCAGAACACGACTAACGTCTGCACAGTCTCAAGCTATCATCTTAAAAGGATATATTACGACTCAATGAATAAATAATGTTCGTTCCCATCACCCAACAATTCAACTTATCAAACAAAAACCAAGGTGTTATTTATGAATTTAAGTTAATCCTTGTTCAATGAATGACCTAGTTCATAAAATTTGATTGCTGATTCCCCCTCCCCCACTTGAGTGTGACTGTGACCTCACAGTCGTTAATCAGGCATATCTTAGTGAAAGGGAAAAAAATAAGAGTATATTTACATATGTACAAAAGAGGGTTAGTGCGTCTTACCAAATGTTATGTGGCTCATGGAGGACCATGAGCTCTTCCTCTTGGTTAGGTATTGGTACCAAGTAAGGTTTAAGTGTTGACCATTGACCTTGTAGGACGATACATCGGTTGGATTCTCAATTTCTACCGCATCATATGGAAAAACTGTCCGCACAGTGTAAGGTCCTATCGATCTAGATTTTAATTTACCCGGAAATAAATGCAATCTTGAGTCATACAACAGAACTTTTTGACCTAGCACGAAAGTTTTACGTAAAATTGATTTATCATGAAAAACTTTCGTTCTGTCCTTATAAATTCTTTCATTTTCTTAGGCATCGTTTCGAATTTTATCAAGTTCATTAAGTTGAAGCTTCCTAAGTTCACCTGCTTTCTCTAAGTCAAGGTTTAGAGTTTTTATTGCCCTTAACGCCCTATGTTCTAGTTCAACTGGCAAGTGACATGGCTTACCAAAAATCAACCGATAAAGGGACATACCCAAGTTTGTTTTGAAAGCGGTGTGGTAAGCCCAAAGAGCGTCGGTTAACTTTTAGGACCAGTCTTTGCGATTTTGATTCACAGTTTTCTCAAGGATTTGTTTAATCTGCCTATTTAATACTTCAACTTGCCCACAAGTTCGAGGATGGTAAGGAGTGGATAACTTGTGGGTTATCGAATACTTTCTCATGAGGCCTTCAAAAGAACGATTACAGAAATGTGTCCCGTTGTCGCTGATTATTGTGCGAGGTGTGCCAAACCTAGAAAATATTTCTTTTCAGAAGTGCATAACAACCTTATTATCGTTTGTTTTACATGGAACAGCTTCAACCCATTTAGAAACATAATCGACAGCTAAGAGAATGTAAAGGTTCCCAAAAGAATCATGGAAGGGTCCCATGAAATCTATACCCCAAACGACCTCTAGAATGGGATTTAAGGGCATTATATTTCGTTTACCAATTTTCCCTAAGAAATGACATCGATCACAAGTTTTGCAAAATGTGTAAGCGTCTTTGAAAAGATTGGGTCGGTAGAAACCCGATTGGAGAACGTTTTCGGCTACCATTTTGGGACCGAAGTGACCACCACAGGCTTGGTCATGACATGAAGAGAGGACACAGCGAGTTTTAATGTTGGGAACACATCTTCAGATGATTTGGTCTGGACAATATTTGAAAAGATAAGGGTCGTCCCAATAGAAATGTTTCACTTGAGAAAAGAATTTTTGTTTATCCTTGTTAGACCAAAAATAAGGGGTCTGCTTGGTGACTAAGTAGATGACAATGTCAGCGAACCAAGGATCAGTGGATAAAGAAAAGAGCTGTTCATTCGGAAAATTTTCATTGATCGGAAGAGAAGAAAATGGGGCATTTGTAAGACGAGACAAGTGGTCCGCAATAATGTTGTCGGATCCTTTTTTATCCTTAATGATAATGTCAAATTCTTGAAGTAGAAGGATCCAACGAATGAGACGAGCCCTAGCATCCTTTTTAGAGAAAAGGTACCTAAGTGCGGACTAATCAATATGAATAGTGATGTGTGAGCCAACTAGATATGGTCTGAATTTTTCTAGAGCGAAAACGACTGCCAACAGTTCTTTTTCAGTGGTCGTATAATTGATTTGAACATCATTCAAAGTCTTGCTCGCATAGTAAATGACATAAAGAATTTTATCGAAACATTGTCCTAAGACAGCACCTACAGCGAAATTCGAGGCATCACACATGATTTCAAAAGGCAGCTTCCAGTTCGGAGAGTAGATGATAGGAGCAGAGACAAGTTCATTTTTGAGATTCTCAAAAGATGAAATGCAATCAGAATTGAAGTCGAAAGGAACATCCTTACCAAGAATATTGGTAACACCCCGCATTTTTAAGATAATAAAATAAGAATAACTTAATTAAACATTCAGAATTAAGTAAAATGTACTGCGCCATTGCGTCCGTCTTGAAATTCTGGTCAAAATAGACACCTGGTCTGCGTAAATCAAACACCGTACGAAGAAGTTATTGAGGTTTGAAATTTGTATATGCGTAGTAAGAATATATATGTATATATTAGGTTCAAAAATTCAAAAATGGGTCTAGAAATTCGAAAATCAGTTCAAAATTCAAAATTTCAGAAGGCGGCAGATTTCCCTCCTAGGTGGGTCAACACCCTCAAGGGTGGGTCGACACCGGGGTCGACCCCCTCAAGGGTGGGTCTACCCACCTACGGCAGATTTTGGCAGATTAGGGTTTTTGAGTTTCTGGACGATTCTGATAGCTTTTGGTCAAATCTGAGGGTCCTGTTTGCTCCATACACCAATAAGTAAGACCTTAGACCTAACACTAAACCTCATAATTTGGCGGCTACGCTGGAACTCTGCCATTACTCTCTCTCTCTCCTCAAATATATTCAGATAATGGAAGATTAGATTAAGGGAAAATCATAGAAGATTAGATCTAGACCAGATCCAGGATCTGGAAAACTTACAAGGTGAGTGGATTTAAGCCATATTATTTTAGATTGTGGTACATAATCGTTTAGCATTCCCCATTTTATTAATTGTGAAATTGCCAGATTAATTATAATTTGTTGTTGTAATGAGTTGAAATGTTAATTAGAATATGTCACGAAATTCCTATGTTTAATTGGCTAAAGTATTTAATGTTTACCTGTTGGAGAAAATAAACTTGTTAGGACATGAATAGCCAATTCAATGATTATAACTACATGATTTACTTGTGACATATTATTAAGTAATTGACATGTAACTTTCTAGATTTGAATAATTACCCGATTAAATGCTTACATGTCAAAAATTAGAATTAAATACATGTTAAAAGGGACATGCGCCAAAATATAGGCATAACTTGACGATATGTAAATTGGATTACAGTAAACATATGAAGAGGATAATATGCCAAAAATTTACATGGAAAAGGGATAACTATTAAAATATGAACATGCCTAAATACGCAATAATTTGAAACTATAACGCATTAGACACGAGGTTAGATTGCACTTGTGATAGAAGTCTGCCCAGACCTGCCCGACCTATCCAACATTCAAAAGTGGTAAATCTAATGTGAGAGGTCTAAGTGCATAACTAAAAATGGTGCTAAGGCACGAGGTTAAGTCGACTTGTGGTAGAAGTCTGCATGGACGCACCCGGCAAATCCAGTGTCCACAAGTATAGGCATAATGTGAGAAGTCTAGGCATATGTATGTACATATATATAAATATATGTGTATAACAAGATATGAATAAATGGAAATAATAGTAATTGAATGTCTAACTTAGAAAATAAGAAAGGAAGGGATGTAGTGGACTGAGTTAGTGTGATGTGAAGGAAAAGTGATGTATCTCCCTAAATGAACTATTTCTGAGAACGTGGTTGCAAGTAAGCCACAATAAATAAAGTAAAAAAAGTAAAGAAATTACTTGCTACCACGAATTTAAATGGGAATACGTTATCAAAATAAATCACTGATTCCTTTTATCAAACTAATAAGGTGCATGAAGTATTTTCCTTAAATAGAATAAGGAATATATATTACAGTAAATAAAAAATAATAGCTTACAACAGTAAATGGTTTAAAAGGGGAATGATAATCACCTATTATAAATAAATAACATTAATGAAGGTGTTGTATAATAGGTGGACTTGTCCAAGGGACAAAGTAAAGATTATAACTTAGGTTATAATAAACTATTAAGGAAACGGGATAACTGGCGAAATGAGAGAAGGGACACTTAATTGTAAATTAAGTAATGAGTAAATAGGGAAAACTAGAAGCCAATTGAGAAAAAGGGGGAAAATATATGAAATATAAGAAGTTGTACTTGATTATAAATTAAGTAACCTGAAAGCTTGGAAGTCTGAAACCCGTTGATAAGAATGGTTAGGCTTGTCCTAGGGACAAGAGGAAATTATAACATAGGTTATAATAAATGGGTAGAGAAACTTATTAATGGGCCTTAGTTAATATAACTAAGTTAATAAGTAAACAACAATAAGTTGTAAAGACGGTGGAAATGGAATTATGATTATATAAGAAGAATGAGGAAAACTTATGAAATGAAATAAGTTATATTTAATCATAAGTGGTAAGTGACATGTTGATTGGAAAACATGTGAACTAAGAGATACTTAATAACATATTAAGTAGAACATGTTATTGTGAAATCAAACAAGAATATAAAAGAGATTGTGGATTACAGACCTTGGGCCACAATCTAGAGAATAACATGTTGTGGGAATATTAATAAACTTAATAGGTTAAGTTATATGACTGAAATTAATAAGCAAGAAGAACTTGGTAACTTGATTAAGAATTCAATATGAATTGGAATAACCAAGTTAACTGGAAACCTAATGTGGTGAGGCAAGCGCGTAAAAGAATGCTTAGACATAAGGTCTAACAACATATTATATAGAGGCGCTTGGACCAGTCCTTTTTTGTCCGAGACAGTGTGATAGGGGGTTCTCATTCTTGGCTTAGTGGTGAGCGAGAGACTCTTACCCCTACACATCCCAAAGGGGGTTGGTTAGGCAAGAGGGCCTGGACAGACGAAAGGATGGCCGTAAAAAAAGGAGCTGGGGTATCGATGTAATGCCACGGCGGAATGTAGCCGTCTCCATTTGGGTTGTCACATCTGGTATCAGAGCTTAGGTTTAGGATTCCTATATAAATAGTGGGTGAACATATTTGTATTTTTAAAAATATAAATATTATATATATACCTAGATCCATAAAGGAACCCACTAAATAGAAAGAGTATAATATGGTAAGAAATGGGATGCTTGTCTTGTACACTAAAGGAAAGAATATGGAAATTTGAGACACTTAGGAAGTTCGGTTGGGAAGTGTACAATATACTTTGTACAGAAGGAAAGTAAATCCCATATGATTAGTATTTTAGGTTAGTGGATTTGGCAGTAAAACCTTATAGATTGGAAAAGGTTAAAAAAGAGAAATACTAAATGGATTAGGAATATATATAGTTGAGAGAATTGACCTTGGGGAGTGTCTTGGAAAGCCTAGAAAAATTGGAAACCCGCTTTGAGTCTATCCACATTATTAACTTTTAAGAACTTGGAATTATAAAAGATATGGGAAATTTGTTTATGGTGTTTTCAAGTTTTAATCTTAAAAGTTATAATTTTAAAATATGTAAAGAAGTACACATATTGAGTTTTAACGAAAAATTCTCTTAGAAAATGGTGCATATTATATAGCATGTATAGCTCGCTAGATTTCTTGTTATATTTCATACAAGAGTTTTTTAATAAAGAGAGATTTTAAATCTCTATTCTTATGACAACCCTTTTTGATAAATTATTTTAAGACAATTTTGTTGGGTGGACAAAATAAGTGTAGAAATTAAGAATAGAGTGGATGTTTGCACCTTGTAGTAAGAGACTAAACTGACCTCATAGGTAAGAAAAAGTCATAAACCCGATAGAGAAAATAGTTGTCCGTATCTACTCCAGTTTTGTGATTTGGAAAAAAAATGAATGATAATTTAAATTTTTAAGATGACATGTTTTTATGGTTTGGCAAAAGAAAGTTTTCATAAGGAAAATAAAGTTTTGGCACTTTTAATTTTTGGAAGTAAAAGGGCCAAACCATGTTCTAAAAAGTATGGTGTAGGTAAGGATTAGTGCCTATGAAAGACAGGAAAATTTTGAGGCTATAAAGTAAATAGCAAGAATAATCTTGGAATAATAGTGAGTTCCCGTAGAATGCGTAAGCATTGGAAAGCCAAGGATGTTGCTTGAAATAATTGTTGGTACACAGCTAGGACTAGTGGCGACTACTAGATAGAAAAAGTGGCAAATAAGTGTTAGACCCTGTTACTAATTTTCAGGTTAGGGGTAAAACCCGTTACTACATTTCGTTTGGGATCATTCCATTATATTGTTCTTGTTAGTAAGATAGGGTAACACATGAACCTATTGTGGATGCCATGGTTTGGACTTTTCTGACAGAAGGGGAAATAGTCCCGAGATTCTTGGCCCATATTAGTAGCTGTGTAGTGTGTTTGTTCTCCTGTTTTAGTTGGAAGACTAGAAGCTTATTTAAATTTAAACTAAGAATAGATGATTAAATAAGCTAAGAAAAGAAAAATAGTACAACTAAACAGGAAACAGAAAATTCAATAAAGCAACAAAAATGGAAAATTATGAGAAAAGATGGATAAAGATAAAACTTTCCAAGATAAGATGAAAAAGAAAATCAGTAACAAAGGAAATTTTCTTATGTGGGCTGTGCATGGATAGAAAAATAGGGAATCTTTATAAATAGTTACATAAAAATCCAAGTACGGTTAGAAAAAGGTTGAAACAGAAAAGCGGGAGATGTAGGGTTTTCTGTTTTCCACCTTTTTGTAACATAAGAAATTGAATTTAGAAAATTAGATTTTTTTTCTGAAATTCGAAAAATAAAGTTGGTTGGTAGGATTATGGATGCAACAATTGGATGAACTATGCTCTTACTCAGTAAGAGTGTGGGAAAATTTGGATGAAAATGCTTTTTGATTTTCAAAATATTGCATTCATGTAGAACTGCCAGTATATTTAGGATGTGAGCATCATATTTTTAAAGGATTTTTGGGAAAATTTGCGTACACATAGGAGGTACCGCCTAGGCATACATGCATTATTATGTTGTGATTCACTTTGCACAAGTGCACAATCTTTGCAAGAATTGGATGCACACATAATGGATGTATATTATGCGAGGGGTTAATTGATTTTACCCTTACCAAATTTCGGGGACGAAATTTCATAAGGGTGGGAGAATGTAACACCCCACATTTTTAAGACAATAAAATAAGAATAACTTAATTAAATATTCAGAATTAAGTAAAACGGTCTGCGCCATTGCGTCCACCTCGAAATTCTGGTCAAAATAGACACCTGGTTTGCGTAAATCGAACACCGTACGAAGAAGTTATTAAGGTTTGAAATTTATATACGCGTAGGAAGAATATATATACATATATTAGGTTCAGAAATTCAAAAATGGGTCCAGAATTTCGAAAATTGGTTCAAAATTCAAAATTTTAGAAGGCGACATATTTCCCGCCCAAGTGGGTCGACACTGGGGTCGACCCCCTCAAGGGTGGATCTACCCATCTGCGGCAGACTTTGGCAAATTTGGGTTTTTGAGTTTCTGGACGATTCTGATAGCTTTTGGTCAAATCTGAGGGTCCTGGTTGCTCTATACACCTATAAATAAGATCTTAGACCTAACCCTAAACCTCAAAATTTGGCGGCTACGCTGGAGCTCTGCCATTACTCTCCCTCTCTCTTCTCAAATATATTTAGAAATTTAGATTCATAAATTAGAAAATCTTAAATTTAGATCTAGAGGGAAGAGATTGATATTATTTTTAGGCGTTCATAATTACATGAAAAGGAAGGTAGCATTCCAAATCCGATCTATTCAATTTTTCCTCCTCTTTCTTTTCCCTTTCTCTTTTAGAAAAAAATGGTAAATCCATGATTATTAGTTTCTGAATTCAATTAGGGGAAAATCATGGAAGATTAGATCTAGACCAAATCCAGGATTTGGAAAACTTACAAAGTGAGTGGATTTAAGCCATATTATTTTAGATAATGGTACATAATCGTTTAGCATTCCCCTTTTTATTAATTGTGAAATTGCCAGATTAATTATAATTTGCTGTTGTAATGAGTTGAAATGTTAATATGAATATGTCATGAAATTCATATGTTGAATTGGCTAAAGTATTGAATGTTTACTTGTTGGAGAAAATAAATTTGTTAGGATATGAATAGCCAATTCAGTGATTGTAACTACATGATTTACTTGTGACATATTATTAAGTAATTGACTTGTAACTTGCTAGATTTGAATAATTACCCAATTAAATGCTTACATGTCAAAAATTAGAATTAAATACATGTTAAAAGGGACATGCGCCAAAATATAGGCATAACTTGACGACATGTAAATTGGATTATCGTAAACATATGAAGAGGATAAAAGGGATAACTATTAAAATATGAACATGCCTAAATATGCAATAATTTGAAACTGTAACGCCTTAGACACGAGGTTAGATTGCACTTGTGATAGAAGTCTGCCCGGACCCGCCCGGCCTGTCCAGCATTCACAAGTGGTAAATCTAATGTGAGAGGTCTAAGTACATAACTAAAAATGGTGCTAAGGCACGAGGATAAGTCGACTTGTGGTAGAATTCTGCCCGGACCCGCCCCGCAAATCCAACGTCCACAAGTGTAGGCATAATGTGAGAGGTCTAGGCATATGTATGTACATATATATAAATATATGTATATAGCAAGATATGAATAAATGGCAATAATAGTAATTAAATTTCTAACTCAGAAAATAAGAAAGGAAGGGATATAGTGGACTGAGTTAGTGTGATGCCAAGGAAAAGTGATGTATTTCCCTAAATGACCTATTTTTGAGAACGTGGTTGCAAGTAAGCCACAGTAAATAAAGTAAGAAAAGTAAAGAATTAAGGACTACCACGAATTTAGATGGGAATTCGTTATGAAAATAAATCACTGATTCGTTCTATCAAACTGATAAGGTGCATGAAATATTTTCCTTAAATAGAATAAGGAATATATATTACAGTAAATGAAGAATAATGGCTTACAACAGTAAATGGTTTAAAAGGGGAATGATAATCACCTATTATAAATAAATAACATTAATGAAAAAGTTGTATAATAGGTGGACTTGTCCAAGGGACAAAGTAAAGATTATAACTCAGGTTATAATGAAATATTAAGGAAACGGGATAACTGGCGAAATGAGAGAAGGGACACTTAATTGTAAATTAAGTAATCAGTAAATGGGGAAAACTAGAAGCCAGTTGAGAAAAAGGGGGAAAATATATGAAATATAAGAAGTTGTACTTGATTATAAATTAAATAACCTGTAAGCTTGGAAGTCTGAAACCCATTGATAAGAATGGTTAGGCTTGTCCTAGGGACAAGAGGAAATTATAACATAAGTTGTAATAAATGGGTAGAGAAACTTATTAATGGGTCTTAGTTAATAGAACTAAGTTAATAAGTAAACAACGATAAGTTGTAAAGACGGTGAAAATGGAATTATGATTATATAAGAAGAATGAGGAAAACTTATGAAATGAAATAAGTTATATTTAATCATAAGTGTTAAGTGACATGTTGATTGGAAAACAAGTGAACTAAGAGATACTTAATAACATATTAAGTAGAACATGTTATTGTGAAATCAAACAAGAATATAAAAGAGATTGTGGATTACAGATCTTGGGCCACAATCTAGAGAATAACATATCATGGGATTATTAATAAACTTAATAGGTTAAGTTGTATGACTGAAATTAATAAGCAAGAAGTACTTGGTAACTTGATTAAGAATTCAATATGAATTGGGATAACCAAGTTAATTGGAAACCTGATGAGGTGAGGCAAGCGCGTAAAAGAATGTTCAATCATAGGGTCTAACAACATATTAAATTGAGTTGCTTGGACCAGTCCGCACGTTTGAGGGTAAATAACCCAACGAGGTAGATCATCGTGGTGTTATAAGGCACGAGGGGAGCGTACATTCATCTGATTGTTCCGATGGTTTCGATGGACTGGAAGGGGAAGAAAGCGACTTCCTGAAATACGTAAGGTGCTCCTAGTAGCCCTTTGTGCGGTAACAGATGTTCTAGGCTGTGCTCACAGAGGTTGGGTTTGCGCGTAACTACTAGGTGGGTAGGCCTTGACTGCAGAAGTAGCTATGCAGTCATAATGTTGTGACGCAGTGACACAAGGTGATTCGGCAGTCGCCTCAAAAGGGAGGCGGAGGGTCATGACCAACAAGTATAGTAGATCGTCGGATACCTGTCATCGACAGCCTGTGGGATGCGAAAAGACTAGAGCTAAACCCAAGATACCATTCATTCTTCACTATCGGGATAAGGGGTTGAGGGGAGATGCCAAATGAATGTTTCGATTGTTTGTTATTAAGGGCAGTCGCTTAACTCTTGTAGTCTTTACTAGTTGAGGGAGGGTCCGAGGTGGGGCCATAGCCACCGTGAAAACAGACCCTATGTAATGACCCGAAAATCCGGTCCAATTTGAGTTGACCAAAAACACAAGTCCAACCCCAAATTAAACTGAAAATCAGGAAATTAATAGAAAGAAAACAGAGGGTGAGGAAAGATAAGATAGAAACTTAGAATAGAAGAAGAAGGAGAACACAACATCAGAGTAATACGAACCTCACAGCGGAACGAATAACATATAATAGATAACATATCCTTGAAATAAAATCAGTGTATGTATACAATAACATTATCAGAGTACAACACTTACAACACAGCGGAAATAAACTATAGCTATATAATCCTGAAGCCACCTGCTCCAAGCTCTTCTAGTAAATCTGTAAATCCCGACTACTTGACTGCCTGTACAAAATTGGGCACCCAAGACTTTAGGGAAAACAAAACAAAATAAACTCCGGGTCAGTCATGGGACTGGTATGAGTAAACAGTTTAAAACAGTTTGAACAAGTAAACGATATCTCATAAGACCACGTCGTATAACGGAACGGGTTTTTCCCTTATGAGAATCCAAATTATCTTTATATCAAAAACCCTTTTAATATTATAATAATGTCTATCAACCACAATATAATAATCATCTAGCAGAAACGCTTTCATCTCACGTTCTACATATATAGTATAAAATCAAAACCGCAAGCACGTATTGGGTAATGGATTTCCAACTATGACAAGGTATGGAACCACCTTTCGCTAATGTACCTCTAGAAACGAATACACTGGGTTCAACAAGAACATCTTGCAACCCGGCCACACATGACCGACCACTCATTTCGCTTGAGTGTATCGAATGTATATCACCAACGGTTGGGATCAGCAACCGTTTCCCGAATGGGACAGCATCAACAATAGATTTTTAGAAGTAAATAAAACTCTAGATCAGGTGATTATACACCCTACTTCGGTGCGACCGACTTAGCCATGATGCCTGCCCGATTTCTGTCATTTACCGGATGTGAGGCTAGAAGCTACGATTTATCATCACACCAGATTCACTTTGAATGCCACATCGTCAAATCCATCAAATCACCGATTGACGTCCTCAACCATACATTATGTGTTAGCTAAAAGAAGTTTCCTTCTCCGCTTCCACTCTTGGTACGGTTGAAGAAATCAATGTACGTGACCTTTCTGGAAATACTCTGTCATACATTCTGTAACAACCCGTATTTTTGAATAACATGTTATAACATAAATGGAGGCAGAATTAAACTGTAAAATCTGAATCAAGGGAAACGGGCTATGCCATTGCGTTCGTCTCGGAAAAATACGCGAAATAGAGTCCGAGTTTTCGAAAATCGGAGTCCGTATGACCAAGATATGGCCTCGCGAAGTTTCACGAAAAATTCCCAAATTAAAGTATACTTAATTAAGTAAAATGGGTTGCACAGAGAAATATATATATATTGATATATATATATATATATATATAATTGAAAATTAAATAAATAAATATGCAAAAATGTTCAAAACAGCGAATTGGGAGAGGAGAATAACCGAACCGGCCGATTTTTGAGGTCGACCCGAGCTCGCTGGGTCGACTAGGGGTTAATCCAGGGTGTTTGGCTGTCAACCCGTGGGCCGATTCGCTCAAATGCAGATTTTTCATTTGAATGGTTCTCATGGTTCATCTTTAATCTAAAGGCCTTAGATGGTTCCTACACTTGACTTCTTCCCCAAGACATGCTTTGATGGCTTGGATTGAATCTAGGTTTAATCCTATGGCCTAAAACACTTGCCTAATCTATAAATAAGACCCTAACCTACCCTAAATCATCATTATTCATTCATACAACTAAACTATGGCAAAATCAATCCTCTCATGGCCTCCACTCTCTTCATAAAATTCCTAAATAAATTTCTAAGTGATTTTCCATGCATACAAGTGTTTTCAAACTTGTATGAGCATCATTAGTTTGCATTCAAGTCAAGTTCTTATATTAGCATCATAAAGAAAGAGTCTTGATCATTTTGGCTCAAGGGTTTTGCTTGCATTTTGGGTTTAATTGATTTCATAAGGGCTTTGTCATATTTTTGTGACTTCTTAAGCATTGTAAGCCCTATTCTACTTTCATACTTAAACTCTAAAGTTAAATGTATGATATGCAAGTTTATCATGTTGTGATATGCAAGTTTATATGCAAGTTTATCATGTTGTGATATGCAAGTTTATATGCAAGTTTATCATGTTGTGATATGCAAGTTTATATGCAAGTATGCCAAGTTATGTTATGCAAGTTTGGGTTGAACATTTTGTTCATGCTATCATGTTATGCAAGCTTATTTTGGGTTTATGAACATAAAGCTTTAAGCTTTATGCCAAAGGTTTCATTTTAGCAACATGTAAGTTATCATATCTCTTATGATAACTTGCATGTGAGGCTAAATGCGAACTTATGGCCATCTCTACATGTCATTTAGCACCATGTATCACCAATATGCTAAGTTTGGTTTTATGCATGCTTTTGAGGCCTAAAAATGTAATATGCAAGTGTATGAACATTTCATATGCCACCATGTTAAGCTTGTGGCTTCAATACCTTTATGTCATGATTATGCCAAGTTCCCTCTTTCTATCCTTTATGCGCTATTGCGATATGTAAGCGATGGGATTGCGTTTGGGGTTGGGTAAACTTAAAAGACATAAAACATAAGCTTGGGAATTTACCTATTAAGTTAGGTCTACCAATTGGGAATTTACCTATTAAGTTAGGTCTACCCAATTGCTTGAAAACTTGTAACATGTTTTGGAAACATGATGGACATGACACTTAGAAAAGATAAGTGTGGCCAACTCGAGGTTGGGTTGAGTTTGTAGCGTAAACCTACCCGGAACCGACCGGCTTAACTAGTTGCTACAAACAATAGGACCCAATGTGAGAAGTTGGTCATGTTGTACCTTGAACCCGAGGTTAGACCAAGTTGTGGTGTAAAGCTACCCGGACCCGCCCAGCTTAACTAGTAACCACAACAAGGTCTAATGTGAGAGGTTAAGGCGCATTAAATTAATTAATGCCTCGTGATTAGGTTTAAGTCATGGTCCACTTAATACTTAACCAATTTGGGCTTGGTAGATTAATCGGGGTTAAGTCGTGAACTCATCGTTACACTTAACCAAGTTAATCCAGGATTAGCAAGAGGGTTAAACCGTACTTAACCCACTAGAAAAATCATAGCAATGGGGGCCCACTCCAGCAGTAATCCCAAGTTAGTATCATCATGACCCTAGGGACTAGGCTAGGGTGGGGGCACGATTACTGGACTAGAGGTAAGTGACCAAAAGCGACGACAGAGTGTACGCCGGTGTAGTTCCGGGCGGACTCTGGTCGTGCACATAGTCCGTAGCCGGAGAAAACATGCACGGGTACCAGTAGATCGGGACTGTGCACTCATGTTCATGGTGTCCAGGGGTTGACACCCTAGGGCTTGATACACCCGAAGGGTGGACCCGACACAGTTCGACTACAATTATGATTGGGCCGTATTGACACCAACACGTGACGAGTTAGGCTTAGGGAGCCGATCGACTAGACCGTTTGGTTGGACCTTGTATTAGGGTCATTTCATGTTATTGGGCCAAAGCTTGGGCCAAGGGATCAATACTTGTTTATTCAAGTCATGTTAGTTTGCTAGTACACCTGTGGTGCAAAACCTTAATCATGATTATGCGATGACACCTTTATCTACCTTGTTAGTTAATCATCATGCTAGTATATTGTTATCCTTATGTTCATCCCTGTTGCTCATGCCAGTTAACTTTATCAGTTTACATTGATTTTAGTAGGGCTTACTCAGTCTTTTTGACTGACCTGTTTTCTTTCGCCTCTTTTCTTCCGTTTCCCCCCCCCCAGGTTCTCAGGGAGGGAATACTGGAGCTTAGCTTGGATTTCGGACTGCTTGCTTGTGGGATTTCAGCTCATGTACGGTTTCGACATGAAGCTAGCTATGGTTACCACTTAATTGGGGATAGCACTTATTTATTTCAGTTTTTCAGTTGATGTTGTTTTATCTAGACTTGTTTATTTGGAAAGCTATGTTGTACCAGACTTGTTTTGAAATGTTTTGAAATCTTCCGCTGTTTTATCTACGTTATTTACTCTGTTTACATATATACATATGTTCTTATTCTGCCTATATATATATCATTATGCATGTTTACCTGATTCAAACGCCCCTCCAAAGTCAGAGTGCTTGCAAGAGCCACCCTGGTGGAGGTGGGGTGTTACATTTGGTATCAGAGCATATGGTACGAGAAGGAACAAAAAGGCTTTTAGAAAACTTTTGGAAAACTATTTTCAAAACCAAGTATAAAGTATTTTCCAAAGAAAAGTCTAGTTTATTTTAAAGGCTATTCCCCAAAAAGCCATTAGCAAAATTCCTTCGTTTTTCTCCATTCTGAATCTGTCTTTTTCTTTGTTTTCAGTATGGCCGATAACTTTGCTATTCCGGAGGGAGTACACGTACCTGTTTGGTATAGGAGACTTTTGGAGGCTAGGGCGACCGAAGCCGGCCCCGCAGATGTTCCTCCTCCTCGTCCTCCGGTAGTTAATGTTCCTCCTCCTCCGGTGGTTAATGTTCCTCCTCCTCCTGTCGCTGAGGTTCCTCTTCCTCCTCCCCCTCAGCATCCACAAGTGAACTTCGCAAAGACTTGCAAAGATTTCAAAGCAATGGGTGGCAAGAACTTTCAAGGACTGAGACTTTTGTAGAGGCCAGAAATTGGTTGAAAGAGACCGAGGATTTGTTTGCTATCTTTGGGTTAGACGATCAGAGGAAGCTCTTGCTGGCGGTTTGGCTTATGAAGGATGAAGCCGCTTATTGGTGGGAAGTCACCAATGGTACTAGGCCTGTTGAGACTTGGGCCGATTTCAGGGCAAGATTCGTGCTTAAGTTTCTATCTTCTGCTGAGGAGAATCTGCAAATGGAGAGGTTCATAACTTTGAAACAAGGAGATATGTCTGTCAAAGAATATGTGAACAAGTTCAATCAGTTAGCTCGTTTTGGCTTGGATATGGTGAATACTCCTCAGAAGAAGGCTCTTCGTTTTGCTAGAGGATTGAATGAGCCGTTGCAGGGATTGGCTATGTCGCATATTCCCCATGGGGCCACGTTTGAGAGTTTGATTGATATGGCGTTACTTCAGGGAGATGTCAAGAAAGAAACCAAGATGAATGATACTCAAGCCAAGAAGACTGATTCCCAGGGAAAGGGAAATCAGGGTAATCCAAGTGGTCAGAGCAGTCAAGGCAATCAGAACAAGAACAAGAGTCAAGGCAACAAGGGGAACAACAACAAGGGCAATAACAACAAGGGCAAGAACAACAAGGGGAAGTGCCATTATTGCAGTTCAGTTGGGCATCTTATTAAGGATTGCAAGAAGAGGAAAAGGAAGAATGGTGAATGCTTTTTCTGCGGTGAGACTGGACATTTCAGTAAGGATTGCCCGAGGAAGCAAAGGGCAAGGCCACGGTCAGACTCATCGTGCTGGACCTTCAGGAGGGCAAGTTCATGCTCTTAATGTCGCTCCAGTTCCCGATCGAGGTAGTATTTCTGTTGAGAGCCTTGTATATATTTCTGATTTTCCAGTTCGTACCTTGTTTGATTCTGGTGCATCGCATAGCTTTATCTCATCTGATCTTGTTGATAGTTTGCACCTTAGTACTAGCTTGGTAGATGATCCCGTCTGTGTCTCAAATCCTATTGAGGGTTCCGCCCATTTGTCTATGATATGCGGGGATTTGAGGATCTCTATACTGAGTGTAGAGTTCTTGTGCAGTGCTTATGTTCTTGGTTTTAGGGGATACGGATTGATATTGGGCATGGATTGGCTGTCCAGATATGGAGCCGTTCTTGATTGTGAGCATAGGGTTGTGAGGCTCGTGACTCGCCTCGGAAACACCCTAGAGATTTCTTGTGATCCGAGAGGTCCCGTCATGTTGTGCTATCTGGAATCACTCGACTCTTCAATGGAAACTCTTCAGTCTGTGAGAGTGGTTCGAGAGTATCCGGATGTTTTCAATGAAGTTAGGGGGTTGCCCCCTAAGCGAGAGATTGATTTCCGCATTTATCTGGTGGATAATGCAAAGCCTGTTTCTTTGCCCGTTCAGCACATGGCTCCGCGTGAAAGGCGGGAGCTAAGTAAGCAAGTGAAAGAGTTGCTTGAGAAGAACTTTATTAGACGAAGTATATCTGAATGGGGAGCGCCTGTGGTATTTGCTACCAAGGCGGATGGTTCTCTCCGACTTTGCGTTGACTATTGAGAGTTGAATAAGCTGACTAAGAAGAACAGACACCCGTTACCGAGGATTGATGATCTCTTTGACCAGCTTGTCGGTGCTTCTGTTTTCTCTCAGCTTGATCTTGCTACGGGGTTCCATCAGCTCAGGGTAGCTGAAGATAGTATAGACAAGACTGCGTTCAGAACTCCAGATGGATTCTTCGAATGGCTTGTCAGGCCGTTCGGCTTGACTAATGCACCCGCATATTTCGTGGACTTGATGAGTAGGGTGTTCAGGGAGTTCTTGAACAAGTTTGTCGTGGTCTTCGTAGATGATATTCTGATCTTCTCTAAGGATGAGGAAGAGCACGCAAGGCATCTCATGGAGGTGATGGATACGCTTGGAGCGCATCAGTTGAAGGCCAAGTTCTCCAAGTGTCACTTTTGGAGAAGGGAAGTTAGATTCCTTGGGCATATAGTATCTAAGCAAGGCTTAGCGGTGGATCCCGCTAAGGTAGTGGCAGTTCAGGATTGGAAGACTCCAAGGAATGCAACCGAAGCGAGAAGTTTTCTAGGTCTTGCGGGTTTCTACCGGAAGTTCATCAAGGACTTCGCAAAGATATCTGCTCCTCTCACTAAATTGACGAAGAAGAATTTAGTTTTTGCTTGGATCATAGAATGCGAGCTTGCTTTTCAGAAGCTCAAGAGAGCTCTCACATCAGCACCTGTTCTAGCTTTGCCCGATGGAGGGAAGTTATTTACAGTATACACCGATGCATGTGGCACGGGGTTAGGAGCTGTTCTTATGCAAGAAGGAAGAGTGATATGCTTTGGCGGTAGACAACTCAAAGTGCATGAGAAGAATTATCACACTCATGACTTAGAGTTGGCAGCAATAGTATATGCACTCAAGGCTTGGCGCCATTATCTTCTGGGAGAAAGATTTGAGCTTTATACCGATCACAAGTCATTGAAGTATCTCTTTTCTCAGAAGGATCTAAATCTGAGGCAACAAAGATGGATGGAATTCTTGGCGTCCTACGATTTTGAGATAGCTTATACCCCTGGCAAGGGGAATGTGGTAGCAGATGCATTGAGTAGAAGAAGGTTGACCCTAAGTCCTCTATTCGTTGAGATGAAGAATTTAGAGTATGTGGCAACCTTTGATTTCTCTTTGGCGATTGAGTCGATGACCGGTTCTTTAGCATCTCTGGAACTCAGACCTACCCTTCTTGATCAAGTTGGGGCTTCGCAGAGAGAAGACCCTAAGATAGTTGAGATTATGGATAAGCTAATTCGAGGAGAGACGTCTAGTCATCTCGCTCGATATTCTATTGATGACAAGGGTTGGCTGAGGAGAGACGGAAGGTTATGTGTTCCAATGGTAGAAGATCTAGTAAGAAGAGTTCTTGAGGAAGTGCATCGCTCTAAGTTGACTATACATCCGGGCGGAGATAAGATGTATAAAGATATGAAGCGCATTTTCTTTTGGCCTGGGATGAAGAAGGATATGGCAGAATTTGTCTCTAGATGTATCATTTGCCAGCAAGTTAAGGCCGAGTCGAAGAAGCCCGGTGGGCTATTGCATCCTCTAGACGTCCCACTATGGAAGTGGGAGAGTATTTCCATGGATTTTATCGATGGGCTACCAAGGTCAAGGAAAGGGAATACGAGCATTTGGGTTATTGTGGATAGACTTACGAAGAGTGCTCGTTTCATTCTGGTGAAGAGCAAGAGGACCGCATCTTGGCTAGCGTCTGTATATCTTCGTGAGATTGTGAGACTACATGGAGTCCCTTCTAGTATAGTCAGTGACCGTGACCCAATCTTTACAAGTCAATTCTGGAATAGCTTGCAAGAAGCTATGGGCACAAGGTTGAATCTAAGTACGGCTTATCACCCACAGACGGACGGTCAAACCGAAAGGGTGAATAGGGTACTCGAGGATCTGTTGAGGCTTTGTATTCTGGATTTTGGTGGTACTTAGGAAGACCATCTTCCTCTTGTTGAGTTTGCATATAATAACAGTTATCAGGCAAGCATAGGGATGGCACCATTTGAAGCTTTATATGGGAGGCCGTGCAAGTCGCCTACATGTTGGTGGGAGACTACAGATGAGCTTATACTTGGGCCTGATATGATCAGAGATACATCCGAGAAGATCGAGTTGATTCGGAGACGGATGAAAGCGGCCCAAGACCGACATAAATCCTATGTTGATAAGCGAAGAACGGATTTGGAGTTTGATGTTGGGGATATGGTTTTCGTGAAGGTTTCTCCTTTGCGGAATGTGGTCCGATTTGGAGCTGTTGGGAAGTTGGCACTGAGGTTTGTTGGACCATTCCCTATTATAGAGAGAATCGGGCAGATGGCTTATAGAGTGAAGTTGCCCGAGAAGCTTGCTGGAGTACACGATGTTTTTCATGTCTCGCATCTCCGGAAGTGTTTACATGAATCAGCAGAGGTTGTTGAGCCAAGTGTTCTAAAAGATGTAGAAGTGGAGAAAGAGGCTACCTTGAGGAGAGCACCGATTCGTATCTTGGGGACGGAGACCAAGAAGCTAAGGAATCGAGAGGTCAAATTGGTGAAGGTTCAATGCGGTGAAGCCGAAGAAGACGCAACTTGGGAAACCGAGGAGAAGATGCGTGGGCTTTATCCATTCCTTTTTGAGGGTACACTCTCAATCTCTTTTCTTTGTTAGCATATCTTTCTCTTTGCTATCCATGTTTATCTAGTTTATCGTGTTAATCTTGTCATGAGAACCTTAGGTAGAAACCCTTTGGATGAAACATGTGTTTGAAACATGTTATGCTTGATGGTTGCAAGTGGTTGCAAGTGTTTGCAAGTGGATACTCGTGGATGCATAATACACTTTAGGCACTAAGATCGGCTCACACACTTTCATACCGCATATGCATGAGTGTTTATGCTTATTCATGGATGAAAACTTGTTATGCTATCACGTGGATGTTGCATATGGATGAATGTTATGTGCACTCATGTAGAGATTATAAATTATGTTAGGAATTTGCATACATATGGACTCATTTCACTAACATATTTTGCATTAAGGGGGTTTACTGAATCAGTACCCTCCTGATTTTCGCATTAAATAAGTACATATACACACACCTTTGCATATGATCATACAGCATTTAGAACCTTTTAAGGACAATGATTGCTCGTGGATGATGTTTTGAGTAGATGGATGATGGATGGTAGGATACGTTCTTCCTAACTTGGAGATTTCGGGGACGAAATCCTTTAAGGAGGGAAGAATGTAACAACCCGTATTTTTGAATAACATGTTATAACATAAATGGAGGCAGAATTAAACTGTAAAATCTGAATCAAGGGAAACGGGCTATGCCATTGCGTTCGTCTCGGAAAAATACGCGAAATAGAGTCCGAGTTTTCGAAAATCGGAGTCCGTATAACCAAGATATGGCCTCGCGAAGTTTCACGAAAAATTCCCAAATTAAAGTATACTTAATTAAGTGAAATGGGTTGCGCAGAGAAATATATATATATATATATATATATATATATATATATATACTGATATATATATATATATAAATGAAAATTAAATAAATAAATATGCAAAAATGTTCAAAACAGCGAATTGGGAGAGGGGAATAACCGAACCGGCCGATTTTTGAGGTCGACCCGAGCTCGCTGGGTCGACT
Source organism: Allium sativum (assembly GCA_030737875.1). NCBI lineage: Eukaryota > Viridiplantae > Streptophyta > Magnoliopsida > Asparagales > Amaryllidaceae > Allium > Allium sativum. Next base: position 736,885,199 of record CM060920.1, read on the forward strand.
AGGGGTTAATCCAGGGTGTTTGGCTGTCAACCCGTGGGCCGATTCGCTCAAATGCAGATTTTGCATTTGAATGGTTCTCATGGTTCATCTTTAATCTAAAGGCCCTAGATGGTTCCTACACTTGACTTCTTCCCCAAGACATGCTTTGATGGCTTGGATTGAATCTAGGTTTAATCCTATGGCCTAAAACACTTGCCTAATCTATAAATAAGACCCTAACCTACCCTAAATCATCATTATTCATTCATACAACTAAACTATGGCAAAATCAATCCTCTCATGGCCTCCACTCTCTTCATAAAATTCCTAAATAAATTTCTAAGTGATTTTCCATGCATACAAGTGTTTTCAAACTTGTATGAGCATCATTAGCTTGCATTCAAGTCAAGTTCTTATATTAGCATCATAAAGAAAGAGTCTTGATCATTTTGGCTCAAGGGTTTTGCTTGCATTTTGGGTTTAATTGATTTCATAAGGGCTTTGTCATATTTTTGTGACTTCTTAAGCATTGTAAGCCCTATTCTACTTTCATACTTAAACTCTAAAGTTAAATGTATGATATGCAAGTTTATCATGTTGTGATATGCGAGTTTATATGCAAGTTTATCATGTTGTGGTATGCAAGTTTATATGCAAGTTTATCATGTTGTGATATGAAAGTTTATATGCAAGTATGCCAAGTTATGTTATGCAAGTTTGGGTTGAACATTTTGTTCATGCTATCATGTTATGCAAGCTTATTTTGGGTTTATGAACATAAAGCTTTAAGCTTTATGCCAAAGGTTGCATTTTAGCAACATGTAAGTTATCATATCTCTTATGATAACTTGCATGTGAGGCTAAATGCGAACTTATGGCCATCTCTACATGTCATTTAGCACCATGTATCACCAATATGCTAAGTTTGGTTTTATGCATGCTTTTGAGGCCTAAAAATGTAATATGCAAGTGTATGAACATATGAACATTTCATATGCCACCATGTTAAGCTTGTGGCTTCAATACCTTTATGTCATGATTATGCCAAGTTCCCTCTTTCTATCCTTTATGCGCTATTGCGATATGTAAGCGATGGGATTGCGTTTGGGGTTGGGTAAACTTAAAAGACATAAAACATAAGCTTGGGAATTTACCTATTAAGTTAGGTCTACCCATTGGGAATTTACCTATTAAGTTAGGTCTACCCAATTGCTTGAAAACTTGTAACATGTTTTGGAAACATGATGAACATGACACTTAGAAAAGATAAGTGTGGCCAACTCGAGGTTGGGTTGAGTTTGTAGCGTAAACCTACCCGGAACCGACCGGCTTAACTAGTTGCTACAAAAAATAGGACCCAATGTGAGAAGTTGGTCATGTTGTACCTTGAACCCGAGGTTAGACCAAGTTGTGGTGTAAAGCTACACGGACCCGCCCGGCTTAACTAGTAACCACAACAAGGTCTAATGTGAGAGGTTAAGGCGCATTAAATTAATTAATGCCTCGTGATTAGGGTTAAGTCATGGTCCACTTAATACTTAACCAATTTGGGCTTGGTAGATTAATCGGGGTTAAGTCGTGAACTCATCGTTACACTTAACCAAGTTAATCCAGGATTAGCAAGAGGGTTAAACCGTACTTAACCCACTAGAAAAATCCTAGCAATGGGGGTCCACTCCAGCAGTAATCCCAAGTTAGTATCATCATGACCCTAGGGACTAGGCTAGGGTGGGGGCACGATTACTGGACTGGAGGTAAGTGACCAAAAGCGACGGCAGAGGGTACGCCGGTGTAGTTCCGGGCGGACTCTGGTCGTGCACATAGTCCGTAGCCGGAGAAAACATGCACGGGTACCAGTAGATCGGGACTGTGCACTCATGTTCATGGTGTCCAGGGGTTGACACCCTAGGGCTTGATACACCCGAAGGGTGGACCCGGCATAGTTCGACTACAATTATGATTGGGCCGTATTGACACCAACACGTGACGAGTTAGGCTTAGGGAGCCGATCGACTAGACCGTTTGGTTGGACCTTGTATTAGGGTCATTTCATGTTATTGGGCCAAAGCTTGGGCCAAGGGATCAATACTTGTTTATTCAAGTCATGTTAGTTTGCTAGTACACCTGTGGTGCAAAACCTTAATCCTGATTATGCGATGACACCTTTATCTACCTTGTTAGTTAATCATCATGCTAGTATATTGTTATCCTTATGTTCATCCCTGCTGCTCATGCCAGTTAACTTTATCAGTTTACATTGATTGTAGTAGGGCTTACTCAGTATTTTTGACTGACCTGTTTTCTTTCGCCTCTTTTCTTCCATTCCCCCCCCCAGGTTCTCAGGGAGGGAATACTGGAGCTTAGCTTGGATTTCAGACTGCTTGCTTGTGGGATTTCAGCTCATGTACGGTTTCGACATGAAGCTAGCTATGTTTACCACTTAATTGGGGATAGCACTTATTTATTTCAGTTTTTCAGTTGATGTTGTTTTATCTAGACTTGTTTATTTGGAAAGCTATGTTGTACCAGACTTGTTTTGAAATGTTTTGAAATCTTCCGCTGTTTTATCTATGTTATTTACTCTGTTTACATATATACATATGTTCTTGTTCTGCCTTGATATATCATTATGCATGTTTACCTGATTCAAACGCCCCTCCAAAGTCAGAGTGCTTGCAAGAGCCACCCTGGTGGAGGTGGGGTGTTACACATTCATCCATACAAGTCATCCAGGAACAGGATGAACCGAAGGCACTATTCAGTACATCCATCTTAGGCACTGTTATCTAAGACTTATACAATAGCCCTTGCACTTTACTTCGTCTTCAATTATCTTTGGCATATGTGATTTGCAACGCTTATGCCAATACAGAGTGGTTCTTTGGATAATAATCCAACCGGTCTCTCCATAATAACAACGTTAAAATGGTCAAAACTTCGATAGTCTGTGATTTAACTATCGAAGAAAAACAAGTGTGCAAACAACGATATTATTTCCAGATGGAAATTATATCGAACAAACATCATTTAACATTTATCTCTTTATTCATTTTACATCTCCTGTTTCCCTATATCCAACATTTGCTATTTTCTATATTTAGAAAATAAAATTTATTAACACTAGAAAACATTTCCATTCCTTGTATTTCTGTATTAGAAAACATTTCTGATTTCTTGTATGGGAAACATTTCCAACTCCTTCGTTTGGATTAAGCAGATGTTTAGATAAAACATCTCTATGCCAACTCAAACCATTTCCTTTAGTTACTAAATTCACTTAACCCTCCTTTACTGCCGAACCTTAACCATTCCTTAGTCAAATACGAAGCCAATCATGTTGGGGGTAGAACTACCTCTCAGACCTTAACTGAACAACATTTCTAACTTTGAAATAGGCAAATTTCACTTTATATTTCTTTAACTAACTTCCTTACTTAACCTTTCTTTTGAGTAACTATATTCGATTAACTCTTTTCAATTAACTCTATTCGATTAACTCCTTTGGATTAACTCTATTCACTTAACTCCTGTCGAATAAACTATATTTGATAATTCCTCTAACTCTATTCGAATAAACTATATTCGATTAACTCCTCTAATTCTATTCGAATAAACTATATTCGATTAACTCCTCTAATTCCATTCGAATAAACTATATTCTATTTATTCCTTTAACTACATTTAACTCTATTCGAATAATTAATATTCGATAACTCTATTTAACTCTTCTTCGAATAACTAATATTCGATAACTCCTTTTACTTTATTCGAATTACTAATATTCGATTAACTCAATTGATTTTATTCGAATAAACTATATTCGACTAACTCCTTTATTTTAACTCTATTCGATTAATTCTAACTGGTTAACTCTTATTCGAATAACAAATATTTGATTAACTCTATTCAGCTAACTCGACTCGACTAACCCCTTTTCGAATAACTAATTCGATTTACTAACTTTCGAATACCATATTCGATTTAACTCCTTTCGAATACCATATTCGATTTAACTCCTTTCGAATACCATATTCGATTTAACTCCTTTATTCGCTTTATAAAGATTTCCTTTTTAACAACGTTTATTCATTTTATAAAGATTTACTTTTAGTAACGGTTCTCCACTTTAAAATGATTTTCTTCTTATAACAGTTTCCTTTTCATAACGTTTTTCCCTTTTTCTAAATATCTCCTATTTATAAATATTCCAATTTATAAATATTTCTTATTTATAAATATTCCATTTATAAATATTTTATTTTCAAATATCACTTTGAAAATATTCCCTTATATCAACATTTCGGTATGTTATGGTATTCAACATATCAAATCACGATGATCAGTATCGTCCAAACACATATAATCGACAACAGATTATATATCACATCATATATCACAATATATGAAAAACAGTAAAATAAATATTGAGGAATCCAGTTGGATTCCTCCAACCTGTTTCCCAGCATCACAGATGTTAAACAATATAGATAACATCACTTTCAGTTCCATATGATATATTCTGTTAAACAGAATCAATATAGAAATTCAACTAACTGACAAGCAGTTCAATCAAACAGTCAACACACAGTCAATCAGCCAACATTTTACAGTTCTAAAAATACTACATGAATTTATAAACTGTTCAGAGTTAGTGAGATTTACTCACTTTGGCAGTTCATCATTAAAGAACGATAAACTGTTTATTTGATTTGAATCAAACAATTTATTTCGCCATGAATTCAAACGAGTCCCAATCCACTTCCAGTCAGCTTCATTGTGAATCTCTCATCCATACGATCCCAACGGATCCAACCTTTTGAAATTCGGCCCATTATCTCGTTTAAAACCCAACCCGTCGAATGCTTCTTCCCCCAAATCAAATTCCATCGCTCTAGTTAATTCCGAACCCAAATACTCCACGTTGACCCACCGTTTGACCACCTCTCCCCATCACTTCGGCCATCTATCTTGGTCGACACCAACACCACCTCCTTCACCATTGAAATCTGCATCCACCTGACCCCTTTTCCTCCCACTCGAACTACCCCTCCTCGCAACGACCTGCTGCCCAAACCAGGGACCCTGACGCTGCTTTTCACCTCCCCACTTCGAAATACCTCTAGACGCCGCTACCCGGTGCGCCTCGACTTCCTGAAACCCAAACGAGCCACAAAACACCGTATCGATGCTTCTAAACTCCAAAACCCGGAACCCTAGCACCACTGACCCGAACTCAAGACACTACAGACGGCGTCGCACCCTTATTTCAGCATACCAAATTGATGAACACACCATACTGATCCCAAATATGTGTATTTTGGGATTTGTAGTTTTATATTTGATTTTAGAATGATTTTAGAAATGGACTTTTACTGTTTCATTTTTTTTAGACGCTTGCGGCGCATTTTGATCTGTTGACTTTGGAGGAAGTGTATTAGGTTTAGAAACTTAAGGGTAGGGTATTTATAGAAAGGAGATGGAATATTCTCGGTATATTCCTTTCTTGTTAATTTGTTATTGCCTTCTAAAAATTCGTGCGGTCACACATGATACCTAAAAATCACGAAACTAGACATGCAACTACTGTTCGACATTACAGTCCCAACGAAACTGGTTTCGTCGAATTCCGACTTCGTTTGCTCACACAGCGTATTTTTAACCATCAAAATACTGACTGTTTTTCACTCTAAAAATCCATACGGCCATATACTAACTGTAAAAATTATGAAACTAGAAATCTAACAACTATTTGACATTGCGGATCCAACAAAATTAGTTTCGTTGAATTCCGACTTCGTTTGCAAAAGTGGCTATTTTTAAAGCCCTGAATAACTCATTTAAATATATAAATATAATTAAATTAAATATAAATAAATTTATATTATCGTATATATTCTCAACAGAATATCATACAGCTCCACTGGGATTTATAACTCGATATTTCAAATCTGGGTCAACCCGATATTCGATTTATATTGAAATTCCTTTTTAAAATATAAATAATTCCTTTATAAATTATAAAGGAATTCCACAGCGACTTTTCTAAAATTTGATTTGGACGTAAATCAAAATCTACCTGACGAAATCCCGGTTTTTCTCTTTCACTAGAAAGATATACTCCACGAGATCCACACGTTTCTTATTTCACAGAAATCCGGCTTAAAACGAATCCTGTACAATCAGTTGAAGTTCGAATCGCCAATTTACGAACTGTAGCGCCATTTCGAACTCGATCATAATTATATTATAATCTATACGTTCAAACTGTCATTTATATAATATATTCGTTATTCAAATTCAATTCTAAACTGAATTAAATATCACAGATGATCCAATTCACACCAAATCGCCATTTCAGCCAATTCTGATTATTTCAGAATTAAATATATTATTTAATTTATTATTTTAATTAAATATTCATCATTGTTTAATTCCACGACCATTTAATCACCATTTATATAATTAAATAAAATTAATTATAATACCTCTGCCAATGCGGGTCATTACAATCTTCACCACTTAAAATAATTTCGTCCTCGAAATTGCTAAAAGGTGCAGGATGACCCTATCGACTGGTTAGAACATATTTATTCACTTCTCAACTCCGGTTTCACTAAACCAATTTATATTAATTAAAGTACTAATCAATTATTATCAAAGAAAATTTTCAAAAATCTTGAAAATTTTCTAATGCCTTAACTCTTCAAATTATTTTGCCAGTACCTCCTTTGTACTGGTCAATCGGTCAAACTCCCACTCGCCTCTCTGGGCCATCTCTAACCCAAAAGAAAATAAAACAGCCAAGCGGCTTGCCAATTCGGCTCATAAATCTTATATCCAATAGAAATATAAACTTGTACCTTTTTGTCGGGCTTATCATTATATCCTTTCCACCTGTTATCAATCCAGCGGATACAAGGGTCATCCCAATCAAATTCCAATCTGCTTTTATCCACAACACAACCATTCGCTCATATCCGAGCCAAATATCATTTTAACTCGAGTTTCTTCTCGATTCCCAACTCTTAACTTGATTATCCCATTACACTTCAACTTTGAATCTCACAATCCAATTTATCTTGATATCATTCAAATTCAACCTCAGTTACCACTTTACTGGCTTAACTTTAATTCAAATTTTCTTTCACAAATTTCTGTTAGATTTGTTTTTAATTCAAACGGTCTTTCCCTGGGAGTTTTTAAACAGTTTACTCCTTTCAAAAATCAAAATTTCCTTTTGAACATTTCACTGAGCCCTTAATTAATATTCCATTAGTTAAATCACTTCTCTATTTCTTTATCAATATTTGTTAACCGAATATTTTCAATAACCATATTGGCCTTTTATGTTATTTGGAAAACATTTCCGAATATCGCCTTCCTTTATTTTCTAAACTTTAGAAAATATATGCTATTTAGAATTGGAAAATATTCCAATTACTTATCTCTTTTCCGATCTCATTTATTTCTATACTTAGGAAATATCCTTTATTATATTTCCAAGCTTACACTTATTTGGGTTAAAACGGATGTTGTGTAAAACATCGTTACGACAACCCAAATGCTATATTCAACTAACTCTTATTCAACATTGATCTTCGAGCCTGAAATCTTACTATTTATTTGTTAATAATGAAATCAATCAAGTTGGGGTATAACTACCTCTCAGACCTTGACTGAATAACATTTATAACGTCAAAACATGACTACTTACTCGAATAATCAATACCATACAACTACTTATTCACTTTTAAACACGTATACGCTTCCTCTTTCTATTCTTACTAGATTTTATTCTTAGTCTTCCTTTTTGATTTCACTATTCTATTTCTAAGTTCGTTTCCTTATCGACTTCTATATATATATATATATATATATATATATATATATATATCGATACGTCGATTTCTAACTATCAAATTATCTTAAAAATATTCTAACTCCTTAAATTCCCGGAAAAATTCGCCATAACCTCCTTTGTACCAGGAGCATCGGGATATTTCAAATAGCCTCCCATGGCCCTCACCAATCCAAAAGAAAAGAAAAAGCCAAGCGGCTAGCCGATACGGCGCATAAAATCTCATATATGAATTAAATACATACCTTTTTGTCGAGCATTCTATTTATATACCTTCATACCTTATCCATACCTATCTCATGTATATTTATCCTTGCCCAATCTATTTTAACTATACCTGATCGTTTTAACTCAATTCGTTAATTAATTTGTTAATTAACTCTTTAGTCTATTTCACTTTTATATCTGAACATGACATGTTCAAATATATTTTAACTTGCTTATTAACTAATTTGAATCCAAATTTCAAATTTAAGTTCTATATTCGATTTCAAATATACATTTACAAATCCAATTCAGCTTTCAAAGTTCAATTTCAAATTCAAAACTATTAACTAATTCCTCTTCGACTTAGTTAATTCTATTCAATTTCTATTCAAATTTTATATCACTTCTATTATTCAAATCTATATATCAAATTCTATAATTGAATTCCATTTGAATTCTATATTCAAATTTCATTTGAATTTCTATATTCAAACTCTATTTCAATTCCATTGAATTTCATATATTCAAACTCCCTTTGAATTTCTATATTTAATTTCTATTTCAATTCCATTGAATTTCATATATTCAAACTCCCTTTGAATTTCTATATTCAATTCTATTTGAATTCTCTCTATTCAAATTCTATATTCAATTCTATATATCAAATTCTGTTCAAATTTTATATTATAAATCCCATTTGAATTTCTATATTCAAATTCTATATATTCAAATTCTATATATCAAATTCTATTCAAATTCCATTTTGAAATTCAACACAACTTGTCTTTCCCAAAACAAATTCAAAATAGTATCTCTGGTAGTAATTCGTCACTTACAACTCGAAAATGAATACTGATAATGCAGCTGTCATCATCAGAATCTATTTTCTAGCGATCGAAGTGAGTTCAATACTATAAAACCATTTCTAAACATTTCCACTTTGAAATTCATTTCAAAATATAATTCACACTACTTGTAAAACAATTTAAAATCTCCCAGGATCTTAAATTTTCCTTACTTTTAATCCAAATCCATTTACAAACACTTATCCAATTTTCCAGAATTTTAATTCAATTTCTGGTTTAAATTTCAGATTTAACTCATCTGATTTCACGTATTTCACTTATATGTATTCTGATTGGTTATTTACATAACCATTTAATTTATAATCTTACTCGATTATAATAACAACCAATATATCCAATATATTATAAATTTTGATATATATATATATATATATATATATATCTTCTCTATATCAAGATATACCTTGGGTAAACTTATTTTAATTTACCCTCTTTCAAAACATATCGTGTTGACCCATCGTATTCAAGTGTTTATAAACTCCTACCGATACAGTGGATCAAACTGATCGACCAGAACCCATAAACAACTCAACCAATGAATCACCACAATATAAAACAATTTTTTTATATCAATAACAAGTACGCTCACTCGTATATATACACTCAACTCAATCTAGGGTATTACTAACCCCATCTCTATTGAGTCATGCAACAGAGCCAAGTTAATCAATTAACCTTCTGCTCTGATACCAACTGTAATGACCCGAAAATCCGGTCCAATTTGAGATGACCAAAAACACAAGTCCAACCCCAAATTAAACTGAAAATCAGGAAATTAATAGAAAGAAAACAGAGGGTGAGGAAAGGTAAGATAGAAACTTAGAATAGAAGAAGAAGGAGAACACAACATCAGAGTAACACGAACCTCATAGCGGAACGAATAACATATAATAGATAACATATCCCTGAAATAAAATCAGCATATCTATATAATAACATTATCAGAGTATAACACTTATAACACAGCGGAAATAAACTATAGCTATATAATCCTGAAGCCTCCTGCTCCAAGCTCTTTCAGTATATCTGTAAATCCCGACTACTTGAATGCCCGTACAAAATTGGCACCCAAGAGTTTAGGGAAAACAAAACAAGATAAACTCCGGGTCAGTCATGGGACTGGTATGAGTAAACAGTTTAAAACAGTTTGAACAAGTAAACGATATCTCATAAGACCACGCCGTATAACAGAACGGGTTTTTCCCTTATGAGAATCCAAATTATCTTTATATCAAAAACCCTTTTGATATCATAATAATGTCTATCAACCACAATATAATAATCATCTAGCAGAAACGCTTTCATCTCACGTTCTACATATATAGTATACAATCAAAACCGCAAGCACGTATTGGGTAATGGATTTCCAACTATGACAAGGTATGGAACCACCTTTCTCTAGTGTACCTCTAGAAAGGAATACACTGGGTTCAACAAGAACATCTTGCAACCTGGCCACACATGACCGACCACTCATTTCGCTTGAGTGTATCGAATGTATATCACCAACGGTTGAGATCAGCAACCGTTTCCCGAATGGGACAGCATCAACAATAGATTGTTAGAAGTAAATGAAACTCTAGATCAGGTGATTATACAACGTTAAAATGGTCAAAACTTCGATAGTCTGTGATTTAACTATCGAAGAAAAACAATTGTACAAACAACGATATTATTTCCAGATGGAAATTATATCGAACAAACATCATTTAACATTTATCTCTTTATTCATTTTACATCTCCTGTTTCCCTATATTCAACATTTGCTATTTTCTATATTTAGAAAATAAAATTTACTAACATTGGAAAACATTTCCATTCCTTGTTTTTCTGTATTAGAAAACATTTCAGATTTCTTGTTTGAAAAACATTTCCAACTCCTACATTTGGATTAAGCAGATGTTTAGATAAAACATCGCTATGCCAACTCAAACCATTTCCTTTAATTACTAAATTCACTTAACCATCCTTTACTGCCGAAGCTTAACCATTCCTTAGTTAAATACGAAGCCAATCAAGTTGGGGGTAGAATTACCTCTCAGACCTTAACTGAACAACATTTCTAACTTTGAAATAGGCAAAGTTCACTTTATATTTCTTTAACTAACTTCCTTACTTAACCTTTCTTTCGAGTAACTATATTCGATTAACTCTTTTCAATTAACTCTATTCGATTAACTCCTTTAGATTAACTCTATTAACTTAACTCCTGCCAAATAAACTATATTTGATAACTCCTCTAACTATATTCCAATAAACTATATTCGATTAACTCCTTTAATTCTATTCGAATAAACTATAATCGATTAGCTCCTCTAATTCCACTTGAATAAACTATATTCGATTTATTCCTTTAACTCCATTTAACTCTATTCGAATAACTAATATTCGATAACTCTATTTAACTCTTCTTCGAATAACTAATATTCGATAACTCCTTTTACTTTATTCGAATTACTAATATTCGATTAACTCAGTTGATTCTATTCGAATATACTATATTCGATTAACTCCTTTATTTTAACTCTATTCGATTAATTCTAACTGGTTAACTCTTATTCGATTAACAAATATTCGATTAACTCTATTCAACTAACTTGATTCGACTATCCCCTTTTCGAATAACTAATTCGATTTACTAACTTTCGAATACCATATTCGATTTAACTCCTTTCGAATACCATATTCGATTTAACTCCTTTTTAATACCATATTCGATTTAACTCCTTTATTCGCTTTATAAAGATTTCCTTTTTAACAACGTTTATTCATTTTTTAAAGATTTACTTTTAGTAACGGTTCTCCACTTTAAAATGATTTTCTTCTTATAACAGTTTCCTTTTCATAACATTTTTCCCTTTTTCTAAATATTTCTTATTTATAAATATTCCATTTATAAATATTTTATTTTCAAATATCACTTTGAAAATATTCCCTTATATCAACATTTCGGTATGTTATGGTATTCAACATATCAAATCACGATGATCAGTATCGTCCAAACACATATAATCGACAACAGATTATATATCACATCATATATCACAATATATGAAAAACAGTAAAATAAATGTTGAGGATTCAAGTTGGATTCCTCCAACCTTTTTCCCTGCATCACAGATGTTAAACAATATAGATAACATCACTTTCAGTTCCATATGATATATTCTGTTAAACAGAATCAATATAGAAATTCAACTAACTGACAAGCAGTTCAATCAAACAGTCAACACATAGTCAATTAGCCAACATTTAACAGTTCTAAAAATACTACATGAATTTATAAACTGTTCAGAGTTAGTGAGATTTACTCACTTTGGCAGTTCATTGTTAAAGAATGATAAACTGTTTATTTGATTTGAATCAAACAATTTATTTCTCCATGAATTCAAACGAGTCCCAATCCACTTCCAGTCAGCTTCATTGTGAAGCTCTCGTCCATACGATCCCAACGGATCCAACCGTTTGAAATTCGGCCCATTATCTCGTTTAAAACCCAACCCTTCGAATGCTTGTTCCCCCAAATCAAATTCCATCGCTCCAGTTAATTCCGAACCCAAATACTCCACGTTGACCCATCGTTTGACCACCACTCCCCATCACTTGGGCCATCTATCTCGGCTGGCACCAACACCACCTCATTCACCATCGAAATCCGCATCCACCTGACCCCTTGTCCTCCCACTCGAACTACCCCTCCTCGCAGCGACCTGCTGCCCAAACTAGCGACCCCGACGTCGCTTTCCACCTCCCCACTTCGAAATACCTATCGGCGCTGCTACCCGGTGCGCCTCGACTTCCTGAAACCCAAAAGAGCCACAAAACCACGTATCGATGCTTCTAAACTCCAAAACCCGGAACCCTAGCACCACTGACCCGAACTCGAGACACTACAGACGGCGTCGAACCCTTGTTTTAGCATACCATATTGAAGAACACACCATACTGATCACAAATATGTGTATTATGGGATTTGTAGTTTTATATTTGATTTTAGAATGATTTTAGAAATGGAATTTTACTGTTTCATTTTTTTTAGAGGTTTGCGACGCATTTTGACCTGTTGACTTTGGAGGAAGTGTATTAGGTTTAGAAACTTAAGGGTAGGGTATTTATAGAAAGGAGATGGCATATTCTCGGTATATTCCTTTCTTGTTAATTTGTTATTGCCTTCCAAAAATTCGTGCGGTCACACATGATACCCAAAAATCACGAAACTGGACATGCAGCTATTGTTCGACATTACGGTCACAACGAAACTGGTTTCGTCGAATTATGACTTCGTTTGCTCACACAGCGTATTTTTAACCGTCAAAATACTGGCTGTTTTTCACTCTAAAAAGCCGTACAGCCATATACTGACTATAAAAATTACGAAACTTGAACTCTAACAACTATTTGACATTGTGGATCCAACAAAATTAGTTTCATTGAATTCCGACTTCGTTTGCAAAAGTGGCTATTTTTAAAGCCTTGAATAACCCATTTAAATATATAAATATATTTAAATATAATTAAACTAAATTTAAATAAATTTATATTATCGTATATATTCTCAACAGAATATCATACAGCTCCACTGGGATTTATAACTCGATATTTCAAATCTGGGTCAACCCGATATTCGATTTATATTGAAATTCCTTTATAAATTATAAAGGAATTCAACAGCGACTTTTCTAAAATTTGATTTGGACGTAAATCAAAATCTACCCGACGAAATCCCGGTTTTTCTCTTCTACTAGAAAGATATACTCCACCAGCTCCGCACATTTCTTGTTTTACAGAAATACGGCTTAAAACGAATCCTGTACATGCAGTTGAAGTTCGAATCGCCAATTTACGAACTGCAGCGCCATTTTGAACTCGATTATAATTATATTATAATCTATACGTTCAAACTGTCGTTTATATAATATATTCGTTATTCAAATTCAATTCTAAACTGAATTAAATATCACAGATGATCCAGTTCACACCATATCGCCATTTCAGCCAATTCTGATTATTTCAGAATTAAATATATTAGTTAATTTATTATTTTAATTAAATATTCATCATTATTTAATTCCATGACCATTTAATCCTTTTAATCACCATTTATATAATTAAATAAAATTAATTATAATACCTCTGCCAATGCGGGTCATTACACCCTAGGTATATTTATATATAAAGGCTCTTTAAAGACAGGCCTGTACAGATATGGAAAGCACCCAACCAAGTTTTGTGTTTCTTGTATCGCCCTGCCATGAAACTCGGTGCACATTAGAGGACGTGCGATTGAGGCATCAAGCTACAATTGAAGATACGTATGGTGGACGGTCTAGATACATGCATGTCGGCTCTGGGTGGTGTATCGTAGGCTTGAGGGCACTACTCTGATATGAATTCGGATTCGAACGAAGGTGGCAATCCGTACGTTGGCGTAGCATAGTAATGACAGATATATGCGGAACGAAATATTATTATCCATACGTCACTACGACGTAGGATGAAGGACTGCGTATATTTCGATGGTGTTACGGTGGAGACCGTGCGAGTGGGGTACCATGTGGTGTACCTCAATATTGGGGGTAGCTACATATATACTATATTAGGTTAATCCACTAGGAAGTAAATGGGTATGACGTGTGTGTAAGCCTTGAGTGCTGATAACCCAAGTAACCTAATAAATAAGATAATATGATTGAACGGTATATGTAGGATTATCCAAAGTGTATAGTTTAAATCCAGTCACCAGAACTTGTGTTCTGACCCCCTCCTCGTAACATATTCGCTGGTTAGATTTGTGGTAGAGACATGATAGCTTTGGATACTGGTTATACAGTATTAATAATACGGTAAGGCTATGTTTTGATTATACTATATTTTATCCATTCCGCTGTGAGATATTTTCTGAGCTCTGACATGTTTTATGTCTCTGTCTTTTCTACAGGATACCAAATCACAACAACTTGAGTTTCGATGGATTGGAATTTTGAAAAAAAAATCGATCTGTCGATTTTGGGTTGTCACAAGATTAGTCAAAGTTTGAGTGATTTTTCTGAAATCCTTTATAAAGCGACAGTAAAAGGTAGCATGACCTAAAAAGGATCGGATGTCCTTAACGGATTTAGGAATGGGAAGATTAGAGATAACTTTGATTTTGGCCTTGTCTACATCAATTCCTTTATTAGAGATGACATGTCCTAAAACAATTCCATGTTTGACCATGAAGTGACATTTTTCTTGATTGGGAGTTAAGTGTTTATTTTTGCAATGGTTAAGAACAAGATCAAGGTGATGTAAACACTCAGTGTAAGAGTCCCCAAAGATAGAAAAGCCATCCATGAAAACTTCCAATAATCGCTTGATCATATGAGAAAAAATGCTAATCATGCACCTTTGGAAGGTTGTAGGAGCATTACAGAGACTAAAAGGCATACGGTGGTACGCAAATTACCGAAGGGACAAGTGAAAGTGGTTTTCTCTTGGTCCTCAAGAGCGATAGGGATTTGATTATAGCTTTAGTACCCGTCAAGGAAACAGTAGTACTCATGATCGGCTAGTCATACTAACATTTGATCGATGAATGGCAGAGGGAAATGATCCTTACGTGTTGTAGCATTAAGTTTCCTCTATTCAATGCAAACACGCTAACCCGTCTGGGTGTGGGTTGGGATAAGATTGTTAGCTTAATTTTGGATCACGGTTATCCCTGATTTCTTAGGTACGACATGAATTGGACTAACCTATTGACTATCGGAAATCGGGTAGATGATTCCATTGTCAAGACATTTAAGGATTTCAGCACGAACTGCTTCTTTCATAATGGGGTTTAGTCGACGTTGGGGATCACGAGTGGGCTTGGCATTATCTATAAGGTTGATTCGATGTTAGACTATTGAAGGACTAATCCCCTTAATATCAGCCATGGACCAACCAATTGCTTCTTATTTTTCTTAAGGATGGGAAGGAGCAACTGTTCCTGCTCTTTAGTAAGGTCCGAAGCGATAATGATAGGAAGAATTTCATTGTCTCCTAAGTAAGCATACTTAAGATGACTGGGCATCACATTGAGTTTCGATTTGGGAGATGACTCAACCGAAGAGATTCAATGAGGGATAAGCTCAGTTGTGAGCGGCTTGACAGGAATTGATTCAGAGACATTTGCCGGAATATCTTGAAACAAAGTTTCATATTTCGAATCAATTTTGTTGTTCAGATGAATGAGTTCAGTTTCATTGTTGTGGACTGCATTGATTTCAGAAAACTGATCCACATAAGAGTTAGGAGAGTTTTCAGTTCTAATGATGTTTAGCTTGATGGTCATGTTACCAAAAGAAAGTTTCATAGACCCATTTCTACAGTTGATAAGTGCATTTGAGGTTGCTAAGAAGGGTCATCCTAAAATCAAAGGGATCTGGTTCACAGGATTTCTTACCTATTGAGTTTCTAGGATAATGAAGTCAACTAGAAAGATGAATTCGCCTATTTTGATCAATACATCCTCGATTTCGCCCACAGGTTTCTTAATTGAATGGTCAGCAAGCTGAAGGTAAACTTGGTGGGTTTCAGTTCTCCTAGTCCTAATTGGCGGTAGATGGAGAATGGAAGCAAGTTAACATTAGCACCTAAGTCTAGCAGGCATCTATCGATTTTCTTGTCCCCAATAGTACATGATATTGTGGGGCAGCCATGATCCTTGTATTTCATTGGCATTGATTGGGACAAGACTTCGCTTAGAGTTGCTGCTAGAAACACTTTCTTAAGTACGTGTGTATGACGTTTTTGAGTGCACAAATCTTTTAAAAAATTCGCGTACTGTGGAACATGTTGTATAATATCTAAAAGAGGAATGTTCACTTTAACTTGCTTAAATATTTCTAGAATCTTTTCTAGTTGATCCATCCTTTTCCTAGGTCGGAGTCAATGAGGAAATGGAGCAGACAACTCAGTGGGTTGGGCTACCTGAGTTTGAGGATGGTCCTGATTAGAAATTGCTCAATCTTTTGATCCGATTTGGTTGAATTTTCGGTAGGGCTTGGAAGATCGTTAGGGAAATCATTTGAGTTGACCACATAGTTGTCAATCTTTTTGCCGGATCTAAGAGCCGTAACCACATTCAAGTGACTAACATTTGAATCTTGTATGATGTGAATTTGGTTGGGGTTTGAATTTTGTCCTCTAGGGTTTTGGATGGGTTGACATGGGAACATACCCTTTTCCCTTTCACTTAATCTAGCGTTAAGTTGAGACATTTGTTTTCGAAGTTCACTCATTTATTGATTCGTGTTTTGCATATATGAGTGTAACGAGTTTTCTAGTTTGTTTTGATTTTCAGCACTTTGCTTATTCATTTGCACTAAAAGTTTACTCGCCTCAGCTAAATTTTCCTCAATCGAAGAAAAGTGTTTTTCATATTGGGGTGCAGCCGTTTGATTGTGGAAAGGCGCCTAGTTCGAATTGTACTAATTTTTCCTAAAGGGATTGTTCGAAGCATTATTTCATAATGCTTGATTCGAAGGTCTATTCCTCAGGGGGTTATTTGGACCATAAGAAAGATTAGGGTGGTTGTTGAGTCTATTGAAAGCATTCACTTGCTCAAGGGATTAGGGATAGTCATCAGCCATGTGATTGGGGTCAAGACATATGTGACACCTAGCTTTGGAAACGGTATTAACTTGAGCGTGTGTTCTAACAATGTTCAGCATGGCATCAACAAGATTATTAGAAGAAGAAGAGGATTCGATAGAATTACAACTGGAACACGAATAGAGAGATTTTTCATTAGTTCATTCCCATTGTTTCGATTTTTCTGCTAACTCATCTAGAAATTCCCAAGCTTCTATGTCAGTATGTTTTAGGAAATTGCCCAGGCACATAGATTCTAACATTTTCCTAGAACTATTATCGAGTCTATCATATACTATTTGACATAACGACCATGTTTCGTAACCATGACGGGGACAATTTAACAACAGTTTTTTAAATCTTTCAAAATACTGCCAAAAAGATTCCTCCCCTTTTTGGTGGAAATTAGTGATTACATTTCTGACTCTAGCTGTTTTCTCTGGGGGACAGAACTTTTTAAGGAAAACTGTTGTAAATTCATCCCATTTTTTAATTGAATTTGGAGGTAAGCTGAGAAATCATTTTTTGGGGAGTCAGTTAGTCTGAATGGAATCAAATGAAGTTTAATACCATCCTCACATAACTGTTGTAATTTAAAGGTTGCACAAGCATATTCAAATCTCGTTAAGAAACTATATGGTTCGTCATGAAAAAAATTACCGAATTTGGGGAGGATACTTATCTGACTCGACCGGATTTCAAAGTGATTACCCACAAGATTGGGTAACTGAATGCAAGAAGGAACAGAAACACTATCGGGAAGAATTCTGTCCATCAGGGTACAAGGTGCGGGTTCGTTACCCATTTCTAAGGGTTATTCGAGTAAAATTGTAACACCCCATAATTTTAAATATTTAATTAACAAATTTAAGAACATTTAATTTTTAGAAGAAGAATTGGGTGAAACGGGTTACACCATTGCATTCTTCTCGGAATTCTTCTTGAGATAGAGTCTGAGTTTACGTAAATTGGGCTCTGTATGAAGAAGTTATGGAGTTTAGAAGATTTCAAGTTTAAACAGAAATTAAATTAAAATAATAATTAAAAAGTCAAAACTGTTTAAAATTCGAAATTCGGTTAGAGCGGGCTGAGCGGGAAATTTCCCGCTAAGAGGTGTCGACCCCCTCAGGGGGAGTCAACATAGGTGTCGACCCCCCTATAGGGGAGTCGACATAGGTGTTGACCCCCCCTGTAGGGAGTCGTCCCCTTTTTGGATCCAGATCCAGTGACGAATTTTTATAGCCCTGAGCTGTTGTGGCCTTCTCTGATTGACCGATGACTAATTTCTGAGGTATTAGGGCTTATGTGTCGTGCTATGGTTGGTTGGATGACACATCTCTTTGGTTTGATGGCTCTGATTTCTCCTAGACTAATCTAAAGGCTAGAATTAATCCTAGACTTCTATATAAACACCCCAAACCTTAAACCTAAACCTCACAATCTCATTCTATGAAGCCGTCATGTTGTCCATCCCTAAGCTAGCCTAGCCTCCATCTTCTCCAAATTAGAAATCAAGTTAGAAAGCTCCAAACCAAATCCAAACAAGAGAATCAAATGTCTACATCAAAGGATAGCTTAACAAATTCAGAAATCAGATCCTAGAATACAAGATCCGTTCTTTTTCTGTAAGTTCATGTTATTTTCATATTTAAACACCTAATAGTAATCTTGGCATGTAATAAAATGGATCTAAGTCTTTGCTTGATGATGAGACAATATTCTCAGATTTACCCCTATCTTTCTATTGAATCTATGATTTTACATGCCTAAGAGTTATTATATCGATTCAATCATGTCTGTCTTTGTTGAACATCGAATATATAATCCTTTTTGGTTCATGATGTTATTCTTATGCCTACGATAATGATTGTATTAGCTTATTCAAGAATCTATCTTTGTTGGATATAAATTTCTTGTATTAGGTCTGTTGTTACATGCCTATTTTTATGCCTATTCTTATTTTATGCTCCATCTCTCTCTTCCCCTATTTCCTTTTTCTTTTATGAACCTGGGTTACCTTCGAACCTAGGCTGAAATCGCGAAATACGAACGATTGGAATACGGGGAATATTTGAGTATAACCTATTTTGGTGAAATTGTTGGGCATAACTTGTAATTGATATTGGGGAATAATCTATTTGGTAATAGTTGAACATAATTTGTAACTTGTGATTTGGGGGCATAATTGTTATTGTTGCAAACTTGGGGTAAAGTGAAATATTAAATCTAGATTGGACGAAAACTGTAAATCAAAATATTAAATCTAGATTGGAGGAAACTGTAAATTGAAATATTAAATCTAGATTGGGCATAACTATTGGTTGGGACGGCAAGCATAATGTACATTGGGATTTTGGGGCATGACTATTATTGCAAATTTGGGAGGATTGGCTGTAACCTATATTTGAGTAATAACTTGTAATTGAATTTGTTGGGCATAACTTGGGAACTGGAACATGACTAGTTTGGTGAATTTGGGAAAATTAGCATATAAGAGTCTAGACATAGACATGAATGGTAAATATGTAAATTGGCTAAAGATGAACGTGCCTAACCCGAGGTTAGATTGAGTTGCGGTGTAAGACTGCCTGGAACCATCTGACACATCCAGCAACTACAACAATATAGATCTAATGTGAGAGGTTAGCGCATTAAGCCCAAAACTCGAGGTTAGAATGAGTTTGCGGTAGAAGTCTGCCCGGAACTGCCCGACACATCTAGCAACCGCAGACAACAGTTCTAATGTGAAAGGTTGAGGCATTAATGAATGAATTAATGCTAATGAACGGACATTTTAAGAATGGTAAGGTTAAGTTAACACAAGAGGGCAACACTTAACCAATATAACATGAAGTGTGATAGGGCAACGCTTAACCAAGGTAACATGACAAGTGGAAGGGTTAAGTTAATAGGAAACACTTAACCAAATTCAACATGATGAATGAGTAAGGTTAAGTTAACTAGCATAACATGATGAACGAGTGGGGTTAAGTCAAGCGGAAACACTTAACCAATATAACATGATGAATGAACATCGTTAATTTAATAGGAAACACTTAACCAATACAACATGATGAATGGGAAGGGTTATGTTAATAAGAAACACTTAACCAATATGACATGCTAGGTGGGTGAAGTTAACATGGACAAGAAGACAACTTAACCAATATTATATGAACAAAGTGGATAGGGTTAACGCACGCTTAACCAATAATACATATGGACTTGATATGGTGAAGGGTTAAGTAAATCTTGGGTAAGTGGGTCATATTAGTATATATAGGCCAACAAACTTAATCGTCAAATAGACTTGCGTGAATCAGTGAGAGGGTTAAGTAACATATGAACAGGCAACACTTAAGCAGTACAACATGTTAATTAAGAAAATGGGTGGGGTTAAGTTAAATTGAGAACACTTAACCATTAAAACATGTTGATTAAGAAACCCTAGTAACGGGGACCCATTTCAGCAGTTACCCACATAGATGTATCATGGTACCCTGAGCTAGGCAGGGTGGGGCACGATTACTGGGATGATTATAAGCGGTCAAAATAGCGGCGGGTGGTGCAGAAGTGTAGTTCCGACGGAGTATGGGCGTGCACGTGCTCCAGAGTGGAAAAGCAGGCACTGGGCATCAGTAGTATACACTGTGCATCTTAAATCGTGTCGGGTCACCATCATGGGAATTGATACATCCCATGATGGGGCCAGCACAGGTATTTACATACAAGCGGGGCCGAATGACACAAGTAATGAATGGATACAGGCGAAGACAAATGACACAAGTAATACATACATGCGAGTTAGGGAGTCGATCAATAGGGTAGTAAGGATACATCTAACATATCCATGGCAATTAGGCAGATTGAGGTGGGATCCTCATAATAGATGTGCACCTGAAGGCTACCACAATTGCGGGGATTGGGATCACATTATCATTTTATACAGATTTCTAGTTGGGACACTAGTTAGGTGGTGTAGAGATATAGAAACCAGAATAACAGGGTAGTAGCGAAGCAGAGAAAAAGTAGAAGCGCATTCAGTTTATCTTACCTTATCATATCTTATGCTAATCTTATCTTGTTATTCCTCTTATCACGGTATTGTCTTATATTTAGTTTATTCATGTCATGTTGCTTTTACCTGTTTACATACTGAAAGTCACTGGACTTATCAGGCTTTATGTCTGACCCGTTTTCTTTCATCTTCTTTTCTTCCGTTTCTCCGCCCAGGTAGTCAGGGAGGGAATAGCTCAGCTCAGTTTGGACCGTTTCTCTTTCCAAGCTTGAAGATTATTTGATGTATTGCTTGGATCCTCTTACCTTTAGCTATGGCTGTGTTTGCACTTTAATTTGGGGACTTATGCTACTTTGCTATGTTTTATGCTTCTTATATACTTGAAAGTTTTTGAATCAAGACAGAAGTTTTATGTAGTACTTTTAAGTATGATTGAGTCAATTGTTGTAAAAGCTTGATTGAACTACATTGCTTATAAAATAACTTTGTTTTCCGCTGCTTTTTGTCTGTCTTGTAATTTACCTGCATCTTTTACCTATAAGCGCTTCACTGAAGTTAATGCATTCCCTTTATGAGTGACATTAATGGAAATGGGGTGTTAAACTTGGTATCAGATCTGAAGGTTACCGGATCAGATAAAAGATTTGAAAAATTATTTTCAAAACGGTTTTAAAAGAAGCATTTCCAAAAAAAAAAAGTTTTGTTTTAAAGGCATATTCCTCAAAGCCATATGCACTAACTTTTGATCCTCTGTTTGAATCCTCGTTTCCTTCTTTTCTGAGTCTCCAAGGCTCCTGGCTTTCCGGGAGGTAACCTCATCGCGGCATGGTTCCGTAGGCTTGATGAGACTACGACACCTGTCAAAGGGCGAAGAAGTGCCCAACTTCCATATATAGCCGCAGTAGTTTCTCTACGGCTAATTTTCTTTCAAGCTTTGTATGGTTTTCCGTGCGGTAGAGGCAGCTTTCGAGAGACTTGTCAACACGTTACACAAGGATGATAAAGATGAGAATGAGGGAGTTTGGCTAAGGAGCATAGCCCAAGGATGAGAAACTCATGAATATGGACTTGGTTCACAAAGGAGGTAAAAGAAGGAGGTGTAAGTTGAAGAATCATAGGACAAGAAGGGAGGAAAGAATAGTAAAACCTAAGACAAGGGGAAGTATCTTTATTATGGTATAACGGGTCATATAATTAAGGACAAGGGCAAGAACAAAGGACAGGATTCTCAGAAGAGCAAGTGCATGCTCTCACCGCCAGCGTACCGGAGATAGAGGCAGTAAAGTTTCTATTGAGAAAGTTTAGTTTTTCTTTTTGGTCATCCTGTTAGTGCTCTTTTTTATTTTAGCGCTTCACATTCGGTTATATCTGCTTCCATAGTTGAGTCTCTGCACCTTAGTACTTGTATAGTTGAAGATCCCATTATTGTCTCAAATCCAATAGGTGGTTTGGCTCATTTATCTTTGGTTTGTAAGGATTTAGAATAGCTTATTAAGTATTGAGTTTAAGTGTAATGCTTATGTTTTTAGTTTCATGGACTTTGGGTTGATTCTAGGCATGGATTGGTTAGCTAGTAATTGGGAAAGGAGGGTAGTTAGGCTTTTGACTAGCCTCGAGAACACCCTCGAGATTTCGTGCGATCCTAAGGGATCAGTTTGGCTTAGTTACCTAGAATAACTTGATGCATCTATCGACGATTTGCGATCCGTTAGAGTAGTCCATGAGTACGCAGATGTTTAGGGGTTTGTCCCCTAAAACGCGAGATAGACTTCCGCATATACCTAGTTGACAATGCAAAGCCAGTTGCATTACCTGTACGACACATGACTCCAAGGGAAAGGAAGGGCTCAGTAAACAAGTAAAAGAGTTACTTGAGAAAGGGTTCATAAGGCGAAGTATTTCTAAATGGGGTACTCCGGTTGTTTTCGCTACAAGGGCGGATGGTTCACTTTGCTTATGTATAGATGATATTTTGGTTTTCCCTAAGAGTGGGGAAGAACATGCTTTGTATCTAAGGGAAATCTCGGATACCCTCCAAGCGCATCAGCTTAAGGCTAGATTCTCAAAATATCATTTTTGGAGAGAATAAGTAAGGTTTATAAGACATGTGATATCCAAGGAAGGGATAACAATAGATCCCGCAAAAGTAGTTGCGGTGCAAGATTAGAAGGTCCCAAGAAATGCAATGGAAGTAAGAATTTTTCTTGGATTAGCGGGCTGGTATAGGAAGTTAATTAAGGACATTGTGAAGGTATCAGCCCCACTTACTAGATTGACGAAGAAGAATCTAACTTTTGCTTGGGATTTGATTCGTGATGTTGCTTTCCAACGATTGAAGAGAACCCTGATAACAACCCCAGTCTTGACATTTCCGGAAGGGAACAAGACATTTACAGTTTATACGGATGCATGCGGGATAGGGCTAGGCGCTATTTTAATGCTAGAGAGGGTAGTTAGTTATGGAAGAAGACAGCTGAAAGTACATGAGAAAGACTATCCTACCCACGACTTGGAATTAGCTGCTATAGTGTTCGCTCTTAAGTCATGGCATCATTATCTTTTAAGAGAGAAAGTTTGAACTATATACGGATCCTAAGTCCTAAAAATATTTGTTCTCGCAAAAGATTTGAAATTTGAGGCAACAACGATAGATGGAATTTCTTGACTCATACAACCTTGAGATTGCTTATACCCCTAGCAAGGGTAATGTTGTGGAAGGCGCCCTAAGTAGAAAAATTGACCTTAAGAGGGGTAAAGTTTGAAGTACATAGCAACCTTTAGCATTAGACCCCCAGTCAAGTTTGTACTTGGTTTATTAGCATCGCTAGAAGAGCGGCCTACGCTTTTGGGATCAGATAGGAGCGGCGTAACATGAAGACCCTCAGATTTGTGACATAATGGATAAGCTAAGTAGAGGAGAGATGAAACGACCCGAACTTCCCCGCGAAGGAAAGCCCGGATTGCTTTGAGGACAAGACGAATCAGAACACAAACAGAAGAACATTTCATTGCTTATTACAACAATTCCATCAGAATACAAGAATATACAGAGTAAAAATAATTATTATACATCAGAAAAATATCAGAGATTTACAAATTACAATGTAGCGGAAAATAATACAAAATACAACTGAAAGGAATATACGGATACAGAGCTTTCCGAATATCATTCCAGCTGTAAACAACGATCCTGTGAATATAAATCTGCAAAACCCAACTACTAGCTGCCCGTGTGGAGAATAAGGGCACCCAGAGTTTAGGTTAAAACAATAAACTCCAGGTCAGTCATGTGACTGGTGTGAGAACAAAAACAGTTATTAATCTTTATTTTAAAGTTAGGTAAATCGAGGGACCATGCCGTAACACACTGAATGGGTTTCCTCCCCAGAATACCAGTGCATAAAACAACAGCGCAATGCTAAATAAAGAACTATGAAGCTATTATAAGACTCAGGTCCCATCACACAGTGCAATGCAAGCCGGAGGATAGATTTTTTACCTTATAATAGCCAAAAATGCTTGATACGTGAAATTTCATCTTTTATTATTACTATAAGTGTATAGTGTCAAAACAATTTCAATCAAAAGTATCAAACAGAGATGGCATAAGTGCCCCATACCACTATGTCGCCATATATAGGTTTATAATTAAAACCGCAAAATGTTGTATTGGATGTTGGATTTCCATCTGTGAACCAAGGCAAGGGATCATTCTTACAGCTTCGAGACTCTCTAGCCCGAGCCTCAGGAACAGAACGCATCGTCCCTTGGATCGTTAGGGCCGGTCCAATCGATGTGGATTAAAATGCCTGAACACTACGTTTCCCCACCCTATGGGGAGTAAATGAGCCAAATGACTCCATCTGCCCCAGATTGACCGATATAACTGAGGCGCCTCGCAATCCATCATCCACATAAGTAAAATGTCAGGGCTAGTAAAACGCTGACACCACTCCTAGCTGGAAGGAAATGCATGCCCTCCTTGATGTTCTCTCTCGTTTCTAGTTCACACCGGGGTGTGAGGCATGCGAATTAACGCTATATAAAAGTCGTGCTTTGATCATCAACCACAAGACTCTGCTTTTCAATAGAATCCCTAATCATTTGCATCTCAGCATGCCACACAGGCAATTCATGCTATGCAACTGATGTATATCAATGCCACAGAATGAAATCCGATGTCAGACACACATCCATTTACAAGTTCATTCTGGGTCTGAACGAAACCGGGGGCACCTTATTCCTCCACCATATGTCCAATATAGGGGAGAGGCCCTCACATATCCGGTCGATCTCCAAGTATGTTTGGACGATCACCACTTATTACCTTGCCTTGGGTGTACAGCCCAATCAAGACATCAGTAATCATCCAAACGATGTGAAGACCTCCGGTCTTCGACCACCGTCTTCATGCTCGACATATCGTCGAATCAGTTATTCAGAATAGGATAAACCCAGTCTTTCCGAATAACTCGCGTATATAATAAACAAGTGCTATAAAAACAAAACATACGCTCATTCCAATCCAGAATATTCCTTTATTCAAATATTCTTATACTTTGGGAAAGGTTCCCATTAATTTTATCAAAGATAAATTCTTTAAATTTATTCTTTAATCCTCCTTTGGAGATCATTTCAATCTAACTAAAGATGCATTAAAACTCCACTTAGTTTTAATCTTCCCAAAAATCAATATTAACGATTGTTTAACTTAGGAAATCATATCCTGTATTTAACTGGGTTAAAGAACCAATGTCACTTAAAACACGGTTCACGATAAACCCAAAATCACGTTCAATTCCATCAGCCTTTAACCGTAAATTAGCAAGTGAACAATTCCCTAAGTATTAACCCCGAAGGCCGAAACCAATATCAGATCAATACCCAGAAAACCATTCAACTTAACTAATCTCCAGTTAGTATCTGATTTTCTTAACTCCGTTGGGTCTAAGAACAGTATTATTAAAGATACTCAAAATCTCATTCCATTAACAATGGAATCTTCATGAAAAACAAATCGATATATGTAGCCGATATAAACCTCCATATCCAAACGATAATATAAATGAAATAACGGCAAGGCCTTTTAAATTCCATATATATTAACCGTCTTCCTCTACAGGAGCTTACTTTGATTATTACCAAATTGAATTCCATTCAATTCCAATTTAATATGTTAAATTGGAAAACTTTACTTTGGAAAATCTCCTTTAAATCTTAACAAAAGATTTATAAATTCCAAATCCCATTCCAATGTAAATCGGGTTAAAGAACGAATGTCGCTAAAACACAGTTCACAAGAAACCCAATCCACATTCCATCAGTCTTTAACCGTAAATTAGTAAGAGAACAATTCCCTAAGTCTTAACCCCGAAGGCCGAAACCAACATTAGATCAATACCCAGGAAACCATTCAACTTAACTAATCTCCAGTCAGTTTCTAATTTTCTTAACTCCGTTGGGTTTAAGAGCATTACTATTAAAGATACCATTCACGACAAACCCAAAATCCAATTTGATATTAAATACAAGGCTCTGAATAGAAAATATATCGGCTTATATTCAATATCAAATTCAGAAATCAACAAATATCTTATTGGAATAACGATATATCTGTATCTTCCAAATTCCTCCACAATATCCGTATAATCACGGAATCCAATATTGAAATATTCCGAAGATAATTTCGATTTAAATCCATTCCAAATCATATATTGGAAATCCTGGTTATTTTTAAAACCATTTCAAATCCAATTTATTTATTTAAAAATATCGGATTTTTAATTCTAGTTCAAAACTAGTTAATTTTGATAAAAATATATATTTATCTTTTCAAATATGGAATTTTTCATCCTAAATCTTTCCAAATCATTTGTCATGATTTTTCATAAATTATTGATATTTTTAATAATTTTATCAAGGGTCGTACAGTCGATTTCCATAAACGACAATCAAACTGCACTTATAGCGACCTTTTCCAAATTTGATTTAGACATAATTCCAAATCCAACCGTTAGATTTCAAATCCCTAGTATTCATTAGAAATCTCTTTTCGATATGAACCCAACGGTTCCGGTTTCAGGAGAATCTGACGGTTGGATCTCCCGTAATGTCCGTTCGAAATCAATGGTCGAAATTCGCGACTGCCGCGGCGCGGCGCGTTCTATTCAGGCCCTTATATATAATGTATATATTCCGTCGATTTCTTTTTAAGACGTATTTTATAAATCGTTTTAAATTCGTTTTCAAAACGATTTCAACATCATATTCAATTTCTAATCAAAATTGAATATTCCATATCATCGATATATAAATGACAATATTTTCAAAACATTATATTTTGAAATCAATTCCTTTTTGATATTTATTATAAAAATGAATAAAATCTATATAAATATCGTTCACGTCAAAATGACGTTAATCTAATCAACATGGCTTTATATATTTAAATATATACGTGTCCATCCCAAATCGGACATCAAAATCAAATTTTGATCTATTACTGAATATTATTTTAAAATATTCATTATTTTAAAATAATCGTTATTTTAAAATATTCATTCTTTCTAAACTGGAATCAGACACAGTCAACACCATATAATGTGATTATATGGGTTCCATACAACACGTGTACACAACAATAATCAAACACATTCAACCATCATCCAGAGTGCATTCTACACTGCGTAAGCATTAAATATTACATAGCCTGTAAATCAATCGATCGACATACAACTAATTATTGGGATTAGTGTATGTCCAATTTCATCCCAATACCCATGTGGGGTTTCAATCAACAAATACAGATTTATTTGTGCGGTTGGGCGATGTGTAAAATTTATCGTCGCAATCAATATCAATACAAATGGGTGTACATAAACAAATCGTTCGATTTGTAAATGAATATTTATTATATTTATATACAAATTAAAAATTATATTTTTTTTAACTATAAAATATTTTCAACTATAAAATATTTTATTCCATTCCACATCACACAATCAATTTTCACAACACAACCAAACAAATAAACAAGTCGTCCATGGTCTGTGGACAACGTGTGTTGGGTGCTGCTAAGCACCATCTGCATCCTAGTATATATTTTAACTAGAAAATAAAATAAAAGTGAGAAGTTCTCACCTTTGGGTTCCACTCTGCCTTTTCATTTCTGAATTTCTGAATCGTTTGGACTTGTACGAAATTCTAACATAGTCCTTTCTACGTTGTTCATAACAAAAATCACATTTTTAATGTGAAGTTTATATTTAAAATCATATTTTTATTTCAAAGAAAACATTATAAAATTCAATTTTTTATATAAAAAACTTGCTTTATATATATATAACAAAAAAACATAACTTCGCTAAATAAAAATCATAACTTTATATATAAGAATTATATTTTTCTTCGCTACCACATTAGAAAAATTATATTTTTATAGTGCTTTATATATAATAAAAATTATATTTTTACATCTCTACTTATATAAAAATTATATCTTTATCGCCACTTCACATATAAAAGATTATATTTCTATATCGCTACATGAATATAAAAGATTCTATTTTTAAATCGCTACACGAATATAAAAGATTCTATCTTTATTTCGTTATATATATATATATATATATAAATCATATTTTTATAATCTATATAATATAAAAATCATATTTTTATTATTTATATAATATAAAAATCATATTTTTATTCATTTAAAAATCAAACCTCTCTTCATTTAAAAATCCAACCTTTCTATGCAACATTATATATAATTTAATTGTTGTTTAACTAGTAAATTAATTAATTACCCTAAGTAAAATAAAATAAAAACTCACCTTGGTCGAAGAGGGGTCCACGGGGTTGGAGGGGGTGGCGAGGGTGGGCCACGCAGGCGGTGGCGGCTCCGCTGGGAAGCACGACGGCTTCGGGAAACCTGGGGGGGCTCGCGGTTCGACTCAGGAGGGGGGTGATCTCGCGGCTTGGCGAGGAGCACCGGCGCTGGGGAGGATCGCCGGAGGCCGACGGCGGTCTGGCGCATGGAGCGACGCTGCTCCGGCGAGGTGAGATGGATCGCGCTGAAGCTCCATCGGGTTATTTTTTTCTTTCCTTTTTCTGATTTGGTCAATGAGATAATTTGGGAGGCATATGTATATAATTTAATTAATTTGTTATTTTATTTTTCTCCAAAAGCAACTTTTTAATTCGAAACCGAAATCGGGCTCAACGACTATCGCCCCTAGATAATTACCTCCATTCCGAACACAATGGGATATGTATCGTAAGCCAGTTCAGATGCTTCGATCAGTTTTTGCTAAAATCAAAATATAAATCTATATATTGAACTTTTAACGCACATTTCAATTTATCGTGGCCACATACAGACTCTAAAAATTCCCAAAAAATATTTTCTAGTTTCATATTTACGATACGGTTCTAACAAATCTAATTTCGTCAAATTTGGAGACCGTTTGAAAAATGGTCATTTTCTGGTCGATCCAAATTGACTAAGACTGTTAAAACACGTTTTACTTCGCCATGCTCACATATTGATTCGAAAAATTATGAATTTTGGAACTTAGAAATAATTTGACATCCCAGATCCAACAAAAGTGGTTTCGTCGAAAACGGAGGTCGTTTGCAAAATTTCCATTTTTAAGGGCCAAAATACCATAGCGACTATTCTGCATTTTCAACTGGGCATAACTTTTTATCTCCGCTATGAAATTTGGATTTTTTGGATCGTTGGAAAGATATTTTCAAATAGATTCTAATATTCTGGGTTTTGCTAAAATTCGGTTTATTTTGAATCCTGTACATTCATTCGAAATTTGAAATCGAAATTTCAAACTACCACGCCATTTTCAATTCCTTTTATAATTAAAAATAAATATTTATATTCTAACTTCAATTCAAATAAATATATACATTCCATTTCTATTCAAAATAAATTTCTCGTCGTTATTATTTAAAATAATTCATTTTAAATAATCAAAATTCATCAAAATTGCCAAAATAAAAATTTTAAATTGGTTCAGATTTTTCGGGTTGTTACAATCTCCCCCACCTAAAATCTTTTCGTCCTCGAAAAGTAACGGAGCCTAAAGTTGTTTTACAAACCAACCCAACTTTCATTATTTCCATTATGGCTTAAGTTTTTCAACTTTTCAATTTCTAAAAACTTTTCAAATTTTTCAAAAAATTGGCTAACACCCTAAATTTTAGAAAAATTTCGCCATAACCTCCCTTGCACGGGAGCATCGGGAAAATCCCGAAATTGCCATACAGGCCTCTCCAATCCAAAAAGAAACAGCCAAGCGGCTAGCCAATAGGCTCATAAAATCATCAAAAACCCCAAGAAATACAATAAACATGTACCTATTTGTCGGGCAAACAATTTTATTCCTCTTCTCTAGCCTCCTTGCTATGACATGTTCAATGTATATACATGTACATATATGCGTTTCCAAACAATTTTCAATTCAGTTCAATATTTGATACAATTTGGCTTAATGGTTCCAAATTTTAATTAATCAAAACAATAATCAAACAACACAATCAGCAATCACTTATTGAATTAACGTTTCAAATTCATAATTTTGATACATATACAGAAAATCATGTTTTTGATGCCAATGCACACAGTATATTCTAATCATATTTTGGTTCTCACACCAGTCAATTGGAAATATATAGATATCCCACTTTTGGCACTTTAATATAAACACTGATCATGGCGCGCCATCATCAAAATCAGGCCCGGGTGACTAGAGTGTGATCCTATATCCATCCGGTTTATTAAAACATCAAATACACGCGGATCAGACGTATACGCAAAATCTTTATATACTTAATTGTCCAAATAAATATAAAAATAATATTCAAATATGAATAAGAAGGTTTAAATTTTCAAAACAAAATTTGTTTTCAATTTTATTTTAAAAATATCACTCTTCACACTCGTTCTAGGATACTACCGATCCTATCTCTAACGAGTCATTCTCATTGGATATAACTAATCCAACCTCTGATGAATTCTTTCATTCGGTTCAAACGTATCTTGTTCTCTGAGCACTGTAAACCAAAGCTCTGATACCAAAATGAAACGACCCAAACTTCCCCACGAAGGAAAGCCAGGATTTCTTTGAGGATAAGACGAATCAGAACACAAATAGAAGACCATTTCATTACTTTTTATAACAATTCCATCAGAATACAAGAATATACAGCGTAAAAATAAATATTATACATCATAAAAATATCAGAGATTTACAAATTACAATGCAGCGGAAAATAATACAAAACACAACTGAAAGGAATATACGGATACAGAGCTTTCCGAATATCATTCCAGCCGTAAACTAGGATCCTGTGAATATAAATCTGCAAACCCAACTACTAGCTGCCCGTGCGGAAAATAAGGGCACCCAGAGTTTAGGTTAAAACAATAAACTCTAGTTCAGTCATGTGACTGGTGTGAGAACTAAAACAGTTATTAATCTTTATTTTAAAGTTAGGTAAATCCAGGGACCACGCCATATAACACGGAATGGGTTTCCTCCCCAGAATACCAGTGCATAAAACAACAGCGCAATGCTAAATAAAGAACAATGAAGCTATTATAAGACTCAGGTCCTATCACACAATGCAACGCAAACCAGAAGATAGAGTTTTTACCTTATAATAGGCAAAATGCTTGGTACATAAAGTCATCTTTTATTATTACTATAAGTGTATAGTGTCAAAAAAATTTCAATCATAAGTATCAATCATAGACGGTATAAGTGTCCCACACTACACCAAAAAAGCAATTTTGCCACGGCTTAGGGCCGTGGCTAATGCGTTTTGCCACAGCTTCGAGTCGTAGCAAAAAATTTGCTACGGCTCTAAGCCGTGGCAAAACCTAATTTTTCCACGGCCCCAAGCCGTGTGTGACGGCCCGCCCCGCACCAACCGACATTTACTCCAAAAGTGCGCTGTACAGATGTCCAGTTAGCACGGAACGGGTCATCAGAAGGAAAAGGAAGCTGTAGAATGTCTCACAATGCATAGAATAAAATATAATAATAACATACTTGATACAAAACAGGAGAGACAGTGCATAAGCTAAAAACCAGAACTAAGCATCATAGCAGCGGAAATCCAAAATATAGCTTATTACAACTTTTCAAACTGTCTCAAAGCAAAAGCAAGATAAAAGAGGTACACTACTAATGCCCAAGTAGCGACCACCAACGACACAGGGAGAATATATATATATATATATATATATATATATATATATATATATATATATATATATCATACGTGGAAGCCTCCTACCCGCCTTCGAATCAGCTACTCGCGCATCACCAGCTAACCTGTCTCTAGTTTGCTCGTGTGAGCACCTAGAGTAATAAGAGGAGACATAAAACTCTGGGTCAGACATAAAGCCTGGTATGAGCAATAAGCATCTAAAGTGAATAATAATAGGTAGACTAAACATACCTGAACCTGGACCTGCAACTAAAGAGTTAGCACTACATACTGTACAACACTCTAAGGTGCCATATCAAACAGTGTAAAGATACAGAGGTGGGGAGGTGTGCATGTCATAATGATGGCAAATAATCAAACATAGCATCCATCCTCACATCTCTCACTCAATGCGTAAAGCATACGATATTCACCACTTCGATCACCCATCCTTGCTACGATCACTTTGCCCGCATGAAGTCATAAATGGCTTCACTGCACTGATAACGTAGCCACTAATCCTTCGCTATGTCCACTTGCCCCATGGAGTTACTCACCCCATCTGCGCTGGCTCATAGCCTTACCAATCCTTACTATGTCCACTTGCCCCATGGAGTTATTCACCCCATCCGCGCTGGCTCATAGTCTTACTACGCATCACCTTACCCCTCAAGTCATAATGACTCTACTGCACTGATAACGTAGTCTTGGTACCATCACCTTGCCCCTCGAGTCGCAATGACTCTACTGCTCTGATAAGTAGCCCATCATCCAATTTTAGTGGTGAATCGAAGTTATGAATGTCGACAACTCCTTAGCACACGTCCCGCAGCAAAGCCCAACCATGAAGTGAACTCATCGGTTCCCAACTGGATCCTGAGCACTAACTTCCCATATTGGACTACCTTTGCATCTCGGGTTATTGGTTAATACTGGGTCAGTTCGGATCAGAATGCTCCTTCTTCACTGGATCGGGTCGGGTCGTCATCACCCCTGGTGGATTGGGTCGAGGTCTCTAGCTTGCCATGGTTCGGGTCGGGTGCTTTCTTCAGATCGGTTCATGGCGCCTTCGACTCGTGGGTGGGCATTCGAGTCGGAGCGTTCAAGTACAATTGGGATCGTGCATGCTGCCTCCCTCTGTCAGATCGGGGTACGAAACATGAGCGGATCGGGTACGAGAGGCAGTTCACGGTTGATTTTCGTGGACCTTGCGCAGATGGTTCCGCTCGGAGGAGATGACTTGACTCGTGGTGATGTCCCACGATCCCATAGGGCGATCCGATTGACCCTCAATCCCCATCCGATCCGAATTCCTGCACCTTGTCCAGCGAGTTGTTTACGCCCCTCGGCGGCGTTTTCGACCATTCCAACTATTCTAAGCAATCACAAAGCATACCATACAGTCACAGAAACATATATAATCAACCACAAGCATCAAAACAACAATATGATAGGTTAAAATGGATCAAACATAGCCAAAACCCATATTTTCCCTTAAGCATGTTTAGGTGAAACTTATGATATGACTAGCAAAACTTAACCAAATTAACCCAAATTCATATCAGAGGTCTAAAACATCATTTAGGAATTTATGAACATTTTTCCCGAATTTACTAGTGTATAAAATCGCTAATTAACACTAATTACCCTTAACTAGCCATAATTAGTGTAAAACTATGCAAATCACTCACCTTAGCCACAAATAAACTAAGATCTGAAATAAATCTCTGATTTGATGTGAATCCCAATGCTAAACAGCAGCTCCAATGTTTCTTTGGTGTAGATCTTCCTTGATTAGAGGTTGCTAAGCCAAATCCTTGACCAAAAGGTGATTTGGAGATGATTTAGAGGTTGGAAGCCATTTTTAGGGTTCCTTGGTGATAAGTGGAGGCTAGAAAACTGAAATGGAATGATTCTCCATCTCATTTCAGCCTTCCCATAACCCTAATCCTGAAATGGGTTATGGGCCTACTCACTAATCACCCGATTTGGCCTGGTTAAGCAGTTTTTCACCCTCCAAACCTTAATTCAGCCATATCTCCTAAACGGTAAGTCCGTTTGGCTATTGTGACCACTCTACGGAAAGGTAAACCATCAAACGAGTCTAATAGAAGGGGTTTCAGGTCAAAATTCCTTTCCAATCAAAAGTTATGGCCAAAACAGTACCAACTTGGGGCAAAATGGTCATCTAAAAATCGACAAAAATCATAAGCATGGGAAATGACTCTAACAGATGTTTCCCTAAGTTACATGACCATACGACTTCATATGAGAAAGAAAGAAATATTCTACGATCCTCCGATGCGTAGAATGCGGGTTGTTACATTCTCCCCCCCCTCCCCCCCCCCCCCCTTAAGAAATTTCGCCCCCGAAATTCCCTAATCAAAATACACAAAAAGGGCCCAGCATGCCTATCAACCATAAAACAACAATCAAACATACAAAACAAGCAAAAAAAATCTATCCTAGCATGCGGAATAACTAAATTATGAAGTAAATCTTACCAGGCAAAGAGTTCTGGATACGTCTTTCTAATACTCTCCTCTGTCTCCCAAGTACAATCATTCTCGTTCTCGCCCCACTGAACCTTGACTAGCTTCACCGCCTTCCTTCAAAGTTGCTTCGTATCGTGCCCCACAATACGAATCGGCTTGCGGTTCCCAACCGCCTCGGGTTCTACTTCGAAGTCCTCTAACTGGTCAGGTGAAATAGTCACATCTGAGTCGTGAACGAACTTCCTTAGTTGGGAAAAATGAAATACATTATGAACTCCCGCCATCTTTTCTGGTAAGCCAACTCTATATGCCAAATTCTTGACTAGTTCAAGAACAGGGAATGGGCCAACAAATCTTGGTGCGAACTTGCCTCTCCTGCCAAATCAAATCACGCTCTTTAACGGAGAGATCTTGACAAACACCAAGTCACCAACGGAGAATTTCAAGTCTCTTCTCCTCTTATCAGCATAACTCTTCTGCCTATCTTGGGCAGCCTTCATTCGTTGTTGAATGATCTTAATCTTATCGAAAGTTTCCCTCACCACATCTGGTCCAAGCACAAACTTCTCGCCAGTTTCTATCCAACATGATGGTGAGTTACATGGTCTTCCATACAAAGCTTCATATGGAGCCATACCGATACTGGACTGGTAGCTATTATTATATGCAAACTCTACTAGATGCAAATGGTCATCCCATGATCCACCAAAATCCAATATACAAGCTCTCAAGAGATCCTCCAATATACGATTCACCCTCTCCGTCTGACCGTCGGTATGAGGATGATATGCGGTACTGGGATGTAACTCTGACCCTAGAGCCTCTTGTAATCTCTTCCAAAACCCAATAGTGAACAACGGGTCTCGGTCGCTCACAATGCTTTTGGGTACTCCATGAAATCTCACTACCCACTTCATATACAATTCTGCAAACTTGGCTGCCGTTCTGGTCGATTTGACTGGTATAAATCTTGCACTCTTAGTCAATCGATCCACAATTACCCAAATGCTATCATATCCCGATCTAGTCCTCGGTAAACCATCGATGAAATCCATCGATACTTGCTCCCATTTCCATTCGGGAATTTCTAATGGTTGCAACAACCCACTAGGCTTCTTTTGCTCGGCCTTAACTAGCTGGCAATTCCTGCATTTGGATATAAACTTCCCAAAGTCTCTTTTCATCCCTTCCCGGTAGTAAGTCTGCTTCATGTATCGATACATCTTATTACCACCGGGGTGTATAGTCATTTTTGAGTGATGACATTCTCTAAGCACTTCATCTCTCAAACCATTCACGTTGGGTACAACTAGTCTTCCATTCTTTCGAAGCCATCCATCTCGATCAAGCCCATATGCACTCATCTCCTCGCCGTCGATGTTCATTTATAACCTGGAGATGATTTCCAATAGGTTAGGATCGTTCCTTTGGTTGGAACCAATCCGCTCTATCAAAGTGGGTCTGATCGTCAAACTAGCTAGCATAACTGGATCCAATTCGCACCTTGGTCTGAAATCAAACCCCGTGATATACTCCAGTTGCTTCCACTCAAGAAACATTGCCCCTAAACTGGCATGTCTCCTACTCAAGGCATCGGCTACCGCATTACCTTTCCCAGGTGTATATGCGATATCAAAATCATACGAAGCCAAGAACTCTAACCATCTCTGCTGACGGAGATTCAGATATTTCTGAGAGAAAAGATACTTTAACGATTTATGATTGGTAAACAACTCAAATCTTTTCCCCAAGAGATAGTGTCTCCACATCTTCAGCGCAAACACGATCGTTGCTAATTCCAAATCATGGGTAGGATACTTCTTCTCATGCGGCTTTAGCTGTCGACTAGCATAAGCTACAACCCTACCTTCTTGCATCAATACAGCACCCAGTCCGGTACCACAAGCATCCATGTATACCGTCATCTCTTCATTCCCCTCAGGAATGACTAACACTGGCGCACGCGTCAACTTCTCCTTTGGACTCTTGAATGCATTCTCACACACTCCGTCCCAAACGAAGGACTGATTCTTCTTAGTCAATTGAGTCAACGGTGTTGCTATCTTAGAGAAGTCCTGGATAAACTTATGATAATATCCAGCTAATCCCAAGAAACTCCTTACATCTGTTGCATTCTTGGGCGTAGGCCAATCCTGTACCGTGGCCACCTTCGCAGGGTCCACGGCAATACCACTCTCTGAAACAACATGACCTAAGAATCTCACTTCCCTTCTCCAAAAGTGACACATAGATAATTTCGCTTTCAATTGGTGTTTCCTCAACACCTCCATCACTATCCTCAAGTGTCCCTTGTGTTCCTCCTCTGTCCTTGAGTAAACAAGGATATCATCCACGAACACAAGAACAAACTTATTCAACTGATCTCTGAATACTCGATTCATAAGATCCACAAAATAGGCTGGTGCATTGGTCAACCCAAATGGCATGACCAACCACTCATAAAATCCAGACGGCGTCCTAAATGCCGTTTTCGGAACACTCTCATCTGCTACTCGAAGCTGATGAAATCCTGTCGCGAGGTCCAACTGGGAGAACACTCTTGCTCCTTCCAGCTGATCAAACAAATCATCTATCCGCGGTAGAGGATACTTATTCTTCCTCGTTACCTTATTCAACTCGCGATAGTCCACACACAAACGAAGGGAACCATCTGCCTTAGTGGCAAACACAACTAGTGCTCCCCACTCGGAGACACTCCTACTAATAAATCCCTTCTTCAAAAGATTGCTGACTTGCACCCCGGTCTCTTGCTGCTCCTTTGGTGCCATACGACGAAGTGGCATCACTATAGGTCTGGAATCTTTCACTAAATCAATACGGAACTCAATCTCTCGGTGTGGCGGAAGCC
This sequence comes from Allium sativum, assembly GCA_030737875.1. Lineage (NCBI taxonomy): Eukaryota > Viridiplantae > Streptophyta > Magnoliopsida > Asparagales > Amaryllidaceae > Allium > Allium sativum. Next base: position 736,923,339 of record CM060920.1, read on the forward strand.
CGGTCACCTCCTCGAAGACGTCCGGATACTGGCCAACCACGGGCACATCTGACAACTCATCCTGCGGGATGTCGAGGGAATTCACAAAACTAGCCATAACCCCATCACTAGGTAGACTACCAAACACTACCCTCTGCCCATCATCTGCCCTCACTTTCACCAAAAAGACCTCACAGTCTACCACCACCCCGTACCTTTGGAGCCAATCGACTCCCAATATAATGCCATACCCAGTAAAGACCAAATCAAAGCAATCACAAACAAACATACACTACACCACAATGGCCAATTGGCAACTCTTATTTTTTTCAACTGCCAACACTTATATGTGTTGTAGACTAGTGACACTTATATGTGTTGCAGTAGCAAAAATGTGTCACCAAAAATGTGCCAACACTTTTATGTGTTGTTGTGCTTGGTCAAGTCTTCTTTTGTAAGGGCAAAAGGGTAACTTGTCGCATATAACCCTAATTGGTTGTTTAATGCTCAGTCCTCTAACACTTATTCTTTCCAGGCCGCTACAAACGCAAATACACGTTGAAGATTGAAATCACCGTTCTCATCAACATCAAAGAAACTCGAAAATTGAAATCTGCGATTAAAGAATGGACTTCGAATTGGGGCTTGTAGGAATTGGGGATTCTTGGAATCACGGCGGCTTCTAGGAATCACGATTTGAGGTAAAAATTCGATTTCACTTCTAGAAATCCTCTAAACCGTGAGCTTTTTCTTCCTCTTGATCTGAAATTTAGAACATATGCTTCTCGTTTTCCTTTATTGGTCTCTGGTGAATTAGAATTTGGCATGAATGGATTTTAGGGTATTTTTTTATTTGCTTTTTTGAAGGTCCTGGCCTATTTGAGAGTCGGTTTTTTGATACTTTGTCCAATGCATATATACTGGTTCGCTGCTTTAAATCCGGTATCAAATCTGATCGATATATGGCTTGCATCAGCATTCTAGATCCAATTTTGTTGAGCTCCTGAGATTTGTATGAATCAGATTTGTGTAATTGATTTGGGGTGGAAAGCATGCGTAAGCTTATTGAGCTATATCTGAAATCAGATCTTACATGAGCTTAGAATTTCCAGTTTGTTCTTGGCATTTTTTTTAAATAAAACTGGAATTGTTAGATAAATCCTTGATCTTGCTCAAGGAATTACGAATCTGAGCAGATTGCTTTTATATTTTAATTGATAATCCGAGTGTGAGTTTTGTTATGGCGATATAGTATTACTTGTGTGATCTGCTGTTATGCCATCTAAACTCCAAGTCGCTGATTGTGTTTAAAATAATTTCATCCAAACTTTATGCTAATGTTGATATGCACGCTCTATGTGTAAGAGGTACAACATTATTTTATTAAAGTAAACTCCTTTTGTTTTCTTAAGCTTGCCTTTTCTAATATCTGTTACTTTAATTAAGTACTTCATTAGCCTTATATATATGTTATCATCTGCGCATATATGTATATATGTACGCCATATGTGATCTACATGTTGCATAACTCCTACTTGTCAAACCATTGAGAATCAGAATCTGTTTCTTAGTCACATTTTTAGTTTTCAGTTAAACCATTTTTAACAATGAGAAAATTTAGAAAATAAATTTGTTGCAGAATCTGTTTTCAGATTCAGTTTTCAGAAAATAAATTTTGAAAATTTTAAACCATTTTCAGATTCAGTTTTCAGAATCTGTTGCATAACTCCTACTTGTCAAACCATTGAAAATTAACCAATTCAAATACCACACCTTTAGGTGATCAAAACCTAGGTTGTACAACTAAAAATGTAAGTAAATTACGATAGATCTGCTTACTATTTTTATGTTTTAGTTTAAACATTAAACTAAAAAGAGAAGTGGTGTTAGTTAATTGTCGATAGAGTTAGGCTTATATCCTAGAGCCTAATGTAAGATTTGTTATATATATATATATATATATATATATAGATACAATATTTAAAATAAAATGTGTCTTATTTCTATTTTGTATTTGTCATATTGTGATAAGTTGATTGATTTATTTATTTTAGGTATATTAAACATAAAATGCTTAGATAATATTTTATGCCATGTTAATTACTATGTACTGTAATAATGAAAATTTTATCATAGTAAGAGTAATATATTATTTTAAGTAATCCTAATCAGTATATATTTTGAAATAGGATATCTACACATCAGTTGGGACTACAGTAAGTAACACATTGTAATGTAAATATTGACGGTGCAATTGCATATGGTAATTGGTGTAACCAACGGTTATGGACTGAAAGGTATTAAACAATCATGGAATGACTCACTCGACAGTTTTCTATTGATTAATGTAACTAAGGGTAAATAAAATATCTTGAAGTCACGATGTTACATAGTTCCTTAGAGTTAAAACACTACATAACTTTAGTGTGAACATTCTGCTTAGATTATAATTAAATTATGGCATAACGGTCCATCGAGTGACTATATTTAGACTGAATTGAAGCATGGAAAGTGAAATACCATTTGATAGAGAATTCATCTTCTCTCCGGCCGTTAAGTGAATGTATCGCTATCCTCCTTTTGTTCCTGTTTTGGTTAGGTTTATAGATTTCTAATGCATGTTAGGTGTCTGATTTTATGTTTTATAGAAAATTAATTAGAATAGAAAGCCTTTTCTCATAAAACCAATTAATCCATTTGTTAATAATAACAGTGACCCTATGTAATTAACAAAAAAATTATAATGATTGCAATTACTGAATGAAGTACTGAATAAACTAATATATACATATCATGAATATCATCCATTATGGTTTTTTCATACTATTTTTTCTCCTAATTATGGTTTTTTCATACTATTTCCAGCTGGGTTTGATTAATTTATAGTTGCAAGCATTCAAAATCCATGCTACAGTATTAATGCTGCTGTTCACAATCTAAGCAGTCGAATGACTAGAATATTGTGTCCTAAAATGTAATATCTACGACCTTTAAACATAAACAGAAACATAGTTGAGTTCCGAACTCAGTTCGAATGGAGTTCGCAAACTCAGTTTTGAACCGAGTTTATAAACTCAGTTTGTATACATGTTCGAAAACTCAGTTCGAAAACTGAGTTTGTAAACTCAGTTCGAAAACTGAGTTTGTAAACCCAGTCCAAACTGAGTTCGCAAACTCATTCCGAACTGAGTTCACAAACTCAGTTCGAACTGGGTTCGGAAACTCAGTTCAAAACTGAGTTTATAAACTCAGTTCAAAACCGAGTTTCCGAACTCAATTCGAACTGAGTTTATAAACTCAGTTTTGGAACTGAGTTAAACTCAGTTTTGAACTAAGTTTATAAACTCAGTTTTGAACTGAGTTTAACTCAGTTTTGAACTGCAAATCGGTTAAAAGGTAGCTTATTTGATTACCAGTATTGTTATAACTACTGCTTTTGGCCATATAAAAGAAAACATTTAAGTCCTTGAATTTTGTCATATGATATTTCTCACCTTAAGCCAAGTCTTTTTGCATGTTAAATACAGTCAGGTGTGGTACTTATTTATCATACTAAAAGATAACATGGATTTCATGATAAAGCTGAGTCCCTTATATGTTGGATGCTAAGGGCATTTGTTGATGCCTAGAACTAGAACATGTGGCACTTAGTATGGCCTCTACTATTGTTCATTTTATTGGTTATTGGTAGAAACGCCAGTCTGCATCTTGGGCTGGGCCTTAAACAAAACTAATAGCACTTTAATTAAATAAAAACAAAATGTAATGAGACAAACTAAACTAGGCTAGTTTACTTAATTTAATACGCCACAATTCTAAATCTGGATCAATTTTGCTTAACTTGGTAGAATACTATTGGATTATACTATTTTATATTTTAGTTAGATGGGCCGTAGTTATATTTTCGTCAACAAAACATTGAAAATAAATCCTGGACTAAGTACATATGTAAATCCCTTGTTATACTGGCATGAAATCCTTTTGGTTATGCTTGTGTGTTCCGAGACCATGCTGTGCTTGTTCGCTGATTTTTGCAACACTGTTTTCTCAAGGTTATAAATTCTTTTAAGTCATATTCTAATTTGTCATTGCTGTCCATGATGCCATATATGTTGCTAGACCACTTAAGGTTCATGTGTCTATATTATCCTTTATAGGTAGATTTGTGAATCTAAAGCTTCACGTTGAAAGGCCTTAAACTGAACCTGAAAATGGGAATTTTTTTTCTTTTTCAGTTAATCTATGATTAGTTGATGTATAAAGATGATATAGATACATTTACATTATTAATACCTTGTGTTTTAGACAGCCTGAAACTGTCATTTGTACATGCGTCTTTTGCAACTTTTACGCCCTATGAACATGATGGGACTTGCTCCGTGTATCTATACCGGTTCCTTTTAAGGTTGTTGTAGTACATTTCGCTGCTTATATGTATTCTGCCAACATTCGCTTATTTTATTATTTACAATTTATCATTCGCTTATTTTCTCATGCAAGTCCAGATTATCTAATGTACCATTTATTGTTCCTGCGGTTCTCATTCGCTTATTTTCTTCTGCACCTCGTCATATTGTGTTTGCTTCCTTCATTGGATTTCAGTTTCAAGTGCGTATGTGTATTGAATATTTCAGTTTTAGATGCGTATATATTAGTTATTAGGCTTGTGGCTATTATATATTTATTGGTGGTTGGATATTTCCCGCAGTACCATTAGCAGATGCCCGCAGTATCATTAGCGGATGAACCTATGCGCCCCACAATATGATAGTGGATGACCTTCTATACCGCGATATCCTGCCTTGAAGCAGGATGGGTATTATTAATGTTGGCTAACATATGTGGATGCAAGAAACAGGTTGGAGGGATCCAACTGGATTCCTCAAAATTTATTATTTATTTGATTTCATATTTTAGTTTATTCTATTTCCTTTGTTATTTCACATATAAAATGTAATCTAAATTGTGTTGGTAGCTGCCGTTATCTTTGTTCAATAAATCATGTAGGTTCTAGGAGTATTTTTAATCATTAGATCATCACACTTTTTAATAATCTTTTGTAATTTAAAATGCATTTATACAAGAGATCCTTCTTTCTGAAAATGTTTTAAAATTAAATAATGTCAAACATTCCTGAAAATACTAGAAAACATGCTTAGTTATAAAATTATAAATCTCTTAAGGAATAATTTTGTAAATTTAGTATTTAATTTTATTATTTTTATTGCTGATAAATAGCATTGTGGTACATTCAAATTTTACTCTACAAAATTTTTATATGTATTATTTGTTACTTTGATAATTCTTTCATACTACAAAGAAAATACAATAGGAACTTGCTATATGTTCTTAACAAATTTTATTCACATTTATTCTTTTGGTCAAAAAAATATAAAGTAAATGAAGCATTATAAACAAATAGATGTTATTATCTTACACAAAATAGATGTTCTTCTACAAGTAAACAAAATATCCTCAAAACTGAGCATTGCCCATATTTATACTTTTGCTCGAAACTGAGCATTGCCCAGTCGAGCAATGTTTACTCAGTTTTGCAGATTAGGTTTTGAAGAAATGCAGTATTTTTTTTTTAACCAATGCAAATTTGTTTTAAAATGTAGTTTTTTTGTGAAATTTTGAACAAATTCAGTTTTTTTTGTAACAAATGCAGATTTTTGTTTTGAACATTTTTTTTTTAAGTTTTAACTTTTAACAAATGCAGTATTTTTAAAAAAAAACCAGTGCAATTTTTTTTAAAAAAAAATCAGTGCAATTTTTTTTTAAAAAAAACAAGTGCAGTGCAGTTTTTTTAATTAAACATATATGTTGTTTATTTTTTAAACAAATGCAGATTTTTTTTTCAAAGCTGTAATATCATAGTGTCCGACCATTGAGTAATGCACTATAAAATATTAGGTATGATTCTTAAGAATTTCTAACACTAAGACGAAAATAAATAAAAAGTAAATAATCCTTTTTTTAAATTGGTAAGGTAACAATCTTACAGAACTTAGATGATGTACTAATTATTATTTTGAATGTTTTTGATTGATAGTCATGACCGAACAAACATCAAGAAGGTGGATTAGAAATACACATAGAAATGAGGATGAATATATACACGGTGTTCAGAACTTTATCAGCTTCGTCAAGCAACATTTACCACATGATACTCAGTTATGTGTGTGTCCTTGTAAGAAGTGCAAAAACTCTAAGAGAACTTCAATAGAAATAGTTGAGAAACACTTGATATTTTTTGGTATGCTTCTGACATATGATGTGTGGTTCTTTCATGGAGAGAGAAATGATACTACCATACAAATGACTCATACATCGGATTTTGTCCAAGAGTCTCACATTCCAGACCAAATGCAAGTAGAAGAGTCTATTGAGGGCACTCTAGGAAATCTTGTTAATGATGCATTTAGAGTACATGATATGCCACAAGTTAGCGGTGAAGTAAATTTTGAAGAGATAAATGTTAAGAAAATGTACCATGAATTCAAAAGCAAAGCAAATGAGAAATTATATCCTTCTTGTAAGGATGGACTTACAACTTTGAGTGTTATGATAGAGCTTCATAACTTGAAAAAAGAATTTAATTGGTCGGGAAATAGCATGACAGAATTGTTGAAACTATTTAAAAAATGTCTTCCGGAAGAAAACACATTACCTAACAAGTATCCTACCATGAAAAAAATGTTAAAAGATTTGGGAATGAAGGTAAAATGCATTCATGCTTGCATAAACGATTGCATGTTATTTTGGAAAGAGAACGCTAACATTTTAGTATGTCCTCATTGTAATACGTCAAGATTTAAAGATAAGACAAATGCGTTAGGCGTAAAAAAAATGACAACTCAACCAAGAAAAGTTTTAAGACACTTCCCTATAATTCCAAGGTTGACTAGATTGTACACTATACCATGGATAGCTCGTAAAATGCAATGGCATAAGCATGCCGATCCTTCTTGGGATTTCATGCGTCATCCCATTGACTCAGCTGAATGGAGATCAATCAAATGTAAGTGGCCGGACATTGCAAATGAAGCACGTAATGTTTGGCTTGGTATCTCTACTGATGGATTTAATCCGAATGGGGTTCTCTCCAATAGTTACAGTTGTTGGCCGGTATATATGATTCCATACAATCTACCTCCTTCATTATGCATGAAATCGCAATTTCAAATGCTAAGTTTATTAATTCCTGGACCGAAAGCACCAAGTCAAGACATTGATGTGTATTTAGAACCTCTTGTAGATGAGTTGAGGGAACTTTGGATGGAAGGCGTAGCTTCTTTTGATATGGACAAGAGAGAAATGTTTACGATGAAGGCAATATTTGTAACACCCCACCTCCGCTAGGGTCACTCGTTCGGGGGTACTAGCTTCTGGGGGGCGTTAGAACTGGGTAAGCATGCATAATGATATAACAAGGCAGAACAGGAACATAAATATATATGTAAAACAGAGTAAGTGAGAATAAAACAGCGGAATATCTCAAACCATCTCAAAACAAGTCTAGTACATCATAAAGTCATCTGCCAAAATAAATATGTCTAGTACAACATAAATAGAAATACTGAAATACATAGTGCTATCCCCAAAAGTAAAAGTGATAAGCCATAGCGAGCTCAATATCCAGACATACATGAGCTATCCAGCGAACAAGCAAGCGATCCAAGCTAAGCACCACTATTCCCTCCCTGAGAACCTGGGGGGGGGGGGACGGAAGAAAAGAAGCGAAAGAAAACAGGTCAGTCAAAAAGACTGGTAAGCCCTACTACGATCAGTCTATAAACTAATAAAGCTAACATCATGATGGAAACTGAGATGAATATACTGGCAATAGATAAAGGTGTCATCACATAGAGAAGATTAAGCTTTGCACCGCAGTGTACTAGCAAACTAACATAACAGGTATTGATCCCTCAGCCCAAACTTTGGCCCAATAGCATGAGGTGACCTTAATGCAAGGTCCAACCCAACGGTCTAGTCGATCGGCTCCCTATAAACCTAACACGTCAAGTGTTGGTGTCCATACGGCCCACATATGGTTGTAGTCAGACTGTGCTGGGTCCACCTTTGGGTGTATCAAGCCCTCGGGTGTCAACCCCAGACACTTAAGCAATAATGCACAGTCTAAATCTACTGGTACCCGTGCCTCGAGTTTGTCCAATACCGGACTACGTGCACGTCCGTAGCCCGCCTGGACCCGCACCGCTGTACCACTCAGCCGTCGCTTTGGTCGCTTACATCAGTCCAGTAATCGTGCCCCGCCCTAGCCTAGCCTCTAGGGTTGTGAATGATACCCAACTGGGATTACTGCTGGAACAGACCACGTTGCTAGGGTTTTCTAAGATGGTTAAGTGTGGTTTAACCCCTCACTAATCATGGATTAAATTAGCTAAGTGTAACCAACAGTTCACCACTTAACCCCATTTAATCCCTCGTATCCCCAAAATTGGTTAAGTATTAGTGGGCCATGACTTAACCCTAATCATGAGGCATTAATTTAATTGTACCTTAACCTCTCACATTAGACTTTGTTGCGGTTACTAGTTAAGCCGGGCGGGTCCGGGTAGCTTTACACCACAACTTGGTCTAACCTCGGGTCCCAGGTACACATGACCAACTTCTCACATTGGGTCCTATTGTTTGTAGCAACTAGTTAAGCCGGTCGGTTCCGGGTAGGTTTACACTACAAACTCAACCCAACCTCGAGTTGGCCACACATGTTTTCTAAGTGTCATGTCCACTTTATTTCAAACCATAATTACAAGTTTAACTTGGGTAGACCTAACTTAATAGGTAAATTCCCAAGGGGTAGACCTAACTTAATAGGTAAATTCCCAATCTTATATTTTCATGTATTTTAAGTTTCACCCAAACCCCCCCCCCCAACGTCATTCTATCGCTTACATATTTGTCATAACGCATAAAGGATCGAAAGAGGGAACTTGGCACAACATACATGATACATCTTACATATCATAATAAGCATGCATAACATGTTGGACTTGCATAACTTAGCATAGTGAACTTGCATAACTTGTTAGACTTGCAAATCACGGTATAGTGAACTTGCATAAACATGCATAACTTGTTAAACTTGTAAATCATGGCATAGTGAACATGCATAACTTGTTAAACTTGCAAATCATGGCATAGTGAACATGCATAACTTATCAAACATGTGTAACATGGCATAGTGAACTCGCATAAGTATGCATAACTCATTAAACATGCATAACATAGCATAGTGAACTTGCATAAGCATGCATAACTTATTAAACATGCATAACATAGCATAGTGAACTTGCATAAGCATGCATAACTTATTAAACATGCATAACATGGCATAGTGAACTCGCATAAGCATGCACAACTTATTAAACATACAAAAATCCCAACTTTCATCACATATTAACTTTAGAGTTTCTAAAATGAAGGTAAGAGGGCTTACAACTATTATGAAGACACAATTTTACTAATAAAGATTGAGAAGCCCTTTTATGCAAGCAAATAAAACCCCAAAACAAGCTCCAATTAACAAAAATCCCAAAAACTCTAGCTTAGCAAATAAAGCTTGCAACTTGATGATGTATGCAAGCTAATGATCATTCATACAACTTAGAAAAGCTTGTATGGACATCAAAATCTTAATAGAAATGATTTTTGAAGAGGGTGGAGGCTAGGGTTCTTAGGTGGAGGCCATTGGAGATTTCAATTTGACATAGTTTGGTTGCTAGATTGAATAATGAGGCTTTAGGGTAGGATTAGGGGCTTATTTATAGAAGATTAGAGTGTTTTTAGCCCTAGGATTAACCCTAGGTTAGTTTAGGCCCGTCAGATTTAGGAATTCTCTAGAACCAAGCCACAAGACCAAGCCCAAATCAAAATGGTGCGCCAGGCAAAACTGCCTGGCCACGCCGTGTCGACAGGGCTGTCGACACCCCTGGACCCCTGTCGACATGCCTGTCGACATGGGGGCCCTGGCGGGAATTTTCCCGCCTGACACCAATTAGCCCTAATCCCTGTTTTTAATTTGAAATTTAAATCTGTTTTTAACATAGAAATTTCTGAAAACTTCAATGGGCCTTAACTGGGTCATACGGACTCCGATTTTCGAAAACTCGGACTCTATTTCGCGTATTTTTCCGAGACGAACGCAATGGCATAGCCTGTTTCCCCTGATTCAGATTTTAGAATTTAATTCTGCCTCGATTTATGTTATAACAGGTTATTGAAAATACGGGTTGTTACATTCTCCCCTCCTTAAAGGATTTCGTCCCCGAAATCTTCAAGTTAGGAAGAACATATCCTACCATCCAACATCCATCTACTCAAAACATCATCCACGAGCAACCATTGTCCTTAAAAGATTCTAAATGCTGTATGAACATATGCAAAAGTGTGTGTATATGTACTTATCTAATGCAAAGATCAATGCAAAATATGTTAGTGAAATGTATCCATATGTATGTGAATCCCTAACATAATGTACAATATCTACATGCGTGCTCAATCATACATCCATATGCAGCATCCATGTGATTGCATACAAATTTCATCCAAGAATAAGCATAAACACTCATGCATATGCAATATGAGGAGTGTGTGAGCCGATCTAGTGCCTAATGTGTATCATGCATCCACGAGTAACCACTTGCAAACACTTGCAACCACTTGCAACCATCAAACATAACATGTCTCAAGCACATGTTTCATCCAAAGGGTTTCTATCTAAGGTTCTCATGACAAGATTAGCACGATAACTAGATAAACATGGATAGCAAAGAGAAAGATATGCTAAACAAAGGAAAGAGATTGAGAGTGTACCCTCAAAAAGGAATGGATAAAGCCCACGCATCTTCTCCTCGGTTTCCCAAGTTGCGTCTTCTTCGGCTTCACCCCATTGGACCTTTACCAGCCTAACCTCTCGATTCCTTAGCTTCTTGGTCTCCGTCCCCAAGATACGAATCGGAGCTCTCCTCAAAGTTGCCTCTTTCTCTACTTCCACGTCTTCAAGAATGCTAGGTTCAATCACCTCAGCGGACTCATGTAGGCACTTTCGGAGATGCGAGACATGAAAGACATTATGCACTCCGGACAACTTCTCGGGCAATTGCACTTTATAAGCCATCTTCCCAATTCTCTCTATGATGGGGAAGGGTCCAACAAATCTTGGTGCTAACTTCCCAACAGCTCCAAATCGGACCACATTCCGCAAAGGAGAAACCTTTACGAAAACCATGTCCCCAACATCAAACTCCAAATCGGATCTTCGCTTATCAGCATAGGATTTCTGTCGGTCTTGGGCCGCTTTCATCCGTCTTCTAATCAATTCGACCTTCTCGGATGTATCTCTAATCATGTCGGGTCCAAGTATAAGCTTATCTGTGGACTCCCACCAACATGTAGGTGACTTGCACGGCCTCCCATATAAAGCCTCAAATGGTGCCATCCCTATGCTCGCCTGATAACTGTTATTATATGCAAACTAAACAAGAGGGAGATGGTCTTCCCAAGCACCACCAAAATCCAGAATGCAAAGCCTCAACAAGTCCTCAAGTACCCTATTCACCCTTTCTGTTTGACCGTCTGTTTGTGGGTGATAGGCCGTACTCAGGTTCAACCTTGTGCCCATAGCCTCCTGCAAACTGTTCCAGAACTGACTAGTAAAGATGGGGTCTCGGTCACTGACTATGCTGGAAGGGACTCCATGTAGTCGTACTATCTCCCGAAGATATATCGATGCTAGTCCAGATGCGGTCCTTTTGCTCTTCACTGGGATAAAATGAGCACTCTTCGTAAGTCTATCTACAATGACCCAAATGCTTGTATTCCCCTTCCTTGACCTTGGAAGCCCATCAATAAAGTCCATAGAAATACTCTCCCACTTCCATAGCGGGACCTCTAGAGGATGCAATAGCCCACCGGGCTTCTTCGACTCAGCTTTTACTCTCTGACAAATAACACATCTCGAGACAAACTCGGCCACATCCTTCTTCATTCCAGGCCAGAAGAAAACGCGCTTCATGTCTTTATACATCTTATCACCACCTGGATGTATAGTCAACTTGGAGCGATGTGCTTCCTCAAGGACTTTCCTCACCAAGTCTTCCACCATCGGAACACAAAGCCTTCCGTCTCTCCTCAGCCAACCCTTATCGTCTATAGAATATCGAGCAAGGTGACTAGATGTCTCCCCTCGAATCAGCTTATCCATGATCTCAATTATCTGAGGGTCTTCCTTCTGCGAAGCCCCGACTTGATCCAGAAGGGTAGGCCTGAGCTCTAGAGATGCCAAAGAACCGGCCATCGACTCAACTGTCAAAGAAAAATCAAAGGTTGCCAAGAACTCTAAATTCTTCATCTCAACAAATAGAGGACTTAGTGTCAACCTTTTCCTACTCAACGCATCCGCTACAACATTCCCCTTGCCAGGGGTATAGGCTATATCAAAATCATAGGAAGCCAAAAACTCCATCCATCTCTGCTGCCTCAAGTTCAGATCCTTCTGCGAAAAGAGATACTTCAAAGACTTATGATCAGTATATAGCTCAAACCTCTCTCCCAGAAGATAATGACGCCAAGCCTTGAGTGCATATACAATCGCTGCCAGCTCTAGATCATGAGTGGGATAATTCTTCTCATGCACCTTAAGTTGCCTCCCACCAAAGCATATAACTCTGCCCTCTTGCATCAGAACGGCGCCCAATCCCGTGCCACAAGCATCAGTGTACACGGTAAATATCTTACCACCATCGGGCAAAGCTAGAACTGGTGCTGAGGTAAGGGCTCTCTTGAGTCTTTGAAAAGCAAGCTCACAATCCATATCCCAAGCAAAAACTAAGTTCTTCTTAGTCAACTTAGTAAGAGGAGCGGATATCTTCGCGAAGTCCTTGATGAACTTCCGGTAAAAACCCGCAAGACCCAGAAAGCTTCTCACCTCGGTTGCATTCCTTGGAGTCTTCCAATCCTGAACTGCAACCACCTTAGCGGGATCCACCGCTAAGCCTTGCTTGGATACGATATGCCCAAGGAATCTAACTTCCCTTCTCCAAAAGTGGCACTTGGAGAACTTGGCCTTTAACTGGTGTGCTCTTAGCGTATCCATCACCTCTACCAGATGCCTCGCGTGCTCTTCTTCATCCTTGGAGAAGACTAGAATATCATCCACAAAGACCACGACAAACTTATTCAAGAACTCCCGAAACACCCTACTCATCAAGTCCACAAAATACGCGGGTGCATTCGTCAAGCCGAACGGCATAACAAGCCATTCAAAGAACCCATCTGGAGTTCTGAATGCAGTCTTGTCTATACTGTCTTCAGCCACTCTGAGCTAATGAAATCCGGTAGCAAGATCAAGCTGAGAGAAAACAGAAGCACCAACAAGCTGGTCAAAGAGATCATCGATCCTTGGTAATGGGTGTCTGTTCTTCTTAGTCAGCTTATTCAATTCTCTATAATCCACACAGAGCCGAAGAGAACCATCTGCCTTAGTAGCAAACACCACAGGCGCTCCCCATTCGGATATACTCCTTCTGATGAAGTTCTTCTCAAGCAATTCTTTCACTTGCTTGCTCAGCTCCCGTCTCTCACGCGGAGCCATATGCCGAACGGGCAAAGAAACAGGCTTAGCATTATCCACCAGATAGATGCGAAAATCAATCTCTCGTTTAGGGGGCAACCCCTTAACTTCTTCAAAAACATCTGGATAATCTCGGACCACCCTTACAGACTGAAGGGCTTCCTCTGACGAGTCGAGAGATTCAAGATAGCACAACATGACGGGATTCTTCGGATTGCATGAAATTTCTAAGGTGTTGCTAAGGCGAGTCACAAGCCTCACAACCCTATGCTCACAATCCAGAATGGCTCCATATCGGGACAGCCAATCCATGCCCAATATCAATCCGTATCCCCTGAAACCAAGAACATATGCACTACACAAGAACTCTACGCTGAGTATAGAGATCCTCAGATCCTCACATATCATAGATAGATGAGCAGAACCCCCAATAGGATTCGAAACACAAACGGGATCGTCCACTAAGCTAGTACTAAGGTGCAAGCTATCAACAAGATCAGATGAAATAAAGCTATGTGATGCACCAGAATCAAACAAAGTACGGACTGGAAGATCAGAAACATAAACAAGGTTCTCAACAGAAACACTACCTCGGTCGGGAACTGGAGAGGTATTGAGAGCATGAACTTGCCCTCCTGAAGGTCCAGCCTGTCCTTTCTTCTTCGGGCACTCCTTGCTGACGTGTCCAGTCTCACCACAGGAAAAACATCCACCACTAAGCTTCCTTTTCTTCTTCCTACAATCCTTAGCAAAGTGTCCAGGCACACCACAGTAATTGCACTTTCCCTTGCCTTTGTTGTTGTTGTTGTTCCCCTTCTTGTTCTTGCCTTGATTCCCCTGGCTGCTTTGACCACCTTGATTGCCTTTGCCTTGAGAATCAGTCTTCTTTGCATGGGTATCACTCGACTTGACTTCTTTCTTTCCATCTCCCTGAAGCAGAGCCATATTGACCAAACTCTCGAAAGTAGCCCCATGCGGAATATGTGACATCGCCAAGCCCTGCAGCGGCTCATTCAACCCTCTAGCAAATCGAAGAGCCTTCTTCTCCGGAGTGTTCACCATATCCAAACCAAAACGGGCCAGCTGATTAAACTTGTTCACATACTCCTTAACAGACATATCACCTTGCTTTAATGCAATGAACTTCTCCATCTGTAAATTCGCCTCAGCAGAAGATAGAAACTTGGTCACAAATCTAGCCCTCAAATCGGCCCAAGTCTCAACAGGCCTCGTCCCATTGGTGACCTCCCACCAATAGGCTGCTTCTTCCTTTAAAAGCCACACGGTCAATAAGATTTTCCTCTCATCATCAATCCCAAAGATAGCAAACAAGTCCTCCGTGTCTTTCAGCCAATTCCTAGCTTCAACAAAAGATTCCGTGCCTAGGAAATTCTTGCCTCCCATCGCCTTGAAGTCTTTACAAACCTTCGTGAACTCAACCTGAGGATGCTGAGGGGGAGGAGGAGGAAGAGGAGCCTCAACAACGGGAGGGGGAGGAACATTAGCAACGGGAGGAGGAAAATTAGCTGCTGGAGGGACCACCGGAGGAGGGACATTAGCAACGGGAGGAGGAATATTAACATTAGGGGGAGGATTCTCAACTACAAGAGGAGGAGTGGGATTAGGGTTTGCGGGGCCGGCTGCTGCCCTAGCTTCTAGAAGTCTCCTATACCAGAGTGGCACATTTACTCCATCCGGGATGGCAAGATCCTCAGCCATACTGAAACGAAGGATAAGATAAGATTAGGTCAAGGGAACGAAGGATAACACTAATGGCTTTTTGGGGAATAGCCCTTTTTAAAATACTAGACTTTTCTTTGGAAAATACTTTATACTTGTTTTGAAAATAGTTTTTCAAAAGTCTTTTTTAAAAAACTTTTTTGTCCTTTCTCGTAAACCATATGCTCTGATACCAAATTTGTAACACCCCACCTCCGCTAGGGTCACTCGTTCGGGGGCACTAGCTTCTGGGGGGCGTTAGAACTGGGTAAGCATGCATAATGATATAACAAGGCAGAACAGGAACATAAATATATATGTAAAACAGAGTAAGTGAGAATAAAACAGCGGAATATCTCAAACCATCTCAAAACAAGTCTAGTACATCATAAAGTCATCTGCCAAAATAAATATGTCTAGTACAACATAAACAGAAATACATAGTGCTATCCCCAAAAGTAAAAGTGATAAGCCATAGCAAGCTCAATATCCAGACATACATGAGCTACCCAGCGAACAAGCAAGCGATCCAAGCTAAGCACCACTGTTCCCTCCCTGAGAACCTGGGGGGGGGGGACGGAAGAAAAGAAGCGAAAGAAAACAGGTCAGTCAAAAAGACTGGTAAGCCCTACTATGATCAGTCTATAAACTAATAAAGCTAACATCATGATGGAAACTGAGATGAATATACTGGCAATAGATAAAGGTGTCATCACATAGAGAAGATTAAGCTTTGCACCGCAGTGTACTAGCAAACTAACATAACAGGTATTGATCCCTCAGCCCAAACTTTGGCCCAATAGCATGAGGTGACCTTAATGCAAGGTCCAGCCCAACGGTCTAGTCGATCGGCTCCCTATAAACCTAACACGTCAAGTGTTGGTGTCCATACGGCCCACATATGGTTGTAGTCAGACTGTGCTGGGTCCACCTTTGGGTGTATCAAGCCCTCGGGTGTCAACCCCAGACACTTAAGCAATAATGCACAGTCTAAATCTACTGGTACCCGTGCCTCGAGTTTGTCCAATACCGGACTACGTGCACGTCCGTAGCCCGCCTGGACCCGCACCGCTGTACCACTCAGCCGTCGCTTTGGTCGCTTACATCAGTCCAGTAATCGTGCCCCGCCCTAGCCTAGCCTCTAGGGTTGTGAATGATACCCAACTGGGATTACTGCTGGAACAGACCACGTTGCTAGGGTTTTCTAAGAGGATTAAGTGTGGTTTAACCCCTCACTAATCATGGATTAAATTAGCTAAGTGTAACCAACAGTTCACCACTTAACCCCATTTAATCCCTCGTATCCCCAAAATTGGTTAAGTATTAGTGGGCCATGACTTAACCCTAATCATGAGGCATTAATTTAATTGTACCTTAACCTCTCACATTAGACTTTGTTGCGGTTACTAGTTAAGCCGGGCGGGTCCGGGTAGCTTTACACCACAACTTGGTCTAACCTCGGGTCCCAGGTACACATGACCAACTTCTCACATTGGGTCCTATTGTTTGTAGCAACTAGTTAAGCCGGTCGGTTCCGGGTAGGCTTACACTACAAACTCAACCCAACCTCGAGTTGGCCACACATGTTTTCTAAGTGTCATGTCCACTTTATTTCAAACCATAATTACAAGTTTAACTTGGGTAGACCTAACTTAATAGGTAAATTCCCAAGGGGTAGACCTAACTTAATAGGTAAATTCCCAATCTTATATTTTCATGTATTTTAAGTTTCACCCAACCCCCCCCCCCCCCCCAACGTCATTCTATCGCTTACATATTCGTCATAACGCATAAAGGATCGAAAGAGGGAACTTGGCACAACATACATGATACATCTTACATATCATAATAAGCATGCATAACATGTTGGACTTGCATAACTTAGCATAGTGAACTTGCATAATTTGTTAGACTTGCAAATCACGGTATAGTGAACTTGCATAAACATGCATAACTTGTTAAACTTGAAAATCATGGCATAGTGAACATGCATAAACATGCATAACTTGTTAAACTTGCAAATCATGGCATAGTGAACATGCATAACTTATCAAACATGTGTAACATGGCATAGTGAACTCGCATAAGTATGCATAACTCATTAAACATGCATAACATAGCATAGTGAACTTGCATAAGCATGCATAACTTATTAAACATGCATAACATAGCATAGTGAACTTGCATAAGCATGCATAACTTATTAAACATGCATAACATGGCATAGTGAACTCGCATAAGCATGCACAACTTATTAAACATACAAAAATCCCAACTTTCATCACATATTAACTTTAGAGTTTCTAAAATGAAGGTAAGAGGGCTTACAACTATTATGAAGACACAATTTTACTAATAAAGATTGAGAAGCCCTTTTATGCAAGCAAATAAAACCCCAAAACAAGCTCCAATTAACAAAAATCCCAAAAACTCTAGCTTAGCAAATAAAGCTTGCAACTTGATGATGTATGCAAGCTAATGATCATTCATACAACTTAGAAAAGCTTGTATGAACATCAAAATCTTAATAGAAATGATTTTTGAAGAGGGTGGAGGCTAGGGTTCTTAGGTGGAGGCCATTGGAGATTTCAATTTGTCATAGTTTGGTTGCTAGATTGAATAATGAGGCTTTAGGGTAGGATTAGGGGCTTATTTATAGAAGATTAGAGCGTTTTTAGCCCTAGGATTAACCCTAGGTTAGTTTAGGCCCGTCAGATTTAGGAATTCTCTAGAACCAAGCCACAAGACCAAGCCCAAATCAAAATGGTGCGCCAGGCAAAACTGCCTGGCCACGCCGTGTCGACAGGGCAGTCGACACCCCTGGACCCCTGTCGACATGCCTGTCGACATGGGGGCCCTGGCGGGAATTTTCCCGCCTGACACCAATTAGCCCTAATCCCTGTTTTTAATTTGAAATTTAAATCTGTTTTTAACATAGAAATTTCTGAAAACTTCAATGGGCCTTAACTGGGTCATACGGACTCCGATTTTCGAAAACTCGGACTCTATTTCGCGTATTTTTCCGAGACGAACGCAATGGCATAGCTTGTTTCCCTTGATTCAGATTTTAGAATTTAATTCTGCCTCGATTTATGTTATAACAGGTTATTGAAAATACGGGTTGTTACAATATTATTATGGGGAATCCAAGATTTTCCAGCATTGGGAAATTTATCTGGTTGTGTGACACATGGTTATAAAGCTTGTCCAGTTTGTGCTACGGAGACCGAGTCGGAGTACATAGGTAACAAGATTGTTTACCCAAAGTATAGAAGATTTTTGAAGGATGATCATCCATATAGATGCGTCAAATATGGATGTATAAGGATAGCGAAGATAAAGAACCGCCAACTAGGTTAAGAGGACCATCCCTTTTGGAAAAGCTTGATCGTATAAGTTATTATCCTGGAAAATTACCAAGGAATAAGAAGCGAACAATAATTGAATCTAGTAATGAATGTTCCTTAATGACTGAAGGTAGTGAAGTAGAAAAATCTCCTTGGTATAAGAAGTCAATTTTCTATAATTTTATTTATTGGAGTAGTCATAAAGTACGACATACTATTGATGTGATGCATACAGAGAAGAATGTCACAGAGCATCTTCTCAATTTATTGTTTGATAGGTTAAAGCAATCATCTAAGTTTACATTCGATAAGATTCATAAAACAAAATGTTGTGAAGTTCTACAAGATACAAAACTTCCATCGTGCCTTGCAACTAGATTTGGTAGTCTTGTTACTGTTCAACCACCTACTTTGCACCTTAAAAAAACATATGAGTATCATATTGTAATGTAATACTTACTTCCTATAATGGTTCAACATGCATATCCGAAGCACCATGATTTACGTCGAGCTATTTTACAAGTGAGTTTGTATTTTAACTTGATATGCTCAAAAGTTTTAGTTCGAGAACATGTTCAAGCTGCCAAAGATATGATTTCAGAGGCATTATGTGTGCTAGTGCATTATTTTTCGATGGACTTCTTTGATATAAGTATTCATCTTATGGTGCATCTAGCCGACCAAGCTTTGCTATGTGGACCTGCAAACTACATATGGATGTATCCATTTGAAAGGTGATATAATTTTGTTACAAATTTTATGAATGTTATTTCAAAGTGATAATTTCTAAATATATGTGCATGTGTGCTATTTTTAGAGCAATGAAAGAATGCAAAAATATACCTAGCAATAAGCGCTACATAGAAGGATCAATTGCTGAAGCATACCTTGTTTTCAGAATCAGTTAGATATGCAATGGAGTATATGCCGAACCCACATGATGGAAATCATAGTTTGACACAAGCATCTTTTTTAGATGATGGTGATGATATATATGAACGTCCCATCATTGAAGGCAAATGTATTAAGCTAACTAGGGTGCAACGTGTTCAAATTCGAAGGTGGTTACTTTTTAGTATCGATATTCCTGAAAGAGACGAATATTATATGTATGAATTTTCTCTATATTTTAATAGATACCAACAACATAAAATATGAAATATATTTACATGATAATATCTAATTTGTAGTGCATATCGCTCGTCCTTAGAAGATGTTTCTCGTGGTAAAAGAAAAGCTACCACAATGACAGAAGTAATCGTTCAAACCGAATTTATTGATTGGTTACACAAAAGGGTATATTATTTCAATATGTATGAAAATTGTAAGTTTTGTTCTTTTTATGTTGGACGTTCAAGTTTGTTCATTTATGGCAGCTTCTACAAGAAAAATGCATGAATACAATGTTATGGCAATATGTTAGTGGTCCAAAGTGGGAATCTTAAAGTTATCTTAAGTACAGAGTGAACGGATATATATTTTCTCCTCAACGTTATGATGACAGTCATTCAATCTAAGATAGCGGTGTTTGCATGGATGCAATCACCACATTTGTTGCAAGTGCAAAAGATATAAATCCTACGGATGATGACACTACTTGGTATGGTATCATTAAAGAAATCATAGAGGTTGATTATTATGATTTCCAACATGTTGTATTCTATTGTGATTGGGTAAACATTGCGGATAAGACAAATGGTTGTAAGATTTGCATCGATTCCCATTTGTTGATGGTGAACTTGAATAGGCTCAAAACTGGGAATGGGGAGTATGACGAGCCAGCTATTCTAGCAACTGAAGCATGTCAAGTTTTCTATGTGCAAGACACTCAAAATTCTGATTGGTCCATTGTTCGACGTTCTCCAAAGCGCATGACAGACAACGTAGATGACTACACCATACTAACCGATTTTCAGTCTGTTTTGAGAGAACAACAGAATTTAGTACCATTGTTGAAATGTATTTAAATGAAAGAGATGTAATTTTGAAATGAATATTTGTATTGTTTTGCTTATCTAGGTGAAGTGTATTAAAAGATTTTGCTTTTTGGATTTTGCTTTGTTCATAATGCAGAATGTCGAACAATTGCATTGGTAGTGCAAATGAAGTTACAAATGAGGAGCTTGAGGCAAATAACTGTCCTCCACCAAGTGATAAAAAATACTCGATAATAGTTGACTTCGATGGTGTTAAAGGTAATGATGAAGCTAAATGGAGCACCAGATGCGGAGCGCTAATTCGTTGTCATATACCAATTGGCTATGGCGAGTAGAGAAATGTTGATGGTTAATATAAAGATATTTTGTGGCGAGAACTATTGGTATGTCACAAATTCACCTTATTTAATTATTTACTTTCTGCATAAAATTTATTCTTCGTATTGAAATTTCTTTGTTAAAACAGAATGAATTTGACATGAACATCGATTCTGATCTAGCTCGACCAATTTTAGAAAAAACGTTTCCACGATATTTTCGTACGGTAAAGTCTACTTTGCGAAACAGATTGCTTAGAGTCAAAGGAACCATCATACCCAAGAATATCGCTATCACTAAATGTCCTTCAGACATTGACAAAGTATGGTGGGAGAAGTTTGTAGACAACGAATACACTGATAAGAAAAAAGAGCAATGTAAGAGAAATGCCCAAGCCAAAGCCAATAATACTATCACTCACACGCTAGGAAGAAAATCATACCGTAAAGTTTATGATGAAACGGTAAGCAATCATAGTAAAAATATTTCTTGTGAATACTATTAATAAATAGTTAATTAGTTTAATAATATTTCTTATTGCAGGTTCAGAAAAATCCAGAGGTGAAAGTTACGAGGACAATGGTTTGGAATGAGGGACATAAAAATAAGAAAACTGGACTAGTTATTCCATCAGCAGCAAAAACCTATGTAAGTTTACACCAATCCAACTTTTTATCAAGGTGAAAACTTTTTTATTAGGTACTTATTATGATCGAGATGTTTAAAAGAGAAAACAATTTTTTGTGCTTAGTTTATTTCTCTCATTTTCGAAAAAAAAATGATGGCATGTTGACGAGTACTCGAAACTGGGCAATGTTCAGTTCAGTTTCGAGAACTCGAAACTGAAACTGAGCAATGTTCAGTTTCAGTTTCGAGAACTCGAAACTGAAACTGCGCAATGTTCAGTTTCGAGTTCTCGAAACTGAAACTGAGCAATGCTCAGTTTCGAGTTCCGAGTACTCGAAACTGGGCAATGCTCAGTTTCAGTTTCGAGAACTCGAAACTGAAACTGGGCAATGCTCAGTTTCGAGTTCCGAGTACTCGAAACTGGGCAATGTTCAGTTCAGTTTCGAGAACTCGAAACTGAGCAGTTACGAAACTGAGCAATGTTCAACAGTTTGTTAACTACTGTTACATGCATTTAGCAACAAAGTAGCTAGGGTCGACATCTTTCACAACATTGGACCATCACATATATATATAGTTGGTCGAAAGCCAAGTGTAACTGATGAAGATTTGGACATGACATATACTAGTGCACTTAACTATTTCTATTCTTATATAGTGTATGACTGTATGTGTGTATAAGTATATAAATGTTGTCCTATGATCCTTGTTCTTGCAATTTCATATTGTTTGCTCTGAATTACTCCATACTTGCACAGCAGTGACCTATGCTTTTGGAACTTAGCTATTAATGTTTGTTCGGTACCATTTGTCAGCTGTCCCATTTATGTATTGAAGTTCTCATGTCGGTGTTGACATCATTGGCTGTCCCTATGCATGCATAAGTTGCTTGTCGCTGGCTCATTTAACTTGGCACTTGCACCTCTCTTCTATATGTCCAAAGTTCTCTTTTCACTTACATTTGAAATGTAGTATCGAGAGCCACGGAATTTAAAGTACAAACAAAGGAAAAAAGATACATGAACAGATCAATGATTGTAATTCAAACAAGTTAAAACCTTAGTGTCTTTTGTATTTTTGATTAACTTCTAATGCATAAGTTGTCTTATTGTCATGTTTTATGTTTTATGTTTTATCAAGCACAATGAGGAAAGGTTAGATCGGTTTAAGTTATTGTTAGTTTTCTTACCTATCATGTTTTATGCTCAGTTTCAAGTTCTCGAAACTGCGAAACTGAAACTGAGCAATGCTCGGTTTCGAGTTCCGAGTACTCGAAACTGTAGCTGTTAATGTTTGTTCGGTACCATTTGTCAGCTGTCCCATTTATGTATTGAAGTTCTCATGTCGGTGTTGACATCATCGGCTGTCCCTATGCATGCATACTCGAAACTAGGCAATGTTCAGTTTAGTTTCGAGAACTCGAAACTGATCAGTTTCAGTTTCGAGAACTCGAAACTGAAACTGAGCAATGTTCAGTTTCAGTTTCGAGTTCTCAAAACTGCGAAACTGAAACTGAGCAATGCTCAGTTTCGAGTTTCGAGTACTCGAAACTGGGCAATGCTCAGTTTCAGTTTCGAGAACTCGAAACTGGTCAACCCTCAGGGATCAACAACGTTTAGCTAGTTTATTAGATTGATTTTAGTTGAATTTTCTAGTTTAGTCATCGTCTATGTAAGAGCTCTTTCATCAAACACTGGGATTCATCCTTGGTAATTGTATCACTAGGATTTTCAATAGAGTTTAACATTTAACAATTGCTTGGGTATTTTGGTTAACTTGTTGCTGCTATATGTATAACATTTAACATTTAACAATTGCTTGGGTATTTTGGTTAACTTGTTGCTGCTATATGTATAACATTTAACATTTAAGAATTGCTTGGGTATTTTGGTTAACTTGTTTTATTGCTCTATTGCTTGGGTAATGAATGGTATCACTGGATTGCACTTTAGCTTCAGACATGCACAAACATATTGTGTTACCATTTATAATTGTTTTACTATCGAGACTGAGCAATGCCACTAGAAACTGAAACTGTTCAGTTTCAGTTTCTAGCTCGAAACTGAAACTGAGCATTGCCCAGTTTCGAGTACTCGGAACTCAAAACTGAGCATTGCTCAGCTTCAGTTTCGTAACTATGGTACCATATAAGTTTCGTAACATCATTTTTAGATGTTTATTTTCAGAAATTGGCATTGACATTAATTACCTAGAGCACTTCACTGGATTGCACTTTAGCTTCAGACATGCACAAACATATTGTGTTACCATTTATAATTGTTTTACTATCGAGACTGAGCAATGCCACTAGAAACTAAAACTGAAACTGTTCAGTTTCAGTTTCTAGCTCGAAACTGAAACTGAGCATTGCCCAGTTTCGAGTACTCAGAACTCGAAACTGAGCATTGCTCAGCTTCAGTTTTGTAACTATGGTACCATATAAGTTTCGTAACATCATTTTTAGATGTTTATTTTCATAAATTGGCATTGACATTAATTACCTAGAGCACTTCACTGGATTGCACTTTAGCTTCAGACATGCACAAACTTATTGTGTTACCATTTATAATTGTTTTACTATCAAGACTGAGCAATACAACTAGAAACTAAAACTGAAAATGTTCAGTTTCAGTTTCTAGCTCGAAAATGAAACTGAGCATTGCCCAGTTTCGAGTACTCGGAACTCGAAACTGAGCATTGCTCAGCTTCAGTTTCATAACTATGGTACCATATAAGTTTCGTAACATCATTTTTAGATGTTTATTTCCAGAAATTGGCATTGACATTAATTACCTAGAGCACTTCACTGAATTGCACTTTAGCTTCAGACATGCACAAACATATTGTGTTACCATTTATAATTGTTTTACTATCGAGACTGAGCAATGCCACTAGAAACTGAAACTGTTCAGTTTCAGTTTCTAGCTCGAAACTGAAACAGTGCATTGCCCAGTTTCGAGTACTCGGAACTCGAAACTGAGCATTGCTCAGCTTCAGTTTCGTAACTATGGTACCATATAAGTTTCGTAACATCATTTTTAGATGTTTATTTTTAGAAATTGGCATTGACATTAATTACCTAGAGCACTTCACTGGATTGCACTTTAGCTTCATACATGCACAAACATATTGTGTTACAATTTATAATTGTTTTACTATCGAGACTGAGCAATGCCACTAGAAACTAAAACTGAAACTGTTCAGTTTCAGTTTCTAGCTCGAAACTGAAACTGAGCATTGCCCAGTTTCGAGTACTCGGAACTCGAAACTGAGCATTGCTCAGCTTCAGTTTCATAACTATGGTACCATATAAGTTTCGTAACATCATTTTTAGATGTTTATTTTCAGAAATTGGCATTGACATTAATTACCTAGAGCACTTCACTGGATTGCACTTTAGCTTCATACATGCACAAACATATTGTATTACCATTTATAATTGTTTTACTATCGAGACTGAGCAATGCCACCAGAAACTAAAACTGAAACTGTTCAGTTTCAGTTTCGAGAACTGAAACTAAAACTGTTCAGTTTCAGTTTCGAGCTCAAAACTGAAACTGTTCAGGTTCAGTTTCGAGCTCGAAACTGAAACTGAGCATTGCCCAGTTTCGAGTACTCGGAACTCGAAACTGAGCATTTCTCAGCTTCAGTTTCGTAACTATGGTACCATATAAGTTTCGTAACATGATTTTTAGATGTTTATTTTCAGAAATTGGCATTGTCATTTTCAGAAACTTGACTTGCAATTTGTTATTTCTTTAAAACTGAGTGCGTTTATATTTTGTAGGCACTTGTGGAGGAGGAGGAAAAAAAACAGGAGTTGGAATGTAATAGCAACGAGCATGCAAACATGTTTGATTTTGACAATGATCCTATCGCCAAAGTTTTTGGTTCTGATAAAAGGAAAAATTATTGTCGTGCAATTAGCTCCTCTTCTTGCGTAAAGCACGTAAAGATAATGCAAGCATCAAAAGCAATTGCCGACAAGAATAAAAAGGATGATTTTCGTAAATGGTCTATGGAATTACAAAATCAAGTTGCAAGTCAAGTGGCGAGTCAAGTGTCAATCCAAATCAACGATGCTCTTAAATCATTTGCTTCATCCTTTCTCACTATGGTACCGGGATTGCAACATAACGTTAATGGCGGTGTTATGACGCCTATGACAGAAACCGCTTCTAATTTGGATAAATCTACACCGAACGTTGGAATTGCTAATTCGGTTATTCCGACAAATGATGTTGGATCATCAACAAAAGGAAAACAATTTGTAATGCTATTATCACAAGATATGAAGAATGTAGCAAAAGCTTATATTGGTACGCAAACCATGTGTCATTTTAGAGAGATAGTGCCAGATGTTGAGAAAGTTGTTTGGATAACAGAAGTTTTAGATCCGGAAGCACCAATTTACGATGGTCCTCAAAACGGACACTACAAGCTTTGTGAATTTTCAGATGGAGGCTTTGTGATATGGTCCCTGTTTCGCCTTCATAATATCTAAAATTCTATGTATCTTTAGTAAAACTTTGTATTGTTTTTTGTAATTTGAACTTGATATTATGGTATTTTGAAATTGAAAGCATTATGCAAAAGTGACATTATTGGAATTTGGAATATAGAAGTGTACTAAATACTTTTATTTGAATTGGTATGTTGAGTTATATATGTGATTGAAAATCATAAAAACATGTTATATAAGTGTTAGCAATTTATGTATGCCAACATTTATAAGAGTTAGTAGGATTATGATACTGACATTTATAAGTGTTACCATATCTTATGGTTCCAACATTTATAAGTGTTAGCAATGAATATGTTTGTAACTCTTATAAGTGTTACCATCTCTTATAGTTCCAACATTTATAAGTGTTAGCAATGAATATGTCTGTAACTCTTATAAGTGTTACCATATATTATAGTTCCAACATTCATAAGTGTTAGCAATAAATATGTTTGTAACACTGGTAAGTGTTACCAGTTGCTCTGTTTGTAACACTTATAAGTGTTAGCAGTTGGTCTTCTTGTAACACTTATAAGTGTTAGCAGTTAATCTGCTTGTAACACTTATAAGTGTTAGCAGTTACTCTGCTTGTAACACTTATAAGTGTTACAGGAAATTCCTCACAGGCTGTTAGTGACACATAAAAGTGTTACGGAAATTATTTGTAACACCTATACTTGTTGGGAATCCACTGTTTTGGTGTAGTGATACATCCATGACTCGATAAGACCAAATTCCTACAAATCATACTAAGGCTAGTCGAACCACCAATCGGCTTCGTCACAACCAATGGTCTATCGACTATCTCGGGTTCTAGTCCCAACCTATCTACCAGGTCACTAGATATCAAGGAACGGGAAGCCCCAGTATCAAACAAAACTCGAACTGGTATATCATAAATAGAAAGCATACCTTGAATAACAACATTCTTTCCTTTCTCCGCCGCAGTTGGGGCATTCGACGAAGAAGGAACAGCATCAATAGCATATGCTTTCACGATCTGCTTCTCCTTAAGAGGTTGCGGACACTTATCCTTGAAATGTCCCACTTGACCACAGTTGAAGCACTTCTTATCTGCAGGCTTGGCCCGACAATCTTTAGCATAATGGCCCTTCTTACCACAGCTGAAGCACTCAACATCCTTCTTGCTCTTTTTCTGGCCACCTTTAGATTGGTCCTGCTTCCTCTTATTCTGAGAGTTATTCTTGCCTCCACCGCCTACATGCGGCTTTGGCCCTTCTGCAGATGCAGCCTCAGTCTTTGACTTGGGGTAAAGACTCTCTGATCTCAAAGCCTTCCCCACAATCGATTCAAAAGTCTCATCGATGTGGTTGATAAGCCTTTCCCCCAAGTATCCATCCAAACCAGTAATGAACTTCTCATTCTTTTTCTCAGGAGTATCAATAAGAGATAGTCCATACTTCGACAAAGCGTCGAACTCAGCAATATAATCAGAAACTGCCCTTCTGTTCTATTTGAGTTCCAAGAACCTCTTGAACAACATTGACTTCTGGGCAGCTGGAATAAACTTCTCGCTAAAGCGAGCCTTGAACTGATCCCAAGTAACCTGATCTTCTGGAGTAGCTGTTCTAATGGAATTCCACCAATTCATCGCTCGCCCTTGCAGCTGACGAGACGCCAACCTCCTCTTCATTGCATCCTCAAGACCCAAGTCATCGAAGATACGGTCACAGCTATCCATCCAGTCCTGAACATCTGTGGCCGACTCCATTCCGTGGAATGGCTTTCCGCCAAGGTTAGTGTAATCTTTGCACAACTTGGCGAAATCGAACCTAGGCGCCTGCACTACTGGGCCAACACCAACTCCGGGATTGGGAACTGCCCCTTGCACTTCTCTAAGCATGTCTCTCATGAGGTTAGTAAACATTGCCCTCATGTCAGCGGCATTCCCCTGGTTGGTCCCTCTACCAGCACCCCTCGTGTCTCGGCTCATCGTCAATCTGAAAAAGGGAAACGATTAACGACCCCATAGTGGTGCTAGTGCAGTGCGACTTCACTCTTATACTACTAATAGTATATATATAGCTTTTGAAAACCAAAGTAATCACAAATACGCACTCTCATATACGTACTATCTCTCCCTGGTGTCTTTCCCTAGGTTAACTACGCAACCTAGAGCTCTGATACCAAGTGTGACGGCCCGCCCCGCACCAACCAACATTTACTCCAAAAGTGCGCTGTACACATGTCCAGTTAGCACGGAACGGGTCGTCAGAAGGAAAAGGAAGCTGTAGAATGTCTCACAACGCATAGAATAAAATATAATAATAACATACTTAACATAAAACAGGAGAGACAGTGCATAAGCTAAAAACCAGAACTAAGCATCATAGCAACGGAAATCCAAATTATAGCTTATTACAACTTTTCAAACTGTCTCAAAGCAAAAGAAAGATAAAAGAGGTACACTACTAATGCCCAAGTAGCGACAACCAACGACACAGGGAGAATATATATATATATCATACGTGGAAGCCTCCTGCCCGCCTCCGAATCAGCTACTCACGCATCACCAGCTAACCTGTCTCTAGTCTGCTCGTGTGAGCACACAGAGTAATAAGAGGAGACATAAAACTCTGGGTCGGTCATAAAGCCTGGCATGAGCGATAAGCATCTAAAGTGAATAATAACAGGTAGACTAAACATACCTGAACCTGGACCTGCAACCAAAGAGTTAGCACTATATACTGTACAACACTCTAAGGTGCCATATCAAACAGTGTAAAGATACGAAGGTGGGGAGGTGTGCATGTCATAATGATGGCAAACAATCAAATATAGCATCTATCCTCACATCTCTCACTCAGTGCATAAAGCATACGATATTCACCACTTCGATCACCCATCCTTGCTACGATCACTTTGCCCCATGAAGTCATAAATGGCTTCACTGCACTGATAACGTAGCCACTAATCCTTCGCTATGTCCACTTGCCCCATGGAGTTACTCACCCCATCTGTGCTGGCTCATAGCCTTACCAATCCTTACTATGTCCACTTGCCCCATGGAGTTATTCACCCCATCTGCGCTGGCTCATAGTCTTACTACGCATCACCTTGCCCCTCAAGTCATAATGACTCTACTGCACTGATAACGTAGTCTTGCTACCATCACCTTGCCCCTCGAGTCGCAATGACTCTACTGCTCTGATAAGTAGCCCATCATCCAATTTTAGTGGTGAATCGAAGTTATGAATGTCGACAACTCCTTAGCACACGTCCCGCAGCAAAGCCCAACCATGAATTGAACTCATCGGTTCCCAACTGGATCTTGAGCTCTAACTTCCCATATTGGACTACCTTTGCATCTCGGGTTATTGGTTAATACTGGGTCAGTTCGGATCAGAATGCTCCTTCTTCACTGGATCGGGTCGGGTCGTCATCACCCCTGGCGGATCAGGTCGAGGTCTCCAGCTTGCCACGGTTTGGGTCGGGTGCTCTCTTCAGATCGGTTCATGGCGCCTTCGACTCGTGGGTGGGCATTCGGGTCGGAGCGTTCAAGTACAATTGGGATCGTGGATGTTGCCTCCCTCTGTCGGATCGGGGTACGAAACACGAGCGGATCGGGTACGAGAGGCAGTTCACGGTTGATGTTCGTGGACCTTGCGCAGATGGTTCGGCTCGGAGGAGATGACATGACTCGTGGTGATGTCCCACGATCCCATAGGGCGATCCGATCGACCGTCAATCCCCATCCGATCCGAATTCCTGCACCTTGTCCAGCGAGTTGTTTACGCCCCTCGGCGGCGTTTTCGACCATTCCAACTATTCTAAGCAATCACAAAGCATACCATACAGTCATAGAAACATATATAATCAACCACAAGCATCAAAACAACAATATGATAGGTTAAAATGGATCAAACATAGCCAAAACCCATATTTTCCCTTAAGCATGTTTAGGTGAAACTTATGATATGACTAGCAAAACTTAACCAAATTAACCCAAATTCATATCAGAGGTCTAAAACATCATTTAGGAATTTATGAACATTTTTCCCGAATTTACTAGTGTATAAATTCGCTAATTAACACTAATTACCCTTAACTAGCCATAATTAGTGTAAAACTATGCAAATCACTCACCTTAGCCACAAATAAACTAAGATCTGAAATAAATCTCTAATTTGATGTGAATCCCAATGCTAAACAGTAGCTCCAATGTTGCTTTGGTGTAGATCTTCCTTGATTAGAGGTTGCTAAGCCAAATCCTTGACCAAAAGGTGATTTAGAGGTTGGAAGCCATTTTTAGGGTTCCTTGGTGATAAGTGGAGGCTAGAAAACTGAAATGGAATGATTCTCCATCTCATTTCAGCCTTACCATAACCCTAATCCCGAAATGGGTTATGGGCCTACTCACTAATCACCCGATTTGGCCTGGTTAAACAGATTTTCACCCTCCAAGCCTTAATTCAGCCATATCTCCCAAACGGTAAGTCGGTTTGGCTATTGTGACCACTCTACGGAAAGGTAAACCATCAAACGAGTCTAATGGAAGTGGTTTCAGGTCAAAATTCCTTTCCAATCAAAAGTTATGGCCAAAACAGTACCAACTAGGGGCAAAATGGTCATTTAAAAATCGACAAAAATCATAAGCATGGGAAATGACTATAACAAATGTTTTCCAAAGTTACATGACCATACGACTTCATATGAGAAAGAAATAAATATTCTACGATCCTCCGATGTGTAGAATGCGGGTTGTTACACCGTAGCAGAAGCCGTGGTAAAACAAAGTTCTGCCACGGCTCTTGACCCAATTTAGTCACGGCTTTGAGCCGTGGCTAAAAATTGCTATGAAAAACTGCTTTTCAATCTGATGCCTTTAACTTAAGTACAAAGCTCCTATTTGAGAAAAACATGAGCATGATATACCCACCAATACAAACTATAATATTCATAGCTATAAAGTTCAAATGAACAACTAATGCTTAAGTTGCACAAATACATCATATCCAAATTAAAAACTAGAAAGTTCAACTTCAATTCATAATGTCGTTTGTTGATATAATAATGCAAAGTTCAACTCCAAATTAAAAACTACAAAGTTCAACTCCAAATTAAAAACTACAAAGTTCAACTCCAAATGCAAAGCATGATACATTTTCCACTGAAACATCCATCATCGCATTACCCGGATCACTCTGTAACACATTCAACAATAATAAGATAAGCTGCAGTAGCATAATTTGTAACCACATCATAGTCATAATCCACATGATACAAATAATAGTGGCAAAAAACTAAAAAATAAAACAAGAACTACATATGTAAGATTGATATTTATGTGTTCATTGAACATAATTTATTGCATGCTATACTAGTAATAAATCTATACAGTAAGGTTGCCTTAATTGTCTTCAAGCTAAATAAAGATTGATATTATGCTTCCAAGTAAATCTATACAGTAAGAACTGCAGATGTAAGATTGATATTATGCTTCCAAGTAAAAAAGAATCCAAAATGATATCTTAAGATAAAACGGATCACTACAAGCGGGTAATACTAAATAAAGATTATATATTATATGAAGATGAATTGTTTATGGAAAATCTCTAGAACCAAATGAGAATTGTTATACTGATGTTATGATCTAAATTCTTAAAGAAATCCAGGAATTATGGTTTTAAGGATAATACTTGAACAACAACCTGGTGCATCATATAATACCTATTAAGGGTGCCATAAGGAAAAGCGCCTAGCTTATTTGTGAATCATTTCGCTATTGTTACAATCAATAAGGATGAGGATATTTGTACGTTATCAACAACTTGTGCATTATTGTTTCAGATACATATCAGTATGACGCAAATGTGGAACCTCAAAAAAAAGAAAAAAGAAAAAAAAGAGGAAGTTAAAGTTGATTAGATTTAAGGCATGCGTAAACTTCAGCTTGACGTGTGTTTTATCAATTCAATGTTAGTTTGACCTCTACATCTCAAATAGCCTGACAAGCTACTTGAGCCAACTAATTAGATGCATTTCAGTAAGGTTCTGTATTGGAAAATATGGACACAGTTCTACGAAAATACCATGTTGCATAACAGTCTTCTATGATTTTCTATAAGTTTAAAGAGAAACTTAATTCAGTGCAAGAAATCAGGCATCTACACTCTCAAATTTAACAATTTAACCAACCTCGCTACACTACATAATGGAAGCATTCTCCTATCATGATAACTTCGCATAACAAAAGACAGTCGATGTTGACTCAGCAATAGATGTATATTTCAGTTTTGTTCTATGCAATAAGCCCGATTTCGGATGTTTAAATGCAAATGTTTACATTGACGAAGATTACCCCAACTCATATTTATTTTTTTAATATTCATGTCCATAAACATCAACAAACAACAAATACGTTAATATACTACATCTAGTTATTGTCTACCAAATAGCTTGTGGAAATGAACCTCTGTAATGCTATAAATACAGGAGAAAAAACCCATAATAATGCTTCAAATTCAGGTATTTACAACCAAAACAAGCAGCAAAAAAAATAAAAATAAAAAATAAAATAAAGGGCCGATGTAAATGAATTAACCTGTTTCAGTGATGAGATAATTACTAACTAAGCAACTAACATCGGAAAAAAGATATAACAAGTTATCAATATAATTTTAAACTAAATAATGAAATATTGTTTGTTGATGTGATCAAGAGTAATTTATGATCAAACATCACGAATAATTCAATATTAAATCAGTAATACATGGAAGTGGGTACATAGTAAATCAATTTGTTTGATGGATTTGATGCCTTTGGGTTTATAAAACATCCAAATATCAATGTTAAATCAGATTAGTGTTTATTTATTAATTTTTCATAATCACATTAAGACTTCACAAGTACATTTCATCATTTGTGTTTGTTAATTAAGACATCATATGTAACGACCCGTAGTCTACGCATCATAGGATCGTAGAATATTTATTTCTGTCACATACGAAGTCGTATGGTCGTGTAACTTTGGGAGATGACTATTGGGGTCATTTCCCATATTCATGATTTTTCCCGATTTTTAAATGACCATTTTACCCCTAGTTATCACTGTTTTGGCCATAACTTTTGACTGGAAAGGAATTTTGACCTGAAACCACTTCCATTGGCTTCGGATGATGATTTCTCTTTCCGTAGAGTGGTCACATTAGCCAAACGGACTTACCGTTTGGGAGATATGGCTGAAACAAGTGGCAGATGGTGAAAAACAGCTTAATTGGGCTTAACCGGGTGATTAGCAGCTAGGCCCAAGGGGAATTTCGGGTTTAGAGGTATAGGAGGACTGATTAGGGTTAGGTTATCACTTTCATTTCAGTTTTGAGCCGCCACAAACCTTCTTGAGAACTTGGTAATGGCCTCCATCCTCTAAAACCACTCCAAAACACATTTTTAGCGAAGATTAAGCCTAAACTACATCAAAACAAGGCCAAATAGCAACAAAGCAAGGTTGGAGCTGCTGCTATACATAGGAATTCGACCCAAACAGAGAGTATTTCAGATTTGGTGTTTTATTTGTGGCCAAGGTGAGTGATAGCATCATTTTGACACTAATTACAGTTAATTAAGGGTAATTAGTGAAGATTAGCGAATTTATACGTAAATAAATTCTGGAAAAATTCTTAAAATTCTAAAATAATGTTTTAAGGCTCTGTTAGAAATTTGGGTTAATTTCGATGTGTTTTGCTAATCGTATGCTTAAACATGATTAAGAGGGATTATAGGAAAATGTGAGGTTTTGGGCACATTTGATCCATTTTGACATATGAATTCATTGTTTTGGTGTTTGTGGTTAGTTTGCTATGTTGTTATGACTATTGGACATGAATTGTGATTGATTAGAATAGTTAGATTTGTCAAAAACGTCGTCGAACGGCGTAAACAAGTTGCTGGAAAAGTTGCAGAAAGTTGTGCAGGGCTTCGGATCGGATCGGATGGGGGCTCGGATCGGAAATGTGAACTGGGCAAGAAACCCGACCCGAACTGGAGTTTGGCACATGAAAGACTTGGCAAAAAGGAAGGCCGTTTACTTAGAGTTGGAGTGGACAAGGGGATCGGATCGGAGTAAAAGGGAGCGGAGCGGACCGGACTGAAGTAAAGCGAAGTGATCGGATCGGATCGGAGTAGAAGGAAACGAGGGAGTTGATCGAAGAAGGGGCAGGAGCTGGAAGGAGGATAGCAACCCGACCCGACCCGGAGGGGGACACCGACCCGACCCGGAGAAGGACACCGACCCGACCCGGAGTGAAGAAACCCGAACCGAACCGACGAAGACAATGACTACCGAACCGAACCGAATTCCAGGACTGTTACTGCGCGACAACTCTTGTGAAGACCCACTCCAATTCGACCAAACCCGAGATGCAAAGGAAGTCCGAATGAGAAGTTAGAGCTTAAGATTCAGATGGGAATCAACGAGTTCACTTCATGGTTGGGCTTTGCTGCGGAACGCGTGCCAAGGAGTTATCGACGTCTATAGCTTTGGACCACTATGGTAGGAGGTACGAAGGCGGATTCAGGGCCATTATGGCATCGGTAGAACCAAGGGCTACGACCAATGAAGTGGGTCATTGAAATGTTTGGTCATGACTCCAAGTGTTTGGCTTGGTCACAGCAGGGTTTCTACAAGTCGGGATTCGTCGTTACCTCATTTTGTCTAGTGTTCCAAAGTGGTAGATGTCGTACGCTTTACGCACTGAGTGAGAGATGTGAGGATGGTTGCTATGGATGATTTGTTTGCTATCATTGTGACATGCACACCCCACCCCGTATCCTTACACTATTTATTATGGCACCTTAGAGCATTGTACGGTATGTGGTACTAACTCTTTGGTTGCAGGTCCAGGATCAGGTATGGTTTAGTATACCTGTTATTATTCTGTTTAGATGCTTATCGCTCATACCAGGCTTTATGTCTGACCCAGAGTTTTATGTCTCCTCTTATTACTCTGGGTGCTCACACGAGCAGACTAGAGACAGGTTAGCTGGTGATGCACGGGTAGATGATCCGGAGACGAGCAGGAGGCTTCCACGTAATATATATAGTATTCTCCCTGTGTTGTTGAAGATCACTGCTTGGGCATTGTTGGTGTATCTTCTACTTCAGCTTTCTTTTGCTTAGAGACAGTAAATTTGGAAAATTGTAATAAGCTGTATTTGGATTTCCGCTGCTTTGATGATTGATGTTGATTTTAGTTATCAACTTATGCACTGTCTCGCCTGTTTTGTGTCAAGTATGTTATTATTATATTTTATTCCATGCGCTGTGAGACATTCTACAGGTTTCTTGATTAGTTCATTCTCTTCTTTCCTTTCTCTTGACGTCCGTCCTGTGCTAGTCGGGCATGTGTGAAGCGCACTTCCAGAGGAAATGCAGGCTGGTGCGGGGCGGGCCGTCACACTTGGTATCAGAGCTCTAGGTTGCGTAGTTAACCTAGGGAAGCTATCAGGGAGAGATAATACACGTATACGAGAGAGCGTATTTGTGGTTACTTTGGTTTTTAAAAGCTATATATATATACTATTAGTAGTATAAGGATGAAGTCGTACTGCACTAGCACCACTATGGAGTCGTTAATCGTTTCCTTTTTCAGATTGACGATGAGCCGAGATACTAGAGGTGCTGGTAGGGGAATCAATAATGGGAATGCTGCTGACATGAGGACGATGTTTACTGACCTCATGAGAGAGATGCTTAGAGATGTGCAGAGAGCAGCTCCCCATGGTGGAAATGGTGGTGGTCCAATAGTGCAGGCGCCAAGAGTCTACTTCGCCAAGCTGAATAAGGACTATACTAGTCTTGGTGGGAAGCCGTTCCACGGAACGGAGTCGGCTACGGATGTTCAAGATTGGTTGGATAGTTGCGAACGTATTTTCGAGGATTTGGGCATCGAGGATGCGATGAAGAGAAAGCTAGCGTCCCGTCAGCTGCAAGGGCGGGCAATGAATTGGTGGAATGCTATAAAGGCAGCTACTCCTGAAGATCAGATTACTTGGGAGCAGTTTAAAGCTCGTTTTAGCGAGAAGTTCATTCCAGCTGCTCAGAAATCAGTACTGTTTAAGAAATTCTTGGAGCTCAAGCAGAATGGCAGAGCTGTCTCGGAGTACATTGCTGAATTCGACACTTTGTCAAAGTATGGGTTATCTCTTATTGATACTGCCGAGAAGAAGAATGAGAAATTCATAACTGGGTTAGATCAGTACTTAGGGGAAAGGCTTATTAACCACATCGATGAGACGTTTGAGTCGATCGTGGGGAAAGCATTGAGGTCAGAAAGTCTCTACCCTAAGCCGAAAACTGAGGTTGCATCTGCAGAAGAGCCAAAACCACAGGTAAGTGGTGGGGGCAAGGGTGGTTCCTAGAATAAGAGAAAGCAGAACCAAGCTAAGGATGGCCAGAAGAAAAAGAATAAGCAAGATGTTGAGTGCTTCAGCTGTGGTAAGAAGGGCCATTATGCTAGTAATTGTCGGGCCAAGCCAGCGGATAGGAAGTGCTTCAACTGTGGCCAAATGGGACATCACAAGGACAAGTGTCCACAGCCCCCTAAGGAAAAGCAAATGGTGAAAGCCTACGCTCTTAATGCTATTCCTTCTTCGTCGAATGCCCCAACAGCGGCGGAGAAGGGAAAGAATGTCGTCATTCAAGGTATGCTCTCTGTTTATGATGTTCCTGTTAGAGTTTTGTTTGATACCGGAGCTTCCAGTTCTTTCATATCTAGTGACCTGGTATATAGGTTGGGATTGGAGCCCGAGATTGTCGATAGACCTTTAGTAGTGACGAACCCGATTGGCGGTTCGACTAGCCTTAGCATGATTTGTCGTAATGTGGTCTTATCGAGTCATGGATGCATGTTTGTTTATGATTGCTTTGTTTTGGGCTTTACTGGGTTTGGCATTATTTTGGGAGTAGATTGGCTCCAAAGATACGGGGTGGTGGTAGACTGTGAGGGCTTGTTGGTGACAGCTAGAGCGGATGATGGGCGGAGGATAGTGTTTGGTGGTCTACCCAGTAAGGGGGTATTGGCTAGTTTTCTAAACTCCCTCGACATTCCGCATAGTGAGTTGTCAGGTTTGCCCGTGGTTGGCCAGTATCCGGATGTTTTCGAAGAAGTGACCGGACTTCCACCACACCGAGAGATTGAGTTCCGTATTGATTTGGTAAAAGATGCCAGGCCTATAGTGATGCCGCTTCGTCGTATGGCACCAAGGGAGCAGCGAGAGCTCGAGGTGCAAGTCAGCGATCTTTTGAAGAAGGGATTTATCAGAAGGAGTGTTTCTGAATGGGGAGCACCAGTTGTGTTTGCTACCAAGGCGGATGGTTCCCTTCGTTTGTGTGTAGACTACCGCGAGTTGAATAAAGTGACGAGGAAGAACAAGTATCCTCTACCGCGGATAGACGATTTGTTTGATCAGTTGAGTGGCGCGAGAGTATTTTCTCAGTTGGATCTCGCGACAGGTTTTCATCAGCTTAGAGTGGAAGCTGAGAGTATAGCTAAAACGGCATTTCGGACGCCGTCTGGGTTTTATGAGTGGTTGGTCATGCCATTCGGGCTGACCAATGCCCCAGCATATTTTGTGGATCTTATGAATAGGGTCTTCAGAGATCAGTTGAATAAGTTTGTCCTTGTGTTCGTTGATGATATTTTGGTCTATTCGAGGACAGAGGAAGAACACAAGGAACATCTAAGAGTAGCGATGGAGGTGTTGAGAAAACACCAATTGAAAGCCAAGTTTTCTAAGTGTCACTTCTGGAAGAGGAAAGTGAGGTTCTTGGGCCATGTTGTATCAGAGAATGGTATTGCCGTGGACCCGGCAAAGGTGGCTACGGTACAAGATTGGCCTACGCCCAAGAATGCAGCAGATGTAAGAAGTTTCTTGGGATTAGCGAGATATTATCGTAAGTTTATCCAAGGCTTCTCCAAGATAGCAGCACCATTGACCCAGTTGACCAAGAAGAATCGAGCTTTTGTCTGGGATGAAAGGTGCGAGGATGCATTCAAAAGTCTAAAGGACAAGTTGACAAGCGCACCAGTGTTAGTCATTCCTAAGGGGGATGAAGAGATGACGGTATACACGGATGCCTGTGGTACCGGACTGGGTGCTGTATTGATGCAAGGTGGTAGGGTTGTAGCTTACGCAAGTCGGCAATTGAAACCGCACGAGAGAAGATACCCTACCCATGATTTAGAGTTGGCAGCAATCGTGTTCGCGTTAAAGATGTGGAGACACTATCTCTTGGGAGAAAGATTTGAGCTGTTTACGGACCATAAGTCGTTAAAGTATCTCTTCTCTCAGAAAGATTTGAATCTCCGTCAGCAGAGATGGCTAGAGTTCTTAGCTTCCTATGATTTTGACATCGCGTATACACCGGGAAAGGGCAATGCGGTGGCTGATGCATTGAGTAGAAGACATGCCAGCCTAGGGGCTATGTTCCTTGAATGGAAGCAACTAGAGTTTATCGCGGGGTTTGATTTCAGACCAAAGTGCGAATTGGATCCAGAAATGTTAGCAAGTTTGACGATCAGACCCACTTTGATTGAGCGGATCGGCTCTAGTCAGAGGGACGATCCTAACCTATTGGAAATCATCTCCAAGTTAGAGATGGGTATCGATGAGGAGATGAACAAGTATGGGCTTGATCGAGATAGATGGCTTAGGAAGAATGGAAAGCTTGTTGTACCCAATGTCAATGGGTTGAGGGATGAAGTGCTTAGAGAATGTCATCACTCAAAGTTGACTATACACCCCGGTGGTAATAAGATGTATCGAGATATGAAGCAGACTTACTACTGGGAAGGAATGAAAAGAGACGTTGGGAAGTTTATATCCAAGTGCATGAATTGCCAGCTAGTTAAAGCCGAGCAAAAGAAGCCTAGTGGTTTGTTACAGCCCTTAGAAATTCCCGAATGGAAATGGGAACAAGTCTCGATGGATTTCATCGATGGTTTACCAAGAACTAGATCGGGATATGACAGCATTTGGGTAATTGTAGATCGACTGACTAAAAGTGCAAGGTTTATACCAGTCAAATCGACCAGAACGGCAGCTAAGTTAGCAGAATTGTATATGAAGTGGGTAGTGAGATTTCATGGAGTACCTAAAGGCATTGTGAGCGACCGAGACCCGTTGTTTACTAGTGGGTTTTGGAAGAGCTTACAAGAGGCTCTAGGGTCAGAGTTACATCTCAGTACCGCATATCATCCTCAGACCGACGGTCAGACGGAGAGGGTGAACCGTATTTTGGAAGATCTCTTGAGAGCATGTATATTGGATTTTGGTGGATCATGGGATGACCATTTGCATCTAGTAGAGTTTGCATATAATAATAGTTACCAATCCAGTATCGGTATGGCTCCATTTGAAGCTTTGTATGGAAGACCGTGCAACTCACCATCATGTTGGATAGAGACTGGCGAGAAGTTTATGCTTGGACCAGATGTGGTGAGGGAAACTTCAGATAAAATCAAGACCATTCAACAACGAATGAAGGTTGCCCAAGATAGGCAGAAGAGTTATGCTGATAAGAGGCGAAGGGACTTAAAATTCTCCGTTGGCGACTTGGTGTTTGTCAAGATTTCTCCGTTGAAGAGCGTAATACGATTTGGCAGGAGAGGCAAGTTGGCACCAAGATTTGTTGGCCCATTCCCTGTTCTTGAGCTAGTCGGGAATTTGGCATATAGAATTGACTTACCGGAGAAGATGGCGGGAGTTCACAACGTATTTCATGTTTCCCAACTCAGGAAGTTCGTTCACGACTCAGATATGACTATTTCACCTGATCAGTTAGAGGACTTCGAAGTAGAACCCGAGGCGGTTGGGAACCGCAAACCGACCCGTATTGTCGAGTACGACATGAAGCAACTTCGAAGGAAGGCGGTGAAGCTAGTCAAGGTACAGTGGAGCGAGGACGAGAGTGATTGTACTTGGGAAACAGAGGAGGACATAAGGAAGAAGTATCCAGAACTCTTTGTCTGGTAAGATTTTGACTTCGATTTAGTTTTTCCGCATGCTAGGATAGGCTTGTTTGCTTGTTTTGCATATTTGATTGTTGTATATGGTTGTTAGGCATGCGGGATCCCTTGTATGTTTTGGGTTAAGGAATTTCGGGGGCGAAATTTCTTAAGGGGGGGAGAGTGTAACGACCCGTAGTCTACGCATCATAGGATCGTAGAATATTTATTTCTGTCACATACGAAGTCGTATGGTCGTGTAACTTTGGGAGATGACT
The DNA here is from genome assembly GCA_030737875.1 of Allium sativum. Lineage (NCBI taxonomy): Eukaryota > Viridiplantae > Streptophyta > Magnoliopsida > Asparagales > Amaryllidaceae > Allium > Allium sativum. The sequence continues at coordinate 736,963,615 of CM060920.1, forward strand.
ATTGGGGTCATTTCCCATGTTCATGATTTTTCCCGATTTTTAAATGACCATTTTACCCCTAGTTATCACTGTTTTGGCCATAACTTTTGACTGGAAAGGAATTTTGACCTGAAACCACTTCCATTGGCTTCGGATGATGGTTTCTCTTTCCGTAGAGTGGTCACATTAGCCAAACGGACTTACCGTTTGGGAGATATGGCTGAAACAAGTGGCAGATGGTGAAAAACAGCTTAATTGGGCTTAACCGGGTGATTAGCAGCTAGGCCCAAGGGGAATTTCGGGTTTAGAGGTATAGGAGGACTGATTAGGGTTAGGTTATCACTTTCATTTCAGTTTTGAGCCGCCACAAACCTTCTTGAGAACTTGGTAATGGCCTCCATCCTCTAAAACCACTCCAAAACACATTTTTAGCGAAGATTAAGCCTAAACTACATCAAAACAAGGCCAAATAGCAACAAAGCAAGGTTGGAGCTGCTGCTATACATAGGAATTCGACCCAAACAGAGAGTATTTCAGATTTGGTGTTTTATTTGTGGCCAAGGTGAGTGATAGCATCATTTTGACACTAATTACAGTTAATTAAGGGTAATTAGTGAAGATTAGCGAATTTATACGTAAATAAATTCTGGAAAAATTCTTAAAATTCTAAAATAATGTTTTAAGGCTCTGTTAGAAATTTGGGTTAATTTCGATGTGTTTTGCTAATCGTATGCTTAAACATGATTAAGAGGGATTATAGGAAAATGTGAGGTTTTGGGCACATTTGATCCATTTTGACATATGAATTCATTGTTTTGGTGTTTGTGGTTAGTTTGCTATGTTGTTATGACTATTGGACATGAATTGTGATTGATTAGAATAGTTAGATTTGTCAAAAACGTCGTCGAACGGCGTAAACAAGTTGCTGGAAAAGTTGCAGAAAGTTGTGCAGGGCTTCGGATCGGATCGGATGGGGGCTCGGATCGGAAATGTGAACTGGGCAAGAAACCCGACCCGAACTGGAGTTTGGCACATGAAAGACTTGGCAAAAAGGAAGGCCGTTTACTTAGAGTTGGAGTGGACAAGGGGATCGGATCGGAGTAAAAGGGAGCGGAGCGGACCGGACTGAAGTAAAGCGAAGTGATCGGATCGGATCGGAGTAGAAGGAAACGAGGGAGTTGATCGAAGAAGGGGCAGGAGCTGGAAGGAGGATAGCAACCCGACCCGACCCGGAGGGGGACACCGACCCGACCCGGAGAAGGACACCGACCCGACCCGGAGTGAAGAAACCCGAACCGAACCGACGAAGACAATGACTACCGAACCGAACCGAATTCCAGGACTGTTACTGCGCGACAACTCTTGTGAAGACCCACTCCAATTCGACCAAACCCGAGATGCAAAGGAAGTCCGAATGAGAAGTTAGAGCTTAAGATTCAGATGGGAATCAACGAGTTCACTTCATGGTTGGGCTTTGCTGCGGAACGCGTGCCAAGGAGTTATCGACGTCTATAGCTTTGGACCACTATGGTAGGAGGTACGAAGGCGGATTCAGGGCCATTATGGCATCGGTAGAACCAAGGGCTACGACCAATGAAGTGGGTCATTGAAATGTTTGGTCATGACTCCAAGTGTTTGGCTTGGTCACAGCAGGGTTTCTACAAGTCGGGATTCGTCGTTACCTCATTTTGTCTAGTGTTCCAAAGTGGTAGATGTCGTACGCTTTACGCACTGAGTGAGAGATGTGAGGATGGTTGCTATGGATGATTTGTTTGCTATCATTGTGACATGCACACCCCACCCCGTATCCTTACACTATTTATTATGGCACCTTAGAGCATTGTACGGTATGTGGTACTAACTCTTTGGTTGCAGGTCCAGGATCAGGTATGGTTTAGTATACCTGTTATTATTCTGTTTAGATGCTTATCGCTCATACCAGGCTTTATGTCTGACCCAGAGTTTTATGTCTCCTCTTATTACTCTGGGTGCTCACACGAGCAGACTAGAGACAGGTTAGCTGGTGATGCACGGGTAGATGATCCGGAGACGAGCAGGAGGCTTCCACGTAATATATATAGTATTCTCCCTGTGTTGTTGAAGATCACTGCTTGGGCATTGTTGGTGTATCTTCTACTTCAGCTTTCTTTTGCTTAGAGACAGTAAATTTGGAAAATTGTAATAAGCTGTATTTGGATTTCCGCTGCTTTGATGATTGATGTTGATTTTAGTTATCAACTTATGCACTGTCTCGCCTGTTTTGTGTCAAGTATGTTATTATTATATTTTATTCCATGCGCTGTGAGACATTCTACAGGTTTCTTGATTAGTTCATTCTCTTCTTTCCTTTCTCTTGACGTCCGTCCTGTGCTAGTCGGGCATGTGTGAAGCGCACTTCCAGAGGAAATGCAGGCTGGTGCGGGGCGGGCCGTCACATCATGTGTCACAAGTAAATAGAAAGTGATTCTAGCCCGAAGACAATTAAGACAACCTTTGCTATGACATGTCTCGTCCTTGATCAACAAATACAAACAATGAAATTTGCATCTGAAGTCTAAAATGAGATTATATGTATAAATAAACATGTTTTACATATGATACAAGAATTTCTGCTCCATAAATATTTGGAAACGTATTTAACATTTTTGTTAGGATTCTTCTTGCGTACAATCATCAGTTAGGAATGATGGATGAGTAATTCAGTTGTAGGAATGAAAGGGAAGTCATATCAAACATGGTGGTTACCATTTTACAGTATTGTCACTCAGCTAGAAAACAAATTTTTTTTTTTTTTTTTTTTGGAAAGTTCAATTAAGAGCTGCAGATTTGTTGTTTCATCCAAATATCTCTTAAATCCCACTATTGCCCGGAATTAAATAAGCAACAATTATCATTGTTCAATTAATATGCACTGACTTTGTTTTTTGATAACAAAATATATGCTCGAATGATCTATATTTGATACACTCGGTCAAAATTGTATTTGATACTTATTTGATGTATGTTGGTTTTGGGCAGAAAATTCATATATAGTTTTACTATTTGCGATGAGAGAGTAAAAAATGATCTGATGAATCTTTCTTTAATAATTGTATCCAAATGAAATACTATGTCCATGTTAGTGCTGTAAAAAGTGAATCATGTATACTATACATATCAAACATGTTCAGGAGCAATTATTAATCCGCAAATGCTTTGAGCGAAGCCTTGAAAAATTGAACCCCTTAAATTAGAAAGTAGAACATCATTACAAACCACCCCTGCCTAAGTGCAGATGGCAGCAGCTGACAAATTTATTTTCAACACCGTGTTCACGATACTATGATCTGGATGCACGTTGATTTCCTTGAAATCTAAAACCACAAACTAGCCTCTGTCTGGTCTAAACAATGTGGCTTAACTGCATTATGTATGTTTTAAAGGTTGCATTTACAGAGAATTTACAGAGAATCATCAGCCTGATTGATATTTGTTCTACTTTGTTGACCAAACCTTTTGTTGCATCCACCATGCACTAATTGTTTATTTGAGAATAGAATAAACATCTGGGCCTTATTATGTTTCTTCTAATAGCAGTGGAATATTTTGACAACTCTTGTTGCTACAGCTTTATAATGTTTGGTGATTTTTGCTTTCCTTTTCAATGGGTATACTTTAAAGGGAATAATTCTTGTAATGATATTAGTTTTAAAATAACTTTTGTTCTGCTTTTAATGGTTATTTAACTAAGTACCATAGACATTCAAAGTCAGAATAACTCAAGCTAGGAGATAATATATTCATAAACTATAATTATGCCGAAATTTCCGCTTGCGCAGCATAATACGGCGGTGCCTATTTCTGGTACATAGTTTTCCCAATCTAAATGTTTAAAACTCAATTTCCTTATTCATAATAATCTATGTTTATTTAACATTATTTTCATTATCCCATATATACTTAACTAAACGTCCACAATGCAATATATACTTAACTAAACGTTCAAAGAATATTATTGTTCTTATTGATTCTTAAATGTTCAGTATCACTATAGCTCAACACATTTACCATTACCTCAAATCACATTTATATAAGTATACTGTAACCTAATAGAATATCGGACCAATATAATTCAATATTTTATGTTGATATGAGTTTTGCTTATAGATCTCGTGTTGATAATGAAAAGAAAATGTCCTGGATCAGAGCTTGGGAAGAAAATGAAAAGGCAAAAGCTGAAACCGTATTCCTTGAAATATGCGGCATTGAATACGGTTTGAATGTATGGTTGATTACGACTATTAAGAAACTGTCAGCTATCACTGCTTGGGAGAATTAACCGCTATTAAGAAACAAGGTCAATTAGAAGTTCTAGCATATTCAAAATGTTAAGTCAAAATTAACCGCTAAATTATCCATTTAGTCGTTGACTTGAATATTATATTTGAATATTTTAGGATAATCGTAAATTTGCGAAGGAAATCGTAAATCATGTGAAAACATGAATACAAATTACTGTTTGATTTCGGGAAATGTAGCTCTAAAAATCGAAGATGCGTATATGAGAAGTAAAGGAATTTTTCTTGTACGTATGTATAATATTGTCGAATGCATAGCTCCATCGAAAGTATGAAAGTATCATGAAAATAAAAATATACTGAAAAGTAGAATGACGCTGGTGAGTCCCAACATTAGCTATACTAGTAATAAAAAACTCTCCTAGTAACCATGATGAATAATAGTATTAGCTATACTAGTAATAATTTATAATGACCAGTGACCCTATACAAAGCTTTTGTAACCAAACAAATGGTCATGTTAAATGATTGTTGTAAACTGCAATTCTGAACATTTTGGGTTCAAACTCTATAAAATCAAAATTAGGTTATTGCTATATTATTTTTACTTAATTAATTTAATTTTACTAAATGCTTATTTTAAAGAAAATGGTGCGGCTATTTTTTATATGTATAAGTGTAATACATACATACTTGGCTTATGTGTCTACAAATATCGAATCATATTCTTTGGATGACACACATATCCACCAATTCCAACTTTTCCAAATGTCAAAGTAAGAGGATGATTTGGTTTACTTGTTCTCTCTCCTGGTAGAAGTATATTGTCCACAACCAGTTTCTCATATTCCGGAGGTACAGCTTTTCCATGTATAATGGATGCAGTCGAATCTCTGCATACAGAGGCTTTGGCAATGATCTCTAGGTCAATGCTCATGATTTCACATTTCTGATTTGACAAACTAGACGAATTCAATGAATTGAGAAAATCATTGTTTGGCATTCTTCCAACACTTTTGTGAGGTGTACCACTTCCTCCATTTGCATCAATGTTTGGTGTATGATTTTGTTGACTCCCGTGTCGTCCCATTATCAAGTCGAGGATCGAATTCAACTTACCTTCCATATTATCTATTCTTTCATTCAAGTATTCCGGGCATCCTTGAGCCTTTTTAAGTAGTTTTCGTGCAACATTGGATGCTTTAACTTGTGTCCTTGATATTTTGGCTCCAATACTTCGAGTACGACCTTTTTTATCTTTGCCGAACACTTGTGATATAATATCTTCATCCAATGTAAAATCTTCTTCATCACCATCATCGACTAACTTCTTTGACTTTGCAATTTTTTCCTAAAATATGATTAAACTTGAGATGTTATTTATTACGAAAACTTTATTAAATAGATGGATTATTATTCGTTTAACTTACGAATTATACAGAAGCTGAATCTGATATGGTGCCATCCTTTTTTGTGTGAGCCCTCTCCCATACTTCACAACGTGTGATTTCTTTTGTCGGATTATCACTAGCCTGCACATTTAACAAGACCTTGCATATAAGACATGAATGCATATTCAATGTAAATATTAGTATATGACTACTTGCAAAGGGAAACTATCAATAACTCAATGTAAAATGATCATAGACATCTTTCCTTTCGAGTTTGCCTGTGATGAAGACAAACAGCACATTTTAGCTGCAGACCTTAATACAAGCATTAGTCTGCTTAATGAAGACCCAACTGATGTGTGAATTGATCATACGAGGCTTTTCTTACCAAAAATTACTTCAGATTTTAGAAAAAAGGCCTATGCATGTTTTTAGGAAACTGTTATCAAATCATCCATTAGAAATGTGCATATATTTGACATAGTGTACTTACATATACTTAAATTTCACTATACTTCTGTTAATATGACATAAATAAATCTTTAGTATACAAATTTTAAAAACTGATGTGCGTAGAATATTTTTTATTATATATATTTGAAAGTATTAGGTAATCAAAATATTATGAAATTCAAACCTGATGACAATCCTTCTGAGAACAGGGGCGCTAAAAACCCAAATATTCTTGAAACCAGAACATATAAAGCTCCATTCCTTCAAAATGTACATTTGAAGTCTTATGCTCGAGCATTACTTTATGGATTCGGTTAATATTAACTTAAGTTTGATTATGAACAATGGATTCAGTCCATTTGTTGATCTTGTTCATGTATATTAAAAAAAATTCCAGTAACAGTCATGCTAAAATTCTCAAGTCAGCATGACTTGCCGGACACGATCAAATGGTCTTGAGGTTGCGACATGTTGTTTTTGTTGGCGATTCCTTGTTGCATATTGCAGTATGTACTATGATTATGATGTGTTTATCTTTCTATATTATTCCCATATGTCAAACACATGAACTCAGTGCATGAGTTTTATGATAATGAGATACTCATATGTAGAAGTAAATTGTTTCTTTTTCAACAGCAAGATGGCTAATATAAGTTACAACACATAAAAAAGCCAGCGTTTCCTAGGAAAACCATAAAAATGTAGGGTATTCATCTTACAGTCGTGTAATAGGTCATCAGGGGAAGCTAGTTTTGCATGCTTTAATTTTTAAATGTCAAAGATTTCTCATGTTAGAGTTTTGCATGCATTAATTTCAAAAAAGATGCAAGTGTGTTTAGAAATTAACAATAATAACATAATCATATATGAATGAATAGCTTTGTTAATAAATTAACAGTAATAATTAATGGATAATCTAGAAAGGGTACATACCGTTTCATGTTCTACAACGGCGTGACTTGTACGTCCAGTATGATAACCATAGCTGTGAAATGATCTAGTTTTTTTTTGCCTTTCTCTTCTTTTCTTTGCAATAGGTGTTGCTTCATTTTTCAAAAACATTTCCCAATCTTCTTGTTTGATGGTTGGTGGACAGTTCTTCAATCTATCTTTATCATTATCGTATTTATCATAATAGCGCTCCTTAAATCACTTTTGTGCTTCCTAAATGACTCGGACATATTTTTAAAAATCAATTCTTTTGAATTGTTATCTAGATCGAAGAATGTCTGTGAAAATAATAGTAATAGTTAAATTAATAGTGAAAACAATTATGGCTAGCACACAAGAGCTAGCATTTAGCTCGATTTTAAACTCTGTTAAAATGACTCTAATTTTGGAAAAATTAAGAAATAATGACCATACAAAATTACATTTTCAATATACTAGCTAGTATATTGCAAATGTATAATTTACATTTGCAATATGTTACATATATTAGAAAACATATTAAACATGTTTTTCAATTATATAAATTGCAATTACATTTGCTAGTATATTACATACAAAATTACATTTGCTAAATGCAAGTATATTACATTTGTAATTTTTGCTATATATTTGTAACAGACTTTAAAGCTAAATGCTACAATGACTATACAAAATTACATTTGCAATTATACATGGAATATATTTTTCAATTAAACATGTTTTTCAATTTAATGATTTTAAACTCTATTAAAATGACACTAATTTTGTATGGACTATATTTCTTGTTTCATTTATTTCAAAATGACCAACAAAAAAAGTTTCATCTTGGACAACCCAAATTAATTAGAATGTTATTTAATTTTGGGTCGAATTGTACTAAAATTTGTTGTCTATTTTATAGATTTTAAAAAATGATTAGTTATCTCTTTTATTGTATTAAATAAAACAGTGAATCATTAACATGTGAAAGGCTGATTTAAGTATCAACTTCTTAAAGATATCTCAATTCTCATAACGTGTTCTCCTTATGTGAAAGGGTGATGAATAATTAGAGAGCTTTTTCTAGACGCAATTGAAAAGGGATAAGGTATTAATATATGAGTAGAAGATATCACAATTCTCATAACGTGTTCTCCTTATGTGAACCGAATTAGATTTTAGTGATATAATATTTCATAATTTAGTAGATTTGGAATATATTTAAGCTAATGTGAAATTGCGACTCAATTGTAATGTTTCTTGTATATAATTTCAAGAATGGTTATTTGTCTCTTTTATTGCATTAAAGAAATATTGACTTATACATATGAAAATTACAAATGCATAAGCTAAATGTTATAAACTAAACATATTGCAAATGTAATTTCCGTAATTACATTTTTTAACATATCACTTTCGCTTTACATTAGCAAAAATTACAAATGCATGGACTATATACTAGCTAAGTTAAACCTATCAGAAAACATATCACTTTCCCTTTATATTAGCAAAAATTACAAATGCATGGACTATATATATTACATTTGCTAGTATATTACATATATCTAAGCTAGTATATTGCAAATGTATAATTTACAAATATATAGTCCATGCATTTGTAATTTTTGCTAATGTAAAGGGAAAGTGATATGTTAAAATGACCATACAAAATCCTTCTCGAAAAACAGCTTTAAATTGCATGTTACTTTGGTTGGGATATCTTGTATAAGTCAAAAAATTTATTTCATTTCATTTTTTAATTGCACTTTAAAGTAAATATCTTACATTTTACAGCAAAAATTATGCATTTTAATTGCACTTTAAAGTATAAATGTTTGCATTTTTTGAAGCTTGAATATCTGTAGTTAGACTGAAACAAAAAACAGTGACGATTTTCAACAAAGGTGCTATATTTAGAGGGAAAGAGCTACAATATGAGCATCAGACATGAAATATATGCATACAACAAAGGTCAAATACAATTTCAAAAATCAATTTAAAGCTGACTTAAATTTAAGAATATTGTATAAGAATTAAACACATACTTAACTACACCGTTAGGAATTAAACATATTGTGTAGCTTTGATCTAGTAGTTCTTTTTAAGTCTTTTTATTTATAATTCAAGTGAACAAGGGGACAAAACAAAAATGCAATAGAGAACTAAACATACACAAATTAATTTTAGCTTACCAGCAAATCTTTCCAAATGTCGGTCTTATATTTGTCAGGTACACTAACCCAATTTTCGTATGAAACAGGCATATGGATTCGTACCAATTTACCAATTCGACTGCTTATTTTTCCAGCATTTTTTGAAATAGGAACTCCTAATGTGTTTATCTCCACTTTCTCAGGTTGTGTAGAAGATGATTGTGTAGTTGAATGATTTGAAGGTTCTACATGTTCTGACATTGTTACTATCTTCTTGGTTGCAATCCAAACTACCAAGACAACCTGCAACAAACAAATATCCAAAGTTTAATGAAACATGACAATACCTATCAATTTATTATGTAATTGCATGCAAACACTGTTTCTGTATTGTATCAAATACCATTTCAAAAAGAGATATGTTTAATAAAAAGAAAAGCAATGACATTTAGTGGTTCTTATTCAAAAGAGATGTGTTTAATAAAAAGAAAAGCAATGACATTTAGTGGTTCTTATTCAGTGCATATACTGAAAATTACACAAGCAAGAAGCAACAATTTTCATGAATGTTGAATTACAAAATTGTGATAGGGGCCTAAATTCATGAACGTATAACCGAAATGTGAATATTGTATAGTTGGTAGTAAGCTAAATAACTAAATAGATAATAATTGAATAAGTGTTTTGCAAACAACAATATTGAAATTCAACACAATTCATTTAAGAAATTCTAAATTCAATCAGATTCTAAATTCATTCACACATGAAATTTAATACAACTCAGTTAAGAAATAATACTAATATTAACATATGCATTTGGTAAGATCTTCTAATTTTCCATTGTCTTCAAAAGCTGATTGGTAAACCGTAGGAAACTCAATGTCATCCACTGTTGTAGTCAACTGTAACGACCAGGAATTTTCAACCTCGAAAATCGACAAAAAAACAACATGTCGAACATTCAAGCATCGAAAACACCTGATCATTATTAGAAAGAAATTAGAGGGTGTGATAAGAAAGAAAGAGTATTAGAATAGAAGAATAAGAAAAAAAACCAACACAGAGTCTCACACCGCAGCGGAACAAAATATAATATAGAAATAACTTTTATAGAGAGCTTTAAAATAAAAACTTACTATCATTAGAGTACATCAATACACCGAGACAGTTATAATACTCTGTCCTCATATACATCACACAGCGGAATAATACTGGATAATATCATACGTCTGAATATCTTCAGCTCGTCATTTGACTTCACAACATCCGATAACCTGAACCAGTACAACCCGGTCTAACCCGAGCATTTCAAATACCGGGTCAGTCTGGTGAACCAGAGTGAGTAAACTCGCTAAGTTTATAATATCATCCATCTTGATTTTTAAGTTAAACCATTTCGAAAGAGAAGGATAATCGTAAGACCAAATCCACACATAAATACGGACGGTTTTTACCCGATAACCCAAAACATTTTGAAATCAATATATTATTCTGATATTATAATAGTGTCTAAATACAAATAAATAGAATCTAGCAGAACGCTTGCATCTCACGCTCCACATATATAGTATACGAACAAAACCGCGAGCGCTTATTGGAGATTGGATTCCGAATATGACAAGGTATGGAACCACCTGCCGATAGTGTATCTCTAGAGGCGAATACACTGGGTTCAACAAGAACGTCTTGCAACCCGGCCCACACATGACTGACCACTCATTTCGCTTGAGTGTATCGAATGTATATCACCAACGGTTGGGAGCGACCCACCGTTTCCCGAAAAGGGAGAACATCGATAGATTAAAGAAACAAAAGGATTTTCTCTAGATAGGTGACTATACATCCTAATGGGTGCGACCCACATAGCCATGCTGCCTGCCCGATTTTTGTCATTTCCCAGTTGATGAGGCTTGAGGTTATAATCGACTTTTGAAACATCTGGCCACCATTCATATCGTCCATACAAGTCATCCAGGAACAGGATGAACCGAAGGCACCCTCCTACCACATCCTAGGAATCACCCTATAGATCAGCAGCGAGTAGTCCTTGCAACCCGTAGATTTCAATCACGACAAAATCATTGTTAACTCTGGGGATCAGCCAGAGGTATTCAACAATAGTTCTTCTACTCATGAAGATTTATGGTCTTCAATTGCTCTATCTTGATCAGCATCTTCGACGTATTCGTATTTATTGGTCGGAATGGTTTTCGAATATAAATTCGATCCCGGTCTTTCCGTACCAATAGCGCATTGGGCATAATTTTGATGGTCGGTTATTTAACTATCAAAATAAACAATCATAAAAATAAAATCAATCCATTGGTTTGTTACACAGCATCACTTGGTGTGACGATCCCAAAATCCGAGGGGCGGTATTAAGGATAATCATTAGGAAATAACACATTAATCATCATAGCAGAGCACAGATAATAGCAGAAACAATAAATAGAATAATTTTACATGGAAATGACAGCGGAATCACAACATGTAATGATATCAGAATAGCATAGCATGGGATATAACTTAGTAAATAAAAGGAAAGTGATCAGTCATCATCGCCAGAGGCGGGATACATACATGCAGTGAGACATAATAAGGGTATCAGTCTACATCGTCGAAGGCGGAATACATATACATATAGTGAGAAATACGGAAAGTAAATCAGTCTGCATCGCCAGTGGCGGAATCATAATATAAGAACAATAATGGCGGAAAATGTCAAAGTCATCTCTGTGAAGTCAGCCTCGCCATGAGCCAAAAATGCACTCTATGCAGCAGTGCGGAACCAAAAACCACCTGTCACCTGTGTACTAGGTTGCCCGTGTGAAAATAAGGGCACCCGCGTTTGCAAAGTGAAACAAACAACGGTCAGTCATGGGGACTGGTATGAGGAATCTATTTAACAGTTAAACAACAGTAATAGCAAATCATAGGACCACGCCACTTTCGCGGAACGAGTTTACTCCTGTGATTGCTAGTGCATTTAAAACAAAGTAAATTCTTTTAAAACAACGCTGTGCTTTTTGAAAGAATGAAGCCATTATAAGACTCAGGTCCCATCACACAATGCAACGCAAGCCGGAGGATAGAGTTTAACCTTATAATAGCCAAATATGCTTGATACGTATAAAGCAAAATCATTTGACATTATTACTAGTGCATATATGTTTCAAAAATGAATAGCATCATAAATATCAATCATAGAAGACATGAGCGTCCCATGCCACTATGTCGCCATATATAAGTTACAATCGAATCCGTTATCTCTTATTGGAAATTGGATTTCCGTCATGAGTCGAGGCAAGGGGCAAGCTCCTCTCCGCTTCGAGACACTCTAGCAAATGCCTCGGGACTACGCACTCTGGGTAACCCCTGGATGCTTCAGGGCCGGTCCTCACTTACGTTAGAGGATTGGAAATTCCTGAACACACGTTTCCTGGTCCTTACAGCCCTATAATCGAGGCGCCTCGCATTCCAACAACCACAAAGGTGAAAAGTAGATATATATGTCAGGGCTGGTAAGTCACTGACACCACCATAGCTAGAAAGAAACGTCGTGCTCTCCCTGCAGTCTGTATCCCGTTTTTAACTCATACCGAGGTGTGAGGCTCGCAAATCTACGAAATACACAAAGCTAGGTCACGTAGACCGTGCTTTGATCATCATCCACAAGACTTTGCTTTGCAACAGAAGCCTTGATCACAGCATCTTGGCATGCCACATAGGCAGTCCACTCCATACGATTGATTTCCATCGATATATAACCTCTGAGCTCGTACGTCTCAGAGAAGGGAGTTAAGCAAAATAATAAATTCTCCGCCGCCAAATAGATATATATTTAATAGAGATCAATCAGTATAGAACAAGATCCAATGTCAGACACACAGTCCATTTACAAGTCCGTTCTGGGTCTGAACGAAACCGGAGGCGTCAAATTCCTCGTATATCCGTCCAATCAACACATACGTTCGGACGGCTACTACTTCCGTCGCTTTCCGGTAGCTACTCCGGTCAGGAACCTCAGTAGCGCCCATCCAACCGATACGAAGATCGTCGGTCTTGAATCGTCTTTGCATTTTCCAATTCGAATGGCTCGATAAATTGTTTGAAATGAGGGTTAGCTCGGCCTTTTCAAATAATTCATGTCATTAGAATTTAAATTGATTCTTTTTATGGTTATGTTATTCGACATCCATCTTTCGGTTTTTTAGTGTTATTTTCGCGTCAAACACACACAACCATCAAATATCAAACAATTCAAGCCCAATTAGTTTATTTGCAATCAATGTTGCTTATAATATTTTATAACGATTTTTCGCCATTTTTGTTTATTTAAAAATGGCCATATTTAATTAAACGACGTTTCAGGTCGTGCCGTGGCACTGGCGCTGTTTTTCCCCTAATTTGTTTTACACATATCGGAAAATCTAACCGTTGGATTTCTACAAAGTCTATATCAGTGGGAAGATATTCCCAAAGCGAACCCAACGGTTCCAGTTTCGTGAGAATCCGACGGTCGGATCTTCCACACTAGTCGTTTGAAGTTACGGTTTCAAAATTCGAACTACAGCGTCGTTATTCGATTTAATTTAATTATATTTATATTTATATATAAATATAAACGATTCTGGTGCTGTTTTTCTTTAGATTTGAGTTAAACATTCCGGATAATCCAACCGTTGGATTTTTACGAGGTTGGTGCCGTTGGAAAGATATTTCCAAGGCGAACCCAGCGGTTGCGGTTTCGGGAAAATCCGATGGTCGGATTTCTCGTACTAATCGTTTCAAATTACGATTCCGAAATGCGAACTGCACGGCCTCTATTCCATTTAATTATATTTATATTTATATATATAAATATAGTTCATTCTATAATTTCAACTATAGTTCATTTTATATTTTCAACTTCGTTTTCACTTCAAATATTTCACTAACGCCTTAATATTTCGAAAAATTTCGCCATAACCTCCTTTGTACGGGGAGGGGTTTGGAAATTTATTGGGCCGTATTAGGTACCCAATAAATCCTAAAAAGCATTCACATAAGTATAGTGATATATTTTGGTGTTTACGGGGGAGCATGTACTGATAATCACTCCAGAGAATAAATTCTCGTCAACCCATTTCGGTGTGGAAATAAATAGTCCATGTGCCGTATCTAATAACTAGAGCGACGTGATTATTGTCAACTCCAGACCCGTGTGGGGTTTTTATTAATCTGGCAATTTATCGTTATAATTTATATAGTCCATATCAGTCATCAGTTCAACCTGTAGTACATAGTCATCGCCATACAAGCCTCTTGCTTATATGGTAAATCTTCCACCTCGTCACACAAGCTCCAATTGCTTATGTGGAATATGATGAAGTATGCCTATCATCAAGAAGTATGCCATGTAGTGTAGTTCAAAATTAATCGTTACTATCCTATGGCGTTATTTATTATTTCACACAGAAAAACCAGCACTCCGCATCCAATGGCATTCACAGGAGTTGATATATAAATAAAATTGCGCAGCCAACTCATCAAGGTTTACCTATTTGTCGGGCACGCAAATAATTTCTTTACTCTACAGCTAATCCATTTTTCCTTTTCAACACATGTATATATATGCAGAACAAAGCTAATAATAATATTTCTAGCAAACTATTATTTATTTCAACACATGTGTATTTTTAACTAAGCGTATACATGATAAAAGGAATATTTTTATCATCAAAAATATTTATTCGACACGTGTGTATTTTTAACTAAGCGTATACATGATAAAAGGAATATTTTTATCATCAAAAATATTTATTCGACACATGTGTATTTTTAACTAAGCGTATACATGATAAAAGGAATATTTTTATCATCAAAAATATTTTTTCGACACATGTGTATTTTTAACTAAGCGTATACATGGTAAAAGGAATATTTTTATCATCAAAAATATTTATTCGACACGTGTGTATTTTTAACTAAGCGTATACATGGTAAAAGGAATATTTTTATCATCAAAAATATTGATTCAACACATGTGTATTTTTAACTAAGCGTATAAATGGTAAAAGGAATATTTTTATCATCAAAAATGTTTATTCGACACATGTGTATTTTTAACACTTCATATTCACTATAAAAATATAGTTTTCATTGTCGATTCATTTTATTTTTAAAAGATGATAACATTCAACACATGAACTTCAACTCAACGAATGAATTGCAATTCAACACATGAATATTCTATATAGTTTGTATATATATATAAATGTGATTTTTATCGCTAAAGCCATTTGTTTAAATTCAAATAATATTCAACACATGAATTTCAACTCAACGAATGAATTGCAACTCAACACATGAATATTCTATATAGTTTGTATATATATAAAAATGTGATTTTTATCGCTAAAGCCATTTGTTTAAATTCAAATAATATTCAACACATTAATTTCAACTCAACGAATGAATTGCAACTCAACACATAAATATTTCAGAAAATTTCGGCAGCATAACGGCAGGGTAGTTAAAACCGGGACCGTCCCTAGTACGGCTCCTCGCTCTACCTTAAAACCTCGCGGTTTTTGACAATGGGGATCATGCATCTAGTTCACACGCAGGCGGCATGTTTTATTTTCAATTCCACAATCCTATTCTAATTTGTTTCAACCACAAGAGGGTATTTTTCAACCACAAAGGTATTTTTCAACCACAATATCAACCACAAACAATTATTTCCAACCATTCGTCATACCATATAATATCACGTCAATCACAAGTAATAAATATCGTCCATGGTCTGTGGACGAGGGGAGTATATATATATATATATATATATATATATATAATATAATATAATAATTCACTTGCATTTCATCACAATTCAAAGCATATATGTTTCATTCAACGCTTGTATAATTTATACATCGCTAATATAACTTATACAACACATGTACATAAGGTATACAATGCGTACATAATTTACACTTCGCTTATATAATTTATACAACACGATTTCATTCACACAGATAGTTTAGATTCCTCACATTGGTTATTGCAGTGCTAAAAATCGTAGGAAGGTCAGAAAAATCCGCGGCTTCTTCTAGAATGTAGAGAGCCTCCTTGCGGTCACGGTGTCTCCTGTTTCATCAAATTTCGTTAAAGAACGAAAAAGATATTATTTTTCAAAGTTTTGCAACGCTTTATAGTGTAAAAACAGTTTAAAATTATATAAGCCGTTAGTTTTCAAACCTGCTCAGATTTAGGTTTTGATTTTTCTCTTGATTCGTTGCTCTATAGGATGATCAGACTGTCGGACGTCGTCGAGGGAGGGAAGAGCTTTCCGGCACTGGTAGTTTGAGGGGGTGCGATGGCGAATCGAGGCGGCGGCGGCTCTGGGAAGTCGACGACTTCCTCTACGTCGTTCAGGCGAAGGAGCTGACGTTAGGGGGCGGCGTTTGGTCGGATGTGGAGAGGAGGCGAAGGGCTGTCGACTGGTGGTGGTGGCGCGGCCTAGCGTCGCCTGTGGCGGTCGAAAAAGGGAGGAGAAGCGTGGAGCAACGAGGATCGTCCAATTCGTCTCTGGCGGCTAGGGTTTTGGGATATTTTTTTTTATAAAGGAAAATTCCTATTGGTCCATGCTTTATAGGAAATTTTAAATAGTGTTTTTGCAAACGGACTCCTTTTTAAACCCAACGACTGTCGCCCCTAGCTAAATACCCCCATTCCGGACACAATGGGATATGTTTCGTTGGCCATTTCGACTGTTACAGTCAGTTATTTTTCAAATTAAAATGTAAAACATTCGATATTTACTTTAAACGTACATTTCAATTTGCCAGGGCCACAAACTGAATCGAAAAATTCCAAAAAAATAAATCTAGCTTTGTTTTGACGATACGGTCCTAACAAAACCAGTTTCGTCGAATTCTGAGCTCATTTGAAAAACGGCCATTTTTAGGTCGACCCTTTTTAACAGAATTTGACCAATCACATTATCTTTTGCCCCGCTCACATACTAGCTTCAAAAATTATGAAATTTGAAACTTAGCAATAATTTGACATCCCGGACCCAACAAAAGTTGTTTCGTCAAATTCCGAGGTCGTATGCAAAATCTCAATTTTCAAGGGCTATATATACTATATAGCGACCTTTCTGAAAATTCATTTGGCCATAACTTTTGATTTCCATTATGAAATTTCGATTTTTCAGATTCGTTAGAAAGGTATTGATAAACAGATTTAAATATTTTCAGTTTCGCCAAAATCCGTTATATTTTCCCCTCGGTACAGTCAGACAAAGTTTGTATACAAAATTTCAAACTGCAATACTATACCCAATTCTATATTTTATTGAAATAGGCTATCTCAATTATTCAAATTCTTTGGTAATAACCTAATTTAAAAATTTTAAACTGGTTCACATTTTCCGGGTTATTACAATCTCCCCCACTTAAAACTTTTCGTCCTCAAAAAGGAAATAACAGCTAAGCAGGAAATAAAATGTAAATGCAAAGTATTGTAAAGGTACCTTGCACCGGAGTTAGTCAGAGTTGTCCACTCTGCATTTGGGATAGGCTTGTTTAATGGTTTCCTCAGTCTCCCAAGTACAGTCTCTAGGATCACTACTCCACTGCACTTTGACTAAATGTATCTTTTTCCTCCTTAGCTCTCTAGTTTCTTTGCCAACTATCTTTAATGGCTCTCTTCTGAGTGCTAATTCTGGAGTTATGTCAATATCATGTTGCGCTGCTTCTTCCACAACAAGATCGGGATCATGAACATGTTTTCTGAGTTGAGACACGTGAAACACATCATGTATACCAGGCAACCAATCAGGTAATGAAACCCTATATGCAAGAGTTCCAATCTGTTCAAGTATAGGAAAGGGACCAATAAATCTCGGTGCCAACTTCCCAGTCTTGCCAAATCTAATTACTCCTCGCATTGGAGAAACTCTTAAATAAACATAATCGCCAACAGAAAACGATATATCCCTTCTTCTCGCATTAGCATAACTTTTCTGTCGGCTCTGTGCGGTTTTCAATCGCTTCTTAATGAAATCGACTTTATCCGATGCTTCTTGAATCATATCGGGCCCTAACACAAGTCTGTTGCCAGGTTCTACCCAACATGCGGGAGATCTGCACGGTCTACCGTATAATGCTTCAAATGGAGACATTCCCAAACTTGCTTGATAGCTATTGTTGTAAGAGAATTCGGCTAAATGTAAGTGATCTTCCTATGAGCCTCCAAAATCTATAACGCAAGCCCGCAGTAAATCTTCTAAAATTCTATTCACCCGCTCAGTTTGGCCATCTGTCTGAGGGTGATAAGCGGTGCTTAGATTCAATTTGGTTCCCAATTCTGTCTGGAATGCTTCCCAGAATTTGCTAGTAAATAGGGGATCTCTATCGCTGACTATATTGTGCGGTACTCCATGAAGTTTAACTATTTCTTTGAAGTAAATCTGTGCTAGACTTTGAGCCGTTCTGTTGGATCGGACAGGTATGAAATGGGCAGTCTTCGTGAAGCGATCTACGATTACCCATATACTGTCGTTTCCTTTCTTAGTTCGAGGCAAGCCATCGATGAAGTCCATCGAGATTTGCTCCCACTTCCATCCTGGAATTTCTAAGGGTTGTAATAATCCAGCCAATTTTTGCTGATCACTCTTAACTAGCTGGCAAGTGGAACATCTGCTAACATATATTGAAATATCTCTTTTCATCGCCTTCCACCAGAATGTGCGTTTGATATCATTATACATTTTGCTCACACCGGGATGGATACTCAATTTGGATTTGTGGCACTCATCAAGTATTTCTCTTCTGAGCTCTGGGATTCCAGGCACACAAATTCGCCCCTTTAATCTTAGGACCCCTTGGCTATCAAGGCTAAAATCTGAGGGTTTTCCTTCCCGGACCCGCTGGCTAATCCTTTTAATGAATTCATCGTCCTTCTGCAGAATAGTAATATTATCTTCTAAGGAAGAAGTAATGATAAAACTGGCAATGATTTCATTCTTTCTGCTGAGCGCATCTGCTACAACATTGGCTTTCCCTGGAGTGTATAGAATTTCAAAATCGTATGCTGCAAGGAATTCTAACCAACGCTGTTGCCTCAAATTTAGATCTTTCTGCGTGAACAGGTACTTCAAGGATTGATGATCGGTAAATAATTCGAATTTCTCGCCCAGTAAATAATGCCTCCAGATTCTTAAAGCAAACACGATAGCTAATAACTCAAGATCATGAGTAGCATAGTTTCTTTCATGCGGCTTCAGTTGACGGCTGGCATAAGCGATCACTTGGCCTTTTTGCATTAACACTGCGCCTAGCCCTCTAACAGAAGCATCTGTCCATACAGTCAAGTCTTGGTTGCCTTCTATTATTGTCAATACTGGAGCGGTTGTCAACTTCAGTTTCAGCTCCTGGAAAGCTTCTTCACATTCGGGAGTCCATTTGAATTTCTCATGCTTCTTTGTAAGCTTTGTCAAAACTCCTGATATCTTTGAAAAATCCTGAACGAATTTCCGATAGTAACTAGCCAATCCAAGGAAACTTCGAACTTCTGTGGGAGTAGTAGGTTGTTTCCAGTTCTGAATCGCTGTAATTTTGCTTGGATCTACAGTAATTCCTTCTTTTGATACGACATGGCCTAGGAATTTAACTTCATTCTGCCAGAAGACACACTTAGATAATTTAGCTTTCAAGACATTTCTCCTTAGAATCTTTAACACTTGTTCTAAATGTTTTGCATGCTCGTCTTCCGACTTAGAGTATATTAAAATGTCATCGATGAAGACTAGAACAAATTTATTCAATACACCACGGAACACTCTGTTCATAAGATCGACGAAGTATGCTGGAGCGTTACACAAGCCGAACGGCATTACTAACCATTCGTAGAATAAATCGGGACCCCTGAAGGCTGTCAAAGGAACACAGTTCGGCTATACGCAATTGATGGAAACCTGTAGCTAGGTCCATTCTGGAGAATAGTGTTGCTCCATTTAATTGATCTAACAGATCATCTATTCGGGGTAAAGGGTATTTGTTCTTCAGTGTCTGTTTATTGAGATCTCGGTAATCAACACAAAGTCTTTCCGTCTGATTTCGGGACAAATACTACAGCTGCTCCCCACGCTGAAAAGCTTGGTCTGATCAGACCTTTCCAAAGCAATTCTCGGGTTTGACTACTTAACTCTTCTTTTTCTTTCGGGGCCATTCTTCTAATTGGATGTACTACTGGTCGGGCGTTAGGAATTAAATCTATTCTAAATTCAATTTCTCTTTGCGGCGGTAAATTTTCTACTTCTTCAAACACATCCGCATAGTTTTTAACGACCTGTATATTTTCTAATGAAGGGGGAGTAACTTCTAAAGAAGACCAAAATTCTGAATAATTGATTTCTGAACCATGACATGGTATATATATAGGTCCAAGCTTCGTTTCGACTTTAACGATTCTTTCGGCACATCTAACTTCGGCCTTATATTGTGTCAACCAGTCCAGCCCCAGTATAATATCAAATTCGGAAAGGTCCATGACAATCGAATCAAAAGAAAACTTATAGCAAGAACAAGAGATAGGCACTCTACAGCATAAACTGAGACTAACTGAACCTCCTATTGGGTTTCGAACTTTAATTGGTTCCTTAAGTTTTCTTCGTTTCAATTTTAATTTGTGAACAAGGTTACCAGAAATGAAGCTACATGATGCACCAGTATCAAAAAGTACAGAAACAGGAATATTTTTAATGGTAAGGGCACCTCCCAAGACGTCGGGTTTACCTGATCCATCGGTGGTAGCTGGCGGGGTCTTCCCGTCATACACATGAGCCACTTGTGCATTCTGCTTCAGAGGACAGTTCCTGCTATAGTGCCCTTTCTTATGGCAGTTGTAGCATTCGGCTGAGTCATTTGCCTTTGGCTTCCTCGGGGCTTTGCATACATTAGAAAAATGACCTGGCTTCCCGCAGTTGTAGCAATTTCCTTTCGGGATCTTTGCAGGTTTCTGAGTAGCGGTCGCGGTAATGCTAGATTCGGGTTGATCTGTTGAAGCCTTGCGCTTATTTCTAGCTTGGCTTTTGGCGCGGTCTTGGCTAGCGTGCCTCTCATCAATGTCTTCGTAATTGTAAGCCATCTCTACCAATTCTGAAAAGGAGAGTTTGATGTTGCTCATAGCCCGGTCATGGTACTTGCGCTTCAGCCCAAATATGAATCTCTTGTTCTTTGCTTTGTTGGTCAAAATCAGCTCTGGAGCATAGCGCGATAACTGGGTGAACTTATTTAGATAATCCTGAATAGAGAGATCTCCTTGCTGGAGATTAGCAAACTGCTCTCGCATCCTCTCTAGAGCCTGTTCAGGTACAAACTTCTCGTTGAACATAGCTTTGAATTGCTCCCAAGTTCTAACAGTACCAGCTGCATCCTCTGAGGTAATGGCATCCCACCACAGCTCTACTTCTTCCTGAAGGAGCCAAATACCAAGTCGGGCTTTGTTGTTGGTTCCCATACCCATGCCTTCAAAGATTTTCTCACAGGTTTTCAACCAAGCTATAGCCTCGGTCACTGTGCCAGTGCCAGTAAAGGGTTTTCCCCCAAGATTTCTGTACCTCTTTGCTACTTTATCTAGCTCAAAGTCCTCAAGTGCTGGTGGCTGAACAATAGGGCCTTCCACTACTATGGGGATATTCCCCCGTCCTCCTGCTGCATCTCCTCGGCCTCCACGGCCTCCTCTAGCTGCTGCTCCTCGTGTAGCCATCTAAGAGAATACTGTATAAGCAAGAAAAGAGTCAAGCTCACAGATTTGATAATTTTCATAAATGATAAAGCAAGGGAATACAAGGAAAGGTAATGATGATGTACTGATCAAATTGTTTTGCTAATCTGCTTAGCTCATTCTAGGACTTTGCTAATCCTATCTCTAATGAGCTACTCGCATTAGAACACTACTGATTCTATTCTGATGAGGTGTTTAATGTGTTAGATCCCAGAACTAAGGTTAACCAAAGCTCTGATACCAACTGTGACGATCCCAAAATCCGAGGGGCGGTATTAAGGATAATCATTAGGAAATAACACATTAATCATCATAGCAGAGCACAGATAATAGCAGAAACAATAAATAGAATAATTTTACATGGAAATGACAGCGGAATCACAACATGTAATGATATCAGAATAGCATAGCGTGGGATATAACTTAGTAAATAAAAGGAAAGTGATCAGTCATCATCGCCAGAGGCGGGATACATACATGCAGTGAGACATAATAAGGGTATCAGTCTACATCGCCGAAGGTGGAATACATATACATATAGTGAGAAATACGGAAAGTAAATCAGTCTGCATCGCCAGTGGCGGAATCATAATATAAGAACAATAATGGAGGAAAATGTCAAAGTCATCTCTGTGAAGTCAGCCTCGCCATGAGCCAAAAATGCACTCTATGCAGCAGTGCAGAACCAAAAACCACCTGTCACCTGTGTACTAGGCTGCCCGTGTGAAAATAAGGGCACCCGCGTTTGCAAAGTGAAACAAACAACGAGTCAGTCATGGGGACTGGTATGAGGAATCTATTTAACAGTTAAACAACAGTAATAGCAAATCATAGGACCACGCCACTTTCGCGGAACGGGTTTACTCCAGTGATTGCTAGTGCATTTGAAACAAAGTAAGTTCTTTTAAAACAACGCAATGCTTTTTGAAAGAATGAAGCCATTATAAGACTCAGGTCCCATCACACAATGCAATGCAAGCCGTAGGATGGAGTTTTACCTTATAATAGCCAAATATGCTTGATACATATAAAGCAAAATCATTTGATATTATTACTAGTGCATATATGTTTCAAAAATGAATAGCATCATAAATATCAATCATAGACGACATGAGCGTCCCATGCCACTATGTCGCCATATATAAGTTACAATCGAATCCGTTATCTCGTATTGGAAATTGGATTTCCGTCATGAGTCGAGGCAAGGGGCAAGCTCCTCTCCGCTTCGAGACATTCTAGCAAATGCCTCGGGACTACGCACTCTGGGTAACCCCTGGATGCTTCAGGGCCGGTCCTCACTTACGTTAGAGGATTGGAAATTCCTGAACACACGTTTCCCGGTCCTCACAGACCTATAATCGAGGCGCCTCGCATTCCAACAACCACAACGGTGAAAAGTAGATATATATGTCAGGGCTGGTAAGTCACTGACACCACCATAGCTAGAAAGAAACGTCGTGCTCTCCCTACAGTCCGTATCCCATTTTAACTCATATCGGGGTGTGAGGCTCGCGAATCTACGAAATACACAAAGCTAGGTCACGTAGACCGTGCTTTAATCATCATGCACAAGACTTTGCTATGCAACAGAAGCCTTGATCACAGCATCTTGGCATGCCACATAGGAATTCCACTCCATACGATTGATTTCCATCGATATATAACCTCTGAGCTCGTACGTCTCAGAGAAGGGTGTTAAGCAAAAGAATAAATTCTCCGCCGCCAAACAGATACATATTTAACAGAGATCAATCAGTATAGAACAAGATCCAATGTCAGACACACAGTCCATTTACAAGTCCGTTCTGGGTCTGAACGAAACAGGAAGCGTCAAATTCCTCGTATATCCGTCCAATCAACACATACATTCGGACGGCTACTACTTCCGTCCCTTTCCGGTAGCTACTCCGGTCAGGAACCTCGGTAGCGCCCATCCAACCGATACGAAGATCGTCGGTCTTGAATCGTCTTTGCATTTTCCAATTCGAATCGCTCGATAAATTGTTTGAAATGAGGGTTAGCTCGGCCTTTTCAAATAATTCACGTCATTAGAATTTAAATCGATTCTTTTTATGGTTATGTTATTCGACATCCATCTTTCGGTTTTTTTAGTGTTATTTTCGCGTCAAACACACACAACCATCAAATATCAAACAATTCAAGCCCAATTAGTTTATTTGCAATCAATGTTGCTTATAATATTTTATAACGATTTTTCGGCATTTTTGTTTATTTAAAAATGGCCATATTTAATTAAACGACGTTTCAGGTCGTGTCGTGGCACTGGCGCTGTTTTTCCCCTAATTTGTTTTACACATATCGGAAAATCTAACCATTGGATTTCTACAAAGTCTATATCAGTGGGAAGATATTCCCAAAGCGAACCCAACGGTTCCAGTTTCGTGAGAATCCGACGGTCGGATCTTCCACACTAGTCGTTTGAAGTTACGGTTACAAAATTCGAACTGCAGTGTCGTTATTCGATTTAATTTAATTATATTTATATTTATATATAAATATAAACGATTCTGGCGCTGTTTTTCTTTAGATTTGAATTAAACATTCCGGACAATCCAACCGTTGGATTTTTACGAGGTTGGTGCCGTTGGAAAGATATTTCCAAGGCGAACCCAGCGGTTGCGGTTTCGGGAAAATCCGATGGTCGGATTTCTCGTACTAATCGTTTGAAATTACGATTCCGAAATGCGAACTACACGGCCTCTATTCCTTTTAATTATATTTATATTTATATATATATATATAGTTCATTCTATAATTTCAACTATAGTTCATTTTATATTTTCAACTTCGTTTTCACTTCAAATATTTCACTAACGCCTTAATATTTCGAAAAATTTCGCCATAACCTCCTTTGTACGGGGAGGGGTTTGGAAATTTATTGGGCCGTATTAGGTACCCAATAAATCCTAAAAAGCATTAACATATTTATAGTGATATATTTTGGTGTTTACGGTGGAGCATGTACTGATAATCACTCCAGAGAATGAATTCTCGTCACCCTGTTTCCATGTGGAAATAAATAGTCCATGTGCGGTATCTAATAACTAGAGCGACGTGATTATTGTCAACTCCAGACCCGTGTGGGGTTTTTATTAATCTGGCAATTTATCGTTATAATTTATATAGTCCATATCAGTCATCAGTTCAACCTGTAGTACATAGTCATCGCCATACAAGCCTCTTGCTTATATGGTAAATCTTCCACCTCGTCACACAAGCTCCAATTGCTTATGTGGAATATGATGAAGTATGCCTATCATCAAGAAGTATGCCATGTAGTGTAGTTCAAAATTAATTGTTACTATCCTATGGCGTTATTTATTATTTCACACAGAAAAACCAGCACTCCGCATCCAATGGCATTCACAGGAGTTGATATATAAATAAAATTGCGCAGCCAACTCATCAAGGTTTACCTATTTGTCGGGCACGCAAATAATTTCTTTACTCTACAGCTAATCCATTTTTCCTGTTCAACACATGTATATATATATATATGCAGAACAAAGCTAATAATAATATTTCTAGCAAACTATTATTTATTTCAACACATGTGTATTTTTAACTAAGCGTATACATGATAAAAGGAATATTTTTATCATCAAAAATATTTATTCGACACGTGTGTATTTTTAACTAAGCGTATACATGATAAAAGGAATATTTTTATCATCAAAAATATTTAATCGACACATGTGTATTTTTAACTAAGCGTATACATGATAAAAGGAATATTTTTATCATCAAAAATATTTATTCGACACATGTGTATTTTTAACTAAGTGTATACATGGTAAAAGGAATATTTTTATCATCAAAAATATTTATTCGACACGTGTGTATTTTTAACTAAGCGTATACATGGTAAAAGGAATATTTTTATCATCAAAAATATTTATTCGACACATGTGTATTTTTAACTAAGCGTATACATGGTAAAAGGAATTTATTTATCATCAAAAATATTTATTCGACACATGTGTATTTTTAATACTTCATATTCACTATAAAAATATAGTTTTCATTGTCGATTCATTTTATTTTTAAAAGATGATAACATTCAACACATGAACTTCAACTCAACGAATGAATTGCAATTCAACACATGAATATTCTATATAGTTTGTATATATATATATAAATGTGATTTTTATCGCTAAAGCCATTTGTTTAAATTCAAATAATATTCAACACATGAATTTCAACTCAACGAATGAATTGCAACTCAACACATGAATATTCTATATAGTTTGTATATATATAAAAATGTGATTTTTATCGCTAAAGCCATTTGTTTAAATTCAAATAATATTCAACACATGAATTTCAACTCAACGAATGAATTGCAACTCAACACATAAATATTTTAGAAAATTTCGGCAGCATAACGGCAGGGTAGTTAAAACCGGGACCGTCCCTAGTACGGCTCCTCGCTCTACCTTAAAACCTCACGGTTTTTGACAATGGGGATCATGCATCTAGTTCGCACGCAGGCGGCATGTTTTATTTTCAATTCCACAATCCTATTCTAATTTGTTTCAACCACAAGAGGGTATTTTTCAACCACAAAGGTATTTTTCAACCACAATATCAACCACAAACAATTATTTCCAACCATTCGTCATACCATATAATATCACGTCAATCACAAGTAATAAATATCGTCCATGGTCTGTGGACGAGGGGAGTATATATATATATATATAATATAATAATTCACTTGCATTTCATCACAATTCAAAGCATATATGTTTCATTCAAAGCTTGTATAATTTATACATCGCTAATATAACTTATACAACACATGTACATAAGGTATACAATGCGTATATAATTTACACTTCGCTTATATAATTTATACAACACGATTTCATTCACACAGATAGTTTAGATTCCTCACATTGGTTATTGCAGTGCTAAAAATCGTAGGAAGGTCAGAAAAATCCGCGGCTTCTTCTAGAATGTAGAGAGCCTCCTTGCGGTCACGGTGTCTCCTGTTTCATCAAATTTCGTTAAAGAACGAAAAAGATATTATTTTTCAAATTTTGCAATGCTTTATAGTGTAAAAACAGTTTAAAATTATATAAGCCGTTAGTTTTCAAACCTGCTCAGATTTAGGTTTTAATTTTTCTCTTGATTCGTTGCTCTATAGGATGATCAGACTGTCGGACGTCGTCGAGGGAGGGAAGAGCTTTCCGGAGCTAGTAGTTTGAGGGGGTGCGATGGCGAATCGAGGCGGCGGCGGCTCTGGGAAGTCGACGACTTCCTCGACGTCGTTCAGGCGAAGGAGCTAACGATAGGGGGCGGTGTTTGGTCGGATGTGGAGAGGAGGCGAAGGGCTGTCGACTGGTGGTGGTGGCGCGGCCTAGCGTCGCCTGTGGCGGTCGGAAAAGGGAGGATAAGCGTGGAGCAACGAGGATCGTCCAATTCGTCTCTGGCGGCTATGGTTTTGGGATATTTTTTTTTATAAAGGAAAATTCCTATTGGTCCATGCTTTATAGGAAATTTTAAATAGTGTTTTTGCAAACGGACTCCTTTTTAAACCCAACGACTGTCGCCCCTAGCTAAATACCCACATTCCGGACACAATGGGATATGTTTCGTTGGCCATTTCGACTGTTACAGTCAGTTATTTTTCAAATTAAAATATAAAACATTGGATATTTACTTTAAACGTATATTTCAATTTGCAAGGGCCACAAACTGAATTGAAAAATTCCAGAAAAATAAATCTAGCTTTGTTTTGACGATACGGTCCTAACAAAACCAGTTTCGTCGAATTCTGAGCTTGTTTGAAAAACGGCCATTTTTAGGTCGACCCTTTTTAACAGAATTTGACCAATCACATTATCTTTTGCCCCGCTCACATACTAGCTTCAAAAATTATGAAATTTGAAAATTAGCAATAATCTGACCTCCCAGACCCAACAAAAGTGGTTTCGTCGAATTCCGAGGTCGTATGCAAAATCTCAATTTTCAAGGGCTATATATACTATATAGCGACCTTTCTGAAAATTCATTTGGCCATAACTTTTGATTTCCGTTATGAAATTTCGATTTTTCAGATTCGTTAGAAAGGTATTGATAAACAGATTTAAATATTTTCAGTATCGCCAAAATCCGTTATATTTTCCCCCCGGTACAGTCAGACAAAATTTGTATACAAAATTTCAAACTGCAATACTATACCCAATTCTATATTTTATTGAAATAGGCTATCTCAATTATTCAAATTCTTTGGTAATAACCTAATTTAAAAATTTTAAACTGGTTCACATTTTCCGGGTTATTACACTTGGCCATTAAAATAATATATCAGTTTTAAATATATTGATATTCTCAAATCATTTCATTTATATAATCGGTGAAATATCTTAAGATTCTAACTTTAAATACCATTCGAAACCTTTACTACTTATTATCTCTCATTTGGAAAATCGATTCAACTTATCATCATCAACAATCATTACAATATCTTTCTTGGTTCGTTAATTTAACACCAAAATCGTTGCTTTCCTTTTTAGAATAAAACTCATTTCCAATCTCGTCTTTTTACCTTGAAAGTATCGTTATCTTCTCACCAATCTCCTTTCATTTCTTTTATTATGAAAATATCATTTCATATTCTCAAGCCTCTTTAAAAATCCCTTTAAGTTTGGAATCCCATCGTATATATATACTCAACCTCTCCAAATAACGTTACGTTATTATTTCCTAAATAATTACTCCAACATCTCCACTATTACAACTGATATCATCCTACGAAAATCCTGAAGTCGTTCAAGTTGGGGATTTTAAATTACCTCTCAGACCTTGATCAACAACATTCTTATCTCAAAATAAATATCAGTTCCCAAAACCCCATATTCATTCTAATACCAACAAATACCACTTCACTATTTTATTTGAAATACAGTTATATAAAACCTTCTTACTTTTTGAAATATATTATTATTACTGAATTTATTGATTTAGTAAATGATTAATAAAACATTTACTTTTAAACTTTAACTTCCTTAGACTATTTATTTCATCATTCGGATTTTTATTTCAAATTTTATTATTGCTCGATCTTTACCAGATTCAATTACCAGTTGCCTTTTTCTAAACCCTTTTTAATCATTCTGGGAAATCTTATTTCAAATCTCATCAATTCCACTTAATTTCATTATTAAGCAACGTTAATTTAAAATTAACGCTTTAACTTCACATCTCTATTCATAAACTCATTTATACAACTTTGGTTTAACATCAAACCCTTTTTCATCTCGA
This sequence comes from Allium sativum, assembly GCA_030737875.1. Lineage (NCBI taxonomy): Eukaryota > Viridiplantae > Streptophyta > Magnoliopsida > Asparagales > Amaryllidaceae > Allium > Allium sativum. The sequence continues at coordinate 736,992,844 of CM060920.1, forward strand.
TTTCCTTTACTTAATTCAATTATTAAGTAACATTTATTTAGGCTTATCGGATTTGCTTAAGATCACTTTTATAACTTAATTTACCAACTTAGTTTAAATGTAAACCCTTTTATACGCTCATTTAAAAATTCAATTATATTCATTGCTAACTTTGATTACTTACTTAAATGAACTTTATTTAAGAATAAATTTTAAATTATTATTAACTTACTTTATCCTTAACTAGAATAAATATCCAATTTTCCTTTTTAATTCTTATTAGGTTAAACACTATTTGCTAAATTATTTCATTACATTAATCGGCACAATTTAATTTAATGTAATAATCAATTACTGTTAGAGCAGTTGGCTTGGTCAATTTTAAACCATGATTAACTTTACTTCGATTATTATTAAATAAATAATAATCAATTCCAAACAAATCTCCTTTTAATTGTTTCTTAAAACAATTAATATCGTTTATAAATCGTTCCTTAATCCCTGCTCACTTGCTTAAGCTTCATTAATAATTACGACGACGCACATGCTTCGCACACGACCAATTTTGGTACAAAATGGTGATTGGTGGTTAAACAAACCATATATGAATATGATTGGTTTATTTCCTTTTGTAAACCTTTACTCAAAATAATATATTAAAAATCTATACTCAATTTTAAAATAAATTTCATAACTTCATTTCTATCGATTTACCTAACGGTAAAACAACCTTTATAAACCAGTTTGTATGTTTGGCCATCTGCTATTAATTCTTCAACCACTACTACCCATTGGTTCATATCAAGCAAATGTGGCATTCATATTCAACAATCAATTATCGAATCAATAATACGATCATGTTAGTTAAACAGTTTATATAATGATCATATGCAAATGAATAATCAATTCACCTGATAGCGGTCAACCAATAATAATTCAAGCATCCAATACGTTTATACTACTATAAACGTAACCAACGAAGTAAGTTACCTTGTTTGGAAATCATAGTTAAAAATAAAGATTTCGTTTTATTCAAATTAAACAACGTTTAATTTAAATGATCGACAGAGCAGTATTTAACAGCACCCAAACAATTATCAAATCAACCAACAAATAGCAAACAAGGCATACAAATAATAAAACCCGACTTATAATAATTATAAGTGGGAGAGCTGAGTGAGTTTAACTCACCTTGGTTTTATCTGTCGGTTAAATGCTCGTTTTTAACTTAATTAAACAGTTGTTTAATTTAGTTAAAAATTACAGTTACTTCCACTCTTGATCCGATCAGCTCCATCTTGTATCCTCTGTCAACACGTTTTCCAATGCCCCTCAGTAATTTGATTCTGTTATTGAATTAAGAACTTATTAACAATTAACAATGTAGTTCAACCCAATTTCAACTTAATATAATTAGTTCTGAAAATATTTGAAATTTATCTAATCACGTTTGTTAACGCAGCATCTGTTTCGGATATAGTACCGGTATATAACACACTATATATATATTCTAATGGTCTTGACTAACCTTAACGTGAATGTATATATTAACCTATATGTTCATGCTCCTTTAAAGAGTGAATATGGTAAAGTTAGTGTTAGGCTTACTCACCATACATCATTCCAGTTTAATTCCATTTAATCCACCCTCCTAGCATCATTTCCACATCCTGCAACGTCATTTCTTCAAACCAAACACCATGCGCTGAAACAACAACATCTCCCCTTCCCATACGTGAGTTTGAACGCAACATCCTTCACACATTTTTTTTCTTTTTTTTTTTGAAAGCCCATCAGGCCCAACATCTTCAGCCCACGTTCCACTTTATGTATGTTCAAACATTCAAATAACTCCACAGCTCCTTCCCCAACCGATTCTCTCTTCCCCAAACATTCACCACTTCCTATACCAAACGATACCACAACGTACTTCATTAAACTCCATTTTAACCCCACCGTTCACTTGCGCTTCTCAAGAAAACCCTACCGACGGTCCCTTCTACCCGTCCGACGCCCTATGCTGAGTGGCCCAAACCTCCACCTCTACTCTCGCCGTACCACCCCTTTAATCCTCCGACCAGTCGCCGGCTATTGCCATGGCCACCACCAGTCCAGTCGTCTGCACCTCAACCTATACCTGCACCACCTCTTACCAACGAGCATCCTTCGACCACCCAATGTACTGCTCACCACCATTCACCAGACTCCCCATGCTACCTCTTGGTGATCGCGTTCTGCTGCCACGGCTAGGCTACAATAAAGTAGCGCATATTTTTTTATTATATTATATATATATATATATATTCTGAAAGCTTTCGAACTAATATTCCTTTACTGAGAATAAAGTGGAGTGGGCTATGTTAAACAAAATGGAGCAATACGCTGTGTATTTATAGGCGACCCAAAGGGGTAAGATCCATGTATTTTCACTTAATAGTATCGGCTGTGTAAACAGAGGCAGATAGCTGTGGCTATCTTCATTGTCCTAGCTGGGTGATGTTGATTTTCCTGAGTTATCTTTTTAATATAAATGACAGGGTTTGGTTTCAGCATCTTGTTCATTTCCGTTTCAATATAGGTTGGGTAGGGATTTCAGTGTTGTACATGGAGGGGCTTCAGCTAAAGGCAGTTTGCAGTATAGGTGGGTTAGGGATGCTGCTATAGGATGTAAGGATAATAACCGTAGACATGAAAAGAATACACATATTTGGGTCGGCTTGAGAATTCTAGATGACAGTGCAGTGTGTTTTCTTTTCAAAGGGCAGGCTCCAGCGTTCTGAAAGGTAGCGACAATACTATTTCTTAGCAGTTAAGGCTGATGTAAAGGTATAGGAGGTGATAGATGATATACGCAGGTAGGCAGGTTCAATGTAAAAATATGTCTGCATTGAATTGTCTTGTAGGTTGGATTTTCAAAGTATAGTTATATGCATGCGGTGTAATAGGTAGGTCTATTTGCTTTTTAGGCCTTGAAAAGATTTAAATAGGCTGTTGTTTGTGAAAATATGGGTACGGTTTCCTTAATGGTAAAGTTAGATTTTTTTTATTTTGTCTTTTTACGGTTATCACTGACCGTTAAATACACGTACCGTACCATACACCATTTTATCTTTTAAGGGCTGCTATCGAGAAAAATAAAAATACCTTGTGTCGAGCAACGCTCCACGACCCCAAAAATATAATAATATCGGTAGGTTAACTTATATTGAGAAACCTCAAAATGATGATAAAGGGTGCAAAATACTCCAAATAAAAAGTGGCGTATTTTTTCCAAATTAAACATTACCGTAAAATTCTAAAAATTAAATTATAACTACGCCTTAAAGATCTCGTCCAAATTCAAAATCGATGTTTAATTATATTAAATTATCGCCATGGTTTATAAACAATTCCACGGCGACTATTTGAAATTTTAAATTGGAAGTATCTAACAATCTATATGACGAAATTTCCATTTTTCTCTTCCATTAGAAAAATATCATCAAATCGATCCAGACGGTTCTTGTTTCACACAAATCCGATTTATATCGGATCTTGTATATTCAGTTGAAGTTTAGATGTCAATATTACGAACTACTGCGTCGTTTCGAGCTCGTTTTAATTATGTAAAAATATAAACGTTTAATCGTCGTTTTAAATAATGAATTAAATCCATTAATATTCCCAATATAATATTTAAAGCCAATTTAAATATTCGAATTTAAATAGCTGAAAAATCCAGGTCGTTGCATTCTTCCCCTCTTAAAAGAATTTCATCCTCGAAATTGCTATGTTAAGAAGAATGCTCCGAATCTAATTTATATCCAAAATAAATATTATCAAAAATAATTTCTTAGTTTAAAATTTTGAAATAATTCGCTAGCACCTCCTCTGTATTGTTCAATCCCAACAACTACAACCCGCCACTTCATGCCTCATATTGATCAAAAGAAAACAAAGCCAAGCGGCAACCCAACTCAGGGGTATAAAATCATCACCCAAATCAATATTACGGTTTACCTTTTTGTCGGGCAACTCATACTCTAGTCATGAGGCAAATCGACTAACAACTTTTTCTCCTCTTCCAACCTGCACTTAACTCGATATATAATGCAGACAACAAATACAGAATTAAATTATTAAATTTCATTTCATAAGTGGTTTAATTCAAAGTGAGTATATTGAAATTTATTTTCTAGTTTTCTGTTCATTCAAAGGTTGATGAATTTTATTATCCAACCAATTTATCATCCAGTAAACAACAATTCATTATCAATACAATAAAGTCATTCCATTTTCCTTACTGATTTTATTTAACTTGTCTTCAAATAAATTCTAGTTTATTTAATCATGGTTGTATTAAACCATTTAAATTCACAATCTCATTTGAATTCCCATTCAGATCAATCAAACAAATCAATATTCCAATAGTTTGATTATTTCTTTTATATATGAAAATATATTTTAGGCAATATTTACCCTCTTTACAAAACAATATTATGTCAGTTCAACTTGAACCGATCAAACAACACAATATAAAATCCTTTTTATATAAATTTACAAATACGCTCTCTACTATATATACACTCAACCCAGTCTAGGGTATTACTAACCCCATCTTTATCGAGTTACGCCATGGAGCCAAGGTTATTCCTAAATCTTTGCTCTGATACCACTGTAACGAACAGGAATTTTCGACCTCGAAAATCGACAAAAAAATAACATGTCGAACATTCAAGCATTGAAAACACCTGATCATTATTAGAAAGAAATTAGCGGGTGTGATAAGAAAGAAAGAGTATTAGAATAGAAGAATAAGAAAAAAAACCAACACAGAGTCTCACACCACAGCGGAACAAAATATAATATAGAAATAACTTTTATAGAGAGCTTTAAAATAAAAACTTACAATCATCAGAGTACATCAATACACCGGGACAGTTATAATACTTTGGCCTCATATACATCACACAGCGAATTAATACTGGATAATATCATACATCTGAACACCTTCAGCTCGTCATTTGACTTCACAACATCCGATTACCTGAACCTGTACAACCCGGTCTAACCCGAGCATTTCAAATACCGGGTCAGTCTGGTGAACCAGAGTGAGTAAACTCGCTAAGTTTATAATATCATCCATCTTGATTTTTAAGTTAAACCATTTCGAAAGAAAAGGATAATCGTAAGACCAAATCCACACATAAATACGAATGGTTTTTACCCGATAACCCAAAACATTTTGAAACCAATATATTATTCTGATATTATAATAGTGTCTAAATACAAATAAATAGAATCTAGCAGAACGCTTGCATCTCACGCTCCACATATATAATATACGAACAAAACCACGGGCGCTTATTGGAGATTGGATTCCGAATATGACAAGTTATGGAACCACCTGTCGATAGTGTATCTCTAGAGGCGAATACACTGGATTCAACAAGAACGTCTTGCAACCCGGCCCACACATGACCGACCACTCATTTCGCTTCAGTGTATCGAATGTATATCACCAATGGTTGGGAGCGACCCACCGTTTCCCGAAAAGGGACAGCATCGATAAATTAAAGAAATAAAAGGATTTTCTCTAGATAGGTGATCATACATCCTAATGGGTGCGACCCACATAGCCATGTTGCCTGCCCGATTTTTATCATTTCCCGGTTGATGAGGCTTGAGGTTATAATCGACTTTTGAAACATCTGGCCACCGTTCATATCGTCCATACAAGTCATCCAGGAACAGAATGAACCGAAGGCACCCTCCTACCACATCCTAGGAATCACCCTATAGATCAGTAGCGAGTAGTCCTTGCAACCCGTAGATTTCAATCATGACAAAATCATTGTTAACTCTGGGGATCAGCCAGAGGTATTTAACAATAGTTATTCCGCTCATGAAGATTTACAGTCTTCAATTGCTCCATCTTGATCAACATCTTTGACGTATTCGTATTTATTGGTTGGAATGGTTTTCGAATATAAATTCGATCCCGGTCTTTCTGTACCAATAGCGCATTGGACATAATTTTGATAGTCGGTTATTTAACTATCAAAATAAACAATCATACAAATAAAATCAATCCATTGTTTTGTCACACAACATCACTTGGCCATTAAAATAATATATCAGTTTTAAATATATTGATATTCTCAAATCATTTCATTTATATAATCGGTAAAATATCTTAAGATTCTAACTTTAAATACCATTCGAAACCTTTACTACTTATTATCTCTCATTTGGAAAATCGATTCAACTTATCATCATCAACAATCATTATGATATCTTTCTTGGTTCGTTAATTTAACACCAAAATCTTTGCTTTCCTTTTTAGAATAAAACTCATTTCCAATCTCGTCTTTTTACCTTGAAAGTATCGTTATCTTCTCACCAATCGCCTTTCATTTCTTTTATTATGAAAATATCATTTCATATTCTCAAGCCTCTTTAAAAATCCCTTTAAGTTTGGAATCCCATCGTATATATATACTCAACCTCTCCAAATAACGTTACGTTATTATTTCCTAAATAATTACTCCAACATCTCCACTATTACAACTGATATCATCCTACGAAAATCCTGAAGTCGTTCAAGTTGGGGATTTTAAATTACCTTTCAGACCTTGATCAACAACATTCTTATCTCAAGATAAATATCAGTTCCCAAAACCCCATATTCATTCTAATACCAACAAATACCACTTCACTATTTTATTTGAAATACAGTTATATAAAACCTTCTTACTTTTTGAAATACATTATTATTACTGAATTTATTGATTTAGTAAATGATTAATAAAACATTTACTTTTAAACTTTAACTTCCTTAGACTATTTATTTCAACATTCGGGTTTTTATTTCAAATTTTATTATTGCTCGATCTTTACCAGATTCAATTACCAGTTGCCTTTTTCTAAACCCTTTTTAATCATTCTGGGAAATCTTATTTCAAATCTCATCAATTCCACTTAATTTCATTATTAAGCAACGTTAATTTAAAATTAACGCTTCAACTTCACATCTCTATTCATAAACTCATTTGTACAACTTTGGTTTAACATCGAACCCTTTTTCATCTCGATTTCCTTTAATTAATTCAATTATTAAGTAACATTTATTTAGGCTTATCGAATTTGCTTAAGATCACTTTTATAACTTAATTTACCAACTTGGTTTAAATGTAAACCCTTTTATACGCTCATTTAAAAATTCAATTATATTCATTGCTAACTTTGATTACTTACTTAAACGAACTTTATTTAAGAATAAATTTTAAATTATTATTAACTTACTTTATCCTTAACTATAATAAATATCCAATTTTCCTTTTTAATTCTTATTAGGTTAAACACTATTTGCTAAATTATTTCATTACATTAATCGGCACAATTTAATTTAATGTAATAATCAATTACTGTTAGAGCAGTTGGCTTGGTCAATTTTAAACCACGATTAACTTTACTTCGATTATTATTAAATAAATAATAATCAATTCCAAACAAATCTCCTTTTAATTGTTTCTTAAAACAATTAATATCTTTTATAAATCGTTCCTTAATCCCTGCTCACTTGCTTAAGCTTCATTAAAAATTACGACGACGCATGTGCTTCGCACACGACCAATTTTGGTACAAAATGGTGATTGGTGGTTAAACAAACCATATATGAATATGATTGGTTTATTTACTTTTGTAAACCTTTACTCAAAATAATATATTAAAAATCTATACTCAATTATAAAATAAATTTCATAACTTCATTTCTATCGATTTGCCTAACGGTAAAACAACCTTTATAAACCAGTTTTTATGTTTGGCCATCTGCTATTAATTCTTCAACCACTACTACCCATTGGTTCATATCAAGCAAATGTGGCATTCATATTCAACAATTAATTATCGAATCAATAATCCGATCATGTTAGTTAAATATTTTATATAATGATCATATGCAAATGAATAATCAATTCACCTGATAGCGGTTAACCAATAATAATTCAAGCATCCATTACGTTTATACTACTATAAACGTAACCAACAAAGTAAGTTACCATGTTTGGAAATCATAGTTAAAAATAAAGATTTCGTTTTATTTAAATTAAACAACGTTTAATTTAAATGATCGACAGAGCAGTATTTAACAGCACCCAAACAATTATCAAATCAACCAACAAGGCATACAAATAATACAACCTGATTTATAATAATTATAAGTGGGAGAGCTGAGTGAGTTTAACTCACCTTGGTTTTACTATGCCGGTTAAATGCTCATTTTTAACTAAATTAAACAGTTGTTTAATTTAGTTAAAAATTACAGTTACTTCCACTCTTGATCCGATCAGCTCCATCTTGTATCCTCTGTCAACACGTTTTCCAATGCCCCTCAGTAAATTTGATTTTGTTATTGAATTAAGAACTTATTAACAATGTAGTTCAACCCAATTTCAACTTAATATAATTAGTTCTGAAAATATTTGAAATTTATCTAATCACGTTTGTTAAGCATCATCTGTTTCGGATATAGTACCGGTATATAACACACTATATATATATTCTAATGATCTTGACTAACCTTAACGTGAATGTATATATTAACCTATATTTTCATGCTCCTTTAAAGAGCGAATATCGTAAAGTTAGTGTTAGGCTTACTCACCATACATCAGTCCAGTTTAATTCCATTTAATCCACCCGCCTAGCATCATTTCCACGTCCTGCAATGTCATTTCTTCAAACCATACACCATGCGCTGAAACAACAACATCTCCCCTTCCCATACGTGAGTTTAAACGCAACATCCTTCACACATTTTTTTCCTTTTTTTTTTTTTTTTTTTGAAAGCCCATCAGGCCCAACATCTTCATCCCTCGTTCCACTTTATGCATGTTCAAACATTCAAATAACTCCACAACTCCTTCCCCAATCGATTCTCTCTTCCCCAAACATTCACCACTTCCTGTACCAAATGATACCACAACGTACTTCATTAAACTCCATTTTAACCCCACCGTTCACTTGTGCTTCTCAAGAAAACCCTACTGACGGTCCCTGCTACCCCTCCGACGCCCTATGCTGGGTGGCCCAAACCTCCCCCTCTACTCTCGCCGTACCGCCCCTTTAATCCTCCGACCAGTCCCCGGCTATTGCCATGGCCACCAGCAGTCCAGTCGTCTGCACCTCAACCTATCCCTACACCGCCTCTTACCAATGAGCAGCCTCCGACCACCCACTGTACTGCTCACCACCATTCACCAGACTCCCTATGCTACCTCTTGGTGATCGCGTTCTGTTTCCACGGCTAGGCTACAATAAAGTAGCGCATATTTTTTATTATATTATATATATATTTTTCCTGAAAGCTTTCGAACTAATATTCCTTTACTGAGAACAAAGTGGAGTGGGCTATGTTAAACAAAATGGAGCAATACGCTGTGTATTTATAGGCGACCCAAAGGGGTAAGATCCATGTATTTTCACTTAATAGTATCGGCTGTGTAAACAGAGGCAGATAGCTGTGGCTATCTTCATTGTCCTAGCTGGGTGATGTTGATTTTCCTGAGTTATCTTTTTAATATAAATGACAGGGTTTGGTTTCAGCATCTTGTTCATTTCCGTTTCAATATAGGTTGGGTAGGGATTTCAGTGTTGTACATGGAGGGGCTTCAGCTAAAGGCAGTTTGCAGTATAGGTGGGTTAGGGATGTTGCTATAGGATGTAAGGATAATAACTGTAGACATGAAAAGAATACACATATTTAGGTCGGCTTGAGAATTCTAGATGACAGTGCAGTGTGTTTTCTTTTCAGTACTATTTCTTAGCAGCGAAGGCTGATGTAAAGGTATGGGAGGTGATAGATGATATACGCAGGTAGGCAGGTTCAATGTAAAAATATGTCTGCATTGAATTGTCTTGTAGGTTGGATTTTCAAAGTATAGTTGTATGCCTGCGGTGTAATAGGTAGGTCTATTTGCTTTTTAGGCGTTGAAAAGATTTAAATAGGCTGCTGTTTGTGAAAATATGGGTACAGTTTCCTTAATGGTAAAGTTAGACTTTTTTTATTATTTTGTCTTGTTACGGTTATCACTGACCGTTAAATACACGTACCGTGCCATACACCATTTTATCTTTTAAGGGCTGCTATCGACAAAAATGAAAATACCGTTGTGTCGAGCAACGCTCCACGACCCCAAAAATATATTAATATCGGTAGGTTAACTTATATTGAGAAACCTCAAAATGATGATAAAGGGTGCAAAATACTCCAAATAAAAAGTGGCTTATTTTTTCCAAATTAAAAATTACCGTAAAATTCTAAAAATTAAATTATAACTACGCCTCAAAGATCTCGTCCAAATTCAAAATCGATGTTTAATTATATTAAATTATCGTCATGGTTTATAAAGATTCCACAGCGACTATTTGAAAATTTAAATTGGACGTATCTTAGAATCTATATGACGAAATTTACATTTTTCTCTTCCATTAGAAAAATATCATCAAATCGATCCAGACGGTTCTTGTTTCACAGAAATCCGATTTATATCGGATCTTGTATATTCAATTGAAGTTCAGCTTTCAATATTACGAACTGCAGCGTCATTTCGAGCTCGTTTTAATTATATAAATATATAAACGTTTCATCGTCGTTCTAAATAATAAATTAAATCCATTAATATTCCCAATATAATATTTAAAGCCAATTTAAATATTCGAATTTAAATAGCTGAAAAATCTAGGTCGTTTCATCAACCGTTTTGGTGTGTGCAGAACTACAAACCAGTCGTTATTTTTTAAATCTTTTGAGTAGAACACTTGACTCACTTCTGATGCAAGAATGAATGGCTCATCATTCACTCTATCTTTGGTTTTTAACTTCTCTAAGTTAACCATTATCAAATTTGAAACAGGATCTGTCTTGCAACCATTGATTTTATCTTTGACCTTCACCCAATCACAATAGAAAACTGTTTGTTTGAAATCAATGTAATCTATTTCAATTATCTGTTGAATAACTCCATAATATATTATTTCTGCTTCCTTGTAATTTTTATTTTTTCCGCTCGCTATAAATTTTGTAATTGCTCTCATACAAACACCACTATCTTGTGTTACCATTTTTCTTCATAACTCTTTGGGGAAAATATGAATCCATTCACTTGGTACTTCATATAACTACGTGCCTTGAACTTTGGTCTGTTCACCAATCTCCAAAGAGTTGAATTAACATCACTAGTCTTCACCAACTGAAAAAACAATAAAAAGCATGATTGTGATGGTGTATGATCCACTTTAATGCACTTGAGTATATGAGAAGATGTTATACCTCATGATGTAACCATAAAATGAAACTTAGACAAGTTCCCATGGATGTAATGCTACTTCTAGATCGAGATTTAGTCTTTTTCACATAAACAGTATACCGCTTGTGATAAATATTTCAAAAATGTATATATGAGAATTTACAATAATGAAAATTTAGGATAGACTAGCGAACGTACTTCTCCCATTCGTCCAATCCATCATGTTTATTAAGGACTCATCTACGAACTTGTTCAAACTGCACTTGAGTTAATGTTATATCTTTACCACTATCTAGAGGCATCTCATCTACAAACTCATCATCTTCATCTAAAAACGCTTCACGGGTATGTTTGTGAGTGCCATCACCTCCTTTTGGCATATACTCCATGCAATAATAACTAGCTTCTTGTACAATATATCCTTCTGCAATACACCCTTCAATATATCTTTTGTTGCGCACGTATTCTTTATATGTTTTCATCAAACTAATGTAGTCAGTTGTAAATAACTTGTATCCATTTAAATCAAACTATGAAGGATAAAACTAAAATTAGTAATTTAACTTTCAAAGGGATACATCCACCTATATCTAACAGGGCTGCAAATCAATGCTTCATTGGCTAAATGAATCATAAGGTGGATACTGATATCAAAAAATGCAGGTGGAAAATATTTTTCAAACACACACATTGCTTCTACCAAACAAGCTTTTGCTTTTAAAAGATGTTCTCTGTTAATCACTTTTGAGCACAAAATGTTATAGAAAAAACTTATATGGTGTATAGCATTACGCAAATCCTTATGTTGTGGATAAGAATGTTGAAGCAACACCGGAAGTAATTGTTGCATTATAACGTGATAATCATGCGACTTCATATTTGTTAGCTCAAGAGAATTGATGCTCACATTGTTGTGAAAGTTAGAAGAGAATTTGCTAGGTACTTTTAGGTTTTTCAAAATGGTGCAAAACTGTTTCTTTTCTTCTTTGCTCAAAGTGAAAGCTTCCTCTGGTATAGTTGTTTTATTTGTTTCACGGTCTTCCCTCACCCATTATTTTTGTTTTATACCCATGGTTCCCAAGTCCTTGCATGCGTTGATGCCATCTTTTGATTTCTCCTTATGACTCATAATCGTGCTAATGAAATGCTTAGTGGCATTCTTCTCTGTATGCATCACATCAATATTATGTTGGATCAAATTTGTTTTCCAATATGGAAGATCAAAGAAGATAGACCTCCTATACCAGCAGGAATATTGTTAAGGTCTTCATCATCGGCTTTCTTTTTTCGCTTTCGACCGATTTCTTTTTTTTCAACTTTCATCTTGATATTAGCTACTTTTTCTTCAACTTGATAACCACTCAATGGCCATGGTGGATGACGATATTCTTGTTCGTTATTGAAGTTTGTCTTATCGTCTCGAAACTTGTGATTGGTATGAAGAAATCTTCGATGTTCCATATAACACATCTTCTTACTTTCAGGAAGATAATAAGAACAAAAATCTTCCCCACAAACAGGACATGCAAAATAGCCATGAGTTGTGCACCCCGATAAAGTCCCAAATGCAGGATGATCATGAATCGCCCACAACATCCTAGCCCTCAATGTGAACTCTGAATTATTGAATGAGTCAAATGAAATGACTCCTTCCATAGCAGCTTTAGCTCATCTATCAATGGTTGCAAATAAACATCGATATCCTTTCCTGGTTGTTTTGGTCCGGAAATCAACAACGTCAACATTGAAAACTCTTTTTTCATGCACATTGATGGAGGAAGATTATATGGTACTATAATTACCGGCAAACAAGTATAACGGCTAGATAGAGATTTATGTGGATTGAAACCTTCTGTTGCAATTCCAAGCGTGACATTTCATGGCTCAGCAACAAATGTTGCATCAAATGAATCTATCATTTTCCATTGGGAAGTGTCACGTGGATGGCGCATTATATTTGAATCAGACTTGGCACGAGCATGCCAAGTCATAGCATCTGCAGTCCATGGAATGGTATACAATCTCCTCAATCTAGAAATTATAGGGAAATGTCTCAAAGTCTTTCGAGGTATTTTGGTTGCTCTTTTCTCGTCGTTGAATGATGTTCTATATCTTGGTTCGTTGCAAATTCTACAAGAAACTTTGCTTGCATCATCTTTCCAGTATAAAATGCAGTCATTAACGCATGCATCATAAGTTGTGTAATCCATTCCAACTTGTTTGATCACCTTCTTCATGTCGGATATTTTGTCGGTAGTGTGTTACGTTCAGGGAGTAATTGCCTTATAAATTCGAGGAGTGCAGTCACACCATTATCGGAAAAACCGTACTGAGTTTTCAGGCTATTCGGTTTTATAATGGCATATAATTTTGTTATCCCTTTAGGACATGAAGGATACAATTGCTCTTTTGCACTCTCAAAAAGTGATTTATCCTTTTCACTTTGATTGGTCGACCTAACTACATCAACAGTAGACTGTTCCCCAATATTTTCATGCAACAAACCAAAAGGGTGAAGATGATGAAATCTATCTGCATCATTGACCAAATCTTCCATCCTAGGATGTTCAAACTCATCAATACTCATGTCTTGACTAACAGATTGTTTTTGCTTTTCTGTTGCCTCTTCTCCATGAAAACGCCAAATGGTATATGATTGGAGAAATCCCCATCTGAGCAGATGGTAATGAATCACATTTAATTTAATCTTCTTTTTTATATTTTTGCACTGTGTGCAAGGACAAGAATAGACTTCGTTATTACCACCATTTTCTACGACGAAATCAATAAACTTTCGAACTCCTTCTACATATCGTGGGGTTCTTCGATCAGATTCTTGCATCCATTGTTTGTCTATACTTGAAGACATAATATCCTGCTATATCATACAATGTGATTTTATGAGAACGGTTTACTTCAAAATCAAAAAAAAGAGTGATACTTAGAAATATATGTTCTTGCATATGGTATCCTTGTTTATCTCTATAGATCTATCAACAATAACTCTATTCAATTTTTAGAAATATATGTTCATGCAATACCTAATTGTCAATCAGAAGGAGAGTAATACTTAAATTTAATTCATACTAAGAAGTATGCAAGTAGTCTATTAATATATAAATAATAAGTGATAATTTTAAGTTAAGGACTCGTAATCTTCAATATATTATTTCTAAGATACAGATATATACAATTGTGTATTTTTAATGAAACACCCTTATGATTCAATGTCGCATTTACTCATAACACAACTAGGAACGTTGTAATTAGACGCCATATATTAATTAACTATATAATTATATAGCATGGCCGAACAATCATACGGCTGTAGGTGTTAAGTGGTTGTTGCTATTGTCAGATCTCTGTCTTAAACTTCTTCCTTGAAGTGTTAACAGTGGTGGTGGCCTCACCACCTTTCCTTTTGGTTGGTTCTGCCCTATAAAAACCAAGGTGACATCCAAACATTCGCATTATTCACAAAGCATAATAGTTAAAAACTAATAGTTGTCTAAATTTTGAATTCCTTTCAACAGTACAGGTTATCTTAAGCCGTTAATACAATATTAGAAGATGTTGAAGGCAAAAACAATTTCCTTCACATATAAAAAGAGTTAAAAGTGGGGAATATGATCACTTACTCTTATCTTAACCAGTGTATGAAAACATCAACTACAAGATCAATAGCTTTAACGAATAACGCAATTCAGCAGAATATAATACGCTAGAATCCATGGTCAAAAACTGCTAAACCTATGATTTAATGGTCATGTCAGTGTTTCACTGCTCAGATTTTATGCTAGAGCACATGATCTTGATTTTAATTAGTGGAGAGCATTGGTCTTTGCCACATGAATGCCATTTTATGTATATATTTTTTCAGGAAAGTTGTAATCAGGTCTTTCTAATTTGAAATCTACAAATCACATAATGGGGTCATTTGTTGTGAATGAAGTTACCAAACAATTCTTATCAAGAATCATACATCTAATGATAAGACTCTTGGTATAAATGGTAGAGGCTCATGGATTTGTGCCTCTAGGCATACATGTTAACTTCGGAAAATAAATAGTAAGAAAATGACAATTATTATTATTTTTAAAAAGGGGAATATGTGATTACATAATTCCACACTGAAATATGAAAGAAAAGGATATGCAATTTACCTGACTGTTTGTTGGTTTTTAGATTTAATTTCCTTACATTTAACACGTAGAATACCCATGTTTTTAACCAGTAAACAACGTTGTTATAACGACCGCCTCCTTCGAACAAAATTTTCAAACTTTTAAGTTTATAAATGGTTTGAAACATAAAATGAAAGTCATCCTCTTTTTCATAAGACAACATTTCTGTGCCTGCTCTTTAAGTGAACATGTACAAAAGTTTTTAGTTTAACACTAAAGCAAATTCAAAGCACACAGATTTGTTTTATTTAAAAAAAAAGAAACATGCACATGTTAAAAGACACTGTATTATAAAATTAAATTAAATTTGCCTACTCGTAACAAGTTTCGAATAAAGTCTAAGCTTCAAATAACTTCTTATGAAAGGCCCAAAGTGAAAATTTTGGCAAAAAAGGAACAAAGTTTGGCATGATATTAGAATCAAAAATTCTAGAGGGTCCGCAGGAAAGGGAATAGGCTTGAAATTATATAAAGTATTAATTAGTTATTTTGCCCTGAACAACAATTCACACATCCCGCACTTAGATTTTCTGGATGCTGTAGCATCGTTGTATTAGATATTTAGAATACACACAATCAGCTGTTAGATAGACTATATAAAGAACTATGTGCATAGAATGTATTGAAAATGGATGCACTTAAAATGTATCATAAAGCATTCAACACACAGAAGCAGAGTAGGAGGTCCTAGAAGACAGACTGTTAGATAGACTATATAAAGAATTGATATCTGTTCTGTAGGAAATCCCAGAACTGAGAGTATTCTGCTTGAACGTTGTGTATTCTGATTGAAAAAGGCGTATTCTACTTGAAGTATTGGTATGTCCATGCTCAGATCCAGCCCTTTACCAAAGCAGCCGAAGCCAATGCTTTGGACCACACAATATTCAGAGCACCAAATTATAAGTGTGGCACATCTATTAATCGAATCAAGCGGAAAGGAAAGGCTCAGCCACACACAACGCTCCATCACAAAGCGCAGATGCATGAACGAGAACAAGGCAAAGGCAACCACGCAATCAAAGGCCGAAGCAACTAGCGAACGTTGACTTCATAACAGTATCCGAGCACACTGAAAAGATCGACACATTACCATGAACCAATAATTAGCGATCAATTGTTTACTGTCTTGGAAAGGTATTTGTGCAGATCTGGTCTAGTTTATTTTTTATTTTGCATTCTAGATTTTACCGGTTAATCATAAGCAATAGAGTCTAATCACTAATGCCTATTTTTGCTTTGGACTTTTTTATTACTTTTTATTTGTCCATAAGTTATCATTTTATATGCAATCATCATTTTGTACGTATCACACTTAATTATTTTAAAATTTTGATATGATTAGATTTGACATGTAAAATAGTTGTGTTATGAGTAAATGCTACATTGACGAGCTTAGTATTTTCACAAAAATCAAACCAGTATTCCTAGATATAATATATTAAGGCACTTCTGTAGTTTTAATAAAAATATAACAAAGTATGTTATCGTAATTAAAAGCTATGTGCTATCGTTATTAAAAGCTATGTTATCATTATAAAATATAAAAAATTTCTTATTTAATTAAGTGAACACGAGAATTTAATGAAAGCACTTGCTGAAAATTGGAATCAAACAAGATAATAATACTTATTTAGTTAAACAGAAGCTTATTTTCCCCTCAAAACAAACGCAGCCTAAGTCAAAGTACATGACAAAATATCATTAATGAGTTAAAGTTTATCTATCATGTAAATACAATTATATGGTGAACGTGGTAAGAGCGAAATCAAAGAACTTTTCAGTTTGTATCATATTTAGATCTGACGAGTTTTAAATTCATCTTATTATTTACAAATGCTTTACTAAACAAATCGTAGTCCATAGGCTCGACAAAGAAGTTTGGCATATAAGTATGAGATATAATATTGTCAGAGACTACTATATGTAAAAATAATTTAATTGACATGTAAAGGCTCGACTTGAAAGTGAAATCGTTGATGCAGCAGCTCCAGCCGTAAGATAACATGGTATAGTTAAGAAATGGTGCAAGAAGTTCAGTTACGTGCAACAAAACAGCACAAATGCGAAAATAGGCGCAGAACTTCAACAAAACAAAGAGGAGGAAATAAAAAACAAAGGCTACAGTTCAAGTGCGAAAGCTCTTACATACACACACACATGAGATAAATACCAAAAAAAACATGAAATTTTCTTATGTTTTCATCACAATTCTCATGACCCTAGTACCAGTGCTGCTTTGTGGTTCCTTCATAGGAACTTAGCATTGTGTTCTAACCAAGTTGATTTCAAAAATAACTGACCAACTGAGGTATCTTCCAAGTCCATAAGAATGTAGCATTGTGTTCATAACTTCATATATGTCATTATTTATTAATATCTATTTGTCTTGTCCTGTTTGAACTATTGAGCATAAAAGAAAATAGATAAGTTGGTATGTTTGAGCATGTTATGTGACATGTTACATTGCAAAAAGAAATTCATATATAAAAAATATATTCTGTGGCCCGAGTAGGTATTATAAAAAAAAGCTCTTACACACACACACACACACACACACACACACACACATATATATATATATATATATATATATATATATATATATATATATATGCAACCACTGCAGCAAATTCAAACAGCAAGTAAAAACACAATAGCAAGTTAAAACAGCAGCAACAAAGGAGTATAAGCAGGATGTTAAATCAAGTAAATCATTTGTTCGAAGACACAAGATGACACAAATTAGAGCATGGTGATCGAGTGTAGTATAAATGCAAATTGCAAAGAAATGTTATAGTAGAAAATAAAATAAACCAACACTCATAAATTCGGATTGAATTCTAATGTTAGACAAGTCAAAATTTCCCGCAAGCTGAAAATGAAAACTAATTCAAAACAAAGTCATAAACATATTATTTACTATTCTGTTTTTTTAGGAACTGAGCTCAGTTATAGCGACATTCAATGCAAGGGGTTGCACCCTCATTGTGTGAATCATTGCAACGATTGGAGATGAGTTAAGTGTAAATAGAAATAATGAGTTAAATACTCATGTTCAATAGAAATAATGAGTTAAATACTAAATCAGAATCACTAGAAAGATTATCACTTACTATGATTCAAATTCCACTATTCATTCTAATAGAGAAAAATGATAATACACGAAACAAGAACTCAATAGTGCCAAACTTCACACTGGGTAAAATAGGCGGTCTTTGTATCCCTAATTCTATCGAGAATTGGGAGGTCGGAAAATCGAATAGGTGATGGAGAATCTTACAAATCGAAATAAATAAGCCTAAAAACAATCAAACAAATATTAGGGTTTCGATCAAACCTGACAAATCAACTGAATCAGATCCTTGGAATGAGAGAAAGATGCAAAACGGATCTATTGGCAAAATGTTTTCGATCTACAATACAACGATTGGTATAATTTCATTTTGGAACATGGAAGAAGCTGGCCTTTTTTTATTTTAGGGATTGACTTACTGTGACAACAAGGAATTTCGCTCGATCCGATCAGTCGCTAAACCGACCCAGACCGTTCGAAACGCCTGATTGTTTTGAGAACATGACAAAATAGAACACAGACGGAAGAACATTTCATTGTATATTACAACAATTCCATCAGATTACAAGAATATACAGAGTATAAATGAATAAATATTACACAGAAAATATCGGAGATTACAATACATTACATAGCAGCGGAAAATAATACAATACACAACTAGAAGTAATACACGGATACAAAGCTTTCTGAGTATCGTTCCAGCTGTAAATCAGGATCCTGTGAATAAAAATCTGCAAAACCAAAACTACTGGCTGCCCGTGTTAAAATAAGGGCACCCAGAGTTTAGGTTAAAACAATAAACTCCCGGTCAGTCATGGGACTGGTGTGAGAACTAAAATAGTTATTAATCTTTATTATAAAGTTAGGTAAATCAAGGGACCACGCCGTATAACACGGAACGGGTTTCCTCCCAAGAACACCAGTGCATAAAACAACAGCTCAATGCTAAATAAAGAACAATGAAGCTATTATAAGACCCAGGTCCCATCACACAATGCAACGCAAGCCGGAGGAAAGGGTTTTTACCTTATAATAGCCAAGAATGCTTGATACGTTTAAAACAAATCATTTGATACTATTATAAGCGCATAGTGTATAAAACAACTTCAAATCATAAGTATCAATCATAGACGGCATGGGTACCATATATCATGTCGCCATTCTAGGCTCTACAATCAAAACCGTAATGTCATTTGAAAATTGGATTTCCGTCTGTGAACCGAGGCAAAAAATAGTCCTCTACCGATTCGAGACTGTCTAGCCTGAGCCTTAGGCAAGTACTCAGTCAAGCCTTTGGAGCGACAGGGCCGGTCCACCGATGTGGATTAAAATTCCTGAACACTGCGTTTCCCCGCCCTATGGGTCGTAAATGAGCCAACGAATGACTCCATCGGACCAGGATCGTCCGATCTAACCGAGGCGCCTCGCAACAGCAACAACCACATAAGTCAAACTCATCAGGGCGTGTAAAACCACTGACGCCACTTCTAACTAGAAATAAATGCATGTCCTCCCTGAGGTCCTTCTCCCGTTTTTGGTTCACACCGGGGTGTGAGGCTCGCGAATCCACGTTACACAAAGCTATGCCACACAGGCGGTGCTTTGATCATCACCACAAGACTTTGCTTTTCAACAGAAGCCTTGATCAATTGCCACTTAAGCATGCCACATAGGTAATTCACTCCATGTGTTTGATATCCATCAATATATAACCCCTGAGCTCGTACATCTCAGAGAAGGGCGTTAAGCAAGAGAATAAATTCTCCGCCGCCAAACAGATATATATTTAATAGAAATCAATCACACAGACCGAAATCCAATGTCAGACACACAGTCCATTACAAGTTCGTTCTGGTCTGAACGTAACCGGAGGCACCTAGTACCCCGCATATCAATCGATCTCCAAGTACGTCTGGACGATCACCAACTGATTCCCTCCTCTTGGGTGTACGGCCCAATTAAGATCATCAGTAAATATCCAAACGACGTGAAGACCTCCGGTCTTCAACCATCGTCTTCATCTTCAACTAATCGTCGAATTAGTTATTCAGAATGGGATAAACCCGGTCTTTCCGAATAACTCGCATATATAATAAACAACTGTTACCCAAACACAACATAGGCCTCATTCCAATTCATCAGTCACTAACCGTAAATTAACCAGAGAATAATTCCCCAAATATTAACCCCGAATGCCGAACCCAACATCAAATCAATATCCAGGAAACCGTTCTGCTTAGCTAACCTACAGTTAGTTTCTAAATTTCACACTCTTAGGGAAAGGTTCCCATTAATTTTATCAAAGATAAATTCTTTTAAATTTATTCTTTAATCTTCCTTTGAATATCACTTCAAACTAGTCGGGATTAGCGAACCACACCGAAGTAATTATTTATTTTAATTTCCCAATCCCAACCTATTCATCCCATGAAGTAAAACTGGTAAAACTTCATATCTAACACCACGGTGTTATCGGTAAATTCAATTACCATTTCATGTTCAAATCTAATTAAAGATTTAACTATCGCCTGGAGAAAAACTGGTGATACTCCATTCTCGGTCTTTTCAGTCTAATTAAAGATTAATTAAAACTCCCTTTAGTTTTAATCTTTAACTGGGTTAAAGAATCAGTGTCATTTAAAACACGGTTCACGATAAACCCCAATATCACATCACATTTCAATCAGTTCCTAACTGTAAATTAACAAGTGTGCAATTCCCTAAGTATTAACCCCGAAGGCCGAAACCAACATCAGATCAATACCCCAGAAACCATTCAACTTAACCAATCTCCAGTTAGTTTCTGATTTTCTTAACTCCTTTAGGTCTAAGAACAGTATTATTGATGATACCGTTCACGACCACCCAAAATCACATTCCATAAATTATCGGGTTAAAGAACAAGTGTTATTTAAAACACTGTTCACGATAAACCCAAAAATCAATACAATTAAATTCCAATTAAATATTATTTAATTGGTACACTTCATTAAATATAAATAAAAAGATTTAATCTTTTTCTCAACTAGGTTCAAGAACAGTGTTAATGAAGACATCGTTCACGACAAACCCAATTCACATTTGATATTAAATACAAGGCTCTGAATAGAAAATATATCAGCTTATATTCAATATCAAATTCTACGACCAACATATATCGTATTGGAAATAGAGATATCTATATATCTTTCAAATTTCCATAACGTTATCTGTATAATCACGAAATCCAACATCGAAATATTCCAAAGACAATTTCGATTCAAATCCATTCCTATTCAATTATTGGAAATTCTGGTTACTTTTAAAACCCTTTTCAAATTCAATTTATTTATTTAAAAATAAATAGAATTATAATTCTAGTTCAAAACTAGTTCATTTCGATAAAAATCTATTTTTATCTTTTCAAATATGGAGTTTTTCATCCCAATTCTTCACAAATCATTTCTTATGATTCTACACAAATTATTACTATTTTTAATAATTTTATCAAGGCCCGTACAGTCGATTTCCATCAACGGCCATCGAACTGCACTTACAATGACCTTTTCCAAATTTGATTTGGACATAATTCCAAATCCAACCGTTAGATTTTAAATCTCTAATATTCATTGGAAAGCTCTTTTCGATACGAACTTAACGGTTCCGGTTTTAGGAGAATCTGACGGTCCGATCTCCCGCAATGTCCATTCGAAGTCAATGGTCAAAATTCGTGAACTGCTGCGGCGCGACGCGTTGTATTCAGGCCATTATATTATATATATATATATATATATATATATATATATAATATATATATATATAATATACTTCATCGATTTCCTTTTAAAACGTATTTTATAAATCGTTTTAAATTCATTTTCAAAACGATTTCAACTTCCTTTTCAAATTCAAATCAAAATTGGATTTTCACTTACAAATTCGTTTTAAATTCATTTCAAATTGATTTCAATTCAAATCGATTTTCAGTTCAATTTCAATTCATTTTCAATTCAATTTGAATTTCAAATTAATTCAATTCTAATTCGAATTCAATTCTATTCGAATTCAATTCGAATTCAATTCTATTCGAATTCAATTCTATTCGAATTCAATTCGAATTCAATTCTATTCGAATTCAATTCTATTCAATTTCAATTTGAATTCAATTCTATTCAATTTCAATTTGAATTCAATTCTTTTCAGTATAATTCGAATTTCGATTATTTTCAATATAATTCAAATTTCGAAATCACTTCCAATATAATTCAAATTTCGAAATCACTTTCAATATACATTGAAAATTGAATAAAATCGATATAAATATCGTTCACGTCAAAATGGCGTCAATCTAATCCACACGGCTTCATATATTTCTATCTTCAAATATTCTATTTCAAATATTTCTTTTTCAAATATTTCTATTTCAAAACTGGAATGAGGCCCAATCAATTACCATATAATGTTAATTATATGGATTTTCTACAACACATGTATAAAATAACAACGATAAATAATCAACCATCATCTAGAGTGCGTTCTACACTGTATAAGCATCAAATATAAATATTTAACGCTTATAACAGCCTGTCAATCAGTCGATCGACATACATCTAATCATTGGGACTAGTGTATGTCATATATCATCCCAATACCCGTGTGGGGTTTTCAAACAGTCTAACACAGATTTTATTTGTGCATTTGGGCGATGTGTAAAATTTATCGTCCCAATCAATATCAGTCATATGTGTGTATATAAACAAATCATTCGATTTGTTTATATTAATCTATTTCATTTCATATACACGTTAAAAATTCTATTTTTAACTATAAAAATATTTTTAACTATATAAATATTTTATTTCATTTCACATCACATCCCACAATCAACTACACATCAAAATCAAACAAACAAGCATACAAGCCGTCCATGGTCTGTGGACGACGGGTGTCGGGTGCTACTAAACATCGTCTGCATCCTAGTATATATTTTTAACTAGAAAAAGAAAATTAAAGGTGAGAAGTTCTCACCAAAGCTATACCAAATCCACGACACTTCATATGCAGGAAATCTTCACCTTTTCGTCTTTTGTCACTTTCGTTGCCCGTATTCACTACATATATAAAAATCACATTTATATATCCTTTCTACTTCACGATAAAATATAGTTCAGATTTTTATTTCTCTTTCATGCATATAAAAATCGCCTCTTTTATACAACCAAAATCGTGTCTTTATATTTTTAAAAATCACGTCTTTTATATATCAAAAAACCTAATCTTTACTCCAATAAAATTTATTTCTTTATTCCACTATCTTTAAACAAAAATCATATTTCTATCCTGCCTACTATATAAAAATTATATTTTTAACCTTTCTATATTATAAAACTTATATTTTTAACCTTTCTATATTATAAAAATTATATTTTTATCCTTTCTTCATGACAAAAATCCGATCTTTTTATAATATAAAAATCAATTCTTTTCCACATTAAAAATCAATTCTTTTAATCATAAAAATAATAACTTTTTAGTATTAAAAATCATCACCTTTATATTGTTAAAAACCAAAGTTTTCCTACATTAAAAATCTGAATTTAATTCACTTCCCATTGGCTATAAAAATACCTGAATAAAAGAAAAATATAAAATAAAATAAAGGAAATACTTACAGGTTTTCTAGCGAGGGGGAGTACTGTTCGTCGGCGGCAGCAGGGCGGAGGGAGGTTGCGATGGGGGCGTTGGCGGTGGGGTTCCGTTCTGGTGGCGCGGCGCGTTGATTTAGGCGGGGCTAGGGTTTTTTTCTTTTTGCAATTTAGACGAGGGGGGAGGCGGTGAAGCATCTGAGGAAGGGGGAGGGGGTCTGACGTGGGTGGAGGCGCCGGCGTAGAGCACGACGGAGGAGGCGGTGGGGGAAATGAGGGGGGGCGATGGGAAAAAATGAATCGTTTATTTATTTATTTCTGAAGTCAACGGTTTGAAAGGAGAGAGGGAGAGGTATGGGGAGGGGTTTTATATTAATATATATATATATATATATATATATATATATTTAATAATATTTTAATTCATCACTTTATAGTTTAACACCACAAACTCCGATCGAATCCCAACGACTGTCGCCCCTAGCTAATTACCCCCATTTCGAACACAATGTGATATGCCACATAGGCCAATTCGATCGTTTCGGTCAGCATTCGTCAAAATCAAAATATAACTCTATATATTGAATTTGAACGTGCATTTCAATTTACCGGGGTCACATACTAACCTGAAAAATTCCAGAAAAATATTTTCTAGCTTCGTATTGATGATACGGTCCTAACAAAACTAGTTTCGTCAAATTCCGAGACCGTTTGAAAAATGGCCATTTTCTAGTCGATCGAAATTAACTAAAATTGTTAAAACACGTTTTCCTTTGCCACTCTCACATATTGATTCGAAAAATTATGAAAATTGGAATCTAGCAATAGCTTTACATACCGGATCCAACAAAAGTGGTTTCGTCGTAAACCGAGGTCGTTTGCAAAATTTCCATTTTTAAGGGCCGGAATTCCATAGCGACTATTCAGAATTTTCAATTGGACATATCTTTTGATTCCCGCTATGAAATTTTGATTTTTCGGATTCGTTGGAAAGATATTCTCAATTAGATTCTATTATTTTTGGTTTCACTAAAATACGGTTTATTTTGAATCCTGTACATTCATTTGAATTTTGAAATCGAATTATCGAACTACCACGCCATTTTCAATTCCTTATATATAAATATAAATAAATATTTATATTCTAACGACGATCTATATAAATATATACGTTTGATTTCTATTCAAAATAAATTTCTCATCGATATTATTTAAAATAATTCATTTTAAATATTCAAAATTCATTAAAATTGCCAAAATAAAAATTTTAAATTGGCCCAGATTTCCGGGTTATTACACTTACCCAGAGTTTAGGTTAAAACAATAAATTCCAGATCAGTCATGGGACTGGTATGAGAACTCAAAACATTTATTAATTTGATTTTAAAGTTAGGTAAATCAAGGGACCACGCCGTATTACACGGAATGAGTTGAACCCCAAGAATACCAAAAATAAACAGCGCAATGCTTTTTGGAAAAATGAAGCTATTATAAGACTCAGGTCCCATCACACAATGCAACGCAAGCCAAAGTATAGAGTTTTACCTTATAATAGCCAAATATGCTTGATATGCAAAATTTCTCTTTCAATATTACTATAAGTGCATAGTGTAGAAATCAGTTTCGAAAGTAAATGTATTAATCATAAACGGCATGAGTGCCCCATCCCACTATGTCGCCGTATATAGGTATACAATCAAAACCGCAAAGCTTGTATTGGAAAGTTGAATTTCCATCATGATGGCTCCTGATTCGAAAGATCTATCGCGTAGTGCAATACTCCATAGCTTACGTCCCAGCTAGAGAAATCACCGTAATGCACATCCGCACTTTTGGGAAATCAAGTATCATCGCGGCTTACGTTCCAGCGAGAGAAAACACCGCTTAATCTATCCTTATATATGGGAATCGGGGGAAAATGGCCCTATCCCTAATCACAAGGTGTGGAGCGACCACACCCAGCATAACTCGGCCGACCAAATCCATATATATATATATATATATATATATATATATATATATATATATATATAAGTATATTGGTCAAACCTACTAATCAAACAAATCGTTCGCCATCATACCGGAGTGTGAGGCTCGCAAGGTAACGCTACACAAAGCTACGCTAATTAAAGCTATGCTTTGATCATCATCCACAAAGCTCTGTTTTTCAACAAAAGCCTTAATCCATGCATCATAGCATGCCATATTGTCAATCCATACCATACCATTGATTTCTGCCAATATATATAACCTCTGAGCACATACGTCTCAGAGAAGGGTGTTAAGCAAGAGAATAAATTCTTCGCCACCAACAGATATATATATATATAGTAGAGATCAATGAATACAGCATAAAGGAATACAACGTCAGACATACCATCCATTTACAAGTCCGTTCTGGGTCTGAACGAAACCGGAGGCACCTTATTCCTCGTCCCGTATGTCCAACACGGAAGAGAGGCCCTCGCATATCCGAACAATCAACAAGTATGTCTGTATGGTTACCACTGTAGCCCCTTCAAGGTAGCTACTCTAATCATGGGCATCAGTAGCAATTCATCCATTCGATGTGAAGATCGTCGGTCTTGCGCCGTCTTCAATCTCTTCGACTGTTAGTCGTCGTATCAATTATTCAGAATGGGTTAAACCCGGTCTTTCCGAATAATTGGCGTACTTTATAAACAAGTGCTATAAAAACACATCCTACGCCTCATTCCAATTCAGAATATTCTTTTAGTAAAATATTCACATTCTGAGGGAAAGGTTCCTATTAATTTTATCAAAGATAAATTCTTTTAAATTTTCTTTTTAATCTCAAAAATCATTACTTAATGATTATTCAAGCTTAAGAATTTAGCCTTATCTTTAACTGGGTTAAAGAACTAATGTCTTTTAAAAACATTGTTCACGATAAACCCAAATCTTCTTCCATTAACTATGGAATCTTCACGGAAATCATAACGGTGTATAATCGATATAAATTCCCATATCAAACTAATAATATAAATGGAATAGCGGCAATGCCTTTTAAATTCCATATATAGTATCAGTCTTCATTCACAGGAGCTCATCTCGATTATTACCAAATCGAATTCAATTCAATTCCAATTTAATATATTAAATTGGAAAACTTTATTTTGGAAAATTACCATTAAATCTTAATAAAAGATTTATAAATTCCAAATTATTTCTTCATTATTAATTGGGTTAAACAACAATGTTATTTAAAACACCATTCACGATAAACCCAAAAATCCAATTCTTTTATCCAATTCCAATTAAATATTAATTAATTGGTAAAAACTTCCTAAATCTTAAATAAAAGATTTATTCTTTTCTAAATTGGGTTTAAGAGCAGTGTTATTAAAGACACCGTCCACGACAAACCCAAAATCCTTTTTGACATTAAATATAAGGTTCTGAATAGAAATTATATCAGCTTATATTCAATATCAAATTCTGAAACCAACAAATATCGTATTGGGAATAACGATATGTATATATCTTTCAAATTCCCATAACAATATCCATATAATCACGAAATCCAATATCAAAGTATTCCAAAGATTATTTCCATTCAAATCCATTCCAATTTATTCTTTAGAAAATTCTGGTTAATTCAAAAACCATTTTCAAAGCCAATTTATTTATTTCTGAAAATAATTAAATTATTATTCTAGTTAATGACTAGTACACTAAACAGTTCATTTCGATAAAAATATATTTTTATCTTTATAAAATTGAAATTTTTCATCAAAAATATTTCCAAACCATTTATTATGATTTTACATAATTTTTCCCTATTTTTAATAATTTTATTATCGCCCGTACAGTCGGTTCCCAACAACGGCCACCGAGCTGCATCCATAGCAACCTTTTCTGAAATTGATTTGGACATATCTCCAAATCTTACTGTTAGATTTCAAATATTTATATTCATTGGAAAGATCTTTTCGATACGAACCCAACGGTTCCGTTTTTAGGAGAATCCGACGGTCGGATCTCCTGTTATGTTTATTTGAAGTTAATGGTCGAAATTCGCGAACGCTCGCTGTGCTGCGCGTTCTATTCAGGCCATTATATATATATATATATATATATATATATATATATATATATATATATATATATTTCATCAATTTCCTTTAAAACATGTTTATAAATTTGTCTTAAAATGATTCTAACCTCATTTTCAATTTTAAAGCAAAACTGAATATCCTATATTTTTATCATATTAAAATAGTAATATTTCCAAAATAATAGATTTTGAAATCACTTCTTTTTATATTCATTTTAAAATGAAATAAATCGATCGATAAACCCATTTGGGTTAAAAATGGCGTTTCCACTTATTTCGGCTTCACATTTTTCTTCTTCATTGCATATAATTTAAAATATTTATTATTTTAAAAGATTCTTTATTTTAAAAGGTTCTTTATTTTAAAATATTCTTTATATAAAGATGTTCTTTATATTAAACTATTGTTTTATTAAAAATATTCTGAATCGGAACGCAACTCAATCAATTACCATATAAATTTGGTCATATGGATTTCATACATTGCATATGTATATAACAATAATGATAAATAATCATTAAACAATCCATTCACATCCAGAGTGAAATTTATAACTGTGTGAGCATTAAAATAAATAAATAACGCTCATCACAGATTGTCAATCCATCGATTGACAATTTATTAAATATTGGGACTAGTGTATGTCAAATATCGTCCCAATACGCGTGTGGGGTTTTCAAACAACAACAATCTAAATAAATAAATCGTTGGATAATGAATTTTACCGATTATAATTCGGTTTGAATTATATTCTATTTAACAAAATTTCACGGTGTAAATTATAAATAAATATTTATAATTTAATTTCAACTACCATATTAATATTAACATTATAATGACAATGTTTAATTTAACACAAATCATATTTTTATTTCAACACTACATTCTCTAACAAGATGACTTTTTTTTTACATGACATTTCTAATAAAAGGACATTTCTATTTTAACAGGACATTTCCAATAAAATGACATCTCTATTTCATGCAACATTTACTAACAAAATGATAAAAATAAAAAGACATGTCCATATACATGTTTTCAAATTCAAGTGACAAAATAAAAAGATAATTTTGTCAACATGTTTGTTTTATAGTTCTAGTGACAAAATAAAAAGATACTTTTGTTAACATACATATTTCCTAGTTCTAATGGCAAAATAAAAAGACAGTTTTGTCATATGTACATGTTTATAATTTTGGTGACAAAATAAAAGATAATTTTTGTTTTGTCGACAATTCTAATTCAACAAAACCAATAAAAGTGATGTTTTTGTTTTTACATTTCTAATTCAATAAAATGACAATTTTATATCGTCAATTCTAATTTCAACGAAGTGGAAATTTTATTTTGTCAATTCCAATTTCAACGAAAATGATAATTTTATTTACATACATTTTCCTATGTATTCTAATGACATATAAAAGAATATTTTATTTGTTTACATTTTTATAACAAAAATGATTATTTTGATTCTAATGTTACATTTTATAACAAAGATGTTATTCTTTCTAATGCAACATTTTATGCTAAAAGTGTTATTTCTTATGAATGCAACATTTTATACAAAAAATGTTATTCTAAATAAATGACATTTTTAAATGCACATGACAATTTTATTCTAACATGTTATTATTCTAAATAAAAGACAATTTTACTTGACATGTTATTATTCTAAATAAAAGACAAATTTATTTTGTTGATTCTAATTTTAACAAAAATGACAATTTTATATTGTCCATTCTATTTTCAACAAAAGTAAAATTCTATATTGTTTATTCTAATTTAAACAAAAAGGACCATTCTATATTGTCTATTCTAATTTCAACAAAAATGTATGTTTTATTTCAACTCCTTTATTTCAACAAATATGATAATTTTGGTTTCAACTCTTTTATTTCAACAAATATGATACATCCAATCCACATATCAACATAACAGTATTATCAACCCAATCAAATCACGCATATAACAAATTGAACTTAACAGCTGATTTTACATCTAACACGATCATAAATCAATAAATTTTAATCATTAAAAATAAAAAATTCTCACAGTGGTTTGGATTTTCCCCCAAAAATTTCTGGTCGATCTAAATCCTATTGTCTGTTCCACGATGTAGTATTTTCCGTCATGATTCCAACGCAATGAAAATCGCTGAATTTCGTTTCTGTATGAAGAAGTTATGCTGTTTTAAAGATTTAACCACTTAAATTAAATTAACTAAGTAAATTGATTTCACTAATTAATCTTAACCGTTCATTCATAGATCCCAAGGCCACTGTTTCTTCCTCGTCATTCCCAGGACCGTGAAATGGAACCCAATGCACCGGAATTTGATCATTTTGTTAGTAAATCTGTATTGATTTATGATCGTGTTAGATGTAAAATTCCTGCTCCACGCTCTTCTAGTATATCTGTAAATTCCTGGCTACTTGACTGCCCGTACAAAATTAGGCACCCAAGAGTTTAGGGAAAACAAAACAAATAAACTCCGGGTCAGTCATGGGACTGGTATGAGTAAAACAGTTTAAACAGGTATATGAACAAGTAAACGATATCTCATAAGACCACGCCGCAGAACGGAACGGGTTTTTCCCTTATGAGAATCCAAAATATCTTTATATCAAAAACCTTTTGATATTATAATAATGTCTATGTACAAATAGATATCAACTAGCAGAAACGCTTTCATCTCACGTTCTACATATATAGTATACAATCAAAATCGCAAGCACGTATTGGATAATGGATTTCCAACTATGACAAGGTATGGAACCACCTTCCGATCAGTGTACTCTAGGAACGATACACTGGAGTTCAACAAGAACATCTTGCAACTCAGCCACACATGACCGACCACTCATTTCACTTGAGTGTATCGAATGTACATCACCAACGGTTGGGATCAGCAACCGTTCCCGTATATATATGGGACAGCATTGATAGATTAAAGGAGCAAATGAATATTCTCTAGATAGGTGATTATACACCCTACTTCGGTGCGACCGACTTAGCCATGATGCCTGCCCGATTTCTGTCATTTACCGGTTGATGAGGCTAGAAGCTACGCTTTATCATCACATCAGATTCACTTCGAATGCCACATTGTCAGATCCATCGAAAATCACTAATTGGCGTCTACAACCCTACATTACGTGTCAGCTAAAAGAAGTTTCCTTCTCCGCTTCCACTCTTGGTACGGTTGAAGAAATCAATGTACGTGATCGTCTGGAAATACTCTGTCAGACATCCATCTTCATTCACTTAGAAATGTCACATCGTCATACCCGCCAAATCACAAATTGACTTATCCAAAAATAACACGGGTATACAGCTAAGAGAAACGAATTCCTCCGCCACCAAACGTGAATACGTTTGAACAGATCAACTTACGCGATTTATTAGATATACTCTGTCAGACCTTCGTCCATACAAGTTGTAACACCCCGTGTATTCTATAACAGTGAAATTCACAAATTAAAGCATAACTAATTTCAAATCTAAGAATTAAGGGAAACGGGATATGCCATTGTGTTCGTCTCGGAAAAATACGCGAAATAGAGTCCGAGTTTTCGAAAAACGGAGTCCGTATGAAGAAGATATGGCCTCCGGAAGTTTCAGAATTTAGGTTAAAATTCAAACAGACGAAAACAGCTCAGAAAAACAAGTTTAAAATTCAAAACCAGGCCCAATTGGCCAGGGCGGGAAAATTCCCGCCTAAGTCACCCAGGTCGACTTGGCAGTCGACCTGGGCTAGCCAGGTCGACAGGGCTATCGACCTGGGTGTCGACTGGGCTGTCGACCTGGCCTTAGAGCCAGGTCGAACCCAGCCCATCCTGGCTGGCCAGGTCTGTGTTTAGTCGATTTTCTGAGCCTTGCCTTGTCACTAGGGCTAGGTGTCAGCTCCTGGTTGGTCTCTCCTTCAAACGAACGGCTATCATTGAACCAAGCTTCATCGACGGTCTAAATCAACTCACAAACTCTATAAAAAGGACCTAAGTCTAACCCTAATTCACACAAACTAAAATGGAGCTGAGACCGTCATGTTGCTGAGGAGATACTAAAGATAGCCGTCGGAAATTGAGAGGCAATTAGGAGAATAAACAAAAGCTTAAAGCAACGTCAAATCAATCAAAGCAACGCCTACAACAAAGGATAGCATCTCCAAATTCAGAATTCAGATTTCTGAATTGAAGATTCGTCATACGCTGTAAGTAGAGTGCTATTCCGATATGAATTAAATAATTGTGTTGATTTGTGTAAAGAAAGAAATGGAATTGTGGCGATAATAATTTATATTTGTATGATGCTTTGATGCTAAACGATTTGGGAATATTGTGGTATACGATTGGATATTCGCAAGAACGTGATTTGCGAAATGGAATTGTGGCGATAATAATCTATATTTGTATGTTATTTTGATTCTAACGATTTGGCAATACGATGGTGTACGATTGGATTCATACAAGTATATGATTTATGTTGACAACCACATGTTGTGGAAATTTAATCCAAGCATATGATTCATATTGAAAACTACATGTTTGTGGTAGTTATTTACAACACCCATTTGATAATTGCAAGCATATGATTCATGTTAACAACTATATGTTGTAATAATTTATTTAAGATTCATGCAAGTATATGATTCATGTTAACAACTATATGTTATGATATTCTAATTGGAATTCACGCAAGTATATGATTCGTTATTATGCTAATATGATGAACATACTTTTATGACCACTTTTAGTGTGTAATTGAATCGACTAAGTATTATGATTCATATGAAGTTATGTTGGAATTGGCATCATAGTTCAAGTATAAAAATCATATTTTTGTGATAGTGACAAAAGCACGCATCTTTGTAAGTTTGTATTAATTTTATGAACATGACTAAACTATGTTCGTTATTATGCCCAATCGAAAAACATGTTTTTAGGCTCATGTTGTTATCATAAGTTACATTAGAATTACATTCCTCTTGCAAGTTTACATAGATAAAATAAAAACCATGATGTAAGTTTAGATATGTTTATGCTATAATTCTATGAATAGAATGAAAACCATAATTCATATAAGAATTAGGTTGGGATAATTTTAGTTGAACTATACTTTTGTATTAGTGACAAAAGTAAGCACCTTTTTGTTAACATGTAGTGATTTTATGAACACGATTAGTTTATGCCTAAATAAAAATATAGGCTTATATTTCTAGTCAAGACCCTGTGCCAATAATAATGATATCTAATTTAGTTAGATTCTTAATTTCAAGTTTACAAGGTTAGTTGAACCTATGATTCATGTTTAAGTTTATGCCATTATCATATGACTAGAATAATTCATGTTTAAGTACTGCTTATGCCATCATCATATGAATAAAATAATTCATGTTTAAGTATTGTCTATGCATTAACCCTATGAATAGAATGATTTATGTTTAAGTATTGTTTATGCTACAGTTATATGGATAAAATGATTCATGTTATGCCATGATTGTATGATGTTACAATTGCAAGTTCACATGTGCCTATTTTATGTTAATTGAATCGTTCGTTACAAGTTCATGCATTCACACTCCCCTTTTTCATGTTACCTTATAAACACCGTGTTATAAGCCTCCCCTTTTCATTTGGCTAAATTGGGTTTAAGTATTAAACCCAACACACCTTACGTTGGAGCGAACGTATAATACGGGGTAATGACGTTTGGGCTAAAATATAGAACATATATGCTGGCCTGTTTGACGCACGCCAATAACTTTGAAAAACAATTAAGTGGCATAAATAAATCTTAATCAATAAAGATGAATTTGAATAATGGGCCGCAAATATTTGCATATAAAAAGAAAAGAGACAAAATATGTAAATGTAGAAAATACGATGTGTTTAACCCGAGGTTGGATTGAGTTGTGATGTAAACCTGCCCGGAACCGCCCGGCTGTCCAGTAGTCACAACAATACCTATCCAATGTGGGTGGTTAAACATGGAGCCCAATAAGGACCCGAGGTTAGACTGAGTTGTGGCGTAAGACTGCCCGGACCCAACCGGCAACAGGCAGCCACAACAATACCTGTCTAATGTGAGAGGTCAAGGCTTTAATAAGACAATTAAGGCTGAGTCAGGATTGATAGGATTAAGTAAATTATATTAATACTTAATCAAAATGGAACATGCTAAACTAAACAGACTGATTGGAGGGTTAGGTTTATAAAACACTTAACCAACTTAGCATGATGGCTAGAAATAGAAAACCTAGTAGCGGAGGACCCTTTTCGCAGTAACCCTACAAGGTATCATGATACCCTGAAACTAGGCAGGGTGGGGCACGATTACTGGGTTGATTGTAAGAGGTCAAATCGACGGCGGTGGTGCAGTAGTGTAGGTTCTAACGGGCTGCGGGCGTGCACACACTCCGGCGCAGAAAAATAAGGCACTGGGCACCAGTAGCATACTTGTGCATTCTAGGATTGTGTCGGGCCGCCACCGTGGGACTTGATACACCCCATGGTGGGACCAGCACAGGTAACTACAACATCGGGGGCCGTAAGACACATGTAACTATGCGAGTAGGAGCCGATCATCATAAAATGGATCACTTCACCCTGATTATGGGGTGCCTATTGGGAACTAGTTTATACGGGTACAGAGATTAATATGGGGTACAATAGTATATTCGATCCTAGACAACTTAACTAAGTATATGGTGCTTTCCCATTTCTAGTTTATACTTATCATACCCAGTTCTTTATTCATAGACTGAATAGTCCTAGACTTACTCAGGCTTTATGTCTGACTCTACTTTTCTTTCGTCTTCTTTTCTTCCGTTCCCCCCCCCCCCACCCCAGGTCCACAGGGAGGGAATACCGCAGCTTGACCAGCCTTCATATCCAGCTTGAAGAGAAAGAATGTATTTCTTGGATCTTTTCGTTTTGGACTATGGCTTTGGACAGCAACTATGGGACTTTTGCAGTTTATTTATGTTTTCTTTATGCTTCTTTAAATAATGTAATCAAGACAGTTATGAAGATGTTATGTTTTTGGAAGTATTGTAAGACAATTATGGTATGGTTGTTGTAACACGTATTTTTAATGAAATAAAAGTTGTTGTTTTTCCGCTGTTCAAAAATATGTGTTCTTATATCTGTCTTGTATATCTGTGACTTATACATATAAACCTCCACCAAAATTAGGGCATTCCCTTTGAGAGTGACCCTAACGGAGGTGGGGTGTTTCACTTGGTATCAGAGCATAGGTTTACCAGATAAGATAAAAAGTTTTGAAAATTTATTTTCAAAAAGGAAATTTAAAGAAGCATTTTTAAAAGAAAAATATTATTTTATTTTAAAAAGGCAAAGTCCCCCCCCCCCCCAAAGCCATAAGTACTATCTCTTACCCTTCGTTTTGAATCTATCCTTTCTGTTTCAGCATGTCTGGAGACCTTACTCCCCAGCTGCTGACGCTTTCACTCCTCCTCCTCCACGTGAACCAGCAAGCGGAAGAGTCCCAGAGTAGGGAGACGAATAATAGTCAAACAAGAAAGGATCGTAACAGTAATAATAAGAAACGAGAAAAAAGGAAATGCAATTTTTGTGGTATGGAAGGGCACATAGCCAAGGATTGTAGAAAAAGGAAAAGAAAGTAAGGAGAATGTTTTCATTGTGGGGAGACTGGACACATCAGCAAAGACTGCCCTGAGAAGACAGACTTTAAGAAGGACGGGAAAGACAACAAGTCCCGAGAGAAGAGGAAGTGTAAATTCTGTGGCAAAGTGGGGCACTTAGTGAAAAATTGCTGAAAAAAGAAGGCCAAGATGAATGGTGGGTGCTTTTCTTGCAGTGAAACAGGCCACATGGCTAGGGACTGCCCAAAGATACGAGGTATAAATACTTCTGTAGAAAGTGTAGTTTATCTTTATGATCACCCCGTTCGCACTTTATTTGATTCTGGCGCATCACACTCCTTTATCTCGTCTGCTTTAGTAGAATCTCTGCACCTAAAAACTAGTATGGTAGAGGACCCCTTAATTGTTTCAAACCCAATTGGGGGCCCAGCTCATTTGTTTATGATCTGTTTGGGATTGAAAATTTCTATTCTAAGTATAGAATTTCAATGTAGTGCCTTTCTTTTGGGCTTTTCGGGATATGGTTTGATTTTGGGCATGGATTGGCTATCCAGCAATGGGGCCATCCTTGATTGTGAGAAAAGGGTTGTCAGGCTCCTAACCCAGCTCAGTAACACTTTGGAAATTTCTTGTAATCCCTCGTATGCGGTTATGCTTAGTTATCTTGAATCGCTAGATGCCTCCGTTGAAAAATTTGCAATTAGTAAGAGTGGTCCGGGAATATCCGGATGTCTTCGAAGAGGTGAAGGGCTTGCCTCCGAAGCAGGAGATAGACTTCCGCATATACCTTATAGATAATGCAAAGCCCGTTGCATTGCCCGTTAGACACATGGCTCCACGGGAAAGGGAAGAGCTCAGTAAACAGATTAAAGAGCTTCTAGAGAAGGGGTTCATTAGAAGGAGCATTTCAGAATGAGGCGCTCCAGTAGTGCTCGCCACTAAGGCAGAAGGTTCATTTCGCTTATGCATGAGTCGTAAAGAATCACCTTAGTAGTTCATTTGGCAACATAGTTGACATTTGTTTATTTTCAAGAGATAATTCATCTATGTGGAATACCTTCTAGGAAGTGAACAAGATCCAAGATTCACTAGTGAATTTTGGAGAGCTTGCATGGAACCATGAGTACGCAGTTATGCTTGAGCCAAGTATACTAGAAGGAGAATAAGTGAAAGTGGAACGAGAGGCAACAGTGAAATAGGTTCCAACTCATATTTTGGAAACAAGAATTAAGAAGCTACGAAATTGTGAAGTTAAAGACGGACAAAGCATAATGGAGTTAAGCTCAAGAAATGCGACTTAGAAGATTGAAGACTAGATTTGTGCATCATATCTCTTCTTAAGAGTATATCCTTGATCCCTGTCTTCCTGTAGAGCTTACTTGCATGCTATCTTTTCCGTATATCCTCTCGGTCCCGTTCTCAATCCAATTTCTGTTGCAAACCCCATAGGGAGTATGACTCATCTGTTAGTAAAACATGTTGGGGCTTGAGGGTGTTCGTTGGATTGACCAAACTTTTTGGGTTTTATAGGATACAGGTTGGTCTTAGGGAGGTACTTCCTTGTGACCTAAAAGGAGTCCATCATGCTTAGTTTCCTAGAATCATATATAGTGGTTGGGTTGAGTAATTCTTTGGGTGTCAGTCTGATGTTGATTTCGGTCTTCGGGGCTGATGCTTAGAGAATTCTTCTCCTAGTCAATATATATATGGCATAGATTTCCAGTTTTGACATTGCCTAATGGGCACAAAGTCTTTACTTACTTCTATCATTCGACTATACCTTTAGATAGAAACAATTGGGTGTAAACATGTGTTTGAGACATGTTATGATTGATGGTTGCAAGTGGTTGCAAGTGATTGCTAGTGGTTGCTCGTGGTTGCATATACACACACAATCTAGGTTTTAGATCGGCTCAGTCACTTCATATTGCATGTGCATATATGTTTGCATTCGTATATGGTTGAACTTTAATGTGTTGTCATATGGATGTTGCATTTATATGAATGATTGTGCACTCATGTAGAATCATGAATAGGAAAATTTGCATACATAATGGATTCATGGCACTTACATAATTCGCATTAAGGAGGTCAACTGAATCAGTAGACCGCCTGATTTTGCATTAGATAAGTACACGTACACACACACACTTCGCATATGATCATGAAGCATTAGAAGTCTTTTAAGGATAATGGATGCTCGTGTTTGATGGATGAGTAGATGGATGATTGGATGTTAGGATATACATTCCTCCTAACTTGAAGATTTCGGGGACGAAATCCTTTTAAGTGGGGGAGAATGTAACACCCCGTGTATTCTATAACAGTGAAATTCACAAATTAAAGCATAACTAATTTCAAATCAAAGAATTAAGGGAAACGGGATACGCCATTGTGTTCGTCTCGGAAAAATACACGAAATAGAGTCCGAGTTTTCGAAAAACGGAGTCCGTATGAAGAAGATATGGCCTCCGGAAGTTTCAGAATTCAGGTTAAAATTCAAACAGACGAAAACAGCTCAGAAAAACAAGTTTAAAATTCAAAACCGGGCCCAATTGGCCAGGGCGGGAAAATTCCCGCCTAAGGCACCCAGGTCGACTTGGCAGTCGACCTGGGCTAGCCAGGTCGACAGGGCTGTCGACCTGGGTGTCGACTGGGCTGTCGACCTGGCCTCAGAGCCAGGTTGAACCCAGCCCATCCTGGCTGGCCAGGTCTGTGTTTAGTCGATTTTCTGAGCCTTGTCATTAGGGCTAGGTGTCATCTCCTGGTTGGTCTCTCCTTCAAACGAACGGCTATCATTGAACCAAGCTTCATCGACGGTCTAAATCAACTCACAAACTCTATAAAAAGGACCTAAGTCTAACCCTAATTCACACAAACTAAAATGGAGCTGAGACCGTCATGTTGCTGAGGAGAGACTAAAGATAGCCGTCGGAAATTGAGAGGCAATTAGGAGAATAAACAAAAGCTTAAAGCAACGTCAAATCAATCAAAGCAACGCCTACAACAAAGGATAGCATCTCCAAATTCAGAATTCAGATTTCTGAATTGAAGATTCGTCATACGCTGTAAGTAGAGTGCTATTCCGATATGAATTAAATAATTGTGTTGATTTGTGTAAAGAAAGAAATGGAATTGTGGCGATAATAATTTATATTTGTATGATGCTTTGATGCTAAACGATTTGGGAATATTGTGGTATACGATTGGATATTCGCAAGAACGTGATTTGCGAAATGGAATTGTGGCGATAATAATCTATATTTGTATGTTATTTTGATTCTAACAATTTGGCAATACGATGGTGTACGATTGGATTCATACAAGTATATGATTTATGTTGACAACCACATGTTGTGGAAATTTAATCCAAGCATATGATTCATATTGAAAACTACATGTTTGTGGTAGTTATTTACAACACCCATTTGATAATTGCAAGCATATGATTCATGTTAACAACTATATGTTGTAATAATTTATTTAAGATTCATGCAAGTATATGATTCATGTTAACAACTATATGTTATGATATTCTAATTGGAATTCACGCAAGTATATGATTCGTTATTATGCTAATATGATGAACATACTTTTATGACCACTTTTAGTGTGTAATTGAAGCGACTAAGTATTATGATTCATATGAAGTTATGTTGGAATTGGCATCATAGTTCAAGTATAAAAATCATATTTTTGTGATAGTGACAAAAGCACGCATCTTTGTAAGTTTGTATTAATTTTATGAACATGACTAAACTATGTTCGTTATTATGCCCAATCGAAAAACATGTTTTTAGGCTCATGTTGTTATCATAAGTTACATTAGAATTACATTCCTCTTGCAAGTTTACATAGATAAAATAAAAACCATGATGTAAGTTTAGATATGTTTATGCTATAATTCTATGAATAGAATGAAAACCATAATTCATATAAGAATTAGGTTGGGATAATTTTAGTTGAACTATACTTTTGTATTAGTGACAAAAGTAAGCACCTTTTTGTTAACATGTAGTGATTTTATGAACACGATTAGTTTATGCCTAAATAAAAATATAGGCTTATATTTCTAGTCAAGACCCTGTGCCAATAATAATGATATCTAATTTAGTTAGATTCTTAATTTCAAGTTTACAAGGTTAGTTGAACCTACGATTCATGTTTAAGTTTATGCCATTATCATATGACTAGAATAATTCATGTTTAAGTACTGCTTATGCCATCATCATATGAATAAAATAATTCATGTTTAAGTATTGTCTATGCATTAACCATATGAATAGAATGATTTATGTTTAAGTATTGTTTATGCTACGGTTATATGGATAAAATGATTCATGTTATGCCATGATTGTATGATGTTACAATTGCAAGTTCACATGTGCCTATTTTATGTTAATTGAATCGTTCGTTACAAGTTCATGCATTCACACTCCCCTTTTTCATGTTACCTTATAAACACCGTGTTATAAGCCTCCCCTTTTCATTTGGCTAAATTGGGTTTAAGTATTAAACCCAACACACCTTACGTTGGAGCGAACGTATAATACGGGGTAATGACGTTTGGGCTAAAATATAGAACATATGTGTTGGCCTGTTTGACGCACGTCAATAACTTTGAAAAACAATTAAGTGGCATAAATAAATCTTAATCAATAAAGATGAATTTGAATAATGGGCCGCAAATATTTGCATATAAAAAGAAAAGAGACAAAATATGTAAATGTAGAAAATACGATGTGTTTAACCTGAGGTTGGATTGAGTTGTGATGTAAACCTGCCCGGAACCGCCCGGCTGTCCAGTAGTCACAACAATACCTATCCAATGTGGGTGGTTAAACATGGAGCCTAATAAGGACCCGAGGTTAGACTGAGTTGTGGCGTAAGACTGCCCGGACCCAACCGGCAACAGGCAGCCACAACAATACCTGTCTAATGTGAGAGGTCAAGGCTTTAATAAGACAATTAAGGCTGAGTCGGGATTGATAGGATTAAGTAAATTATATTAATACTTAATCAAAATGGAACATGCTAAACTAAACAGACTGATTGGAGGGTTAGGTTTATAAAACACTTAACCAACTTAGCATGATGGCTAGAAATAGAAAACCTAGTAGCGGAGGACCCTTTTCGCAGTAACCCTACAAGGTATCATGATACCCTGAAACTAGGCAGGGTGGGGCACGATTACAGGGCTGATTGTAAGAGGTCAAATCGACGGCGGTGGTGCAGCAGTGTAGGTTCTAACGGGGTGCGGGCGTGCACACACTCCGGCGCAGAAAAATAAGGCACTGGGCACCAGTAGCATACCTGTGCATTCTAGGATTGTGTCGGGCCGCCACCATGGGACTTGATACACCCCATGGTGGGACCAGCATAGGTAACTACAACATCGGGGCCGTAAGACACATGTAACTATGCGAGTAGGAGCCGATCATCATAAAATGGATCACTTCACCCTGATTATGGGGTGCCTGTTGGGAACTAGTTTATACAGGTACAGAGATTAATATGGGGTACGATAGTATATTCGACCCTAGACAACTTAACTAAGTATATGGTGCTTTCCCATTTCTAGTTTATACTTATCATACCCAGTTCTTTATTCATAGACTGAATAGTCCTAGACTTACTCAGGCTTTATGTCTGACTCTACTTTTCTTTCGTCTTCTTTTCTTTCGTTCCCCCCCCCCCCCCCAGGTCCAAAGGGAGGGAATACTGCAACTTGACCAGCCTTCATATCCAGCTTGAAGAGAAAGAATGTATTGCTTGGATCTTTTCGTTTTGGACTATGGCTTTGGACAGCAACTATGGGACTTTTGCAGTTTATTTATGTTTTCTTTATGCTTCTTTAAATAATGTAATCAAGACAGTTATGAAGATGTTATGTTTTTGGAAGTATTGTAAGACAATTATGGTATGGTTGTTGTAACAGGTATTTTTAATGAAATAAAAGTTGTTGTTTTTCCGCTGTTCAAAAATATGTGTTCTTATATCTGTCTTGTATATCTGTGACTTATAAACCTCCACCAAAATTAGGGCATTCCCTTTGAGAGTGACCCTAAAGGAGGTGGGGTGTTTCACAAGTTGTCCTGGGACTCGACAAACCGAAGGCACTATTCAGTACATCCATCTTAGTCACTGTTATCTAAGACTTATACAACAGCGCTTGCATTTTACTCCGTCTTCAATTATCTTTGGCATAAATGATTCGCAACGCTTATGCCAATACAGAGTGGTTCTTTGGATAATAATCCAACCGGTCTCTCCATATTAACAACGTTAAAATGGTCAAAACTTCGATAGTCTGTGAGTTAACTATCAAAGAAAAACAAGTGTGCAAACAATGATATTATTTCCAGATGGAAATTATATCGAACAAACATCATTTAACATTAATCTCTTTAGTTCATTTATTTACTTATCTCCTGTTTCCCTATATTCTAAATTCTTATTTTCTTTTATCAGAAAACATTTCTGATTCTCGTTTGGAAAACATTTCCAAAACTCCTTTACGATCAAACCTTACCATTTCTTAGTTAAGAAGGAAGTCACTCAAGTTGGGGTATAATTACCTCTCAGACCTTAACTGAACAACGTTATAACTTCAAAAAGTTCAAAGTTTATCTTTTAATCTTTAACAACTTCTTTACGCCTTTCTCGGATCCAATTTTACTAATCTACTTCTATATTTAAAGCATTGGTTATAACGATAACGTTATAATCCCTACTTTCGAATTATCTAACTTTAATTATAACTTCTATTCTTATTAGTGAATAATTAACCTAACACTTATTTATTTATAAATAAATAAATCTCTATTTAAACACTGGAAAGTATAAGTACTTTCCCGAATTCGATATAATCGAATTTGCCAATTAACTATCTTCGAGAAATCTCTATTTGATTAACTCTTCTTCGAATAACCTATATTCGACTAACTCCTTCTCGAATAAACGATATTCGATAATCTCTCTTCGAATAACTAATATTCGATGACTCTTCCTTTTCAAATATCTCATATTTGAAAATCTCACTTCGATTAAACTACAATCGATAACTCCCTTCGATGAAACTAACATCGATAACTCCTTTCGATGAAACTAACATCGATAACTCCTTTCGATGAAACTAACATCGATAACTCCTTTCGATGAAACTAACATCGGTAACTCCTTTCGATGAAACTAACAACGATAACTCCTTTCGATGAAACTAACATCGATTTATTTAACTCGACGAACTTAACTTGACTAACTTAACTTGACTCGACTAACTCGACTTACTTGGTTCGACCAATTCGATTCGATTAACTAGGCTCGACTAACTTGGTCGAACCACCCGATCAACTCAACTTATTTAACTTAACTTATTTCTCAACTCGATTAACTCCTATCGAATAACTAATATTAGATTAAACTCCATTCGCTTGACTCTAGATCGCAGCGATCACAATGGTTACGCCTGACTCCCTCAGGAAACATCCGACCGCCGTAGGCTATTTTGTAACAACCCGTAAAATGCGAGCCAGTTTGAAAATTTTAAATTGGCAATTTTAGCGGATTTTGAATATTTAAAATGAATTATTTTAAATAATATCGACGAGAAATTTATTTTGAATAGAATTCGAACGTATATATTTATTCGCGTCGTCGTTAGAATATAAATATTTATATATAATTATAAAAGGAATTGAAAATGGCGCGGTAGTTCGAAAATTCGATTTCTAATTTCAAATGAATATACAGAATTCAATATAAGTCAGAATTGAACGAAACAAGAAATATTTGAATCTGTATAACTATATCTTTGGAACGAAGTTAACAAACTGAGATTTCACTTTATAAATGATGAGATACGTCCAGTTGAAAATTAGAAATAGTCGCTGTGGAATTTATATATATTTTAATATAATATATAGCCCTTAAAAATAGCCATTTTGCAAACGACCTCGGATTTCGACGAAACCAGTTTTGTTGGGTCCGCAGTGTCAAATTATTGCTAGATTCCAAATTTCATAATTTTTCGAATCGATATGTGAGCGTGGCAAAGGAAAACGCGTTTGACCAGTTTCAGTTGATTTTAATCGACTGGAAATTGGCCATTTTTCAAACGGTCTCAGAATTCGACGAAACTAGTTTTGTTAGGACCGTATCGTCAATACGAAGCTAGAAAATATTTTTCAGGAATTTTTAAAGTTCGTATGTGACCCCGGTAATTTGAAATGTACGTTTAAAATTCAATATAAGGATTTAAAATGTAATTTCAACGGAAACTGATTGTAACGATCAAACCAGCTTACGACACATATCCCATTGTGCTCGGAATGGGGGTAAAACGCTATGGACGACGGGCGGTGGGCCTCGTTTCGAGGCCATATGTAAAAGTCAACTTATTTGCGAAATTTAATAATTAAATTAAAAAAAAAAAAAAAATCTTCCCTTAACTACCAGGCCCCCCCCCCCGACTAAAATCATAAATCAGAAGGAAAAAAAAAAAAAAAAAAAAAGCCCAGATCTCGAGCCTGCGCCGCCTCCCTCCCCGCCACCTCGCGCGCCCCCAGCGGCGCCGCAGCCTCCACCGCGAGACCCCCCCCTCCCCTTCTCCTTCTCCTCCCTTCTCCCTCCACCCACCGAACTCGAGCAAAACCCGAACCCCAACCCACCGCGCCACCC
Organism: Allium sativum; assembly: GCA_030737875.1. Taxonomy (NCBI): domain Eukaryota; kingdom Viridiplantae; phylum Streptophyta; class Magnoliopsida; order Asparagales; family Amaryllidaceae; genus Allium; species Allium sativum. The sequence goes on from CM060920.1 coordinate 737,037,383, forward strand.
ACTTCCAGCGCCGCCACCGTTGAAGCCACCGCCCCTGTCTGGCGCCACCGTTCCTTCACTGCGAAGCCCCCCTCTCGACTGTAAGTATTTTATCGTATTTTGTTTTATTTTAATTTTAATTCGTTAAACTAATTTCGATTTTAAGATAATAAAAAACTGATTTATAAAAGAAGATAAAAAAAACAGATTTTTGAAAAGATAATAAAAACTGATTTATAAAAGAAGATAAAAAAAACAGATTTTTAAAAAGAAAAAATTGGATTTTTTTTTAAAAGAAAAAGAACTGATTTTTAAAAAAAGAAAAAGATTAGATTTTTATGATTATAAAAAAAAAATGTGGTTTTTTATATAGGAAGTGGCGAAGTAATAATAAGATCTTTGTTATAAAAAGGTCGATATAAAAGTATAATGTTTTTATGATGAAGAAGCGAATATAAAAATAGGATTTTTATATATTGAACTTTGAACTAAAAATAGGATTTTTATATATTGAACTTTGAACTAAAAATAGGATTTTTATATATTGAACTTTGAACTAAAAATAGGATTTTTATATATTGAACTTTGAACTAAAAATTCGATTTTTATTTATTGAACTTCGAACTAAAAATTCGATTTTTATATATTGAACTTCGAACTAAAAATTCGATTTTTATTTATTGAACTTCGAACTAAAAATTCGATTTTTATTTATTGAACTTCGAACTAAAAATTCGATTTTTATTTATTGAACTTCGAACTAAAAATTCGATTTTTATTTATTGAACTTCGAACTAAAAATTCGATTTTTATATATTGAACTTCGAACTGAAAATTCGATTTTTATATATTGAACTTCGAACTAAAAATTCGATTTTTATATATTGAACTTTGAACTAAAAATTCGATTTTTATATATTGAACTTTGAAATAAAAATTCGATTTTTATATATATAGTGACTACGGGCAACGAAGATGACGAAGATGCGAAAACAATGAAGACTTCTGCAAAAGAAGAGCCGTGGAGCTAGGATAGCTATATGTGAGAATTTCTCACCTTTCTATTTCTTTTCTAGTTATATATATATACTAGGATGCAGACGGTGCTTAGTAGCACCCGACACAACCGTCCACAGACCATGGACTTGTTTGTTTGACTGTTTGGTGATTGATTGCGATATTGGTTTGAATGTGGTTTGTGGTGTGAAAAATCGAATCGATAAATTGGTTAGGATTAGACGTGCGCCGTTATAAGGCGTAGGAGTAAGGCTAGGTTAGACCCTTACTCCAAATTTTGTGGTTTGCAAAATGAAATTGATTTGATTGATGAGTGAATGGCGTGGGCCTTCACTAGACCGGGGATAAGGCTAGGCCTTGTCCCGTTTCTAGTATCGTGCCGTTATGCCGCCGAAATTTTCTAAAATAAGTCAGAAAAATAAAAATAGCATTTTATTTAACGAATGAACTGAATAGAAATTGATATGTTAAAATAAAATGTGTTATCGTTAAAAATATAATTTTTAACGTGAATGTGAATAAATAAATATTCATTTACAAACCAGACGGTTTGTTTATGTACACCTATTTGAATGACGTTGATTGGGTCGATAAATTTTACACATCGCCTAACTGCACAAATAAAATATGTGTTTGATTGTTTGAAACCCCACACGGGTGTTAGGATGAAATTTGAAGTTCACTCATCCTGATTGATTAAATATGTCGATCGATTGATTGACAAGCTGCTATAAGCGTTAAATGTCTATATTTGATGCTTATACAGTGTAGTGCACTTTGGTTGATGGTTGATTATTCATCGTTGTTGATATATACATGTGTTGTAGAAAATCCATATAATTAACATTATATGGTAATTGATTGGGCCTCATTCCAGTTTCGAAAAAAAAAAGAAATATTTGAAATAGAAATATTTGAAATAGAAATATTTGAAATAGAATATTTGAAAATAGAAATATGTGAAGCCGTGAGGATTAGATTGACGCCATTTTGACGTGAACGATATTTATATCGATTTTATTCATTTTAAAATGAATATTGAAAAACGATTTCGAAATGAATATTGAAAAACGATTTCGAAATGAATATTGAAAAACGATTTCGAAATGAATTGAATTGAAAACGATTTCGAAATGAATTGAATTGAAAACGATTTCGAAATGAATTGAATTGAAAACGATTTCGAAATGAATTGAATTGAAAACGATTTCGAAATGAATTGAATTGAAAACGATTTCGAAATGAATTGAATTGAAAACGATTTCGAAATGAATTGAATTGAAAACGATTTCGAAATGAATTGAATTGAAAACGATTTCGAAATGAATTGAATTGAAAACGATTTCGAAATGAATTGAATTGAAAACGATTTCGAAATGAATTGAATTGAAAACGATTTCGAAATGAATTGAATTGAAAACGATTTCGAAATGAATTGAATTGAAAACGATTTCGAAATGAATTGAATTGAAAACGATTTCGAATTGAATTGAAAGCGAAGTGAAATAAATTCAAATTGAATAGAAATGGATTTTAAAACGAATTTATAAAGAAGAATTCAATTTTGATTTGAATTGAAATGGAAGTTGAAAATGTTTTTGAAACGAATTCAAAACTATTTATATAATTCGTTTTAAATAGAAATCGACGAAGTATATATTATATATATTATATATATAATATAATGGCCTGAATAGAGCGCGCCGCGCCGCCGCAGTTCGCGAATTTCGACCATTTATTTCAAACGGACATTACGGGAGATCCGACCGTCGGATTCTCCTAAAACCGGAACCGTTGGGTTCGTATCGAAAAGAGCTTTCTAACGAATATTAGAAATTTGAAATCTAACGGTTGGATTTGGAATTATGTCCAAATCAAATTTGAAAAAGGTCGCTGTAAGTGCAGTTCGATGGCCATTGATGGAAATCGACTGTACGAGCCTTGATAAAATTATTAAAAATAGTAATAATTTGTGTAAAATCATAAGAAATGATTTAGAAAGAATTGGGATGAAAAACTCCATATTTGAAAGGATAAAAATAGATTTTTATCAAAATGAACTAGTTTTGAACTAGAATTATAATTCTATTTATTTTTAAATAAATAAATTGAATTTGAAATGGTTTTGAAAATAACCAAAATTTCCAATGATTGCATTGGAGTGGATTTGAATCGAAATTGTCTTCGGAATATTTCGATGTTGGGATTCGTGATTATACAGATGTTGATATGGAAATTTGAAAGATATATATTTATATCGTTATTTCCAATACGACATTTGTTAGTCGTAGAATTCGATATTGAATATAAGCCGATATATTTTCTATTCAGAGCCTTGTATTGAATATCGAATGTGATTTGGGTTTGTCGTGAATGGTGTCTTCACTAACACTGTTCTTGAACCCAGTTGAGAAAAGATTAAATCTTTTTATTTAGATTTAATGAAGTGTACCAATTAAATAATATTTAATTGGAATTGAATTGATATTGATTTTTGGGTTTATCGAAAACAGTGTTTTAGATAACACTTGTTCTTTAACCCGATAATTAATGAATGTGATTTGGGTTTGTCGTGAATGGTGTCTTCACTAACACTGTTCTTGAACCCAGTTGAGAAAAGATTAAATCTTTTTATTTAGATTTAATGAAGTGTACCAATTAAATGATATTTAATTGGAATTGAATTGATATTGATTTTTGGGTTTATCGTGAACAGTGTTTTAAATAACACTCGTTCTTTAACCCGATAATTAATGGAATGATTTTTGGGTTTATCGTGAACAGTGTTTTTAAATAACACTCGTTCTTTAACCCGATAATTAATGGAATGTGACTTTGGGTTTATCGCGAACCGTGTTTTTAGATGACACTGATTCTTTAACCCAGTCACAGATTAAAACTAAGTGGAGTTTTAATGAATCTTTAATTAGATTGAAAAGATCGAGAATGGAGTATCACCAGTTTTGCTCCAGGCGATAGTTAAATCTTTAATTAGATTTGAATGTAAAATTTAGAAACTAACTGTCGGTTGGCCAAGCAGAATGGTTTTCTGGGTATTGATCTGATGTTGGTTTCGGCCTTCGGGGTTAATATTTGGGGAATTATTCTCTTGATTAATTTACGGTTAGTGACTAATGAATTGGAATGAGGCGTATGTTGTGTTTGTGTAACACTTATTTAAAATATACGCAAGTTATTCGGAAAGACCGGGTTCATCCCATTCTGAATAACTGATACGACGATAAGTCGAAGATGAAGACGATGGTAGAAGACCGGAGGTCTTCACGTCGTTTGGGTGATAACTGATGATCTTGATTGGGCTGTACACCCAAGAAGATGGAAACAGTTAGTGATCGTCCAGACGTACTTGGAGATCGATGGATATGCGGGGTACTAGGTGCCTCCGGTTTCGTTCAGACCCAGAACGGACTTGCAAATGGACTGTGTGTCTGACATCGGATTTCATTCTGTGTGACTGATATCGGTTGCATAGGATGGTTTGCCTGTGTGGCATGCTAAGATGCAAATGATCAAGGCTTCTGTTGAAAAGCAAAGTCTTGTGGTGATGATCAAAGCACGGCCTTTGTGGCGTAGCTTTGTGTAACGTTTACCTCGCGTGTTTCACACCAGGTATGAACCAAAAACGGGAGACGGACGTCAGGGAGGGCATGCGTTTCTTTCTAGCTAGAAGTGGCGTCAGTGGTTTTACACGCCCTGACGAGTTTGACTTATGTGGTTGTTGCTGTTGCGAGGCGCCTCGGTTATATCGGTTTCGGCCGAATGCATTCTGGTCGGCTGACGGACCAGACTTACACCCCATAGGGTGGGGAGACGTAGTGTTCAGGCATAATAATCCACTCCGTGTGGACCGGCCCTGAGGATCCAAGGGGCAGTTGCGGCTGTTCCTGAGGGGCGGGCTAGAGCGTCTCGAATCGGTTGAGGACTATCTTTTGCCTCGGTTCATAGACGGAAATCCAATTTCCAAATACGTGACTTTGCGGTTTTAGTTGTAAACCTATATATGGCGACATAGTGGCATGGGACGCTCATGTCGCCTATGATTGATACTTATGATTTGAAGTTGTTTTATACACTATGCACTTATAAGAGTATCAAATGATTTGTTTTAAACGTATCCAGCATTCTTTGGCTGTTATAAGGGAAAACCCTATCCCCCGGCTTGCGTTTGCATTGTGTGATAGGACCTGGGTCTTATAACAGCTTCATTTTTCTTTATTTAGCATTGCGCTGTTTGTTTTATGCACTGGTATTCTTGGGAGGAAACCCGTTCCGTGTTATACGGCGTGGTCCCTTGATTTACCTAATGATTTAAAATAAAGATTAATAACTGTTTTAGTTCTCACACCAGTCACATGACTGACCTGGAGTTTATTGTTTTAACCTAAACTCTGGGTGCCCTTATTTTGACACGGGCAGCTAGTAGTTTTGGTTTTGCAGATTTATATTCACAGGATCCTGGTTTACAGCTGGAACGATATCCGGAAAGCTTTGTATCCGTATATCTCATTCTAGTTGTGTATTGTATTATTTTCCGCTGCTATGTATTTAAATGTAATTTAAATCTCTGATATTTCTGTGTAATATTCTTTTATACTCTGTATATTCTTGTAATCTGATGCATTGTTGTAATATACAATGAAATGTTCTTCTGTATGCGTTCTGTTGTGGTTTGTTCTCGAACTATCCGACGCTTTCCTTTACGGGGAAGTTACGGGTCTTCACAGTTGGTATCAGAGCTTTGGTTTACAAAGCAGAGAACAAGACACATTAGAACCGTACGAAAGAATTCATCAGATATTGGATTAGTAATATCCAATTAGAATGACTCGTTAGAGATGGGATTAGTAGTATCCTAGAACGAGTGTGAAGAGTATATTTTTCAAATGAAAACAATTTTTGTTTAGAAAATTTAAATCAATTATTCGTATTTGATTAATTTATATTGATTTGGACAATCCAGTATATATAGATTTTGCGTATACGTCTGATCCGCGTATATTCGAAGTTTTAATATACCGGGTAGATATAGAACCGCACTCTAGTAGCCCGACAATGTTCTGATGGTGGTTCGAAACATCATCAGCATTTATTTTCGAGTGACGAAGGTGTGATTTCTATATATTTCCATTAGACTGGTGTGAGAACCAAAACTAATATAGTTAGAATACATTGTTGTGAATTGGCATCAAAACATGATTTTTGTATATGTATCAAAATTATGAATTTGAAACGTTAAATTCACTAATTGATTGATGTTTGAGTTGTTTGTTTAAATTGTTTGATAATTTTGAACTATTATGCCTAATTGAATCAAATATTGAATTGTATTGAAAATTGGTCGCATCTGCTTGCATATACATGTATATCATTGAACAGGTCATAGCAAGGAGGCTAGAGCAGAGAATAAAATTTGTTTGCCCGACAAATAGGTACATGTTTACTACATAATTTACTGTTTTGTTTGGGTGATGATGATTTTATGAGCCTATTGGCTAGCCGCTTGGCTTTTCCTTTTTCTTTTTGAGATCTGAAGGACCGGGAACGCTATTTGCAATTTCCCGATGCTCCCATTGCAGGGGAGGTTATGGCGAAATTTTTCGAAAATTTAGGGTGTTAGCCAAATTTTTGAATTTTTGAAAATTCTCAGAAACTGAAAAGTTGGAGAATGGAAGCCAAATCGAATGTAGAGCTGAATAATCAAACCACTTTCGACTTTGTTCCTTTTCGGGGACGAAAAGTTTTAAGTGGGGGAGATTGTAACAACCCGTAAAATGCGAGCCAGTTTGAAAATTTTAAATTGGCAATTTTAGCGGATTTTGAATATTTAAAATGAATTATTTTAAATAATATCGACGAGAAATTTATTTTGAATAGAATTCGAACGTATATATTTATTCGCGTCGTCGTTAGAATATAAATATTTATATATAATTATAAAAGGAATTGAAAATGGCGCGGTAGTTCGAAAATTCGATTTCTAATTTCAAATGAATATACAGAATTCAATATAAGTCAGAATTGAACGAAACAAGAAATATTTGAATCTGTATAACTATATCTTTGGAACGAAGTTAACAAACTGAGATTTCACTTTATAAATGATGAGATACGTCCAGTTGAAAATTAGAAATAGTCGCTGTGGAATTTATATATATTTTAATATAATATATAGCCCTTAAAAATAGCCATTTTGCAAACGACCTCGGATTTCGACGAAACCAGTTTTGTTGGGTCCGCAGTGTCAAATTATTGCTAGATTCCAAATTTCATAATTTTTCGAATCGATATGTGAGCGTGGCAAAGGAAAACGCGTTTGACCAGTTTCAGTTGATTTTAATCGACTGGAAATTGGCCATTTTTCAAACGGTCTCAGAATTCGACGAAACTAGTTTTGTTAGGACCGTATCGTCAATACGAAGCTAGAAAATATTTTTCAGGAATTTTTAAAGTTCGTATGTGACCCCGGTAATTTGAAATGTACGTTTAAAATTCAATATAAGGATTTAAAATGTAATTTCAACGGAAACTGATTGTAACGATCAAACCAGCTTACGACACATATCCCATTGTGCTCGGAATGGGGGTAAAACGCTATGGACGACGGGCGGTGGGCCTCGTTTCGAGGCCATATGTAAAAGTCAACTTATTTGCGAAATTTAATAATTAAATTAAAAAAAAAAAAAAAATCTTCCCTTAACTACCAGGCCCCCCCCCCCCGACTAAAATCATAAATCAGAAGGAAAAAAAAAAAAAAAAAAAAAGCCCAGATCTCGAGCCTGCGCCGCCTCCCTCCCCGCCACCTCGCGCGCCCCCAGCGGCGCCGCAGCCTCCACCGCGAGACCCCCCCCTCCCCTTCTCCTTCTCCTCCCTTCTCCCTCCACCCACCGAACTCGAGCAAAACCCGAACCCCAACCCACCGCGCCACCCACTTCCAGCGCCGCCACCGTTGAAGCCACCGCCCCTGTCTGGCGCCACCGTTCCTTCACTGCGAAGCCCCCCTCTCGACTGTAAGTATTTTATCGTATTTTGTTTTATTTTAATTTTAATTCGTTAAACTAATTTCGATTTTAAGATAATAAAAAACTGATTTATAAAAGAAGATAAAAAAAACAGATTTTTGAAAAGATAATAAAAACTGATTTATAAAAGAAGATAAAAAAAACAGATTTTTAAAAAGAAAAAATTGGATTTTTTTTTAAAAGAAAAAGAACTGATTTTTAAAAAAAGAAAAAGATTAGATTTTTATGATTATAAAAAAAAAATGTGGTTTTTTATATAGGAAGTGGCGAAGTAATAATAAGATCTTTGTTATAAAAAGGTCGATATAAAAGTATAATGTTTTTATGATGAAGAAGCGAATATAAAAATAGGATTTTTATATATTGAACTTTGAACTAAAAATAGGATTTTTATATATTGAACTTTGAACTAAAAATAGGATTTTTATATATTGAACTTTGAACTAAAAATAGGATTTTTATATATTGAACTTTGAACTAAAAATTCGATTTTTATTTATTGAACTTCGAACTAAAAATTCGATTTTTATATATTGAACTTCGAACTAAAAATTCGATTTTTATTTATTGAACTTCGAACTAAAAATTCGATTTTTATTTATTGAACTTCGAACTAAAAATTCGATTTTTATTTATTGAACTTCGAACTAAAAATTCGATTTTTATTTATTGAACTTCGAACTAAAAATTCGATTTTTATATATTGAACTTCGAACTGAAAATTCGATTTTTATATATTGAACTTCGAACTAAAAATTCGATTTTTATATATTGAACTTTGAACTAAAAATTCGATTTTTATATATTGAACTTTGAAATAAAAATTCGATTTTTATATATATAGTGACTACGGGCAACGAAGATGACGAAGATGCGAAAACAATGAAGACTTCTGCAAAAGAAGAGCCGTGGAGCTAGGATAGCTATATGTGAGAATTTCTCACCTTTCTATTTCTTTTCTAGTTATATATATATACTAGGATGCAGACGGTGCTTAGTAGCACCCGACACAACCGTCCACAGACCATGGACTTGTTTGTTTGACTGTTTGGTGATTGATTGCGATATTGGTTTGAATGTGGTTTGTGGTGTGAAAAATCGAATCGATAAATTGGTTAGGATTAGACGTGCGCCGTTATAAGGCGTAGGAGTAAGGCTAGGTTAGACCCTTACTCCAAATTTTGTGGTTTGCAAAATGAAATTGATTTGATTGATGAGTGAATGGCGTGGGCCTTCACTAGACCGGGGATAAGGCTAGGCCTTGTCCCGTTTCTAGTATCGTGCCGTTATGCCGCCGAAATTTTCTAAAATAAGTCAGAAAAATAAAAATAGCATTTTATTTAACGAATGAACTGAATAGAAATTGATATGTTAAAATAAAATGTGTTATCGTTAAAAATATAATTTTTAACGTGAATGTGAATAAATAAATATTCATTTACAAACCAGACGGTTTGTTTATGTACACCTATTTGAATGACGTTGATTGGGTCGATAAATTTTACACATCGCCTAACTGCACAAATAAAATATGTGTTTGATTGTTTGAAACCCCACACGGGTGTTAGGATGAAATTTGAAGTTCACTCATCCTGATTGATTAAATATGTCGATCGATTGATTGACAAGCTGCTATAAGCGTTAAATGTCTATATTTGATGCTTATACAGTGTAGTGCACTTTGGTTGATGGTTGATTATTCATCGTTGTTGATATATACATGTGTTGTAGAAAATCCATATAATTAACATTATATGGTAATTGATTGGGCCTCATTCCAGTTTCGAAAAAAAAAAGAAATATTTGAAATAGAAATATTTGAAATAGAAATATTTGAAATAGAATATTTGAAAATAGAAATATGTGAAGCCGTGAGGATTAGATTGACGCCATTTTGACGTGAACGATATTTATATCGATTTTATTCATTTTAAAATGAATATTGAAAAACGATTTCGAAATGAATATTGAAAAACGATTTCGAAATGAATATTGAAAAACGATTTCGAAATGAATTGAATTGAAAACGATTTCGAAATGAATTGAATTGAAAACGATTTCGAAATGAATTGAATTGAAAACGATTTCGAAATGAATTGAATTGAAAACGATTTCGAAATGAATTGAATTGAAAACGATTTCGAAATGAATTGAATTGAAAACGATTTCGAAATGAATTGAATTGAAAACGATTTCGAAATGAATTGAATTGAAAACGATTTCGAAATGAATTGAATTGAAAACGATTTCGAAATGAATTGAATTGAAAACGATTTCGAAATGAATTGAATTGAAAACGATTTCGAAATGAATTGAATTGAAAACGATTTCGAAATGAATTGAATTGAAAACGATTTCGAAATGAATTGAATTGAAAACGATTTCGAATTGAATTGAAAGCGAAGTGAAATAAATTCAAATTGAATAGAAATGGATTTTAAAACGAATTTATAAAGAAGAATTCAATTTTGATTTGAATTGAAATGGAAGTTGAAAATGTTTTTGAAACGAATTCAAAACTATTTATATAATTCGTTTTAAATAGAAATCGACGAAGTATATATTATATATATTATATATATAATATAATGGCCTGAATAGAGCGCGCCGCGCCGCCGCAGTTCGCGAATTTCGACCATTTATTTCAAACGGACATTACGGGAGATCCGACCGTCGGATTCTCCTAAAACCGGAACCGTTGGGTTCGTATCGAAAAGAGCTTTCTAACGAATATTAGAAATTTGAAATCTAACGGTTGGATTTGGAATTATGTCCAAATCAAATTTGAAAAAGGTCGCTGTAAGTGCAGTTCGATGGCCATTGATGGAAATCGACTGTACGAGCCTTGATAAAATTATTAAAAATAGTAATAATTTGTGTAAAATCATAAGAAATGATTTAGAAAGAATTGGGATGAAAAACTCCATATTTGAAAGGATAAAAATAGATTTTTATCAAAATGAACTAGTTTTGAACTAGAATTATAATTCTATTTATTTTTAAATAAATAAATTGAATTTGAAATGGTTTTGAAAATAACCAAAATTTCCAATGATTGCATTGGAGTGGATTTGAATCGAAATTGTCTTCGGAATATTTCGATGTTGGGATTCGTGATTATACAGATGTTGATATGGAAATTTGAAAGATATATATTTATATCGTTATTTCCAATACGACATTTGTTAGTCGTAGAATTCGATATTGAATATAAGCCGATATATTTTCTATTCAGAGCCTTGTATTGAATATCGAATGTGATTTGGGTTTGTCGTGAATGGTGTCTTCACTAACACTGTTCTTGAACCCAGTTGAGAAAAGATTAAATCTTTTTATTTAGATTTAATGAAGTGTACCAATTAAATAATATTTAATTGGAATTGAATTGATATTGATTTTTGGGTTTATCGAAAACAGTGTTTTAGATAACACTTGTTCTTTAACCCGATAATTAATGAATGTGATTTGGGTTTGTCGTGAATGGTGTCTTCACTAACACTGTTCTTGAACCCAGTTGAGAAAAGATTAAATCTTTTTATTTAGATTTAATGAAGTGTACCAATTAAATGATATTTAATTGGAATTGAATTGATATTGATTTTTGGGTTTATCGTGAACAGTGTTTTAAATAACACTCGTTCTTTAACCCGATAATTAATGGAATGATTTTTGGGTTTATCGTGAACAGTGTTTTTAAATAACACTCGTTCTTTAACCCGATAATTAATGGAATGTGACTTTGGGTTTATCGCGAACCGTGTTTTTAGATGACACTGATTCTTTAACCCAGTCACAGATTAAAACTAAGTGGAGTTTTAATGAATCTTTAATTAGATTGAAAAGATCGAGAATGGAGTATCACCAGTTTTGCTCCAGGCGATAGTTAAATCTTTAATTAGATTTGAATGTAAAATTTAGAAACTAACTGTCGGTTGGCCAAGCAGAATGGTTTTCTGGGTATTGATCTGATGTTGGTTTCGGCCTTCGGGGTTAATATTTGGGGAATTATTCTCTTGATTAATTTACGGTTAGTGACTAATGAATTGGAATGAGGCGTATGTTGTGTTTGTGTAACACTTATTTAAAATATACGCAAGTTATTCGGAAAGACCGGGTTCATCCCATTCTGAATAACTGATACGACGATAAGTCGAAGATGAAGACGATGGTAGAAGACCGGAGGTCTTCACGTCGTTTGGGTGATAACTGATGATCTTGATTGGGCTGTACACCCAAGAAGATGGAAACAGTTAGTGATCGTCCAGACGTACTTGGAGATCGATGGATATGCGGGGTACTAGGTGCCTCCGGTTTCGTTCAGACCCAGAACGGACTTGCAAATGGACTGTGTGTCTGACATCGGATTTCATTCTGTGTGACTGATATCGGTTGCATAGGATGGTTTGCCTGTGTGGCATGCTAAGATGCAAATGATCAAGGCTTCTGTTGAAAAGCAAAGTCTTGTGGTGATGATCAAAGCACGGCCTTTGTGGCGTAGCTTTGTGTAACGTTTACCTCGCGTGTTTCACACCAGGTATGAACCAAAAACGGGAGACGGACGTCAGGGAGGGCATGCGTTTCTTTCTAGCTAGAAGTGGCGTCAGTGGTTTTACACGCCCTGACGAGTTTGACTTATGTGGTTGTTGCTGTTGCGAGGCGCCTCGGTTATATCGGTTTCGGCCGAATGCATTCTGGTCGGCTGACGGACCAGACTTACACCCCATAGGGTGGGGAGACGTAGTGTTCAGGCATAATAATCCACTCCGTGTGGACCGGCCCTGAGGATCCAAGGGGCAGTTGCGGCTGTTCCTGAGGGGCGGGCTAGAGCGTCTCGAATCGGTTGAGGACTATCTTTTGCCTCGGTTCATAGACGGAAATCCAATTTCCAAATACGTGACTTTGCGGTTTTAGTTGTAAACCTATATATGGCGACATAGTGGCATGGGACGCTCATGTCGCCTATGATTGATACTTATGATTTGAAGTTGTTTTATACACTATGCACTTATAAGAGTATCAAATGATTTGTTTTAAACGTATCCAGCATTCTTTGGCTGTTATAAGGGAAAACCCTATCCCCCGGCTTGCGTTTGCATTGTGTGATAGGACCTGGGTCTTATAACAGCTTCATTTTTCTTTATTTAGCATTGCGCTGTTTGTTTTATGCACTGGTATTCTTGGGAGGAAACCCGTTCCGTGTTATACGGCGTGGTCCCTTGATTTACCTAATGATTTAAAATAAAGATTAATAACTGTTTTAGTTCTCACACCAGTCACATGACTGACCTGGAGTTTATTGTTTTAACCTAAACTCTGGGTGCCCTTATTTTGACACGGGCAGCTAGTAGTTTTGGTTTTGCAGATTTATATTCACAGGATCCTGGTTTACAGCTGGAACGATATCCGGAAAGCTTTGTATCCGTATATCTCATTCTAGTTGTGTATTGTATTATTTTCCGCTGCTATGTATTTAAATGTAATTTAAATCTCTGATATTTCTGTGTAATATTCTTTTATACTCTGTATATTCTTGTAATCTGATGCATTGTTGTAATATACAATGAAATGTTCTTCTGTATGCGTTCTGTTGTGGTTTGTTCTCGAACTATCCGACGCTTTCCTTTACGGGGAAGTTACGGGTCTTCACATATTTACAGCCCTGCGAATTACGCTAGCAGTCGTACAAGGTGGAAACTTACCCTGAATACTATGTTTGACTAACTCTGTCTCAAATAACTATATTTGATTAACTCTAGTTCGTTTTAACTCTAATCGATTAACTCTAACTAATTAACTCCAACTGGTTAACTCTAACTGATTAACTCTAACTGGTTAACTCTATTTGACTAACTCGACTTGACTAACCCCTTTCGAATAACATATTCGATTAACTAACTTTCGAATACCATATTCGATTAACTAACTTCAAATACCATATTCGATTTCTCCTTTCGAATACCATATTTGATTAACTAACTTCGAATACCATATTCGATTAACTAACTTCGAATACCATATTCAATTAACTCCTTTCGAATACCATATTCGATTAACTTTATTCACTTTATAAAGATTTCCTTTTTAACAACGTTTTATTCATTTGAAAAGATTTACTTTTAAATAACGGTTCTACACTTTAAAAATGATTTCCTTTTTATAACGTTTCCTTTCAATTCTATTTGTAAATGGTTTACAAATATTTCCTTTTCAAATTTATTCTTCAAATATTCTAACTCCTTAAATTCTCTGAAAAATTCGCCATAACCTCCTTTGTAAAGGGAGCATCGGGAAAATCCCCAAACTTGCCACACAGGCCTTTCCATTCAAAAGAAATGTTTTGAATTTATTTTCCTTTTTAAAATATCTCCTATTTATAAATATCCCAATTTATAAATATTCCTTATTTATAAATATTTAAATTTATAAATATCTCTTATTTATAAATATTCCAATTTATAAATATTCTATTTTCAATATCACTTTGAAAATCCCCTTATCAACATTTTGGTATGTTATGGTATTCAATCATATCAAATCACGATGTTCAGTATCGTCCAAGCACATATAATTGCCCACAGATTTTATATCACATCATATAACAATATATATGAAAAACAATAAAATAACTGTTGAGGAATCCAGTTGGATTCCTCCAACCTGTTTCCCTGCATCCACAAATGTTACACAACATGATTGTCATCACTTTCAGTTCAATATGAATTATTCTGATAAACAGAATCAATATATAACTATCTAACTGTTTATATATTATATATATATTTATATATATATAATATTTTCAATTATTGACTAGCAGTTCAATCAATCAACCAACACACAGCAATCAACAGATGATTAACAGTTCAAAAAATACATTATAAAAATATAACTGTTCAGAGTTAGTGAGATTTACTCACTTTGGCAGTTCATCGTTAAAGAACGATAACCTGTTTATTTGATTTGAATCAAACAATTTATTTTTCCATAAATTCATACGAGTCCCAATCCACTTCTAGTCAGTTTCATTGTGAAGCTCTCGTCCATACTGTCCCAATGCAACTTGTTTCATGGAATTCTGATCACGTAGCACAAAGTTATTCAGATTACAAGCTTTTAACAAATTTAAATTAAATTAAACTAAAGCCCCTTTTTACATTTGGGCCCTTTCCACTATACCTTGGCCCAACTAGAAAACCCGTCCGCTTCTTTTCTCCTTCCTCCCTAATCACGCTGCTCCCTTCAACAGTTATTACAGAAATCAATCTGCCCCTTTCTCCTTTAACATAGCAAAACCTTCATCACTCAACACCTCACCAAAAATCCAAACAAATACAACCAATGTTCTCCTCTTGAAAATTCCATTCAACCTATACCAAAACAAACAAGTTCGATCATCACTCTCGAGTCGCGACATCCAGACCAATGCGGGATCCTGCAGTACAACCATCGACATCTTTCTACCCCAAAATTTACAAAAATCCACCACTCGGTTTATTTGTTCGCACGCACTTCACAAATAAACTCGAAATCAAGAACTAATGCTTGGTATAACATGCGATTCCGAACCCTAACCCAAAAACATCACGCTGTAAAACAGACGCGACCAAGAACACCATCGGTCCCTGAAAAACTTAGATGAGAACGAAGAGGAGGCTATGAGGATTTCAAAGAAACTTGTTTTGAGATTTATAAGATTTAGTTTGAGTTTTATTTTGATTTCTCTTTCTGCATTTGGTTTATTTAGAGGAGATGGGGATTTTCTTCCGTGTTCTTATCAGTGAGTATGTGGCTGAGAAGAGGGGCGGACGTGGCTCGTTTTTAGACCATGGAAATGAGTTTAGATATTTTGTATTTATTATTAAACTCATATTTAATGCAACCGTTGTTGGTTTATGTCCTTAAAATTTCCTACGACCACATACGATACCCAAAAATCATGAAACTGGACATGCGGCTATAGTTCGACATTACGGTCCCAAAGAAACTGGTTTTGTCGAATTCCGACTCCGTCTGCTCGCACAACGTATTTTTAACCGTCAGAACACTGACTGTATTTCACACTAAAAATCCGTACGTCCACCTACTAACTCTAAAAATCACGAAACTTGACATCTAGCAATAATTTGATGTTGCGGATCCAACAAAATTAGTTTCGTCGAAAACCGAGGTCGTTTGCAAAACTAGCTATTTTTAAAGCTCTAAATAGCCTATTTAAATATATAAATATATTTAATTAAAATTAAATTAAATATTAAAATTTTAATATTATCGTCTATATTCACAGAGGAATACCATACAGCTCAGAATAAATCCTATATGGATTTACAACTCGATATTACATCGTTAGAGTTATATCGATGTTCGATTTCTATTTAAATCCTTATATAAAATATAATTAAATTGTTATGGTCAGGGCGCTGCATTTCTGAGAATTTGATTTGGACGTAACTCAAAATGTACATGACGAAATCCCGATTTTTCTCTTCCACTAGAAAGATATACTTCACCATCTCCACACGTTTCTTGTTTCACAGAAATCCGATTTAAAATGAACCCTGTATATCCAGTTGAAGTTCAAATCGCCAAATAGCGAACTGTCGTGCCATTTCGAGCTCGTTTATAAATATATTATAAACTATACGTTCAACTGTCGTCGATTCAATATAATCGTTATAATATTTCGAATCGAAACTCCACCAAATCTCGTATGCTATTCAATTCACATGATATTGTGAATTTCACTATTTCCGACTATTTCGACATTATAATATATTATTATATTACAATTATTAATTAAATATTCAATATTATTTAATTAAACGATCATCAACTTCTCTAAATCACCAATTATATAATTAAATAAATTAGTTATATATCTCTAAAAATGCGGGTCATTACATTCTTCCCCACTTAAAATAATTTCGTCCTCGAAATTGCTAAGTTAGAGGACGACCCTATCTATTGGAATTCCTAAGATTTGTTTACCCCTTATTTCTGATTTCAACTGAACCAATTAATATCGACAAAAATATTTATTCATTCCGACTAACTAAAATTTTCAAAAATTCTGAAAATTTTCTAACACTTTAAACTTTCGAAAAATTTCGCCAGCACCTCCTTTGTACTGGTCAATAGCTCAAACTCCAACTCGCCTCTCTGGGCCTTCTTCAACCCAAAAGAAAATCAAAACGCCAAGCGGCTTGCCAATTCAGCTCATAAATCTCATGCTTATATCAAATATAAACTTGTACCTTTTTGTCGGGCATATTAACGTATCACTTCTACATGCTATCAACTCAGCATATACCAATGTTATCCCCCAATCAAATTTTGCACTATCTCCAACACAACCATTTGCTTTATATCCAAGCCAAATATCGTTTCAAACTCGAGTTTGATTCTCGATTTCAAACTCTTAAACCATCAGTACAAGACCATTTCAGATTATTCTCTTATCACCCAGTTTTTACTTAACTTAACAAGTTAAATTTTAATTCTAGAATTTCAACTCCTGGGTTTTTATTTCAAGTCAATTTGAAATCATAATACCAATTCAAAATCTTTGAATTTTCTAAACAACTTGTTTTCTCAAAACAATTCTAATCAAAATCCTTGGTAGTAATCCGTCACTTACACACTCGAAAATGAACACCGATGATGTCATGATCAACATCGGAATCTATTTTCCAGCTACCGAAGTGAGTTCAATACTATAGCACTTTCAAAATCCATTTTTTAAACATTTCCACCTTGAAATCAATTCCAAATATCCTTTTACAATGTTGTTAACAAATTTAAAATCTCCAGGATCTTAAAATTCACATATATTAAATCCAGATTCATTTACAAACGCTTTTCCCATTTATGGGATTTTAAATTCCAATTCTGATCTAAATTCAGATTTAATTCATATCAATTTCATATAATTTACTTATATGAATTCTGATTGGTTATATATAACCATTTCACATGTTATAATCTTACTCAATTATAATCACAACCTATATATGATAATATATCACATATCCATACTATGTCGGTCCATCGTATTCAAGTGTTTATAAACCCCTACCAATACAGCGGATCAAACTGATCGACCAGAATTCATAAACTACTCAACCAATGAATCTTCCCAATATAAAACCATTTTATATCAAATACAAATACGCACTCGTATATATACACTCAAACTCAATCTAGGGTATTACTAACCCTATCTCTACCGAGTCACGCCACAGAGCTAAAGTAAAACTTAACCTCGCTCTGATACCAACTGTAATGACCCGGATTTTCGGTAGGCTTTGCAACCGTCCCCATCCTCCAAAGCAGCAGGTAAAACCCACTGTGGCTTACACTGGTACCCCAATACCATATTTTACGGCCAGCCTTTCGACTTCACAACCAACCCTACCAAAGGGACATGTAGGAGTAAGAGTCTCCCGTTCGCCACCTAACGAAAAGCGAAAACCCCCTATCATGCGACACATGCCTAAGCACGCAACATGGACTGGTGTAAATAAAACAGTTTAAACAGGTATATGAACAAGTAAACGATATCTCATAAGACCACGCCACAGAACGGAACGGGTTTTTCCCTTATGAGAATCCAAAATATCTTTATATCAAAAACCTTTTGATATTATAATAATGTCTATGTACAAATAGATATCAACTAGCAGAAACGCTTTCATCTCACGTTTTGCATATATAGTATACAATCAAAATCGCAAGCACGTATTGGATAATGGATTTCCAACTATGACAAGGTATGGAACCACCTTCCGATCAGTGTACTCTAGGAACGATACACTGGAGTTCAACAAGAACATCTTGCAACTCAGCCACACATGACCGACCACTCATTTCACTTGAGTGTATCGAATGTACATCACCAACGGTTGGGATCAGCAACCGTTCCCGTATATATATGGGACAGCATTGATAGATTAAAGGAGCAAATGAATATTCTCTAGATAGGTGATTATACACCCTACTTCGGTGCGACCGACTTAGCTATGCTGCCTGCCCGATTTCTGTCATTTACCGGTTGATGAGGCTAGAAGCTACGCTTTATCATCACATCAGATTCACTTCGAATGCCACATTGTCAGATCCATCGAAAATCACTAATTGGCGTCTACAACCCTACATTACGTGTCAGCTAAAAGAAGTTTCCTTCTCCGCTTCCACTCTTGGTACGGTTGAAGAAATCAATGTATGTGATCGTCTAGAAATACTCTGTCAGACATCCATCTTCATTCACTTAGAAATGTCACATCGTTATACCCGCCAAATCACAAATTGACTTATCCAAAAATAACACGGGTATACAGCTAAGAGAAACGAATTCCTCCGCCACCAAACGTGAATACGTTTGAACAGATCAACTTACGCGATTTATTAGATATACTCTGTCAGACCTTCGTCCATACAAGTTGTCCTAGGACTGGACAAACCGAAGGCACTATTCAGTACATCCATCTTAGTCACTGTTATCTAAGACTTATACAACAGCCCTTGCATTTTACTCCGTCTTCAATTATCTTTGGCATAAATGATTCGCAACGCTTATGCCAATACAGAGTGGTTCTTTGGATAATAATCCAACCGGTCTCTCCATATTAACATCGTTAAAATGGTCAAAGCTTCGATAGTCTGTGAGTTAACTATCAAAGAAAAACAAGTGTGCAAACAACGATATTATTTCCAGATGGAAATTATATCGAACAAACATCATTTAACATTAATCTCTTTAGTTCATTTATTTACTTATCTCATGTTTCCCTATATTCTAAATTCTTATTTTCTTTTATCAGAAAACATTTCTGATTCTCATTTGGAAAACATTTCCAAAACTCCTTTACGATCAAACCTTACCATTTCTTAGTTAAGAAGGAAGTCACTCAAGTTGGGGTATAATTACCTCTCAGACCTTAACTGAACAACGTTATAACTTCAAAATTGTCAAAGTTTATCTTTTAATCTTTAACAACTTCTTTACGCCTTTCTCGGATCCAATTTTACTGATCTACTTCTATATTTAAAACATTGGTTATAACGATAACGTTATAATCCCTACTTTCGAATTATCTAACTTTAATTATAACTTCTATTCTTATTAGTGAATAATTAACCTAACACTTATTTATTTATAAATAAATAAATCTCTATTTAAACACTGTAAAGTATAAGTACTTTCCCGAATTCGATATAATCGAATTTGCCGATTAACTCTCTTCGAGAAATCTCTATTTGATTAACTCTTCTTCGAATAACCTATATTCGACTAACTCCTTCTCGAATAAAGGATATTCGATAATCTCTCTTCGAATAACTAATATTCGATGACTCTTCCTTTTCAAATATCTCATATTTGAAAATCTCACTTCGATTAAACTACAATCGATAACTCCCTTCGATGAAACTTACATCGATAACTCCTTTCGATGAAACTAACATCGATAACTCCTTTCGATGAAACTAGCATCGATAACTCCTTTCGATGAAACTAACATCGATAACTCCTTTCGATGAAACTAACATCGATAACTCCTTTCGATGAAACTAACATCGATTTATTTAACTCGACGAACTTAACTCGACTAACTTAACTTGACTCGACTAACTCGACTTACTTGGTTCGACCAATTCGATTCGATTAACTAGGCTCGACTAACTTGGTCGAACCACCCGATCAACTCAACTTATTTAACTTAACTTATTTCTCAACTCGATCAACTCGATTAACTCCTATCGAATAACTAATATTCGATTAAACTCCATTCGCTTGACTCTAGATCGCAGCGATCACAATGGTTACGCCTGACTCCCTCAGGAAACATCCGACTGCCGTAGGCTATTTACAGCCCTGCGAATTACGCTAGCAGTCGTACAAGATGGCAACTTACCCTGAATACTATGTTTGACTAACTCTATCTCAAATAACTATATTTGATTAACTCTAGTTCGTTTTAACTCTAATCGATTAACTCTAACTAATTAACTCCAACTGGTTAACTCTAACTGATTAACTCTAACTGGTTAACTCTATTTGACTAACTCGACTTGACAAACCCCTTTCGAATAACATATTCGATTAACTAACTTTCGAATACCATATTCGATTAACTAACTTTGAATACCATATTCGATTTCTCCTTTCGAATACCATATTCGATTAACTAACTTCGAATACCATATTCGATTAACTCCTTTCGAATACCATATTCGATTAACTTTATTCACTTTATAAATATTTCCTTTTTAACAACGTTTTATTCATTTGAAAAGATTTACTTTTAAATAACGGTTCTACACTTTAAAAATGATTTCCTTTTTATAACGTTTCCTTTCGATTCTATTTGTAAATGGTTTACAAATATTTCCTTTTCAAATTTATTCTTCAAATATTCTAACTCCTTAAATTCTCTGAAAAATTCGCCATAACCTCCTTTGTAAAGGGAGCATCGGGAAAATCCCCAAACTCGCCACACAGGCCTTTCCATTCAAAAGAAATGTTTTGAATTTATTTTCCTTTTTAAAATATCTCCTATTTATAAATATCCCAATTTATAAATATTCCTTATTTATAAATATTTAAATTTATAAATGTCTCTTATTTATAAATATTCCAATTTATAAATATTCTGTTTTCAATATCACTTTGAAAATCCCCTTATCAACATTTCGGTATGTTATGGTATTCAATCATATCAAATCACGATGTTCAATATCGTCCAAGCACATATAATTGCCCACAGATTTTATATCACATCATATAACAATATATATGAAAACAATAAAATAACTGTTGAGGAATCCAGTTGGATTCCTCCAACCTGTTTCCCTGCATCCACAAATGTTACACAACATGATTGTCATCACTTTCAGTTCAATATGAATTATTCTGATAAACAGAATCAATATATAACTATCTAACTGTTTATATATTATATATATATATATATAATATTTTCATTTACTGACTAGCAGTTCAATCAATCAACCAACACACAGCAATCAACAGATGATTAACAGTTCTAAAAATACATTATAAAAATATAACTGTTCAGAGTTAGTGAGATTTAATCACTTTGGCAGTTCATCGTTAAAGAACGATAAACTGTTTATTTGATTTGAATCAAACAATTTATTTTGCCATAAATTCATACGAGTCCCAATCCACTTCCAGTCAGCTTCATTGTGAAGCTCTCGTCCATACTGTCCCAACGCAACTTGTTTCATGGAATTCTGATCACAAAGTTATTCAGATTACAAGCTTTTAACAAATTTAAATTAAATTAAACTAAAGCCCCTTTTTACATTTGGGCCCTTTCCACTATACCTTGGCCCAACTAGAAAACCCGTCCGCTTCTTTTCTCCTTCCTCCCTAATCACGCTGCTCCCTTCAACAGCTATTAACAGAAATCAATCCGCCCCTTTCTCCTTTAACATAGCAAAACCTTCATCACTCAACACCTCACCAAAAATCCAAACAAATACAACCAATGTTCTCCTCTTGAAAATTCCATTCAACCTATACCAAAACAAACAAGTTCGATCATCACTCTCGAGTCGCGACATCCAGACCAATGCGGGATCCTCCAGTACAACCATCAACATCTTTCTACCCCAAAATTTACAAAAATCCACCACTCGGTTTATTTGTTCGCACGCACTTCACAAATAAACTCGAAATCAAGAACTAATGCTTGGTATGACATGCGATTCCGAACCCTAACCCAAAAACATCACGCTGTAAAACAGACGCGACCAAGAACACCATCGGTCCCTGAAAAACTTAGATGAGAACGAAGTGGAGGCTATGAGGATTTCAAAGAAACTTGCTTTGAGATTTATAAGATTTTAGTTTGAGTTTTATTTTGATTTCTCTTTCTGCGTTTGGTTTATTTAGAGGAGATGGGAATTTTCTTCCGTGTTCTTATCAGTGAGTATGTGGCTGAGAAGAGGGGCGGACGTGGCTCGTTTTTAGACCATGGAAATGAGTTTAGATATTTTGTATTTATTATTAAACTCATATTTAATGCAACCGTAGTTGGTTTATGTCCTTAAAATTTCCTACGACCACATATGATACCCAAAAATCACGAAACTGGACATGCGGCTATAGTTCGACATTACGGTCCCAAAGAAACTGGTTTTGTCGAATTCCGACTCCGTCTGCTCACATAGCGTATTTTTAACCGTCAGAACACTGACTGTATTTCACTCTAAAAATCCATACGGCCACCTACTAACTCTAAAAATCACGAAACTTGACATCTAGCAATAATTTGACGTTGTGAATCCAACAAAATTAGTTTCGTCGAAAACCGAGGTCGTTTGCAAAACTAGCTATTTTTAAAGCTCTAAATAGCCTATTTAAATATATAAATATATTTAAAAAAATTAAATTAAATATTAAAAATTTAATATTATCGTCTATATTCACAGAGGAATACCATACGGCTCAGAATAAATCCTATATGGATTTACAACTCGATATTACATCGTTAGAGTTATATCGATGTTCGATTTCTATTTAAATCCTTATATAAAATATAATTAAATCGTTATGGTCAGGGCGCTGCATTTCTGAGAATTTGATTTGGACGTAACTCAAAATCTACATGACGAAATCTCGATTTTTCTCTTCCACTAGAAAGATATACTTCACCATCTCCACACGTTTCTTGTTTCACAGAAATCCGATTTAAAACGAACCCTGTATATCTA
The DNA here is from genome assembly GCA_030737875.1 of Allium sativum. Taxonomy (NCBI): domain Eukaryota; kingdom Viridiplantae; phylum Streptophyta; class Magnoliopsida; order Asparagales; family Amaryllidaceae; genus Allium; species Allium sativum. The sequence continues at coordinate 737,061,154 of CM060920.1, forward strand.
GTTGAAGTTCAAATCGCCAAATAGCGAACTGTCGTGCCATTTCGAGCTCGTTTATAAATATATTATAAACTATACGTTCAACTGTTGTCGATTCAATATAATCGTTATTAAATTTTGAATCGAAACTCCACCAAATCTCGTATGCTATTCAATTCACATGATATTGTGAATTTCACTATTTCCGACTATTTCGACATTATAATATATTATTATATTATAATTATTAATTAAATATTCAATATTATTTAATTAAACGATCATTAACTTCTCTAAATCACCAATTATATAATTAAATAAATTAATTATATATCTCTAAAAATGCGGGTCATTACATCGCTTCACAAAACTCCATCATACCCGTATGGATTGAAAGGCAATGGAATTCTCTTCGATTTTGTTTTTGAATTTTTGAAAGTTATTGAGAGGATTGGAAATAATAATCGATTTAAAATCTGATGATATTGGCCATTCATCTCGAAATACGGCGGCTGGAGTATATGAACTAGGGTTTACCGTATTTCCCACGTATTTATACCGTTTTTTATTTTTAATTTATTTATTTAATTCAAGAATAATCCATTTATTATTGGTCTATCGCAATGAACTCCAAACGAGACCCAACGACTGCCGTCCCTAGAGAAATACCCCCATTTCGGAAGCAATGGAATATGTCCAGCAAGCTAATTCGATTGTTTCGATAGGTTTTTTAAAAATTAAAATATAAATCAATGTATATTTAATTTAAACGTACATTTCATTTTACTGAGGCCACATACTAACTCTAAAAATTCCAAAAAAGTTATTTCTAGCTGTGTTTTGACGATATAGTCTTAACAAAACTAATTTCGTCGAATTTGGAGACCGTTAAAAAAATGGCCATTTTCTGGTCGATCCAAATTGACTGAAAATGTCAAAACACGTTTTCTTTTGCCAAGCTCACATATTAATTCCAAAAATTATGAAAATTGGAATCTAGCAATAATTTGACGTCCCGGATCCAACAAAAGTTGTTTCGTTGAAAATGAAGGTCATTTGCAAAATGGCTATTTTTAAGGGCTATATATTATATTAAAATATTTATAAATTCTACAGCGACTTTTCTGAATTTTAAACTAAACATATCTTTTTAATCCTGTTATGAAATTTGGATATTTCAGATTCGTTGGAAAGATATTGTTAAATAGATTCTAATATTTCTGGTTTTACTGAAATCCGATTTATTTTGAATCCTATACAGTCAACTAAAATTTGAAATCAAATTTTCGAACTGTCGCGCAATTTTAAACTCCTTTTATAATTAGATTAAAAAAAATTGTTCTAACTTCGATTTAAATAAATTTTCGGTCATTATTATTTAAAGTAAATTATTTTAAACATTCAAAATCTATTAAAATTTCTAAAATAAAAATTTTAAATTAGTTCAGAATTTCCGGGTTGTTACAACCGACCACTCATTTCGCTTGAGTGTATCGAATTTATATCCCCAATGGCTGGGATCAGCAACTGTTTCCTGAAAGGGACAACATCGAATATATAAAAGAAGGAAATGAATTTTTTCTAGATAGGTGATTATACACCCTAATAGGAGCGACCCACGTAGCCATACTACCTGCCCGATTTTTGTCATTTCCCAGTTGTGAGGCTTGAGGTCATATCTTACCTTTTTGAACAGCAAATCTTCATTTACTTTGAATGCCACATCATCAAACCCGTCAAATCACAAATTGATTTTCCCAAAACCACAGGTATAAAGCTTGAAACGACCTGAAATCCCCCTTACGGGAAATCACAGATTGAGTTGAGAACAAGACCAATCAGAACGCAGACGGAAGAACATTTCATCGTTAATTACCACAATATCATCAGATTACAAGAATATACAGAGTATGAATAAATATTACACAGAAAATATCAGAGATTACAATAGATTACATAGCAGCGAAAAATAATACAATACACAACTAGAAGTAATACACGGATACAGAGCTTTCCGAGTATCGTTCCAGCTGTAAATCAGGATCCTGTGAATATAAATCTGCAAAACAAAAACTACTAGATGCCCATGTCAAAATAAGGGCACCCAGAGTTTAGGTTAAAACAATAAACTCCGGGTTAGTTATGTGACTGGTGTGAGAACTAAAACAGTTATTAATCTTTATTTTAAAGTTAGATAAATCAAGGGACCACGCCGTATAACACGGAACAGGTTTTCTCCCAAGAGTACCTGTGCATAAAACAACAGTACAATGCTAAATAAAGAACAATGAAGCTATTATAAGACCCAGGTCCTATCACACAATGCAACGCAAGCCGGGGGATAGGGTTTTCCCTTATAATAGCCAAACATGCTTAGTACGTTTAAAACAAATCATTTGATACTATTATAAGTGCATAGTGTATAAAACAACTTCAAATCATAAGTATCAATCATAGACGGCATGGGTACCATATATCATGTCGCCATACTAGGCTCTACAATCAAAACTGTAATGTCACGTATTTGGAAATTGGATTTCCGTCTGTGAACCGAGGCAAAAGTATTCCTCTACCAATTCGAGACTCTCTAGCCCGAGCCTCAGGATCAGAACTCATCAACCCTTTGGATCGTCAGGGTCGGTCCACCGATGTGGATTATTATGCCTGAACACTACGTTTCCCCGCCCTTTGGGGCGTAAATGAGCCAAAGAATGACTCCATCGGTCCTAGATCGACCGATATATCCGAGGCGCCTCGCAAACCAACAACCACATAAGTCAAACTCGTCAGGGCATGTAAAACCACTGACGCCACTTCTAACTAGATGGAAACGCATGCCCTCCCTGATGTCCTCTCCCGTTTCTGGTTCACAACCAGGGTGTGAGGCTCGTGAATCAACGCTACACAAAGCTACGCCACAAAGGCCGTGCTTTAATCATCAACCACAAGACTTTGCTTTTTAATGAAAGCATTGATCATTTGCATCTTAGCATGCCACATAGGCAGACCACTCCATGCAACTGATGTCCATCAATCACACAGAATGATATCCAATGTCAGACACACAGTCCATTTACAAGTTCGTTCTGGGTCTGAACGAAACCGGAGGCACCTAGTACCCCGCATATCCATCGATCTCCAAGTACGTCTGGACGACCACCAACTGATTTCCTCCTCTTGGGTGTACGGCCCAATCAAGATCATCAGTAATTATCCAAACGACGTGAAGACCTCTGGTCTTCAACCACCGTCTTCATCTTCGACTCATCGTCGAATCAGTTATTCAAAATGGGATAAACCCGGTCTTTCTGAATAACTTGCGTATATAATAAACAAGTGTTACACAAACACAACATACACCTCATTCCCATTCATCAGTCACTAACCGCAAATTAGCGAGAGAATAATTCCCCAAATATTAACCCCGAAGGCCGAAACCAACATCAGATCAATACCCAGGAAACCATTCTGCTTTGCTAACCTTCAGTTAGTTTCTAAATTTCACATTCGTAAGGAAAGGTTCCCATTAATTTTATCGAAGATAAATTCTTTTAAATTTAATCTTCCTTTGAATATCACTTCAAACTAGTCGGGATTAGCGAACCACACCGAAGTAATTATTTATTTTATTTCCCAATCCCAACCTATTCATCCCATGAAGTAAAACTGGTCATACTTCATATCTAACACCACGGTGTTATCGGTAAATTCAATAACCATTTCATGTTCAAATCTAATTAAAGATTTAACTACCACCTGGAGTAAAACTGGTGATACTCCATTCTCGATCTTTTCAATCTAATTAAAGATTCATTAAAACTCCACTTAGTTTTAATCTTTGACTGGGTAAAAGAATCAGTGTCATTTAAAACATGGTTCATGATAAACCCCAAAATCACATCACATTTCAATCAGTTCTTAACCGTAAATTAGCGAGTGAGAAATTCCCTAAGAATTAACCCCGAAGGCCGAAACCAACATCAGATCAATACCCCAGAAACCATTCAACTTAACTAATCTCCAGTTAGTTTCTGATTTTCTTAACTCCTTTGGGTCTAAGAACAGTATTATTGAAGATACCGTTCACGACAACCCAAAATCACATTCCATTAATTATCGGGTTAAAGAATAAGTGTTATTTAAAACACCGTTCATGTTAAAACCAAAAATCAATACCAATTCAATTCCAATTAACTATTATTTAATTGGTACACTTCATTAAATCTAAATAAAAAGATTTAATCTTTTTCTCAACTGGGCTTAAGAACAGTGTTAATGAAGACATCATTCATGACAAACCCAAATCACATTTGATATTAAATACAAGGCTCTGAATAGAAAATATATCGGCTTATATTCAATATCAAGTACTACAACCAACAAATATCGTATTGGAAATAACGATATCTATATATCTTTCAAATTTCCATAACGTTGTCTGTATAATCACGAAATCCAACATTGAAATATTCCAAAGACAATTTCCATTCAAATCCATTCAAATTCAATTATTGGAAATTCTGGTTACTTTTAAAACCCTTTTCAAATTCAATTTATTTATTTAAAAATAAATAAATTATTATTCTAGTTCAAAACTAGTTCATTTCGATAAAAATCTATTTTTATCATTTCAAATATGGAAATTTTCATCCCAATTCTTCACAAATCTTTTCTTATGATTTCACACAAATTATTACTATTTTTAATAATTTTATCAAGGCCCGTACAGTCGATATCCATCAACGGCCATCGAACTGCACTTACAACGACCTTTTTCAAATTTGATTTGGACATAATTCCAAATCCAACCGTTAGATTTCAATTTTCTTATATTTGTTAGAAAGCTCTTTTCGATACGAACCCAAAGGTTCCAGTTTCAGGAGAATCTGACGGTTGGATCTCCCGCAATATCCATTCGAAGTCAATGGTCGAAATTCGCGAACTGTCGCTGCGCATCGCGTTCTATTCAGGCCATTATATTATATATATAATATATATATACTCCGTCGATTTCCTTTCGAAACAAATTTTATAAATCGTTTTAAATTCGTTTTCAAAACGATTTCAACTTCAATCTCAAATTCAAATCAAAATTGAATCTTTCCAATATAAATTTGTTTTAAATTCATTTCAACTCGACTTCAATTCAAATCGGTTTCAATTTAAATCGATTTCAGTTCAATTTCAATACGTTTTAAACTCAATTCAAAACGATTTCAATTCTATTTCAATCTAATTCGAATTTCAATTCTTTTAAATTTAATTCGAATTTCAATTCTATTCAATATAATTCGAATTTCAAATCTATTCAATTTAATTCAAATTTCGAAATCACTTCCAATATTCATTGAAAAATGAATAAAATCGATATAAATATCGTTCGCGTCAAAATGGCGTTAATTTAATCAACACGGCTTCATATATTTCTATTTTCAAATATTGTATTTCAAATATTTCTTTTTCAAATAGTTCTATTTCAAATATTTCTTTTTCAAATATTTCTATTCAAATATTTCTATTCAAATATTTCTGTTCATATATTTCTATTCAATTATTTCTTTTTTAAATATTTCTATTCATATATTTCTATTCAAATATTTCTTTTTTTTTCAAAACTGGAATGAGGCTCAATCAATTACCATAGATTTTATTTCTATGGATTTCCATACAATGCATGTATATATCAACAATAACAAATAATCAACCATCATCCAAAGTGCATTCTACACTGTATAAGCATCAAATATAAATATTTAACGCTTATAACAGCCTGTCAATCAATCGATCGTCATACAACTAATTATTGGGATTAGTGTATGTCATATATCATCCCTATACCCGTGTGGGGTTTTCAAACAATCAAACACAGATTTTATTTGTGTAGTTGGGCGATGTGTAAAATTTATCGTCCCAATCAATATCAGTCAAATGTGTGTATATAAACAAATCGTTCGATTTGTTTATATTAATTTTTTTCATTTCATATACGCGTTAAAAATTCTATTTTTAACTATAAAAATAATTTTAACTATATAAATATTTTATTTCATTTCACATCACACCACACAATCAACTACACATCAAAATCAAACAAACAAGCATACAAGCCGTCCATGGTCTGTGGACGACAGGTGTCGGGTGCTACTAAACACCGTCTGCATCCTAGTATATATTTCAAACTAGAAATAAATTAAAGTGAGGAGTTCTCACCTAGGGTTCCACTCCGCCATTCTATATTTCTGAAATTCAGAACGGTCTGGATTTGCCCACAATGCCAACGCAGTCTTTTCTACACTGTTCATATTAAAGATCACCTTTTTAATATGATGTCTATACTGTAAAGATCACATTTTTATTCGGCTTCTATATAAATAAAAATCGTATTTTTTTACACCGCTACTATATCGATAAAAATTCTATTTTTACATAGCGGTGCTCATATAAATGAAACCATATTTTCCTCTCGCCATTCTCTATACAAAAATCACATTTTCATTAACTCTACTATATAAAAATTATATTTTTATTATTCCTATCATATAAAAATTATATTTTTATGATCTCTATGATATAAAAATCATATTTTTACTTTACTACATATATATAAAAATCGAATTTTTATCTTCACTTCATATAAAAATCCAAACTTTTTATTCCATAAAAATCAAATCTTTTGATGCTTAAAAATCTAATCTTTCATATAGTAAAAATCTAACTTTTTTATATTTAAAAATCAAACATTTTCTTTGTTAAAAATCCTAGCTTTTCACGTTTAAAAATCCTTGCTTTTCTCGTTTAAACATCCTAGCTTTTCTCGTATGTAAAATAAAATAAAATAAAATAAAAAAAGTCGAATTTAAAACATACCGCTGAATCAGTCGATCGAAGGGAGGGGTGCGGGTTTCCGCTGTTGATTAGAGGTCATGGGAAGGTTGGAGGTGGCGGATTCTGGTGTCGCGGTGCTGCGTTGCAGCAGAGGGGAGGGTCTCAGTTCTTGCGCGCGATTGGGGGAGGAGGCCAGAGGGTTCGATCGAGGGGCGGCGCTAGGGTTTTAGGGTGGCGGGGTCTTCGGGTTCTGTGGTAGGGGAGGCGGTTCGCGGTTTGGGGATTCTCGAGCTGACGGGGATCGATGGAAGGAGGAGGAGAGGAGTAGGGGGTGCGGTCATCTGGAGGGGGCGGCAGTCTGCTGGAAGGGCCGCGACGAGGAGGCGACGCCGATCGCCTTTTTTTCTTCTAAAAAGTAAACATAGGGGGGGCGCTGAGATAATAAAGAGGGAGAGAGGTGTTATAATATATTATATAATTATTTCAAAAAGTTACCTTTTTATTTTGACCTCGAAACGAGACCCACCGCCTGTCGTCCATAGCTAATTACCCCCATTTCGAACACAATCGGATATGTATCGTAAGCTGATTCGATCGCTTCGATCAGTTTTCGCCAAAATCAAAATATAACTTTATATATTGAATTTGAACGCACATTTCAATTTACCGGGGCCATATATGAACTCTAAAAATTCCCAAAAAAATATTTCTAGTTTCGTATTGACGATACGGTCCTAACAAAACTAATTTCATCGAATTCTGAGACCATTTGGAAAATGGCCATTTTCCAGTCGATTAAAATCAACTAAAACTGGTCAAACGCGTTTTCCTTCGCCACGCTCACATATTGATTCGAAAAATTACGAATTTTGAAACCTAGCAATAACCTGACATCACGGATCCAACAAAAGTGGTTTCGTCGAAAACCGAGGTCGTTTGCAAAATTCCCATTTTAAGGGCCAGAATTCCATAGCGACTATTCTGAATTTTCAATTGGGCATTACTTTTGATTCCCGCTATGAAATTTCAATTATTCGGACTCGTTGGAAAGATATTCTCAATTAGATTCAAATTTTTTTGATTTCACTAAAATCTGGTTTATTTTGCACCTGGTACATTCATTTGAACTTTGAAATCGAATTATCGAACTACCGCGCCTTTTTCAATTCCTTTTATATATAAAAAAAAAAATTATATTCTAACGACGACGTATATAAATATATACGTTCTAATTCTATTCAAAATAAATTTCTAGTTGTTATTATTTAAAATAATTCATTTTAAATATTCAAAATTCGCTAAAATTGCCAAAAAAAAAAAAAAATTGGCTCAGATTTCCGGGTTATTACAATCTCCCCCACTTAAAAGTTTTCATCTCCGAAAAGGAACGAAGACGAAAGTTGTTTCTCAAATCAACTCAACTTTCAGTATTTTCTTTACGGCTTAAGTTCTTCAACTTTTCAGTTTCTAAGAACTTTTCAAATTTTTCAAAAATTTGGCTAACACCCTAAATTTTCGTAAAATTTCGCCATAACCTCCCCTGCACCGGGGACTTCGGGATATTTCGTATAGCCTCCCATGGTCTTCTTCAATCCAAAAGAAAAAGAAAAAGCCAATCGGCTCATAAAATCATCATCTCCCAAACAAAACAGTAAATTATGGTAAACATGTACCAATTTGTCGGGCAAACAATTTTATTCTTCTGCTCTAGCCTCCTTGCTACGACCTGTTCAATGTAAGTACATGTACATGCATGCAAATGCGGCAAATTTTCAATACAATTTACTATTTGATACAATTTGGTTATAGGGTACAAATTTTAATTAATCAACCAATAATCAACAACACAACCATCAATCAATTATTTGATTAGCTTTTCAAATTCATAACTTTGATACATAGTCAAAAAATCAGATTTTTGATGCCAAATCACAACAATAAGCCCTATCTAGTTTTGGTTTTCACACCAGTCAATTGGAATGTATAGAAATCTCACTTTCGAAACTCGAAAATAAATACTGGTAATGGTGCCCCGTCACCAGAATTATCCCCGGGCAACTAGAGTGTGATTCTATAACTATCCAGTACATTAAAACTTCGAATACACGTTTTCAAGGCGTATATCCAAAATCTTTATATATTGGATTGTCCAAATTAAATACAAAAATAATAATAATCAAATACAAATAAATGATTTAAATTTCAAAACAAAACTTGTTTTCATTTTAAAAATATACTCTTCACACTCGTTCTAGGATACTACTGATCCCATCTCTAACGAGTCATTCCCATTGGATATTACTAATCCAATTTCTGATGAATTCTTTCGTTTGGTTCTAACGTGTCTTGTTCTCTGAGATTTGTAAACCAAAGCTCTGATACCACGATGAAACGACCCGAAATCCCCCTTACGGGAAATCACAGATTGAGTTGAGAACAAGAACAATCAGAACGCAGACGGAAGAACATTTCATCGTTAATTATCACAATATCATCAGATTACAAGAATATACAGAGTATGAATAAATATTACACAGAAAATATCAGAGATTACAATACATTACATAGCAGCGCAAAATAATACAATACACAACTAGAAGTAATACACGGATACAGAGCTTTCCGAGTATCGTTCCAGCTGTAAATCAGGATCCTGTGAATATAAATCTGCAAAACCAAAACTACTAGCTGCCCGTGTCAAAATAAGGGCACCCAGATTTTAAGTTAAAACAATAAACTCCAAGTCAGTCATGTGACTGGTGTGAGAACTAAAACTGTTATTAATCTTTATTTTAAAGTTAGATAAATCGAAGGACCACGCCGTATAACACGGAACGGGTTTTCTCCCAAGAATACGTGTGCATAAAACAACAACGCAATGCTAAATAAAGAACAATGAAGCTATTATAAGACTCAGGTCCTATCACACAATGCAACGCAAGCCGGGGGATAGGGTTTTCCCTTATAATAGCCAAACATGCTTAGTACGTTTAAAACAAATCATTTGATACTATTATAAGTGCATAGTGTATAAAACAACTTCAAATCATAAGTATCAATCATAGACAGCATGGGTACCATATATCATGTCGCCATACTAGGCTCTACAATCAAAACCGCAATGTCATGTATTTGGAAATTGGATTTCCGTCTGTGAAATGAGGCAAAAGATAGTCCTCTACCGATTTGAGACTCTCTAGCCCGAGCCTCAGGATCAGAACGCATCAACCCTTTGGATCGTCAGGGCCGGTCCACCGATGTGGATTATTATGCCTGAACACTACGTTTCCCCGCCCTTTGGGGCGTAAATGAGCCAACAAATGACTCCATCGGTCCCGGATCGACCGATATATCCGAGGCGCCTCGCAAACCAATAACCACATAAGTCAAACTCGTCAGGGCGTGTAAAACCACTGACGCCACTTCTAACTAGAAGGAAACAGATGCCCTCCCCGATGTCCTCTCCCATTTCTGGTTCACAACCGGGGTGTGAGGCTCGCGAATCAACGCTACACAAAGCTACGCCACAAAGGCCGTGCTTTGATCATCAACCACAAAACTTTGCTTTTCAACGAAAGCCTTGATCATTTGCATCTTAGCATGCCACATTGGAAGACCACTCCATGCAACTGATATCCATCAATCACATAGAATGATATCCAATGTCAAACACACAGTCCATTTACAAGTTAGTTCTAGGTCTGAACGAAACCGGAGGCACCTAGTACCCCGCATATCCATCGATCTCCAAGTACGTCTGGACAACCACCAATGGATTCCCTCCTCTTGGGTGTACGGCCCAATCATGATCATCAGTAATTATCCAAACGACGTGAAGACCTCCGGTCTTCAACCACCGTCTTCATCTTCGACTCATCGTCGAATCGGTTATTCAAAATGGGATAAACCCGGTTTTTCTGAATAACTTGCGTATATAATAAACAAGTGTTACACAAACACAACATACGCCTCATTCTCATTCATCAGTCACTAACCGCAAATTAGTGAGAGAATAATTCCCCAAATATTAACCCCGAAGGCCGAAACCAACGTCAGATCAATACCCAGGAAACCATTCTGCTTAGCTAACCTACAGTTAGTTTCTAAATTTCACATTCGTAAGGAAAGGTTCCCATTAATTTTATCAAAGATAAATTCTTTTAAATTTATTCTTTAATCTTCCTTTGAATATCACTTCAAACTAGCCGGGATTAGCGAACCACACCGAAGTAATTATTTATTTTATTTCCCAATCCCAACCTATTCATCCCATGAAGTAAAACTGGTCATACTTCATATCTAACACCACGGTGTTATCGGTAAATTCAATTACCATTTCACGTTCAAATCTAATTAAAGATTTAACTACCGCCTGGAGTAAAACTGGTGATACTCCATTCTCGATCTTTTCAATCTAATTAAAGATTCATTAAAAATCCACTTAGTTTTAATCTTTGACTGGGTTAAAGAATCAGTGCCATTTGAAACACGGTTCACGATAAACCCCAAAATCACATCACATTTCAATCAGTTCTTAACCGTAAATTAGCGAGTGAGCAATTCCCTAAGTATTAACCCCGAAGGCCGAAACCAACATCAGATCAATACCCCAGAAACCATTCAACTTAACTAATCTCCAGTTAGTTTCTGATTTTCTTAACTCCTTTGGGTCTAAGAACAGTATTATTGAAGATACCGTTCACGACAACCCACAATCACATTCCATTAATTATCGGGTTAAAGAACAAGTGTTATTTAAAACACTGTTCACGATAAACCCAAAAATCAATACCAATTCAATTCCAATTAACTATTATTTAATTGGTACACTTCATTAAATCTAAATAAAAAGATTTAATCTTTTTCTCAACTGGGCTTAAGAACAGTGTTAATGAAGACACCATTCACGACAAATCCAAATCACATTTGATATTAAATACAAGGCTCTGAATAGAAAATATATCGGCTTATATTCAATATCAAGTTCTACGACCAACAAATATCGTATTGGAAATAACGATATCTATATATCTTTCAAATTTCCATAACGCTATCTATATAATCACGAAATCCAACATCGAAATATTCCAAAGATAATTTCGATTCAAATCCATTCCAATTCAATTATTGGAAATTCTGGTTACTTTTAAAACCCTTTTCAAATTCAATTTATTTATTTAAAAATAAATAGAATTATTATTCTAGTTCAAAACTAGTTCATTTCGATAAAAAACTATTTTTATCTTTTCAAATATGGAAATTTTCATCCCAATTCTTCACAAATCTTTTCTAATGATTTTACACAAATTATTACTATTTTTAATAATTTTATCAAGGCCCGTACAGTCGATTTCCATCAACGGCCATCGAACTGCACTTACAGCGACCTTTTCCAAATTTGATTTGGACATAATTCCAAATCCAACGGTTAGATTTCAAATTTCTAATATTCGTTAGAAAGCTCTTTTCGATACGAACCCAAAGGTTCCGGTTTCAGGAGAATCCGACGGTCGGATCTCCCGCAATATTCATTCGAAGTCAATGGTCGAAATTCGCGAACTGCCGCTGCGCGGCGTGTTCTATTCAGGCCATTATATTATATAAATAATATATACTTCGTCGATTTCCTTTCGAAACGAATTTTATAAATCGTTTTAAATTCGTTTTCAAAACGATTTCAAACTCCATCTCAAATTCAAATCAAAATTGAATCTTTCCAATATAAATTCGTTTTTAATTCATTTCAAGTCGACTTCAATTCAAATCGGTTTCAATTTAAATCGATTTCAGTTCAATTTCAATATGTTTTAAATTCAATTCAAAACGATTTCAATTCTATTTCAATCTAATTCGAATTTCAATTCTTTTTAATTTAATTCGAATTTCAATTCTATTCAATATAATTCGAATTTCAAATCTATTCAATTTTATTCGAATTTCGAAATCATTTCAATATTCATTGAAAAATGAATAAAATCGATATAAATATCGTTCGCATCAAAATGGCGTCAATCTAATCAACACGGCTTCATATATTTCTATTTTCAAATATTCTATTTCAAATATTTCTTTTTCAAATAGTTCTATTTCAAATATTTCTTTTTCAAATATTTCTATTCAAATATTTCTATTCAAATATTTCTGTTTATATATTTCTATTCAAATATTTCTATTCATATATTTCTATTCAAATATTTCTTTTTTTTTTCAAAACTGGAATGAGGCCCAATCAATTACCATAGATTTTATTTCTATGGATTTCCATACAACGCATGTATATATCAACAATGACAAATAATCAACCATCATCCAAAGTGCATTCAACACTATATAAGCATCAAATATAAATATTTAACGCTTATAACAGCCTGTCAATCAATCGATCGTCATACAACTAATTATTGGGATTAGTGTATGTCGTATATCATCCCAATACCCGTGTGGGGTTTTCAAACAATCAAACACAGATTTTATTTGTGCAGTTGGGCAATGTGTAAAATTTATCATCCCAATCAATATCAGTCAAATTTGTGTATATAAACAAATCGTTCGATTTGTCTATATTAATTTATTTCATTTCATATAAGTGTTAAAAAATCTATTTTTAACTATAAAAATATTTTTAACTATATAAATATTTTATTTCATTTCACATCACACCACACAATCAACTACACATCAAAATCAAACAAACAAGCACACAAGCCGTCCATGGTCTGTGGACGACGGGTGTTGGTTGCTACTAAACACCGTCTGCATCCTAATATATATTTCAAACTAGAAATAAATTAAAGTGAGGAGTTCTCACCTAGGGTTCCACTACGCCATTCTATATTTCTGAAATTCAGAACATTCTGGATTTGCCCGCAATGCCAACGCAGTCTTTTCTACACTGTTCATATTAAAGATCACCTTTTTAATATGATGTATATACTGTAAAGATCACATTTTTATTCGACTACTATATAAATAAAAATCGTATTTTTTTACACCGCTACTATATCGATAAAAATTCTATTTTTACATCGCTACTATATCGATAAAAATTCTATTTTTACATAGCGGTGCTCATATAAATGAAACCATATTTTCGTCTCGCCATTCTCTATATAAAAATCGCATTTTCATTAACTCTCCTATATAAAAATTATATTTTTATTATTCCTATCATATAACAATTATATTTTTCTGATCTCTATGATATAAAAATCATATTTTTACTTTACTACATATATATAAAAATCGAATTTTTATCTTCACTTCATATATATAAAAATCGAATTTTTATCTTCACTTCATATAAAAATCCAAACTTTTTATTCCATAAAAATCAAATATTTTGATGTTTAAAAATCTAATCTTTCATATAGTAAAAAACTAACTTTTTTATATTTAAAAATCAAACATTTTCTTTGTTAAAAATCCTAGCTTTTCTCGTTTAAAAATCCTCGCTTTTCTCATTTAAACATCCTAGCTTTTCTCATATGTAAACAAATAAAATAAAAAAAGTCGAATTTAAAACATATCGCTGAATCAGTCGATTGAAGGGAGGGGTGCGGGTTTCCGCTGTTGATCAGAGGTCAGGGGAAGGCTGGAGGTGGGGGATTCTGGTGTCGCGGTGCTGTGTTGCAGCAGAGGGGAGGGTCTCGGTTCTTGCGCGTGATTGGGGGAGGAGGCCAGGGGGTTCGATCGAGGGGCGGCGCTAGGGTTTAAGGGTGGCGGGGGCTTCGGGTTCTGTGGTAGGGGAGGCGGTTCGCTGTTTGGGGATTCTCGAGCTGACGGGGATCGATGGAAGGAGGAGGAGAGGAGGAGGGGGGTGCGGTCATCTGGAGGGGGCGGCGGTCTGCTGGGGGGGCCGCGACGCCGATCGCCATTTTTTTTTGAAAAGTAAACATAAGGGGGTGGGCGCTGAGATAATAAAGAGGGAGAGAGGTGTTATTATATATTATATAATTATTTAATTATTTCAAAAAGGTACCTTTTTATTTTGACCTTGAAATGAGACCCACCGCCTGTCGTCCATAGCTAATTACCCCCATTTCGAACACAATCGGATATGTATCGTAAGCTGATTCGATTGCTTCGATCAGTTTTCACCAAAATCAAAATATAACTCTATATATTGAATTTGAACGCACATTTCAATTTACCGGGGCCATATACGAGTTCCTGAAAAATTATTTCTAGTTTCGTATTGACGATACGGTCCTAACAAAACTAATTTCGTCGAATTCTGAGACCGTTTGAAAAACGGCCATTTTCCAGTCGATTAAAATCAACTAAAACTGGTCAAACGTGTTTTCCTTCGCCACGCTCGCATATTGATTCGAAAAATTACGAATTTTGAAACCTAGCAATAACCTGACATCATGAATCCAACAAAAGTGGTTTCGTCGAAAACCGAGGTCGTTTGCAAAATTCCCATTTTTAAGGGCCAGAATTCCATAGCGACTATTCTGAATTTTCAACTGGGCATAACTTTTGATTCCCGCTATGAAATTTCAATTATTCGGACTCGTTGGAAAGATATTCTCAATTAGATTCAAATATTTTTGATTTCACTAAAATCCGGTTTATTTTGCACCTTGTACATTCATTTGAACTTTGAAATCGAATTATCGAACTACCGCGCCTTTTTCAATTCCTTTTATATATAAAAATAAATATTTATATTCTAACGACGACGTATATAAATATATACGTTCTAATTCTATTCAAAATAAATTTCTCGTCGTTATTATTTAAAATAATTCATTTTAAATATTCAAAATTAAAAATTTGCTAAAATTGCCAAAATAAAAAATTTAAATTGGCTCAGATTTTCGGGTTATTACAAAGCTAAGAGAAACGAATTCCTCCGCATTCAAACATAGTTTTGAAGAGATCAACTTACGCGATCTGTTAGGTGTACTCAATCAGACATCCGTCCATACAAGTTGTCCTGGGTCTGGACAAACCGAAGGCACTATTCTGTAAATCCATCTTAGGCAACTTCTACCTAGGATTGACAGAACAACCCTTGCATAAACACCGTCTTCAGGGGTCTTCATTTTGACTTTAAACTAGTCAATGCCTAGGTCGAAACAAAGTGGTATTTGGGTTTCACTTAGAAAACCAATCTCGGTCTCTTTGAATCGATGAACGTTAATATCTTTTAGGGTAAAGTGATAATCAGGTTATCATCTTCAAACAGATTTCAATATTAATATTGATTGTCAGGACTTATCTGCTGAAATCTATAAACTTCCATATTTCAACAACAGTTTGATTATATCTATTTAAAACGTGTAAATGTTTAAATTAAACTAACTAGTTCACTAAGTCGTACCACATCATTATAAAATGAATCAAATCAGCAGACTAACCATCACACAAATATTGTCTATCACAATTCAGTAATTCAAATTCGAATAATAGTCATAAATTAGTTGATCCAAATCATAAATATCTATGATTTTACTTATTTTAACAATCCTATGTATTTTCATTGTTTATAACAGTATTATTATAATTCATAGTTCAATCGATATGACTTATATATTATTTCTTTACCTTTAGTATATAATTTATTTAAATGTTTATTTAAACGAAAAGTAATGATACGTTCCTGAATTCAACTTAGTCGATAGCAATTCAACGTCTCCTTCCAATTTACCACTATTCCATTTAATTTCGGAACTCCAAAATAATTTCATCGTTACTGGTCAACCAATTTTTCTTACCAATATTCCGCACAACCCCCTTATCTGTAAAACCTTTGCTTCTAACATTATTCACTTTGAATATTCTTCTTCTCGACCCGTTCTATTTAATCAACTTGATTTCATTTGAAATATTATTACAAGTTTTCATCGAGTTATTTCATAATTTACATTTAATTGGTTTGTATTCAATTTCTTACTTTATTACTTGTTTATAACTATTATCGAATTATTTTAAATACTACTTAGATCAATGAACCTAAATATATATATATATATATATATATATTGATATAACCTCAAATTTTTGTTGTTAGTTTCTATTAAAAATTCTATTTTCAACATTGAGCCAACTCGATATAATTTATTATATCGATATATATATTATCATCCTTATTTAATTTAGTTGAAATATAATGGAATTTGGAGATTTAAAAACATAAAACATTTATTTCACTTCATCACATATCGATACTTCCTTTTTTATTCAATTTCTTTTCTTCTTGTTTGTTTTATTTTCCCATTTCTCTTCTTTTTATTTCTCCTATTTACCTCCGCCCATAACTTCGGCCTATCCTTTTTCTTATACAAATTTTGTTTGTTTGTTTAGCCTTCAATCCCACTGCCCATTTTGCTACATCCCATAACCGTTTTTTCTTTTCTTTTCTTTTTATATTTATTTCTCCTAGCCCATGGCCCATGTCCCCTCTTTCCCAAATATTTTATTTCCTTCCTGTTCTTTTCTACAGCCCGTCGAGGCCCAAGCCCGACTGCCCCCTTTCCTTTCTTCGATCTGCTACTACTCCCTCCTTTTACATGCTCTGTTGTTCACTCCAGGACTCCTTAAAATGCACACAAGTGTACAGGTGCAAGTGCACACACCATCGGACTTCCGTTCATCCATCACATCCATCCCCACATGCGCGTCTCCACCACCTGACACCATCACCAAGCCCAGTTCCACCTCTACTTGCCTGCATCGAAATATGAGGCTTCCATCGAAATCTTACTCAAAAACCACCACCACCGATTCAACTTCATACGCCACCATATTGCGTCGATCCTGGCCAAACTTCAGCCATATATCGGAGACGACCTCCTCCATCTATCCCCTAGGGTGCGCGTGCTTCTATGCCTTCCACGAGAGTACAATTCTCCTCCAACTCAACAACAAAGAAACACAGCTTAAATACTTCGATCATGCTCATTTGATTAATCCAAGTTTTATAAAATTGATTGAACATTTTCCCTAGATTCTCTACTCCTTCAAGTAGCTCCCCGTAAATTATCAACCCTTCCGATTGTTTCCATCACAAGAATTTTCCCAAGAAACTTTTTTCGATCAACCTAGAATATCTCATCCATCCCAACGTTAAAAATCAAAGTTTTACTACCGAAATTCATGATTAGGTCATACGGAATCACTTATATACCTGAAATTCAATTTTTAGATGGTCGGAAATTTAAGATTTATAACCTTTTTACTGTGATATATATATATATATATATATATATATATATATATATATATATATATCTTCACCTATACTTCATGATTTAAAGTGAAGCTATTTTTAAAATAAAATATATATAATTTCAAACAACTTCTATGTTGTTCTTTGATTCTCAGATACCTTGGGATTAGAATTCTTGATTTTTGAAGTTATTGGGTGAAATGTTTTTCTCGGTCATTGAACATACTGTTGTGTTTAGATAGTTGTTAGTGACTCAATCCACATACATACTAAAGGTCTGATTCAGAGATGATATAACACATATATAATATGCCTTACTTTGTATAATAACCAGAGTACTGATTTTTAAATGAGAATTCAAGTGGGGTTTGGTGACAACATACACTATTGCTGCTTGAAAATTGTTCATTGGTTTTCATTTCTATTTACATGTTTTGTTTTTCCTAGTTTTGACATGTAGATATAATAAGCTAGATTCAATACCTTTATAAACCTGTATGCCTCTGTATTTATATATATACAACCTACAAGTACAAATACTTTTAAATAGAGTAAAAGAGAAAGAGTTTGCTCATATATTTGGTTCACAATTTCATGCTATACTACAGGTTTTCTCATATATTCTTTTGCTTTCATATGTTCAAGTGTCAGGTTTTTGATAAGCAAAGCAGGGTATCTGAATCCATACATATAGGTATGCATAACATAAAACTGCCATCAGATAAAGGGGAAAGGTTTGCTCACATAAATGGTCCAATCTCTTAGTTTCAAGCAATACATCATTCAATATATATCAACTATTTTCAGTCATTGATCTTTAATAAACATCCATGCTTGTAAATATAAATTCATATGTATAATTACCTATATGCTATATTAAATTAACCTGAAACAATGCCTGGAAGCAGGAAATAAAAAGGGTGTTTACTCACATAGTCATGCTCTATTTTAATTGCTCTCAGTCCAGAATTCTACATGCTTTGCCAATACCAGACTTGCTTACAAATTCTAGTTTGAATGAGTCTGGTGGTATGCAGTAGCAAGATGTATATTTATAGGAGCAAAAAATGAATAAATAACGGCTCTTTGATTGACTGGTATGAGATGAACATGCATTTAAATGAGAGGTCCTGTTTACTACTAAGACTGATGGAAATGAGCTATCATGTAGTTGTGTATTTGAGATTGAAAGGGAATGCTTAGTTTAATCACTTTCCATTTATTCTTCCAGGATTTCCCCAGCGCGACCCTGTGCAAAAACTAAATTTATTCTTAAGAAAATTCGTGGTTTTATAAGGGGTATGCAGGGTGTATTAACCTTAGGTTGCCTATAAAGTTCTACGTGAAGGAATTTGTTGTATGCTTCTAGTTGCCTGCACATGCAATATGTACTAGTCTGATGTACTTAAAAGAAACTTGGCTGCCAAGTATTTTTAGTCATTAAATGTTTGATTGACTTGAGGTATTATCTTCACCAATTTCTCACGGCAAGCTAGGAAGTGTAGGCTGTCTTAGGTATGATGCTATGCAAAAAACTAATTGAAAGGAGTGTTAAGAATCTTACTAAATCTTAACAGGCTAGAACATGCATGTACAACCTTGATTTACTTAAATGTGAAGCAATTGGCATTATATAAATGTTCTTATTATCTGTAAAATTTAAAACTAGCATTATTCTTATATGAATTTATAGCAAGTTTAAATACAAGCCAAAACACTATTTACTTGTATATATATATATATATATATGTGTGTGTGTAACAGGTAAAAATACAACATTTTTAACTAATCATTATTCAAATTAAAATATTCACATTTATTTATTTTTACTAGAGTTTGAAACACATTAGGAATACCAAAAAAACATACAACATTATTTTGCTGCTTTTATAATCATATAAACATTGATTAGACATTTTAAATCATGAAAATGTACATACATATACTTGGAAATTTTCCTCAATATTTTATTATTCATAATTACTATTTTTAAATCAAGTACTAAAATTTTCCAAAATAAATTGTATTATAGAAGTAGTAAAAAACCCGGGATGTTATAATCTACCGACCTTAAAAGAATTTCGTCCCCAAAATTGAAGAGTAATGGAAAAATTTTCAGTTATAATCAAAATCATAGACTTTTATCATCACATATACATGGGTCATCCCTAGTAATTACAATTAACAAGGCATCTAAAACACATTGGTTAATTATCAACCATTTCTTAACAATCAAAGCATTCAATCAGCAATCAACTATCAAATAAATCTTCGGATAGACTCTTTAGGTACTATTTTCACTCTCTCATGAACAGTCTTTAAGATTTCATTCCATTTCTTCTTAGGTAGCTTTATTAGCTCACTCCATAGTTTGTTCTCATTTCCAAACTTCTTCGTTTTCTTTTCTCATTCTTGACAAATCATTGATGAAATCCGTATTTATTTAAATTGATTTTAAATCAATATATTACCCTCTTTTTAATTATCTGTTTCTCAGTAAATCCATTTTTAGTTATCAAAATTCTCTTAGGATACAAATTCTAAAATTTTCGAGAAATTCGAAAGCGTCTCTCTCGTACGGCTCCATCGTACAACTCCTAAATCGATCTCCCTATACCTTCTCTAATCATCAGAGAAGCACAAAATTGACTAGTTCCCCAAATTGCCTTATCCAATCCAATGAAAATACCAACTTGTATCCTTATGAAATTCATAAGCATCCATTAATCCAAACATATTCATTTGTATAACCAGAATTACCTGTTATTACGGTTGGAAAATATTTCCATTCTTATTCACCCATTACTACTCTTCAACATTCATCAGTCCCTAATCATAAATCAGTGAGAAAATAATTATCTAAGTATCAACATTAGATCAACGCTCAGAAAATCATTTTACTCAACCAATCTCCAGTTAAGTTCCAATTCCTTAAATTCCAAAAATCAAACAGTTCAACACACATGTGTTCATATTCAAATAATCCTTTAATTCAGAATTCATTTTGGTGAAAATCCAAATTTTATTCATTCAAAATTCATCAAATTTCCCAAAATTCCAAATTTCATTTCTGGTTTGTCTTATTAATATATTTCAATTACACAAATTCAATTTGGTTTTTAAATAATCACTTTAATGTTATAATCTGATTGCTAATAGAAATCAACACATGATTTCAGAAAATTATCCTTTTATATAGAAAAGTATAGTTTTGGGCAAAATTATTCCATGTACCCAGCTTTTAAAATAATACGATGTCAAATTACTCTGTTCAAGTGTTTAGAAACACCTATTGATACAGTTTGCAACACTGTATTGATCAGAGTTCACAAACCACTCAACAACCAATCAACACAATATAAAAAGGTTTTTATATCAATTCACAAATACGCACTCATATATATACGCTCAAACTCAATCTTGGTTATTACTAACCCTATCTCTATCGAGCCATGCCACAGAGCCAAGGTTATTCTTAACCTTCAGCTCTGATACCAAGTGTAACGACCCGCAAATTCGAACCCTTTGAGTCGACCAAATACAATACAAGTCCAACCCAAATTTCACGAAAATACAAACCATTAATAGTAGAAAGTTAGAGGGTGAGAAATAGAAAAGATAGGAAATTAGAAAAGAAGAAATAAGATAGAGAAAAGAACTAAACAACACAGAATCTCACAATCGCATCGAAATAAAATATATATAAGCTTTGAAAAATATAAAACTGTATCTGAACTTACATACAACATCAGAGTACAAAACATATATATCACAACGGAAATAGACTCTACATACCTAATGTTGAAGCCTCATGCTCCAGCTTATTCTAGATCATCTGTAAAATCCTGAACTACTTGACTGCCCGTACAAATTTAGGCACCCAAGAGTTTAAGGAAACATAGAAAAATAAACTCTGGGCCAGTCACGGGACTGTTGTGAGTAAACGATTTTAAACAACTTGTTTAACTTGAAAAAAAAAATTCCTTAGAAAGAAAAGATAATCGTAAGACCGGTCCACACATAAACACAGATGGTTTTTACCTTACGATAATCAAAACGTTTGAAATCATAATTATTCTGATATTATAATAATGTATAGGGTTTTCACAAATAAATTAGAATCTAGCGGAACGCTTGCATCTCACGCTCCACCTATATAGTATACAAACAAAACCGTGGGTGCTTATTGAAGATTGGATTCCGACTATGACAAGGTAATGAACCACCTGCCGATAGCATATCCCTAGAGGGGAATACACTGGGTTCAATAAGAACGTCTAGTAACCTGGCCCACACATGACCGACCACTCATTTTGCTTGAGTGTATTTAATGTATATCACCAACGGTTGGGATCAACAACTGTTTCCTGAAAGGGACAACATTGAATAGAATAAAGAAGGAAATGAATTTTCTCTAGATAGGTGATTATACACCCTAATAGGAGCGACCCATATAGCCATGATGTCTGCCCGATTTTGCCATTTCCCATTTGTGAGGCTTGAGGTCATATCTTACCTTTTAGAACAGCAAATCTTCATTTACTTTGAAAGCCACGTCGTCAAACCCGTCAAATCACAAATTCATTTCCCCAAAACCACGAGTATAAAGCTAAGAGAAACGAATTCCTTCGCCACCAAACATAGTTTTGAAGAGATCAACCTACGTGATCTGTTAGGTATACTCTGTCAGACATTCGTCCATACAAGTTGTCCTGATTCTAGACAAACCGAAGGCACTATTCTGTAAATCCATCTTAGGCAATTTCTACCTAGGATTGACAGAACAACCCTTGCAAAAACACCGTCTTCAAGGGTCTTCATCTTGACTATAAACCAATCAACGCCTAGGTTGAAACAAAGTGGTATTTGGGTTTCATTTAGAAAACCAATCCTGGTCTCTTTGAACCGATGAACGTTAATATCTTTTAGGGTCAAGTGATAATCAGGTTATCATATTCAAACAGATTTCAATATTAATATTGGTTATCAGGACTTATCTGCTAAAAATCTATAAACTTCCAGATTTCAACAACCGTTTGATTATATCTATTTAAAACGTGTAAATGTTTAAATTAAACTAACAAGTTCACTAAGTCATACCACATCATTATAAAATGAACCAAATCAGCAGACCAACCATCACATAAATATTGTCTATCATAGTTCAATAATTCAAATTCGACTAATAGTCATAAATTAGTTGATCCAAATCATACTGTCTAAGATTTTACTCATTTTAACAATCCTATTTATTATCGTTGTTTATAAAAGTATTATTATAATTCATGGTTCAATCTATATGACTTATATATTATTTCTTTACCTTCAATATATAATTTATTTAAATATTTACTTAAATGTAAAGTAACGATACTTTCCTAAATTCAACTTAGTCAATAGCAATTCCACGTCTCCTTCTAATTTACCACTATTCCATTTAATTTCGGAACTCCAGAATAGCTTCATCATTACCGGTCAACCAATTTCTCTTACTAATATTCCTCACAACCCCCTTGTCTGCAAAACCTTTGCTTCTAACATTATTCCCTTTGAATATTATTCTTCTCGACTCGTTCTATTTAATCAACTTGATTTCATTTGAAATATTATTACAAGTTTTCATCGAGTTATTTTATAATTTACATTTAATCCTTATGTATTCAATTTCTTACTTTATTACCTGTTTATAAACTATTATCGAATTATTTTAAATATTACTTAGATCAATGAACATATACATATACATATACATATATATATATATTGATTTAACTTCAAATTTTTGTTGATAGTTTCTATTAAAAATTCTATTTTTAACATTGTCCCAACTCGATATAATTTATTATATCGATCTATATATGTTTTCATCCTTATTTAATTTAGACAAAATATAATGGAATTTGGAGATTTAAAAACATCAAACATTTTGTTTCACTTCATTACATATTGATACTTCCCTTTTTATTCAATTTCTTTTCTTCTTTTTTGTTTTATTTTCCTATTTCTCTTCTTCTTATTTCTCATGCTTACCTCCGCCCATAACTTTGGCCCATCCTTTTTCCTTATACAAATTTTGTTTGTTTGTTTAGCCTTCAAGCCCACTGCCCATTTTGCTACATCCCATAACCTTTTTTTCATTTCTTTTTATATTACTTCTCCTATCCCATGGCCCATGTCCCCTCTTTCCCAAATATTTTATTTCCTTCCTGTTGTCTTCTACAGCCCGTCCAAGTCCAAGCCTGACTGCCCCCTTTCCTTTCTTCGATCCACTAGTACTCCCTCGTTCTACATGCTCTGTTATTCACTCTAGGACTCCTCAAAATGCACACAAGTGTACGGGTGCAGGAGCACACACCATCGGACCGCCGTTCATCCATCACATCCATCCCTGCATGCGCATCTCCACCACCTGACACCATCACCAAGCCCAGTTCCACCTCTACTTTCCTGCATCGAAATCTGATGCTTCCATAGAACTCTTGCTCAAAAACCACCACCACTGATTCAACTTCATACGCCACCATATTGCGTCGATCCTGGCCTAACTTCAGCCATATATCGAAGACGACCTCCTCCATCTATCCCCTAGGGTGCACGTGCTTCTATGCCTCCCACGAGAGTACAGTTCTCCTTCAACTCAACAAAAAAGAAACAAAGCTTAAGTACCTCGATCACGCTCATTTGCATAATCCAAGTTTTGTAAAATTGATTGAACATTTTTCCTAGATTCTCTATTCCTTCAAGTAGCTCCACGCAAATTATCAACCCCTCTGATTGTTTCCATCACCGGAATTTGCCCAAGAAACTTTTTTCGATCAACCCAGAATATCTCATCCATCTCAACATTAAAAATCGAAGTTTTACTACCAAAATTCATGATTTGGTCATACGGAATTACTTATATACCTGAAATTCAATTCTAGGATGGTCGGAAATTTAAGATTTATAACCTTTTTACTGTGATTTATATATATCTTCACCTATACTTCATGATTTAAATTGAAGCTATTTTTAAAATAAAATATGTACAATTTCAAATAACTTCTATGTTGGTCTTAGATTCTCAAATACCTTAGGATTAGAGTTCTTGATTTTTGAAGTTATTGGGTGAAATGTTTTTCTCGGTCTTTGAACATAGTGTTGTGTTTAGATAGTTGCTAGTGACTCAATCCACATACATACTAAAGGTCTGATTCAGAGATGATATAACACATATATAGTATGCCTTACTTTGTATAATAACCAGAGTACTGAGCTTTAAATGAGAATTCAAGTGGGGTTTAGTGAGAACATACACTACTGCTGCTTGAAAATTGTTCATTGGTTTTCTTTTCAATTCACAGGTTTTGTTTTTTCTAGTTTTGTCATGTAGATATAATAAGCTAGATTCAATACCTTTATAAACATATATGCCTATATATTTATATATATACAACCTACAAGTACAAATTCTTTTAAATAGAGTAAAAAGGAAGGAGTTTGCTCATATACTTGGTTCACAGTTTCGTGCTATATTACAGGTTTTCTCATATGTTCTTTTTCTTTTAGATGTTCAAGTGTTAGGTTTTTGACAAGCAAAACAAGGTGTATGAATCCATATATATAGGTTTGCGTAACATAAAACTGTCAATAGATAAAGGGGAAAGGTTTGCTCTCATAAATGGTCCATTCTCTTAGTTTCAAGCAATACATCATTCAATATATATCAACTATTTTCAATCATTGATCTTTAACAAATATCCATGCTTGTAAATATAAATTCATATATATATATAATTACCTATATGCTATCTTAAATTAACCTGAAATAATGCGTGGAAGCAGGAAATAAAAAGGGTGTTTACTCACACAATCATGCTGTATTTTAATTGCTCTCGGTCCAGGCTTCTGCATGCTTTGCCAATACCAGACTTGCTTACAAATTCTAGTTTGAATGAGTCTGGTGGTATGTAGTGGCAAGATGTATATTTATAGGAGCAAGAAATGAGTAAACAATGGCTCTTTAATTGACTGGTATGAGATGAACACACATCTAAATGAGAGGTCCTGTTTGCTGCTAAGACTGATGGAAATGAGCTATCATGTAGACGTGTATTTGTGATTGAAAGGGAATGCTTAGTTTAGTCACTTTCCATTTATTCTTCCAGATTTCCCCAGCACGGCCATGTGCAAAAACTAACTTTATTCTTAAGCAAATTCGTGGTTTTAAAAGGGTATGCAGGATATACTAACCATAGGCTGCCTATAAAGTTCTTATGTGAAGGAATTTGTTATATGCTTCTAGTTACCTGCACATGCAATATGTACTAGTCTGATGTACTTAAAAGAAACTTGGCTGCCAAGTATTTTTAGTTATTAAATGTTTGGTAGACTTGATGCAGAGCTTGAGGTATTATCCTCACCAATTTCTCATAGCTAGCTAGGAAGTATAGGCTGTCTTAGGTATGCTGCTATGCACAAATACTGATTGAAAGGAGTGTCAATAATCTTACTAAATCTTAACAGGCTAGAACATGCATGTACAACCTTGATTTACTTAAATGTGAAGCAACTGACATTTTATAAATGTTCTTATTAGCTATACAATTTAAAACAAACATTTTTCTTATATGAATTTAAAGCAAGTTTAAATACAAACCAAAACACTATTTACTTGTATATATATGTGTGCAACAAGTAAAAATACAACATTTTTAACTAATTATTATTCTAATTATAATATTCACATTTATTTATTTATACTAGAGTTTGAAACACATTAGGAATATTAAACAAAAACATACAACATTAATTTACTGCTTTTATAATCATATAAACGTTGATTAGACATTTTAAATCATAAAAATGTAAATAGATATACTTGGAAATTTTCCTCAATATTTTATTATTCACAATTATTATTTTTTAATCAAGTACTAAAATTTTTCAAAATAAATTGTATTATAGAAGTAGTCAAAAAAACCCGGGACGTTACAGTTAAATACATCGATTTTCATTTTACTTCTACATTGAAGCAAATCTAGGGTCCTAAAACCATATCCTTAAGTTTTAGAGGCCAGATTAAAATGAAAACCGTGTGTATAGTATGTAATATAGCAGCCACTTACTTACTTCCATCTTTTGCTATAGCGGACCGATAGTGTTCTTGGACCAAGTCGGCCCATTTATTAAAGTTAGTTTCTATAAATAAGTGATCCAGCACTGTACAATGTCATTATTCGAATTACAGAGAATCCTTTCCACACTTTTACATTTTGCTCTCTCAATGCATCATCTCAAATTACATTTCAAAAATTCTCAAATTACTTACAAAGTTTAACAGAGGTACAAAAATGATTTAATTTCTATTTTTCTAAGGAATGTCAACAGTATGAAATGGCAAGAAAAAAGAGGAGTAATTAAATGCAAGAAAAAAAAGGAAATAAATTTGGTGAAGAAATGAGGTGAGGAAGAAAATAATAAGATTAATTAGTTTCTATTAAATAGATTGGTGAAAAAGGAGATTCGATTGCTGTATCCCCAAAACTCATGTGTCTTCTGTCTTATGCATCATAATCATTCATTCCATCACATTAGTTGTTAACCAATCACCAATAAATGGTGCTGATTAAATGAGGATGAAGACACATTGATTTTGAGATTATTGGGCTGGGATTGTTGGCATGTAACCATCAAAAGATTTTGTATTAGTAAGCATATGCAAGTTTTGTTTTGCCTTGGAAAATGGTACAGTAATTGCTGGATTTAAGTGTTACCTAGAAGCCCGCAATCTTCTTCGATCATGGCCATCTTTCCAAATGCAGATGAACAGCTACATTGAAAATGCAACGTCTAAAGTTTAATGCATTGCTTTAATCAGAGACACAGGCTATACTACATTCAACTTTCATGGCTAAATATCAAGGTTTTCAACATGATTAGAAGAGGTACGCTTTCACCCTCATTTGAAAATGATTTTTTTTGGACTTTGAGCATTCAAAATGTTTGATGAAATGTCTTATGTCAAAAACCATTGGATTAATTTATTCACGGAGATTTCTGAAGTCAACAATCTTATATCTGTCATTTTTCATACAACTTAGACAATAAAAGTTCCGTTAATGTGCAATTTATTCGTTTTATTGTAGTATTTGTAGTATGTATATAAAAATTTATTCTATGGGTGGCCTCCCTTATTTTATTGTCTGTTTGTGCAAAGCGTCCTTGTCATATCTATATGAAATTACGGTGTCTTGTATTAATATGAAAGGCCCACATAAAATTTAATGTTTGTTCATATCATGGGCTTGTTTACATGGTACATACATGCAAATACCACCTGTTCTTTTTCTCTGTAGTATATTTTGGTGTTTTTCCAGATTGTATCAAAATTTATTCAATGACATGACTTTATTGCACTACCAAATTTCATTTATAATTGAACTAGAATTTGGGTTTTACTCTATGTTTAGTTTAATCCTGTCTAAGTTTGTAAGATAGTTTAGGTAGTCAAATTTTATGTATCTTGATAACGTGCATTGAATGAACTTACCACATTTTCAGGTATATATTCTGCACTTTCTTGGAATGATGTTCTTGCAAATGCACTTATTTGTTTTACTTTTAAAACATATGAGTTTGGTATATGAGGACCCATAATTTTAGTGGGGAAAATCACTAATCAATAGTGAGGTTGTTATTTTATTCGTTGCAGACATTAGATTATTAATAAAGCGTGTTTGAAAATGATTTTATGCAGTTTAAATTAACTGATTATGTTAATCACAGTTCATAAGCTATCACTTTTTTGACTTTTGAATCCTTAATTTGTGTGATATGATTGATGCTATTGCCTATTGGCATGCTCTTTTCGCACATTGAATATATTTAGAGTCGTATTATATACACCTCAATATGTATTATAATTTACCGCCATAGAGTAAAAAATTGAAATCAATATTTCATATTACGCATATCGATCAACGGCCTTCTGCAGACCGATTTTAAATAATATATTTAACGATCCAGTACAACTGAACAATAGTTTAACACCATGGCTTATATCTTGAGCATTCTGCTCTGCATCACCGAGCGATAAAGACAGAAAGATAGGATTTTGTTTCAATATATTGACGACGGCACTGTGATGACGGTGGGGGACGGAGCTGCAATTGATGGTTTAGAGTTTTGAGAAGGCTAGGGTAGAAAGGATCGACAGTTTCAAGGTTTGAGGGAGAGAGGAAAAGATGGTTGGATAGTATAAATAATAGTATGGATAACATGTAGCACTAGATTAAACGGACTGTGTAAAATAAAGAATGAGTAAATTGTAGATTTTGTTGGGCTGTACGGTGTACTTGACACTTGACAGGACTCTATATTTAAGCGGTCTGTTATTTGAATAGACAAGAAAACACAAAGGATAACATAAGAAGTCCGATCATTGCATATCTCAGCCATTATATAAAGTGTGAAATTCATGAACAATTTAATGATTGATATTCATTGTGTATCGTCGAGTTGTATTCAAATAGACATTCCTATATTTAATGGATGTTAAAAATGATTGTGTAACAATTATGCAGACCATAATACTTGTTCAGCAGCCCCCCTCAGTGCAGCCTCTAACTTAGCCATCTAATTTCAGGCATTCATTTCAATTTAAATGGTTGTTTGATTTGATATGTAGAAGGGTCACTGGGTCAGCAGACTCCTCAGCTCAGCCTCAAACATAGTCCTCTAATTTCAGCATTGCCTTTCAATTTAAATAAATTATATCGTGTGATATAATACATAAAATATTTTTTATTTTAATCGGAAGGAATGCATGAAATTAGGGGGCTACTGCTCTGATGATCCTTCCCATGTATGTAAAAATAATCCAAGAAAGTAAAACAGGATTCATTGTGAATGCCAATAGTGCTACTAGATGAAGTGGCAAGGACAAGCAGAGAGCAGAGCGTACGCTGATGACGAAGACAAAGAACATGATCAATATGCAAGCTCTCACTACAAGTGTTATCAGTTATGGTCGATATGGGCAGGAGTCCAGATCTAAAGACTAAAAAGCAACAGGGACAAGTAAATAGTCCAAAATGTTATTGCCCTATTGAAGTTAACAACAGGGACCATGCATATACAGACAATGTACGAGTAACATGTAGCCATATGATGGTTAAAGGTTCATCTTCTACTGTAATTAATCAGTTTGGGTTTGCATTCAATTGCCATTCTTCTGGCAAATATCAAGGTAAAGGAGTACATTTTAAAGACGAAATTGAAGATACCGTTCAAATTGTTTATATGTCATGAGGAATATACATATACTTTTTTTATAGCATGGACCCTCAAAACACATAAATGAGTTTTGAATAGGCAAAATATTCTTACGAGGTAATTAGGAAGAAGGACAAACTTTACTGAAAAATTAAGCTGAATGACACCAAGTTTTATTTTTAGTTTGAAGGACAAATTTTGAATCAAAATTAAACTGAAGGAAAATGCTAAATGTAATTAGCATTATATTCAGTTTTTTACACTGCACGAAAATGCTAGTTTTAACTAGTATTATTCAGTTTTACACTGCAGAAAATACTAATTATATTTAGCATTGTCCTTCAACTTGACGTCCTTCAGACTAAATTTTTCCCAAAGTTTGTCCTTATGCCTATTTTCCACTATTCTTATACTCATATTTTTATTTTTGCTTATTTTGAGTTAATTCTCAAAACATCAGCAAACCTATGATCACTTCCGCAAGCATAAAATTGGATTCTAGATTCTGTAATAATTTTTTGCTCTACTTTATCTAGTTGCTACAAGATCTACACATGTCTAACCAAAAACTTGCATGCATATATCACCATAAAAGAAATATGTACACCCCACACACAAACCAACATTCAAAGATTTGGAGATAGGGAGAACATCTACATTCATCTCCCATTTCTCAATTTGTTATGTATGCATAGCCAATATTAATAACGTTACATATCATGGGTTAAGAATGAACCACACAACGTATGTATGCATAGCCAATATTAATAACGTTACATATGTTATGTAACGACGATCAGAACAAAGTCCTCCTTCCTTGTACGCATATGAGCTAGCACACAACTCCCATACAACAAAAGGAATCTCTGATTTTACGTGCCTACCAATTCATATTTGTATTTAACTCCTTCAATTTATTCCATGACGTGGGATTATTAATTCCGACCCGTGATTCTTTCTTAACAATATGCGAGACAATCCTAACAACATATGCACACACAGTGGAGTATGACAAAACAATCTTCAATGCGGTTTTAGTTCAAATGACCAGACAGAGCTGTGCTAAAGGTGAGTAGTAGGGGACTCATCCACTTTTGAACATGTTTTCATAAATACGTACTCTTGTTGTTAAGATTTATTGTCTTTTAATGTTATCCCTTGTGTACTTTGTCATTATAAACTTCGAGAAGTACATTCTTTTATTTTACAAATTAATGTTTAACTGTGGAGCAGAGCATGTTTGATCATAGGTATATGTAATTATGATGTTAGTTTAATATACCCAAAAAAGAAGAAGGTTCAGATGCTCTTTCATGCGAAACTTACCCAACAAATTCAAATATAGAAGTTTTTAATGACTGGCCTAAATAAGATTCATTTGTTTATTTTAAATGCTTGTTAATTTTTTTATCTTGTTAACACTAAAAGTTTCGCTAACCTATCAGTGGTCCTAAATTATAAATTAATGGCCAGATCAAATTTTGGTAAACTACTGATAGGCACTGTTCGATTCCAGTCATTTTCATCCTTTATTAGTATATGCACAAACATTGCTGAGGAAATTTGTTTCCAAAAACATAACAAGTTGAAACACGATTGAAAATCACATATTGATGTAGACCCGATAGTACATTTTTTTTGTTTTAGTTTCCAGCATAGAGCTGTTTTTTCATTTCTTTTCCAATTGTATATTTTAAGTAAACTCAAATTTAACGGAAAAAAGAGGCATATGAACTTTAAATGAGACATAGAACTGTTTGGGGCCAGTCCTTGGATTCGGAGCAAAAGGCCTCGAGAACTGAGGAACTCAAATAGATATAAAACAAGCCAAAATTAAAATACAGCAAGAAAGAATAACAGCTCCATCTCAAATTTTAGAATACTTGCACTTTATTCCCCTCTTATTATTTTTGATACTTTGCTGCACAGCTCTGTCTAAGTTTTTCCAACTACCTTCTTCTTCTTCTTCTTCTACTCTCCTCTATCTGTATTATATTCCCGGCATTGGTTTCTTCACCTATACATATCCCGTTTACTTACTCCATTTCACTTACATCTTTAAGCTCTAGAGCTCATTTTATCAATACCCGTTTCTCAATCTTATTGCATAAAGTTTGCTCCTATTTTAATGCCATTTGCTGTGCATTTCATTTTGAACCCATAGCCAGAATCATGAGAGATTTGAATTCGAAGAAAAGCAAGGTTCTTGATACATATTTGAATTTTCTGTTTTTTTCTCCAGATTTCATATGTTGTATGATTTGTATTCATGTTTCTAATTTGTGCTATATTTTATTTATCTTTACAACAGTTGTCATGGTCTAAAAGCTTGGTTAGGAAATGGTTCAATATCAAGAGTAAAAATCAAGATTTCCATGCTGATGATTTTGCCAATAGAGGTCTTTTCTGAATCCTTTCCTATCATTATTATTTTGGAGTTGGCTTTTAAATTCCATCTACAATTATGCATTTCAATATGAACTTTAAAAAGTTGAATCCCTGTGTACACTTATTTTGATAAAAGAATCTTCTTTTCATTCCTTCATTTATATAATCTGTGTCACTATTCTTTCAGAACAAAGAAGCAGCTTCTCGGAGATTGAAACAAGCACAGTAAAAAGCAGAACAGGTTAAAACCAATTCAGCCTACGAAATTTTTAATAATTGTCTCCGTCATATACTAAATATTATTTTCTTGTTTCTATTCAAATTTATCCTTGGAGTACTTATGTTAATTACCATGTGTATCTTCAGATAGATCACTAAAGACAAATTCAAATCAGGTTCGTTACGATACACCTCACGTAACAGATACTGAGCACTATAGGTACTTCACTCAAACTCTTAGCAACTTTACTTCATTAAAATCTTCAAGTACAACTAATTTATTCTGAGTTATATTTACTTCTTCTAGCATATTCACTGCCACATGGAATGTGGGAGGAAAATCACCTCCTAGTTATTTAAGTCTGGATGATTGGCTTCACTCCTCCCCTCCTGCTGATATTTATGTATTGGGGTAAAATTTCTTTGCCTAATACTCAAAACATTTATAAGTTGCCTTTTACCATTCATATGTTTGTTGAAAACTAATATGTGTGAGAAAAATGGCTTAGAATCTGATAAGTCACAAGCTTATAAATTAAACTTTTACAAAAAATTTAACTATATTTTCAGTTTATTATCCAAACGCTTTTACATTTACTATTCACTTACTGCATCCAAAACTACTTTTATGTAGTTTAAAGATAAGTTCTTCCTGGGCTCTAAATCCTTATAGCTAAATACACACCCAAAGCAGAGGTCGATTTTTTATCTAAAGTGTCATGAACCAGAGAAATGCTAAAAAAGACAAATTTATCTGGGCTGAACGATGCATATAGTTCACCGTGGTTATTTCGTCCGTTGACATCAAAATAAAATTTCTCTACTCAGGTTTCAGGAAATAGTGCCACTTAATGCTGGAAACATCCTTGGCACTGAAGATAATGCACCAGCCAGAAAATGGGTTTCGTTGATAAGAAAAACACTGAACAATCTTCCAGGGTCTAACTATAGTTGCAGTTACCATACTCCTTCACCTGTTCCAGACCCACTTGTGGAGCTCGATGCTGATTTTGAGGGTTCTTCGACACGGCAGAAGAATTATTCTTTCTTTCATCGTCGCTCATTTCAGTCTTTTAATAGAAGTGAGTTTGTGGCACAACAGAGGTGTGATCGCAGATATAGCACATGTGATAGGGTTAGCTTTGGTAGTAGACCTAGCGATTGTGATCTAAGCTATCAATGTGGCGGGTCTTCCGATGATGAATATATCGATGAGAGGTCTTACTGTGAGTCCTACAACTCACCTATCTCATGTGGGTATGGCATTCCCCAAGTTATAGACGACCACGAAAAGACTAACTCTAGGTACTTATCTGTCATTTTTACGAGGGAAAAATTTTCTTTGTTATTAAACAATATATATGTATGCCAATGATGGCTAGTCTAGTGAAATAATATTCACTAGAGTTGTTATTGTGGGTTTGGTTTGAATCCTTGACATACATAATAATCAATGTTCAAAAAAGAAAGAAGAAAAAAGTACTTTTATTTGCAAATGATCACTGGTAACAATGATAAACCATTCTGTTCTATAGTCAAAGATTTTTGATTCGAAATCTAAGCTCATATATAGTTCAAAAAATGTGCCTAGACATTGTGTTTTGACAATATGTACTTCGATGTAATTTGGACAATTGTAGATATTGCTTGGTTGCGAGTAAGCAAATGGTTGGAATATTTCTTACAATTTGGGTTCGTAGAGAGATTAGAGATGACGTGAAGAACTTGAAGGTTTCTTGTGTTGGGAGAGGACTAATGGGTTATCTAGGGAATAAGGTATCTATCACTATTTTGATTTGAACAAACGGATATATGAATGTATACTGGTACTTAATAGTTATACTGTGATTCAGGGTTCAATTTCAATTAGCATGACATTGCACCAAACAAGTTTTTGCTTCATATGTACTCATCTCACTTCGGGTCAAAAGGAGGGCGATGAACTTAGGAGGAATTCAGATGTGATGGAAATTCTAAGAAAAACTAGATTTCCAAGAGTAAGTGGCATCAATGATGATAAATCTCCTCAAACAATTCTTGATCATCAGTAAGTATAACTTTATATTAATCCGACTTCACGAACGTAATGAAATATTCTTGATAAACTGAACAAATCTTCTTCTTTTCCTTTTTTATTCAGTCGAGTAATTTGGCTTGGGGACTTGAATTATCGGATAGCTCTTTCATATCGATCTGCAAAATCTCTTGTAGAAATGCATAACTGGAGAGCACTGTTAGAAAAAGATCAGGTGCATACTAGTTCTTCAGTCTAACGGTAACAACATTGGGGAAATTGAATTGGGATTTTTGTTTCCGAAGTTTTAAAATAACTGTCTTTCTTATATTCATGTCTGCTATGTTGTCATAGTTCACGACTCACACTACTATTTCAGATCGTTGTTCCAAAGTGGGAGAAAATATGCTAAAATCATTATTATTTATTTTGACACAGCTTCGGATTGAACAAAGATATGGCCGTGTATTTAATGGCTGGAATGAAGGAAGAATATACTTTCCTCCAACATACAAATACTCAAATAACTCTGATCGATACACTGGCGATGATGTTTACTTAAAAGAGAAGCGAAGAACACCAGCCTGGTAGAACATTTTAATGATAACATCCTAGTTACACTTTCTTATTACACGTTTATATTAACATGTATATATGAATTTCTACTAAAAGGTGCGATCGAATTTTATGGCATGGAAGAGGATTGAATCAGATATCTTATGTTCGTGGCGAATCAAGGTTCTCAGATCATAGACCAGTTTGTAGCATATTTACAGCCGAAGTTGAATTGATTAGTTCATGTAAAATCAAAAGGAGTACAAATTACATCAGCTCTCGAGTCGAGGTTGAAGAACTCTTGCCATACTCTCAAGGATATACTGAATATGGTTACTTCTGAAAAGAAAATTAAAATTCTTGACAACTAATATTTAAAAGGTATCTTTTAATCTCATACTATACAAGTTAAGTTCTTGTTGATGTTCATGTTGGATAAAATTTTGATTTAAACAATATTGTTTCTTGCAGGAAACAAGATACTGATATTTGGGATTTTTTGTGCTATTGATCAGTAGACTGAATGACTCCATACACAATGTATGTTAGGTGCTTAGACAAAGATATTCATTTGTAAACTGGAAATTTGATTTATAGATATATCAGAGTTTTGTTGTTATGACATGTTCAGTTTTGTTATTATGATGTTCAGTTGTAGTACCATGAATGTATGCTTATTTTTCCTGGTTAAAGTAAAAAAAAGGAAGTTCATTGGGTTTGTACAATTATATGTAAGGATGCAGTGGGATATAATTGTGTTGCTTTTGTTGCACAAATCAAAAGAAAGCAAAGTGAATTCCAGAGATCTGGTTGGTAAAGTAGGACACATCAAACTCTCCATGATTGTAAACAAAGAGTCAAATACATAAAGAGAATGCTTCTGATCTTCTTCTGAAATATTAAAAGCTGTGAACCAATTGCTTTATTCATAGACGTTGAATGCCTAACTTAGCTCTTGACTATAGACAGATAGTCTTATTCTTATGTGACCTGAATGGGTCTGTAGTTCATTCTTTTGATTTTACGTAAAAGAAACCCTTTTTTTAAATATTGAAATCAGCATCCCTTTTTGTTTTCAAACTTCATTTTTGAAAACCCTCCTAGTAAGGTTGCTAAAATGGTCTGGACGAAGATTAATCAAGGATTAATAAAAATACGATTTTCTGATAGGTTCAAGCATTTAGTATTTTGTTTAGTCTCAGTGATTTGCAACTGAATTTCATGGGGTTTGGATGAGTTTTTCCAAACACCATGAAGAAGAAACCGCTAAATATTTTGTTATGTACAGGTATGAAGTCTAAAATGGTTTATATGGGTACTTATATATATCACTTAAATGGATTAGACAAAAAACCTAAGTGATATGGCTAGCCTAGCGTTTTTGAGAGTGTCTAGAAGAATTTTTACAACATAAATAACTAGAACTGTAAATGTACACATATAGAACTACAAACACATGCTGTTTAATAGGACATTGTTGTATTAAAAATATGAATGTATAGGATGTTTTGATGGTAAATATGCCATTTAAACTGGAGACATGATGTTCGTAAACTATTGTTTGAGTGAGATCTGAAATTGATTTTGAATATGTTACAAAATGTTCCTTTTTTTCTCCATCAACTTATTCTTCATAAATAAATAAACAAAAAGGCAAAGGTTATGGGACTTGTCTCAACAGTTAAAGATATTTAGTGAACAAAAATAAAACAAAGAGATTCTTTTAGTATGGAATAAGATAATAGTTTATACTTGTGTATATAAACACCATCTCTGCAGTTTGTCACTAAGCTGTCTGAACAAGGCAGGCTTTATAAATAATACTACTTAATGATTCAATTACATGATGATTAATTTATTCTTAAGTTAACCATTTTAAAATTTGCCTTTATTTCTATATCTTTTATCGGACAGTGTGATTGAACTGTATATAGTAATCTCTTCAATTTCATATTTCAGTACAAATGTGATTGAACTGAAACATAAGATACTGGAAGTGATTAAAATAAACAAACAGAATAAAAAGGATTAAGGACAGAAAATAAAATAGTAAAAATTGAAAGGAGAAAGTAGAAACAAAGTACAGCAAATAGGCATTGATGTCTCCTTCTTTAACTTAAGCTTATATGTGACTGAAGAAAGCACACATGCACCATACCTTATTGTCTGTGACGTGTCCATATGCAACATGGATACTCTTTTATATCGCAACTGAAATTATTTTGGTACCTCATTTATGTACCAGACAGGAAGCATAAATTGCAACAACCTAGTGTTAATATGGAAACAGATCAGAGAAGTGTTGACGTTTGATTTGCATGGATAATGCATGGCTTAAATCAACTTCAACAGCAGCTATATATTCAGGGTTGAATCTTTAGCGGAGCTCATAGTCTAGTCTGACTACTCAGTTGAATCTTCAGTTTCCAATTCAGAAAACTGAACTGAAAATGAACATCCATTGATACACATTTGGCATATATAGACTCTTATTAAATATTTTTAACTTGTATTAAACACTTATGCCTTAAAATCAGGCTTTATACTAATTTTTTCAATTTGTTCTTAAAAAAAACATAGTCAAATCAACCTTTGTAGATTGATATTGCTAAAACGGATTCTAAAAACTATCGCTTTAGCGGTTACAATGGAAAACAATAGGACTTAAACCAGGTAAACTGTTCATTAGCGATAAATTAAAATAACGTAGCAATGCAAAATACATGTTGTAACTGGGATTTTGCGAAGCTTTCAAACCCGGGGGTCAAATATATCAGTTAATTGTCGTAAATAATGTAGTTATCACAACCTATATTTTGAGTGTCTTCATTGAATTTAAGAGTGACAAATGCTGAGGTTGCCATATTTGATGTTTGTTAGGTATGAGAGAGTGACCACTCACTCGCATTTCATGGCAATGGATCGCTGTGTTAATTTTGTGATATGATAATTCATATTTGATCGGTGTTTTCCTACTTTTATTAGTGTGATGTGATATATTCCTAGTATTTTCCATCTTAACTCACATCAAATCCAATTGATGATTACCTGGTGACTGCTGATGCTCTTGAAGTTCGGCATGTCTACCCTTTTTCTCCTAACAAAACAATAGAAATAAATAAATAGATGGGACACAAGAAGGAGACGACTATTACGATGACCCCTTGGCCTTACGTTTAGTATTAGCCTTGTTTTCAGGCTCCAGCTGTCGGTCGGTAGAAGTACAGTTAATGGTTGGCCACCACGGCAAAATATCTAGAGGTGACAGAGTTTTAAAATGGCTGTGGGGCAACCCATCGGTGGATCGTGTACGTGCGTGTGGGCGCGATGAGGAATAGCTTACAACTTTTATTTTAGAAAAAAAAAAGAAAAAAAAAAAAAAACAACTTTGTAGGTTAAAAAATAAAAATGAACAGCTTACGGTACAAAAAGAATAAACAATGGTATGAGCATTAAAAATAAATTTTAGTTAAAAACCATTATTATCTCTTTAAATGTACATGATGTCCATGTACGACAAAAACAAAAAATAATATAGAAAAAACATAAAACGTCAGTCGTGCAAGACTATACAGTTAGTTCGTTTGTCGTGACACTTATCTCACTCTACCGGTAGACTCAATGCTACTTTCCTTCCGTGAAGCTAGAATTATTGCTTACGTTGTCTAAGAGAAAACTTGTGATTCTCTTCGTCTGTTTCATTTACTTATATTTTAAAGTAGGTTAGTCCCCATGCAGATGCATGGTTGAAAAAATATACTTTAGATTAACACCTTTGGAAATATACATATAAATAATATATTATTTTTAAAATAATTATTTTCATATGAACATGAAAATTAACATAAAGAAAGGAAAATTTTCAAATGGAAAAAGGAAACGCTCGAAAATCCAATGCTTCTCATTTCGATTCTCAATAGGTAATTTTCTTTCTCCTGAAAATGGTGTTATACACATAGAACAGAGTTCACAAATTTATAGATCACAAAATTGCCACCAAATTCCATAAGCACAGCCATGCTACCATAAGAATAGTCTCCACGTCACATATCAATGCCTTTCATATGTTTCACCTGCGGAAACATTACAACCTCAATGCTTTAGTAAAGTACTTGGTGCAAGTTGAAGCTTTATGAAAGACTCAATTTTATCTCGAAAGTAGCAAAGAAACGCCTAAGGAGTAATATTTGTTTTCATATTCTTTTTTACATAGATGTCCAAGTAAAACGATTTGGAAACTTGCATCCTCAATTTG
The DNA here is from genome assembly GCA_030737875.1 of Allium sativum. Taxonomy (NCBI): domain Eukaryota; kingdom Viridiplantae; phylum Streptophyta; class Magnoliopsida; order Asparagales; family Amaryllidaceae; genus Allium; species Allium sativum. The sequence goes on from CM060920.1 coordinate 737,100,817, forward strand.
ATGCTTTAACCATACTCGAGCCTAAAACTTAACTAAACATTCAAGAAAAAATAGAACTAAAGCCAGCGGCAAGCATAACTCAAGGGATCTAATCGGAAACATAAAATAAATTGCAAAACAGAACACGAAAGAAATATATTTCTTAACCGCTAAGGCTGAAGCCTACATCATACTCCTCGGATTCAGGGCAGTTCCAGCTGATGTATTACTGATCTGCATAGCTGAAATATATAGCAATCAGTTATTTCTTGTATGAATAAAATTCAGAATATTCTTGATTAGCATAAATCGCAAACACTGTATATTTTTATACTCATCAAAGGGGAATCTCATTGCGAAAAAATTGCTTTGAAGACAAGGGTTTGGACTCTATAACCTTGCCACTATGATCACTCGCATATAGCTTACATTTTGTTATGGAATGCCATGAGTACTCCAACCACAACTGTTGTGTATTAAAGAGATTGTGTGTTTTGAAGATTCCACGTTAGTAGTTACAACTTTTTTGGGAGGTCTTGTGAATCTTTACACATTTGAGGTAAGTTCAAACTTAGTAAATTTTATATTATAAATAATAATATAGAACTTAGTAAGTACACTGACCATAACTATTTGGTTAAAAATAAGAGTATCTTCCTATAAAGATGAACAGTGTTTTTGTTATTAATGATAACACAAAATAAGTAAAATAAAATGTGAAATAAAGAGATGATACTTATCTTAGCTAATAACCTTGTCCAGATAGGGAAAAAGGGGAAAAAATTTGCCATAGTAACAATAGTAGTGACCTTAAATCTTGAAAATCAAGAATATATTGTAGAAGAAGCTCCTAAGCTTTTCTGCGTTATTTATCAATTAAGAAAAAATTAGGGAAAAAATAATAAGTATTAACTCAGTAATAAGACACATTTTCTAAATTATATACCTCAACGGTATAGAAAAGAAGGGAAGGAGTAGAAACACTCAACATCTTTATGGCATGATCAAACCTTAAAGTATAAGCATTCATACCATCGAGTAGATGCAGAGTAGTTCCTCTTCGACGCAGACCCCAGTCCAATGGCTTTGATTAAACAATTGTGTTTAAACAAAAGGATTGAACACAATTTGTTGCTGTGTTTAAACACAAATTGCCTCTGTGTTGAACATAGGTTGCTGTGTTAAAACACAACATATGTTTAATAGTGTGTTTAAACACAGCTGCTAGTAAGTATAAATATAATAACATCTGGTGTTAAAATATAAGCCTCTGTGGGTCTGTTTTTAGACAAAGCCTTTGTTTAAACACAATATAATTGAAGGTAATGATTGCTCTTTTCCAAGTTGAGATCACTTATCCATTGGAAATGTCTTTCTCATGATAACTTTGTCTACAATCAGTTTAGAATTAAAAACCATACCAAAATTTGAAATATTTATGTTTATGTAATTATGTTCATTATATTTGTTGGCTTATTGAATATTAAAAGAAAGAAAAATCCTCAAAAGCTTAACATTTGTTTCATTATTTTCTTCTAGTCTTTGTTTGTCAATGACTCCATTTTAAAATCATAGCAGAAGTACTGCGTTATCAGAAAAGACCATCTGAATTGTCATGGCCATCACATAAGCACCCCGTAAACATGTGTAGGTTTAGCTAATCTGATTGCCATTATATTTCAAGACATCCATACAAGATTATATTACCCTATAAAACATGTGTAGATTTAGCTAATCTGAACATTCTTTTTTAATGGCCTAGGAGATAAGACTTTGTTATCTACATTTGCAAACAGAGCATAATGTGAACAAAATTAACAAAAGATAGCACAAACAAAGAGCATATATGTATACAATGGAAATCTGGAAGGAATTCTTTTACAAATGAAGTACAAAAGAAAAAAATTAGAACCAATAAATCATGTATAAAGCAAGCAAGTGAAAAGAAAAATACATGGCATCATTTTGTAGTGACTTCAAATCCATATAATTTGTTGGGTTGTGATCAAAGAAAAAACTTTGTTGGAGTCGCATCACTTAACCGTAACCGAAACTCTAGAATCTAATTTATAGTTTTGACTTTTGATGCCATGAAAAACATGGATAACGGTTGGAAAGAATCCTTTTTAATGAAGGTAAATCATGAAATTAAAAGTGGAAGCCTCTCATAAAACAGTATTTGTTGCAAGATTCAAATCAAAATGACAAAAACCTGCTAATTCAAATCAAATGAAAAATAAATAAAAAATTATGAGTGAAATTTTAAATTAGCTTTTTTTGAAGTTTGAAAAATGAATTTTAAATTGAACCATACATGTTTACGTTTTGTTCCTATCTTTGTACTTACTGCTAACATTGACAATGTTATGGTAATTCAATTGATTTGCAAAAAAAGAGGTATAATTCAAAAAAATTAGAATCAACGACAGTTGATAGTTTTTAAACTTGAGGACCAAATGAAAGATAACTATGCTTACATATTGGTTTTACCCAAATTCTTCCCATGAACAATTCAATTTGCATGCCCTGAATCCACCAAATGAAAAGCTAGAATTATCCAAATGACCACATATCATTGAATGATATTTACACTAAAATCATGGTTCAATCTGGTAACCGCAAAGAGAGTTGGGCAATAAAGTACTACATTTTCAATAAAGTCACAAAAAATTATGTTAATAGCAATGTCAAATTTGATAGAAATTTTACAAACCATCTTGGTATAATGAGCATTGACATTCATCCCATGCTATGGTTTGTTTATATGAAACATTAAACGTATGATAATGCATTATATACAATCCCATATAGACATAAGTAATTGCTGGTTATCAATCTAATCACACCCATTTTTATATGAAAAACCTATGTATTGAACGTTTTTAATATTTAATCAAATATGAGGGGTACTGTTTAGTAAAACCCATACAAATATGAGTAAAACAAAAACGATATTTTATATATAACCTAAATTATTTGAAATCGTACACATTAGATTTAGAGAATTCGGTAAACAATCTACTGTCTTCCTATCCCTCGGTTGAAATAAAAAAGTTGATTTTGCATCAGTAAAGGTAAAAGCCAAATCTTTGTTGGGAAACATAAAATTCAATAAAGAAAACTTAATGTTAAGGAAGACAAATATTACTTTCCAAACCTAAAGATTTTTATTCTTGTATTCATATAAATGGAATCAATTTCTAAGTCTCTACCACTTAGCTAACCAGAACAAATTACAATTATAACAACCTCAATTTTTAGAGTATTTTATTTAATGATTTAATTTAAATTTTGGTTTTACTTATTTTATTTGTTGGGTTTTTTTTTTGGAAATAATATTTACTTTTGATTTAAAGCTATATTTACTTTCGTTTTATAAAACAAATGAATTTTATTTTTGATATGAACGTAATTTAATAATACAAATCAATATTTACTATTTAGAATCATATTTATGGTAAATTTTAATTAAGTTATTTATTTGAGTTTGAATCCATTCTTTGATTTTATTAAATAATTAAAACTCGTATAAGTATATAATCTGTTCTCAATATTATTGAAATTGTATGTTTGATTTGATTTTGAATTAATTTTCTTTTAGATCTGCCATGAGTATTGATTGTTGTTGATGCAAACATTTCCAACTTTATTTGTCTGATTTATTTTCCTCTGATACCATCTATTATTTATTTGATTTTCAAATTTGTTTGTTAACTATATATTGCCAAAAACTATTGGTTCCTTTGAATTTAATGTATATTTTTCCTTTTGTTAACGTTTTTCATTTTCAAAAATTAAACCGTTCATACCCTCTCATTTGTTTCTTTTTGTTTATTCCTGATGCAGTCTCTACATACGTAGCCCATCCATTAATTTGTTTCAAGGCTACCATTTTGTGTATAAATGGAAAGGAAAACAAATATTCACCGTTTCATGAAAGCCACCTTTTTAATACCCACCAAACCTGCTGCCATTTCTTTATTTGTCTTCCCAAAATAAATATTTATTTCCAAACCTAGCTTCTTGAGAAAGCTATTGACATATCAACCTAATAATTCACTAATTGATTGACGTCAAAAATTGGAAAGTCATGACTGATTATTTACGGTGGTTTCTTTTCTTTATATCCTCATTTTTATTTATTCACAAAACCATTCTCTTTCATCGTCTTCTCCAAAATTCTCAGCAATCAACCATGGCTAAAATATAGATCTACATTTAAATGTAGTAGAGAAATTTCTCAAACTAAAAAATAGAAGTAGCCAAATTCATCAATCTCTTTGCCCTTTTTGTTATTTTTTTTCTATTTTTTTTTTTCAAATTTTGATCTGTTTTGTACGGATCGTAACTTCCTCATACGGAACCCAAATTAACTTTACTTTTTTTTTTGAAATTGGGTAAAATTGAAAGAGCTTCAACTTTTATGTTTTAAACTTTTTCAGATTTCGAATTTTTCACGGTTGAAACTGCCAATCTTTCGGATGCATTTTTAGACCTAGATTTTAGATTCAAATATTTATCTGTCGCTGTTTTGACCATACCTTCTTCAAATTTTATCGAAAATCAGTTTTTTTTTTTAAATTGAAGAGAAAAGAATTTGAACAACTTTCCGGTTTATGATTTTTCCAAATTTTGAATTTAACTTATTCAAAAATCACTTTTAAAATGGTTAAAATTTTGTTCAGTTTTGTAAGTTTTTGATAAAAATCAAGATCCATCCTTCTTGCATTTCCCTTTCCCATTGGGCCAAGTTATGTGTTTGTGTGAGTTTATCTTACTTCAGTAATTTTTTTTGCATTGAATTATGTTTAATTTATATTATATATATGTTTGTTTGGGGATTGCATTTTATTTTATTTCGTCTGTGTGTGTTTTTGTGCGATTTATATAAGGGAAAATCTATATAAACACAAAGATTTGACACGAATTGAGTGACACAAAATCTAAACCATTGGATTTCCTCATGACTTGCATCCCTCACATAAAGACAAATTAATCATGTGGTTGAGATCTTATGCTGTCTGATTTGTGTCAAAATTTTGTATTCATATAGTTGCTCCCTTTATATAACATGTATGTAGTTTTTGTGTGCGTGAGTTTGGGTTAAATTTCTATTTTCTTTTAAAATAGAAATTATTTGTAAAAGGTTTGATAGGTGTTTGGATTGTATGTGGTGATGTGTGTTGAATTGATTTTTTTTTAATTTAAAAAAAAGTATTTTGATGTATATGTTTTATGTATAATATATATAAGGTAATGGAATTTTTGTGTAATTGTGTTCCTTCTTTAATACCCATGAAAAAAAATTCGTAAACTATTCCACCAATCCAATTTCCATGTTGTTTTGCTGAGAAACTCCCTTTTCCTCTTATAATATTAAATATTTTGAGTGGTTATTGAGTTTTCATCAATCTTGAGTTGTGCTTGGATGTCGTCATTATGTCTTGTCTATTTGTTTGTCGTCTCTGTTCAATGCAATGAAAGGTGAGTTTACCTCACACTTGACTTACATTTTTATTATAAAAGTAAAATTCAACACATTTGAAATGCTATGAAATGTATAGGATAATTTTAGAAAATTTTATATGATATGAATGTGCATATGTGAGATGTATTACTTCAAGTATATTTTTGAATTGTTGAGCTTACTTCATGTGTATGTTTGATATGTTCTATTTGTTGAGTTTATTGACATCGTTATTTATGTATTCTCACATTGCAAGTTCCCCATGAGTTGAAATGATATATACCCGACTCACCGTACAGAATTAGGAATTGAATTAAATCGATTTGGGATGCGGGTTGAAATGATATATACCTGGGATTCGAATTTTTAATTTCGGCTTGAAATGATACATATTCATATTATTTGGCCTAGATAGAAAATTATATATGGACACCGTTGGTCTATTTTGAAAATATTTTCTAGGTTTGAATAAAGATTTTATAAAATTAAAGTATAGATTTTTGTAAAAACTTTAAAGTAAGAAAGGTGTAAAAGAGAGTTTAGGAATTAAACTGTACCTTAATTTGGTAAATGACTTAATTTCACAATTAAGCTAAATTGATTTAAAATGTAATTTAGAAAATGATGAATGAGTTTTATATGAGACTAGTTAAAATAATGAAACATAATAATTTGATTTTATAATAATTTATGAAATGAATGGTTTGAATCTAAATATAATTGAAGTAATATTTAGAATTGATTAACCCTAAAATCTAAGATTTAATGGTCATGAAATGAAATAAGTGTTATTTAAAGTAGAATTGAAATTTTGAGAATTTGATTGGAGTAATAAAATTTGAACCCAACTTGAATAATACCTGTAATGTATTGGAATTTGAATATATTGTTAAGTTGGAATTGATTTGAAGTGAAGTTTTGGCAACTGGATTGGTTACAAGTTGATGTTGAACATATAGATATATGGTTCGGATTGGATTATTATTTAAAACTAGTATTATTTATACAAAAATAGTTTAGATTATTTTATATAATTTTTTTATAACTATATATTAATTATTGAACATCTTATAACTATTTAAAATTTATTTTGTTTAAACATTAAACCATTATATATATTATAATAATTTAACAAATTATTTTATATAATATATTTATTTTAATTTAAACTATTTTATATTATATTAATTATTTTAAATAAAAGTTTATTTTCTATCCGAGCTATTAGATTCAAATGTTTAGTTTGAAATTGTTTTGAATAATTATGATAGAAATTTGAAAGCAAATGTAATTCATGTTAATTAACTATTTGTAAACATGGAATCTAAATTTTGAATAGAATCAAATAATGAATCAATTGAAGTACAGTTTATGACGTTTGAATATTTGAAATTATTTGTTTAAATATAAAACCAATATTTGAGGTTAACTGATTTTTGATATGTTAAAATACGATTTCAAATAAAAATGACCATGGTGTGCAAAATGTAAACGTTTAGTTGTTAAAGAGACCGGGATCAGATATTATAATTCTCTCTACCAATACCGAAAACCACTTTAACAACTGTTTACGTGGTGGAGTTCTAGAATGAAGCAGGATGATTTGGAGGCGATTACTGAATTTGAAGCAAGAGAACAATGATGGATAGCCTTGAGCTTCGGGTCATAATTAAAATGACTAAAACAGAAGCCATACCTAGGTTAATGTGAGCTAACTCCTCTTAGCAGACATCCTTCTTCGATACCATATATATTACTTTGTCATTGATTGGTGCCTTCGATTTTTGGGAGTATTATCTAGGTTGGGCGGTAGTCGCAGCTATGCGTTACCACCGGCCTGGGTCTGCAATCCGGTAGAATCACTACTGATGAGTATTGCCTCGATGCTTTGTCATATTTATCCTGATCGATCCCCCTACAATTTTGATTTAACGTTGTCGTATCATGGCGCATCCCTATCCACCGACGTACTGGTGTTTTATGTGCAAACTGTACGATAATAGTATAAACGGTGTAAGGGTAATAATGGTAATCCTGCTTACACTATTTTCAATAGTATATTTAAACATAGACAATATTATAATAGCGTATTATAATATATGATATTAGTTTAATGGATCCTTAGAGGATGGTGATCCTAAACATCCTTTAAGTTACTAATGTATTTCATTGAATATTTCATTTGAGTTGATTTACTTCCAAGAGAATGTTAGTCCTGATCCGAGTTGTTTTGTTTTGCATTATTGCTTGGGTCAGATCTAGTATTGCAGTGTTGAGATTTCACTTTTTGAAGCTAGAGACTGTTGAAGATATCACCTCTACCTGTTGATTCTGGCTATTTCTCCTTTGTATTAGAAATTATTGTGTTTAGACTTCCATTGTATTAAATTTTGTAACTTTGATATTATGTATAAATTTTGAATTTTATTTAGTAGCTTCATGAACTACTATTGTATAACTTATTTATTCCGCTGCAAGATATTCTGTTTTATGTGTCTGTGATTATGTGATTTATGCTATTTACCTCAGAAGCTAATAACATTCTGTTATTTCGAACAGTTCGAGTTGGTTTAATTACCAGCTTGAAGTGGACGAAAGACGGTATGTTACAACAATCTAAATATTCCAGTTACTAAAAGTTGTATATCCACGATATACATTTTAAAATTAAAAACTTACTTGTTTCTGTTGAAAAATATAAAGCTTTCCTGCAACAAAAAAGCAATAAACTTGAATCAATTTCCGAAAATAAAAAGGTAACCTAAATCACAAAATAAGAACTAAAACTATATTATTACATAATAGATTCATGAATACAATAAAAGTATAGTATTACATAATAGATTCATGAATCAACAAAATAAGAACTAAAAGTGAATGCTCATCCATGCATATTTTCTGAAAACTTATCCACACTACCAATTTTCCCATTTTAAAATGAGATGCTATTACTTGTTTACTCCTTAACTTTTTGGCTCTAATCTTTCATTTTATACTAATGGATCTTCAATATCTAATAAGGATTTAATTACCTAACATAATTGTTGTACCAAAAAATGATTACTGCTAGAGAACATACCAAATAATGATTAATGTAATGAGTTGCATGTGCATCTGAATCACAAAAGTTTTAACAATGAATAATAATTTGTAGTGCTTACAAAAGTGGGAATAGACCTGAGACGATTTGATAGAAGACGGAAATTTTAAGCTCGTTATGATCTTTTCAAGTCTTCCACCTTTTTTATGCCTGCGTTATCATGAAAAAAAAATCCAAACCCAAATTTTGGATCTTAGATAAATTTGGGATCTTAGATCAAACAATGATGACATCAATATAAATCAGAAGTTACGAGGTAATCTAATATAAAACAAAACAGTCTAAGGAAAAATCGCAGCTGACGTTGTCTTCATTATCCATGTATTTGAAGAGCAAACATTGTTTTTAAATGTGATATAAAATTTTCCAAATTCAATATTTAGCAAACAAAATATACTAAAAAAATGAAAAGTATTTTTGTAGTTTTCGACAAAGAGGACAAATGTTGCTTTTAACTATTCACTTGCTAAATGCCTAGCTTATCTCAGCTGAACTCAGTAGCTGTCCTTTTGTTCTTTGCAAAGCCTATTAAATATTCGCCTCTTTTCCAAATCCTCAAACATTGCTAATATGCGAAAAGGGAAATCAAATTTGATCTCAACCTTAAAAGATGATATAAAATCAAAGTGTAGCCTTCAAAATTGTTGATAAATTAAGAATTTACTTATTTACTTATATCTAAATAGGATTTAATTGTCTAACATAATCGTTGTATCAAAAAATCATTACTGTTTGAAGAACATTCCAGGTATTGACAAATAAAGCTGCAAAATTTATAGAAATGGGTGTAAACCTAAGATGATTTGAGAGAAGATGGAAATTTTAGGGTTGTTATGATTTTTCCCTTTTTCTAGGGCTTGCGATATCATGAAAAAACCCAAACCAAAACTTTAGACCTTATATCAAACAATGATGGCGTCAATATAAATCAGAAGTTTTGAGGTAATCCAGCATAAAACAAAATGTTGCCAAAATTCAGACTTCAGAAACCATGTATGTCGATATGGGTAATCTCAAGACTAAAACTGCAATACAAAGAGAATTAACAATTTTTTAATTCTCAGTAAAATCGAGCTCTAAAAATAAAAATTTATAGTCGTACCTTCTCAGACATAGATTGGACTGCCTCCTTCATGGATCCAAATAGAAAGAGCGAAGGTCATCGGATCTTAGCAATCATTTAAACAATTCCACTGTAAAAAAAAATGTGACATCATAGCATAGGTAATATAAGAGTACCTTTTTAATCAATAATATAAGAATCGGAGTATAAGAATTACCGAGTTTGAGATCACGAAGCGGCTTCTTGTTTTCTGCTTTCCGAGCATCGGCTGAAGAGGAAAGGTTTACAATTAGCAAGGCGGAAGTTGTAGGGCTTGAGAATCACTACACCATATATGCTAATTAGGCTGTGGTTTTAGCCGTATCTAAAGCATGTAGCCACGGTAAATATTATCAAAAAATAGCATGTTAAATTTTTAGATACGGCTCAAAACCGTATCCCAATGTGATAGCATACGGCTATTGGCCGTATCTAAAGCCTAAGTAGATACGGCTATAAACCATATCTTATATGTGTGCGTGTGTGTGTGTGTATGTGCGTGTATAAGCAGAAACTACATGACATATTATTTGTAACACAAAGTATATATAACACATGATACACTAATTCACAATTGTAACAGTAAACGAAACGATTGTATGAAATATTTCATTACATTACAATATATAATGATACATGCTATTTGATTACATTATACACGCTGTTTCATTACATTAAAGAAGATACATAATGTTACATTATGTTGGAAATGTTTTACAAACATTATGTGAATTATTAAAAATGATTGAATAAGTGTATGAATGGCTCCTATGTTTGAGTAGTCCCACATCATGGGATTATAGGGAAGAGGCAAGGATTTATACTTGTTTCTAAGAAGTCATGTTGGGGCCTTGGGCTCCCAATACATGCATTGTTGTGGGGAGGGAGACCATGCATCATGACCACCACACACGCGCGCGCGACCGACCGACTCGACTCGACCCGACCCGGCCCGGCCCGGCCCGGCCCGGCCCGGTTCGGGCTTGGGCTTTGTGGTGTAGGCACTTATATTTTTGGACCATAAAACTTAGTTGTTTTCGAACCGTTTTCTTATGGAAAAATTATTTTGCGCACCGATATTTATTCTGCAACGGAAAATTTTTTGCAACGGTAAAATAATTAATCCCCCCGAAATTTTAGCAGATCCGATATTTTCTCCCAAAACCTAATTCTCGTTCTATATATACTATTTTATCTGAGACGAGAAAAACACCGAATTTTATATTCTCTTCTTCTCAGCCGCCATTAAAAAAAAACTTCTAAGAAATTTCGAGCAGTATTTTTCCCGAAAGTGCAAATCTGCACTGATTTGTTTGTGCAAGCAAATCAGTTACTATTTTAGAGGCTGTTTTATCCTAGAGGCGGCGGCGAAGGAACGAATTGGTTTGCACCTCTGACCAAATCGCCGAATCGTCTTCAAGAAAGCGACCTAGTCCGCGACTCAGCCATTGTTTTCCAACAATTTGAAGACGAACTGAAACAATGGCCTCGAACTCAACCATGGACGATTCTGCTCCTCCCTCTGCTTTTCACGGCCCTCTGGTGACTGCTGCTCCTTTCAAGTTCGAAGGTTTGCATTTCAAGCGCTGGCGTCAGAAGATGGAGTTCTTCCTCACGATCAGGAAGGTGGTGGCTGCTCTGACTGCTGAAAAACCGCAGCTACCAGAAAAGCCTGACGAGACCGATGCAGCAAAGATGACATCATGGACTGAACAGTCAAAGCAACTGCAGACCTGGACTGAACAGGATTACTTATGCAAGAATTTTATACTGAATGGACTGAGCGATGATCTGTATGATTATTATAACTCAGATGAAAAGACAGCAAAAGAGATCTGGGAAGCACTGAAGAAGAAATATGATACAGAGGAGGCAGGGGCAAAGAAATATGCTGTGAGCCGCTATTTAAAATACCAGATGACTGATGATAGATCGGTAGAGATGCAGTCTCATGAGCTGCAGAAAATAGCTCATGAGATCATCTCCGAAGGTATGGTCTTGGACGAACAATTTCAAATTGCTGTTATCATTGACAAATTACCCCCAGGCTGGAAAGATTTTAAGAATGTCTTGCGACATAAGACTAAGGAATTTTCCTTAGAAAGCTTGATTACACGCCTCCGTATTGAGGAGGAGGCACGCAAGCAGGACCAAAAAGAAGAGGTGCTGATTGTGAATAACAACAGTACTAAGAAGACCACTCCCGCTGTTCTGAAACCAAATCAGAAATCTTTTAAGAATCAGAACAGGCGCAACAAACAGAATGGGAATCCGCAAGGAAACCCAAAAGGACAGCAGAAACCAGCCCAAAAGAATGACTCTGGACAGTTGTTTCTTTGTTACAACTGTGGAAAACCAGGGCATATGGCACGAAAGTGCCGGAACAGGCCAAGCTCTGCACCGCAGGCTAACCTGACTGAGGAGCCTCTTACGGCTATGGTTACTGAGATTCACCTTGTTGGTGGATCAGAGGGTTGGTGGGTAGACACTGGTGCTTCTCGCCATGTCTGCTATGATCGTGGCATGTTCTCTACATACACGGCTGCTGAAAATCAGAAAGTGCTGTTGGGAGACTCTCACACCACTACAGTTGCGGGGATTGGAAACGTGGAACTTAAGTTCACCTCTGGAAAAACTGTAATTCTGAAAGATGTTATGCACACTCCAGAGATAAGAAAGAATCTGGTCTCTGGCTTCCTCCTTAATAAGGCTGGTTTCACTCAAGTTATTGGGGCTGATTTGTACACTCTTACTTATAAGGGAACTTTTGTGGGAAAGGGTTATGCTTGTGAGGGTATGTTTAAACTGAATGTTGAATCTAATAAAGTGACTACTTCTGCTTACATGTTGTGTGATTTTAATATCTGGCATTCTAGATTATGTCATGTTAATAATCGAATTATTCGTAATATGAGCACCCTAGATATGATACCTAAAATGACAGAATCTGAATCTGATAAATGTGAATTCTGTACACAAGCTAAAATCACAAAGAAACCTCACAAATCTGTTGATAGAGTTTCTGAACCATTAGACTTGATTCATTCTGACATATGTGAACTTGATGGCACTTTAACTAGACAGGGACATCGTTATTTTATCACTTTTATTGATGACTGCTCTGATTTCACATATGTATATCTTATGAAAAATAAAAGTGATGCTTTTGACATGTTTAAAACATTCAAAACTGAGATTGAGAATCAAGCAAATAGAAAAATTAAGAGACTTCGTAGTGATAGAGGAACAGAATATGAATCTAATTCTATTCTGGATTTCTATAAACAACATGGTATAGTACATGAGAGAACTGCACCCTACTCACCTGAAATGAACGGTAAAGCAGAAAGGAAAAATAGGACCTTTACCGAGCTAGTAGTTGCCATATTATTAAATTCTGGTGCAGCAAAACATTGGTGGGGGGATATTTTATTGACTGTATGCTACGTTCTGAATAGAATCCCTAAATCTAAGAATAAAATTTCACCTTATGAAATTTTAAAGAATCATAAACCCAATGTCTCATACTTTAGAACTTGGGGTTGTTTAGCATATGTTCGCATTCCAGACCCTAAGAGAATAAAATTGGCAAGTAGAGCATATGAATGTGCATTTATAGGCTATGCTATTAATAGCAAAGCATATAGATTTTATGACCTTAATGCACATAATATAATTGAATCAAATGATGCCGACTTTTATGAAACTAAATTTCCTTTCAAATTAAGGAATAGTGGGGGCACTTCAAATATGCCTATTAGAACAGAACTTAATGAAAATTCTGAAGCTGAACCTAGAAGAAGTAAAAGAGCAAGAACCATAAAAGACTTTGGTTCAGATTTTTGTGCTTTTACTATTGAGGAGGATCCTATAAACCTCCAAGAAGCCTTATCTTCTTTAGATGCCGATTTCTGGCAAGAGGCTATAAACGATGAGATGGATTCTTTAGAATCCAATAAGACTTGGCACTTGGTAGACTTACCCCCTGGTTGTAAGTCTATAGGCTGTAAATGGGTACTTAAAAAGAAATTAAAACCTGATGGCGCTATAGATAAATATAAAGCACGACTAGTAGCTAAAGGTTTTAAACAAAAGGAAAATATAGACTTCTTTGACACTTTTTCACCTGTAACTAGAATAACATCCATTCGGGTATTAATCTCACTTGCTTCCATTCATAATTTACTTATACACCAAATGGATGTTAAAACTGCTTTTTTGAACGGTGAATTAGACGAAGAAATTTATATGGACCAGCCTGAAGGATTTGTAGTACATGGTCAAGAACATAAAGTATGTAAACTGGATAAATCATTATATGGTTTAAAACAAGCACCTAAACAATGGCATGAAAAATTTGATAACTTAATCATTTCAAATGGTTTTAAAGTTAATGAAAGTGACAAATGCATTTATTACAAATCTGAGAATGACATTTGCACTATTATATGCCTTTATGTAGATGACCTACTCATTTTTGGGTCAAATATTCATGCCATAAACTCAGTCAAATCCTTATTAAGTGTCAATTTTGATATGAAAGATCTAGGTGAAGCGAGTGTAATCCTTGGTATTAAGATTACTAGGTCAGAAAAGGGAATTTCTTTGGATCAATCTCATTACATTGAGAAGATACTAAAGAAATATAATTACTTTGACTGTAAACCTGCAAGTACGCCATATGATCACAGTGTAAAGTTATTTAAGAACACTGGTGAAGGTGTAAGACAGTCTGATTATGCGAGCATCATTGGCAGCCTTCGGTATGCCACTGATTGTACTAGACCCGACATTGCCTATGTCGTGGGATTATTGTGCAGGTTTACCAGTAGACCTAGTATAGAGCACTGGCAAGCTATTGAAAGGGTAATGAGATACCTTAAACGAACCATGAACCTTGGATTACATTATGAAAGGTTTCCAGCTGTACTTGAAGGATATTCTGATGCAGACTGGAATACCTTATCTGATGATTCTAAAGCGACCAGTGGCTACATATTTAGCATCGCTGGAGGAGCTGTTTCTTGGAAATCCAAGAAACAGACTATTTTGGCTCAGTCTACTATGGAGTCTGAGATGATAGCACTAGCTACAGCTAGTGAAGAGGCAGAATATTTGAGAAATCTGCTAGCTGAGATTCCCTTATGGGAAAAACCGATACCAGCAGTGTTGATACATTGCGATAGTACCGCGGCTATTGCAAAAGTTCAGAACCGTTACTATAACGGTAAGAGACGACAAATACGTCGTAAGCACAGCACTGTTAGAGAACTACTTTCCACAGGTACCGTTAGAGTGGATTACGTACGTAGTGAGGAAAATTTGGCAGATCCTTTGACGAAAGGACTGTCCAGAGAGAAAGTCCATAACTCTTCTAAAAGAATGGGACTATTGCCCTTAGATTGTTGAGTCACGCACAATGGTAACCCGACCTAAATGACTGGAGATCCCAAGAACTAGGTTCAATGGGTAATAACAAGTTGTGTAGTGATATGAGTTGAACATGCTATTTAATGAACCAAGAAGCATGTATTCCTGAAGTGATTAGAGGATGAGTTAATAGAAACTCTTAATGAGATCTATACTCTATTTGGAGTGGAGTACCTACCTTCAGGAGTGCTCTTGATAGACTCACCTTTGTGAATGTGGAAATGTGGCCGTTTCCTATGGAGTTTGGGCAAAACTTCTAGAGCATTCACTAAACTGGGATAGACGTGCAGGGCCATAAATGCACGGGCTTATCTGATTGCACTATAGAAAAGGTTGTGTGTGGTTTGATGTCAGGAATAGAGTTCAAGACTACGTGTCACTCTAGTAAAAACTGAATCTTACTCACTATGCAAAGGTTCAAGTCCTTGGACACCTTTGTTTATGCACAATCTTATGTTTTTAAGAAACTGCTCGAAAATATTTTTAAAAATTCAAGTGGGGGATTGTTGGAAATGTTTTACAAACATTATGTGAATTATTAAAAATGATTGAATAAGTGTATGAATGGCTCCTATGTTTGAGTAGTCCCACATCATGGGATTATAGGGAAGAGGCAAGGATTTATACTTGTTTCTAAGAAGTCATGTTGGGGCCTTGGGCTCCCAATACATGCATTGTTGTGGGGAGGGAGACCATGCATCATGACCACCACACACGCGCGCGCGACCGACCGACTCGACTCGACCCGACCCGGCCCGGCCCGGCCCGGTTCGGTTCGGTTCGGTTCGGGCTTGGGCTTTGTGGTGTAGGCACTTATATTTTTGGACCATAAAACTTAGTTGTTTTCGAACCGTTTTCTTATGGAAAAATTATTTTGCGCACCGATATTTATTCTGCAACGGAAAAATTTTTGCAACGGTAAAATAATTAATCCCCCCGAAATTTTAGCAGATCCGATATTTTCTCCCAAAACCTAATTCTCGTTCTATATATACTATTTTATCTGAGACGAGAAAAACACCGAATTTTATATTCTCTTCTTCTCAGCCGCCATTAAAAAAAACTTCTAAGAAATTTCGAGCAGTATTTTTCCCGAAAGTGCAAATCTGCACTGATTTGTTTGTGCAAGCAAATCAGTTACTATTTTAGAGGCTGTTTTATCCTAGAGGCGGCGGCGAAGGAACGAATTGGTTTGCACCTCTGACCAAATCGCCGAATCGTCTTCAAGAAAGCGACCTAGTCCGCGACTCAGCCATTGTTTTCCAACACATTACAATAATGAAGATACGTAACATTTCATAATTACATTACAATAAAGAAGGTAAACTTCAGCGATCAGTCACTCTCTACTTCTCAACTTCGGCGATCGACCACTTCGATCCTTAAAGATGAACATCCTCCAAAACAAACAAAAGATCATGAATCGATTGGATTAAGACTTCCCATACACAAAAACAACTTGCTATTTTGCTCTGTAAACCGATTGTTTAGTTCCGAAAGTTGCAAATCTATGATGGTGTTGCAAACATCGACTCGTATGTGATGTAAATTTGTAATTTTTTCAGCTCTTCGTCTTGAATGTTTACGAGCTACATACTCATCATCCATGTTAGGTACAACAATTCCATTCAAAGAACAAAATAATGACACTTCCTCTAACAAAAATGATTGGTTACATGAGCACAAAGCAACTTGGTTCAAGGCAACAAGTCATAAATGGAAAAGCAGTTTTACGCCTTTACTCACACGCAGTGTGACACGCATGACACAACAAACAAATTGACTAAATCTCAGCCTATAAATGCCATTCTATTTTCATTCATGCATCCATCACCGACATTTCTACTCAATCACACAAATTTCCCAATATCAGTTACCAAATACACGCAGCTCAGCCTACATAACTAGTATGCTTTAGTTCTCAAATCATACCACATGATTTTTTTAGCACAAGCCATAAATGACACATGCACTTCAAATCAGTAAGGATCAGTGTACATGGTGCAATAATACACACAAATGAGCAGGGCAACACAAGTAAAAGTGTCTGAATTCAGTGTAGACAAATACAACACAAGTAAATGATAGAAAATACACGGTTGCACTATAAAATTGGGGATAATACCCAATTTAAACATAATAGCATCATAAATTCTAGGCAGACAAGCACATGCAACTATCTATCATTCATATTTTTGAACTAAGGCATGGAAATTCAAATTAAACCCAATTAAAACCCAATTCGAATTCAAATTAACCTAATTCATATTTAAATTTAACCGTGATCTAGTACTCACCTCTAGTGGCGACGAGAAGGATGGACAGCGGTGGACTGAGGCTTCGCCGGTCAGCTGAAGGCAGCGCGACCTGACGATAACTCATGGACTCCGATGGATGGCTTATTGACAAAGGAAGTCAGTCAAGTACCAAAACCCTAATTTAGGTATTTAGTGGTCGCTATTACAAAATAAAAAGAGGGATAATTCGATCGAAAGTTTTGATGTGGCAAAACTCGATTGTGCCAAAATGGAGGTATAGAGGGAAAAATTTGTTACGCATTTCATACGGTCCAAAGCCTTATCAAGTGAACTGATCCAGGGCTTCGTCGATGGATGGTCAGATTAGGGTGTTTAGGGTGGTGCAGATCGCAAAACGTAGTTTGATATGACTTTAAGCTCTATCAAATTTGATACGTCTTATAGCTGAATTATATATCCGCATCCCTGTGTGCCAAATTCGCTGATATGGTGTAGTGAATGGAGGGGAAACTGATAGCAGGAACAAACAGAGCTTCAAAATCTCAGATCAATTTTGAATCCCTGAGACAACGGAGCTTCGATATCTCAGATCGCTTTTGAGTGCTATTGATGAAAATGACAGTATTTGGGTGAAGTTAATATTTATTTTCACGTTGGGAAGGGAAGAAATAAGGAAGACTTCTCGGGAGTCTTCTGGTCGGTAATTATAATTTTTTTAATCGTAACAGGTAGGATTTGCTGTTACCTAGGCATATCTGAAAAAGTATAATTGTCTTTTTCTTGCGTGCGTTGGAAAGTGAACCGATAATAATTTTTAATTGTTTAGTTGTTGTTACCACGTGGCCCAAGTGTATGAAGTAAATCAATTTTGGCGGAAAATGCATTTTTGGAGGGAATTGTCAGAGGGAGTTTTCTTATTATATTATTTATTAGTGGCATTGTGGAGGGAAAATGTGCAGTTTTGGAGGGAAAGTTGGCATTGCTTTAGTAATATGTGGATTCAAGTGTGATATCATAATTTTTTAATGAAATTATCAATCAAACCTTTAGTTGTTGCATTAAATGTGAAAGGAATTGCTTGTGTGAAATCTCTTTCTACTTCGTTTGGATCTAGAACAATTGTCATCAAAGAACCTCGGATAGTCCTAAATAGTGATTATTTCCCCCTAAATATCCGTCATAATTTGATCATCAATTCATTCTGCCTTAACTTATAAATCGTTGTTATTTTCACATGCATTGGAAGTCTACAATTAAATTAAATTGTCTTGCATGCATGTTTATATTTAAATTAGGTCTTACTTGGTCATAGCTATCTCGATCATTATCATTGTTTGCACACAAATATACAGGGAGTTTGAAAATTGTTGTTCACTATCAAACATCTTAGGTATAGCGCTATAATTTTTGTTATAATTAACTTATTGTTATTGCATGTATTAAGTCATTCACGGTTTGTACATTACCAATGTTCATTGGATTATTGTTTCCCTAACAAGTCGTAACTTTGCGTATCCAAATTTGTTCAAAACACGATACTTCATTGGATGTCCAAAAATGGCTACAAATTTGACTCATGCTTGGTTTTCATTGACATCCAATATGCTATATAAAGAGTTCATTATTTTTTGTAACAAATGAGAACCACATTTTGAAATTCAAAATTATTATTAATTCATACAAACACACAAGCAAAGATAATTTTTAATCATACATCTCATGTAATGGCTCATTTTAATGGGATGTCCTAGCATAAAGGGAATTCTACTAATACCCTTTTTAACCAAAAATCTAATTTTAGGTTGGGAAATCACACTTAAATTAAAATAGTTTGTAGTAAATTTATTTTTTTGGCAGAGCTGACCGGTTTTTAAAGTGGTCCGTAACACTTTTTATCGTAACAAATAATAAAAACATCATTATAGCGGTAGACCTTTAATTTGTAGTAATTCATTTTTTCCTCAAAATCGAATATCATTGTCTTCATTATCACAAATCTTCTAACGTAAAAATAGTGAACACCTTCAGGATTCTTTCATAGCCTTTTTTACTAACAAAATTAATAACGTAGACACCATTGTCCTTTATATGAATATAGAAATCACACGAATATTTTCATATTCTTTCAATGTAAGATCCAAGATGATGATAATATGGATGAGATCCGACCACATAACTAAAAGTTGAATTACCCCAAATTTCTTTTGGAGAGTCAATTGCAGAATTATCCATTCTATCGTTTTTTTTTTCATCGAAGTTAATAGGGTTAATGAAATTGAAAGGCATAGACATCAGAATATCTCCTCGACTATCACGACCATCTATGACCTAGATAAGATTTTAAAGTAAAGTCAAGAGGTCTACATGAAGAGTTGTGAGGTTACTTTGAATTAGAAGGTGCGAAATCTTTGGTATCTCTTGTTAAATTTTGGTTTAGATGGAAAATCAAAATGTTTATCTACTGCAATTGTGCTTTTTAAGTAGCAAGGATATGGTATTATGTCAGAGAATTCTTCTGATTCCTTTTAGATATTGGTGGTGTGTGAATCTATAATTGCTTGAATCACTTTGGGGAGGACTCATGTCTTTTGTGTTGTACACATGAATTATTCAAATTTTACCTAAAAATAACTAGTTTGAATCCATTATTGTCCACAGATATGGTGATTTTTAGCAAAATAAGATCAAAGAGGATGTTGGAACGAAAAGCAGTAGCTGGAAAATTGGAGAAGTTAGATATTTAGAGGCTGCCATTGGAGGCTAAAATCCTAGGTTTTGAAACCCTAGGCTTGCTATTTATTCACCCAATATGAAATGTTATCATAAGAAACTTCATTCTGGCTTTGATACTATATAGAAAATAGTAGCACGTCTCCAATTAGTGTAAGTTAATAATTTACAACTATTCAAACATATCTAAATAATAAAAATTTAAAAGAGCAGAGTATGTGATTACTGTTATATTATATGTAAATTATATGCGTGAATATGTTAAATGTTGTATGGTTATTATTGTAAAAAAATTCTTGACATAAGTAGATAAATAGAGCTCCAAATGTATTATATAGTTACATCTGAATTGAGTAAAATATCTCATCCTCCTTCCTTCATTGTTCATATTTTCTTATTGTTTACGACGTGTTACCAAATTGAGATTCATCCAGAACTATTTCTAATTTTTCATATTTAGGTTTGAAATTTTTTGGATCTATATTTCTAGATTTATTCTATATTTGATTTTGATTTGAGGATTCTTGGTTCATATTTCTAGATCCATTTTCTAATTTCTACAAATATAGATTTGAGTTTTAACGAATTTAATTTTGTCAAATAATTTATTTTAAATTTAACTTTTGCATATATTTTTGGAAGTATTTTTCAATATTTTAAAGATCTAGCCTCTGGAGGTCTTTGCGATTACAATTTTTTGAGCTTTTGATTTAGATATGTATTATTTTGTTCATTAGGATCTAGATATAGATCTAAAGTTACGATAAGATGGATACTGGATCCATTGTTTTTCATTTAGATCCATCCTTTTGTTTTAGTCAGTTAATGAAATCAAATTTCTAAAAAGTGGTATTAGACCCTTAAATTTCATCAGGAATATATATATATATATATATATATATATATATATATATATATATATATATACAGGCAAGTTTTGAATCGACATTTGATCACTAAACAAAAAGAACCTATTATAATGGTATTTTTGTAACTAACATAAAAGCCAGTTGTAATAAATAATTTTTATAACTTTTTTTTTGGAAATTTGTAATAAACTTAATTTTTAACAATTCTTATTTTTTTAGTTGTAATAGATGCCTATTACAAATTTTGTTTCTTGTCAGTTTTAATAAATGTTTATTTTTAACATGTCTTCTTTTTTTGCGACTTGTAATAGATGCATATTACAAGTTTTTCATTTGCTAATCGTAGTAAATGCTTATTTTTACCAACTATTGTTTTTTGTCAATTGTAATAGATGCCTACTGCAGCCATTACCGATCGACCGTCGTAGTGATGAATTAATACGTATAATTAAATAATAATACTTAATAGTTATTAATTAAATAATTATTACAAAATTTTTAATGGTTACTATTAAATAATAGTAACTAATATTAAATAATCAATATTAGCAATCAATATTTAATAAATAATATATATTATGTTTTATTAAATAATAAATAAGACTTAAGTTTTAACAATGAATAATTAATTTTAATAATTAATAAGTAAGAAGTAATAATTAATCTTTTTATGAAGCAATTTCTAAAAAATGCCATCAAAATTACTCTCAATCAATTAAAAAATTTCCATCAAAATTAAAAGGAAAAAAATGTCATTTTGAAATTATTTTAGTTGGTTGATGTTGTTATAAACATACAGAAATAATCAGCCCGGAAAGCTAAATGAATATGGCTTTATAACTTAAAAATATAGCTTTATATTATATTATATAATCACAAAAATAACTCAATTTAAAGCTAATATCATTTACACAAAAAAAGCTATATGTAAAGAACGAAGCTATATTCATATAACTTTCCATTCTGAACTTTGTTATATTCTTTTATTTTCATATTTACAAAACAAAAATATATTTTCTAATTAGTTTTTAATATTATAATCACATAATAATATTTTTGTATTAATTTTTATTATTTGTGAAATATCAATTTGTGTTCTTAATTTAAAATATTTTAAAATTTTCCAATTAAAACATGAAAGTTGTCTTTGATTTAAGTCGCAAAAGTTTATTGTCCTTAGATCTAATTTTTTTCTAAAATGTGTCCTTGGAACATATATATACTAATAATTAACAATATAAATATATAGGAATATTTAATAACAATTTAAAAATTAATAACTACTATTAAATAATTAATAATTAATTTTTAAAAATTTCTATTGTATATTTGATAATTAATAATTAGTGACCTATACATAATGATCAATAATCAAATAGTTAATGAAAAACTAATAATAAATACTAATTACCATTGAATAATAATGTAACGAACCGCATATCCGAGCTATCTGAGTTGACTAAATACAACACACGTCCAACCCAAATAACACGGAAATACGAACCATTAATAGAAAGAAGTTAGAGGGTGAGAATAGATGAGATAGAAACTTAGAATAGAAGAATAAGAAGAACATAAACACATCACAGAGCCTCACATCGCAGCGGAACAAAATATAATATATAACAGCTTTTGAAATACAAAATTTTAACTATAGATACATTCATCATTTATCAGAGTACACATACTTACAATACAGCGGAAATAACACTAGATAACTAACGCTGAAGCCTCCTGCTCCAAGCTCCTCCAAGTGAATCTATAAAATCCCGACTACTTGACTGCCCGTACAAATTTGGGCACCCAAGAGTTTAGGGGAAAGCAAAACAAAATAAACTCTGGGCCAGTCATGGGACTGGTGTGAGTAAACTCCAACCATTGGTTCAACTTTTAAAAATCTTTTCGAAAGAAAAGGTTATCGTAAGACCGATCCACACATAAACACGGATGGTTTTTACCTTACGATAACCCAAAACATTTTTATATCAAAATCTGGTGATATTATAATAATGTTTACATCAAGTAAATAACCAAATAGCAGAACGCTTGCATCTCACGCTCCACATATATATAGTATAAAATCAAAAACCGCATGGCGCTTATTGGAGATTGGATTTCCAACATGACAAGGTATGGAACCACCTTCCGCTAGTGTATCTCTAGAGAGGAATACACTGGGTTCAACAAGAACATCTTGTAACCCGGCCCACACATGACCGACCACTCATTTCGCTTGAGTGTATCGAATGTATATCACCAACGGTTGGGATCAGCAACCGCCTCCCGACTGGGACAGCATCGATAGATTAAAGAAGCAATTGGAATTTCTCTAGATAGGTGATTATACATCCTAATGGGTGCGACCCACATAGCCATGCTGCCTGCCCGATTTTTGTCCTTTCCCGGTTGTTGAGGCCTGAGGCTACGAATACTTACCATTCATTGATAGCACAATCACTTTGAATGCCACATTGTCAGATCCGTTAATCACTAGTTGAGTTTGCACGAATATTCTGGATGTTATGCTAAGGGAATAAATCCGTTGTAACCATATATATTTATACAGACCAACTCATTTGATCATTGGAAATACTCTGTCAGACATTCGTCCATTTACGTTCGTTCTGGGACTGAACGAAACCGAAGGCACAATTTCTATAAATAGAAAAGCCCTTGCACATTACTCCGTCTTCAATATATTTAGCATACTTGGTTCGCAACGCTTATGCCGATACGGAGTGGTTCTTCGGATAATAATCTAACCGGTCTCTCCATATTGACAACGATGGACAAAAACTTCGATAGTCTGTGATTTAACTATCGAATAAAAATAAGTGTTCATCCAAACATATCAAACAAATCACTGGGCTCTAATTAATATTTCATTAATTAAATCTCTTCTCCATTTCCTTATCAATATTTGTTAACCAAATATTTTCAATAACCATATTGGCCCTTTACGCTATATGGAAAGCATTTCCCAATATCAACTTCTTTCATTTTCTATATATTAGAAATTATCTCTATTTGCAATTGGAAACAATTCCAACCACTTATCTCTATCCCGACTATTTTAATTATACTCAGGAATATTTACTTGTTATATTTCCAAAATTCCATCACTTGGGTTTAAAACGAATGTTGGGTAAAACATCGTTACAACAACCCAAAATATTTTATTCAACTAACTCTTTTTCAAACACTTCTCTTCGAGACTGGATCTTGCTATTTATCCATTAAAAATGAAATCAATCAAGCTGGGGTAAAATTACCTCTCAGACCTTAACTGAAAACATTCTCAACTTCAAAACGGCAAAACCACTTACCTCGAATAAACACATTATACAATCCAATTATTCATTTTAAAACATGTATAAAGTTTGCTTTCTATTTCTAATTTATAGATTTCCCTTTTTGTTTACAATATTCGATTTTTATATTCACTTACCTATCGAATTCTATACGTCGATACAATGATTTCTAACTATCAAAATATCTTAAAAATATTCTAACTCCTTAAATTTCCGGAAAAATTCGCCATAACCTCCCCTGTATCGGGAGCATCGGGAAATTTCAAATAGCTTCCCCGGTCCTTCTAATCTCAAAAAGAAAAAGAAAAAGCCAAGCGGCTTGCCGATACGGCGCATAAAATCTCATATATGAATTAAACATGTAACTTTTTGTCGAGCACATAAATTTAAATCTTCATATACTTCATATCAAACCTGCTTACACATGTTCACCTGTTTGCAATTCAATTCAACTCAAACCAATCGTTTGAATTCAGTTCCGCCCATTTATTCTTTAATTAGCTTCTTAGCCTATTTTACTTGTTATTTGAACATATCACGTTCAAATATATATTAATTTGTTGATACAACAATCGAATGTCATTTCTAATTCAAGTTTCATATTCGATTTCGAATATGAATTTACACACCCCTTGTCTGATTCAAAACCCAAATTTCGATTCTAAAATTCCATTAACTAATTTCTTTAAATTAGTCAATTCTAATCAATAATTAAAAATCTGATTTTTGTTTCAACAATCATCTCATTTACATCACTTGAGTTCGTATTTAATTTACAACTCAAGTCTGGATTTTATTTTCTTAAAAACCCTTTAGTTTATTTAAACAAACCGTTATGGTTTTATAATGGTTCTGGCGCTGCTTTTCTGAAAATTTGATTTTTGACATAACTCAAAATCTATTCGATGAAATCCAGATTTTTCTCCTTCATTAGAAAGCTATTATCAAATCGGTCCTGACGTTTCTTGTTTCAAAGGATTTCGACTTCAATTGAGTTCTGTATATTCAGTTGAAGTTCGAATCGCTAATTTATGAACTGCAGCACTGCGGCGAGTTCGTTTTATTTATATTTATATATAAAAACTTTTAAACTTTCGTTAAAATGAATCCAACTCCATTCTGATATATTTTAATATATTCAAATCCATAGTTTCAATTCCATTTGAATTCAATATTCAAATCCCATAGTTTAAATTCTATTTGAATTCAATTTGAATCTCTTATATTCAAATTTCATTTTCCATCTCCATTTGAATTCTAATATTCAAATTCATTTCCAACACCATTTGAATTCTAATATTCAAACTCATTTTTAACAACATTTGAATTCTAATATTCAAATTTAATTCTCTTGAATTCACATACCATATTTTATTTCCTTGATTTCAAATACCACATTTTAATCTCCTTGAATTTAAATACCACATTAATTTCAATAATCAACTCCCTTTTGAATTGTTATATTTGAAATTTCATACTTGAATTTAAATAATCAAACTCCATTTTTAATTTCTATTTTAAATTCAAATATCCAAAACTCCATTCTAATACTATTTGAATTTCAAATACCACCTCTTAATTCTCTTTGAATTCCTCTTATTCAAATTCTTTTTGGATTCTATTTGAATCATATATTTAAACTCCATTTGAGTTTTATTTAAATTCTTATATTTAAACTCCATTCAAATTCTATTTAAATTCTTATATTTGAATCCTCTTTATTTAAAACCCATTATTTAAATCCCATTTGAATTTCTTCACTCAAATCCATTTGAATTCCCTTGAATTCAAATTCCATTTCGAAACCATTTGGATTTCCTATTTTGAAGTCCTATTTTGAAATTCTATTTCCAATTCTACTTTGAAAATCCTATTTTCAAAGTTTACTTCAAATTCTATTTTGAAATTCTACATTCAAATCTCTATTTGAATTTCTTTATTCAAATTTTATATCAAAGTCTCTATTTGAATTTTCTTTGTTTGAATTCCTTTGAATTCAAATTTTATTTTAATTCCTTTGAATTCAAATATTTAAATTTCATTCTAATTTCTCATATTCAAATTCTATTTGTATTATTTAATTTATAAACAACGTTTATAACTTCCCTTAAATTTTCACATTTATAAACTTATAAATAAAGTTTATAAATCCAATTCAAACCCCGTATTTTAATTTATAAACCAAGTTTATAAATTCACTTTTTTTATATATTTAAAACAGTTAATATTTTCTATACTTCATTAAAAATTCAAATTCTATTTATAAAAATAGTATTCCATTTTCAAATCTCTATTATCCTTTTCCGATATTTTTATAAATCAATATTCGAGCCCCAGTGATATTTAAACACCCCAAAACAATCAGTTATCAATCACGGAATTTTTAACACATCATATATGAGAATATATATGAAACCGACAAACAAACAGATAATATATTTTTGAGGAATCCAGTTGGATTCCTCCAACCTGTTTACCTGCATCCACAGATGTTAGTACATAAATAATACCCATTCTGCTTCGTGGCAGAATATCGTGGTATAGAAGGTCATCCACTAATCATAGCGTGGGGCGTATAGGGTA
This sequence comes from Allium sativum, assembly GCA_030737875.1. Lineage (NCBI taxonomy): Eukaryota > Viridiplantae > Streptophyta > Magnoliopsida > Asparagales > Amaryllidaceae > Allium > Allium sativum. Next base: position 737,127,646 of record CM060920.1, read on the forward strand.
ATCATCCGCTATGGTACCGCGGGCATCCGCTAATGAGACTGCGGGAATCCAACCAATCAATCAACCCAATATATATATATATAGCCTAAATAACTAATATATATATATAACAACCAGAAAGCATTCACACAAGCAACAAACAATTATTTTTAATGAAATAAAAATAATTCTAAAGGTGAGTGAGATTTACTCACCGCGATTTTCCTTTTTGCCGAATATTCAAAGTCTAGATTTTCATAAATTCACAGCTAGCTCTGACAAATTCCAAACCACTTCTAGAATCCCAGCTACGAACCCAACTCGAAAAATCTCATAAATAAACCTTGTATAACAAGATGATAAATTTTAATTACCTGATTATACCATAGTTAACTAATTAAATTGCTAATTTCTATTTATTTTAAACAGCTTACTAAATAAATTTAGAAATCAAATTTCAGTTTTATTTCACTTCATTATTTAAATAAATAAATAAAATAACCAACAGGACATGATAAAGGAATTTTGGCTACTCACAATCTTTCTAAACTTACCATTTATTTTATATATGGTTATACATAGTTTTTATAACTTATTTAACTAGAAAAAAAAATCCTAATTACATTATTAACTAATTAAACTTAGAATTAATTACCTTATTAGTCAAATTCTTTGATGAAAAACCCCACTGCTTCCTTGCGAGAACCGATCAATAGCAGACAATTTGAACTATGGAAAAAGCATTGCACTGAAAAATCCAATTCAAAGATCTATCCTTATGCGATTGCTCGTTGAACGATGGCCCCAGAGCCATATGCTTCGCTCCCCATTCTAACGAAGTCGACCCCAGTTTAAAATCACTGCGCCCTCTTCTTCCTACTGTCGAGCCCTAAACCACCCATCGCCAATTTCCAGTCCACACATCGGACTTCAATACCGGCGTCGTATCCCCAAAACCACACCGCAACTCCATCCCATTCGCACCCTCTTCATAGCTCAGAAGAACCCACGAAAAAAAACCCGATTACTCCTTGATTCGCGAAGGCTGTCGTCGCGATGTTGATCTTCGTAGACTCCGATCTCCATTTGAGATTCAATTTTTTTTAATTTAAAGTGGAATCGGTTTTCCGATTATCTGGAAAAATGGAAAACAGAAGACTCGAATTGGTTTTTAGAAATGGGCCAAAATTATGAAGGAAAAGGCTAATTATATAGGCGCGAGAGCAGACAGGCATTAAAATGTTGTCTCTTAGATTTTGAAGGAGGGAGACCAATTTTACAACTCGAGGAAGAACAGGCTGTGTGATTTGAAACTTCAGGGTGGATCATTACAGAAGGAGGTCGGCTGATGTAATGTATAAATATATTTTACTTTGATATATTAGTTGAAAATATCTCGTGGTCCTATAACGCACCATCCTGAATCGCTAATCTAACCCAATGACTGATGTTATTAGATTATTATGTTATTCTTAACTGAACATGTTCTGAAATGTAATTTGATCTTTATACAAACCATCAATATTAAATTGAAGATTTTCATTAAATTCTTTGATAAAAATAATTATCATCGTTCTAATTCAGATAAAATTTATTTAATCAACTGAATTGTTATTTTTTTATTCAGTTTTAACTGCAGATTCAATTATTAATTATTTTTGTATAACGGTGATTCGATATATTCGGCAATAATCGTATATCGATTATTAAATTGATAAATTCAATAAAAATCCATTTATTATTCCAAATCAATATTTAAAATAAATTTAAATATTAAATATTAAACGGCTAAAAATCTGGGACGTTACATTCTTCCCCCCTTAAAATAATTTCGTCCTCGAAATTGCTAAGGTAGGAAAAATGGTACAAATCCATTACTTTTCAAAATCTCACTTATGTTGAAACTCAACTCCTCATATTTCAACCAATTTAATATCACCAAAACTTTTGGTCTTCCTTCATTTAATTTGAATGATCTACGATCAATCCATTTATATCCAATCTATGTTCTATTAAACTAATTCAAATTGATTCTAGTCAATTGATTCACCCTGAACCATTTAACTTGCTTCAGTTAAATTTTAATTTCAGAATCCAAATCCCAGGGTTTTCATTTCAAATCCTTTGAAATACATAAATGTATACTTATATTTATTTTCATCTCAGTTCAAAACATTTGAATTTTCAATCTACTTGTTTTCTTTCAAAACAAATTTCCATCAGAAACTTTCTAAGGTAGCAATCCATCACTTAGAAACTCGAAAATGAACACTGATGATGTCGCGACCATCATCAGAATTATTTCCCAACCACCGAAGTGAGTTCAGTGCTTAACAATTTCAAAATCCATTTAAAATCCTTTTAGAACAAGCTATATTGTTCTAATATACTTCCAAAAATATTTCAAACTTCCCAGGATTTAAATTTTCAAATTCTGGTTTGAATTCAATTTCAATTCATTTCATTTGTATATGTTATTCATATACAAGTTTTATTTTGGTTATATACAACCATTCCAATTTTTATAATCAAATTTGATTATAACGATAACAATCAACACATCCAATATTTTAGAAAATTATTAGTTATATATCAAAATAGAATTTTGGGTAAAATTATTTCATCTACCCATTTTAAAACTATATCGTGTTCAATCTTCTGTTCAAGTATTTACAAACTCTTATCGACGTCGTGGCGTCCCACGATTCGACCAGAATTCATAAATAACTCAACAGACATGCCAACACAATATAAAACAATTCTTTTATATCAACTTACAAATACGCTCTCTCGTATATGCACTCAACTCATTCTAGGGTGCTACCGACCCTATCTCTAATGAGCACATCCCACCAAAGCCTAGGTGTTCGCTCAACCTAAGCTCTGATACCACTGTAACGACCCGCATATCCGAGCTATCTGAGTTGACTAAATACAACACACGTCCAACCCAAATAACACGGAAATACGAACCATTAATAGAAAGAAGTTAGAGGGTGAGAATAGATGAGATAGAAACTTAGAATAGAAGAATAAGAAGAACATAAACACATCACAGAGCCTCACATCGCAGCGGAACAAAATATAATATATAACAGCTTTTGAAATACAAAATTTTAACTATAGATACATTCATCATTTATCAGAGTACACATACTTACAATACAGCGGAAATAACACTAGATAACTAACGCTGAAGCCTCCTGCTCCAAGCTCCTCCAAGTGAATCTGTAAAATCCCGACTACTTGACTGCCCGTACAAATTTGGGCACCCAAGAGTTTAGGGGAAAACAAAACAAAATAAACTCTGGGTCAGTCATGGGACTGGTGTGAGTAAACTCCAACCATTGGTTTAACTTTTAAAAATCCTTTCGAAAGAAAAGGTTATCGTAAGACCGATCCACACATAAACACGGATGGTTTTTACCTTACGATAACCCAAAACATTTTTATATCAAAATCTGGTGATATTATAATAATGTTTACATCAAGTAAATAAACAAATAGCAGAACGCTTGCATCTCACGCTCCACATATATATAGTATAAAATCAAAAACCGCATGGCGCTTATTGGAGATTGGATTTCCAACATGACAAGGTATGGAACCACCTTCCGCTAGTGTATCTCTAGAGAGGAATACACTGGGTTCAACAAGAACATCTTGTAACCCGGCCCACACATGACCGACCACTCATTTCGCTTGAGTGTATCGAATGTATATCACCAACGGTTGGGATCAGCAACCGCCTCCCGACTGGGACAGCATCGATAGATTAAAGAAGCAATTGGAATTTCTCTAGATAGGTGATTATACATCCTAATGGGTGCGACCCACATAGCCATGCTGCCTGCCCGATTTTTGTCCTTTCCCGGTTGTTGAGGCCTGAGGCTACGAATACTTACCATTCATTGATAGCACAATCACTTTGAATGCCACATTGTCAGATCCGTTAATCACTAGTTGAGTTTGCACGAATATTCTGGATGTTATGCTAAGGGAATAAATCCGTTGCAACCATATATATTTATACAGACCAACCCATTTGATCATTGGAAATACTCTGTCAGACATTCGTCCATTTACGTTCGTTCTGGGACTGAACGAAACCGAAGGCACAATTTCTATAAATAGAAAAGCCCTTGCACTTTACTTCGTCTTCAATATATTCAGCATACTTGGTTCGCAACGCTTATGCCGATACGGAGTGGTTCTTCGGATAATAATCCAACCGGTCTCTCCATATTGACAACGATGGACAAAAACTTCGATAGTCTGTGATTTAACTATCGAATAAAGACAAGTGTTCATCCAAACATATCAAACAAATCACTGGGCTCTTTAATTAATATTTCATTAATTAAATCTCTTCTCCATTTCCTTATCAATATTTGTTAACCAAATATTTTCAATAACCATATTGGCCCTTTACGCTATATGGAAAGCATTTCCCAATATCAACTTCTTTCATTTTCTATATATTAGAAATTATCTCTATTTGCAATTGGAAACAATTCCAACCACTTATCTCTATCCCGACTATTTTAATTATACTCAGGAATATTTACTTGTTATATTTCCAAAATTCCATCACTTGGGTTTAAAACGAATGTTGGGTAAAACATCGTTACAACAACCCAAAATATTTTATTCAACTAACTCTTTTTCAAACACTTCTCTTCGAGACTGGATCTTGCTATTTATCCATTAAAAATGAAATCAATCAAGTTGGGGTAAAATTACCTCTCAGACCTTAACTGAAAACATTCTCAACTTCAAAACGGCAAAACCACTTACCTCGAATAAACACATTATACAATCCAATTATTCATTTTAAAACATGTATAAAGTTTGCTTTCTATTTCTAATTTACAGATTTCCCTTTTTGTTTACAATATTCGATTTTTATATTCACTTACCTATCGAATTCTATACGTCGATACAATGATTTCTAACTATCAAAATATCTTAAAAATATTCTATCTCCTTAAATTTCCGGAAAAATTCGCCATAACCTCCCCTGTATCGGGAGCATCGGGAAATTTCAAATAGCTTCCCCGGTCCTTCTAATCTCAAAAAGAAAAAGAAAAAGAAAAAGCCAAGCGGCTTGCCGATACGGCGCATAAAATCTCATATATGAATTAGACATGTACCTTTTTGTTGAGCACATAAATTTAAATCTTCATATACTTCATATCAAACCTGCTTACACATGTTCACCTGTTTGCAATTCAATTCAACTCAAACCAATCGTTTGAATTCAGTTCTGCCCATTTATTCTTTAATTAGCTTCTTAGCCTATTTTACTTGTTATTTGAACATATCACGTTCAAATATATATTAATTTGTTGATACAACAATCGAATGTCATTTCTAATTCAAGTTTCATATTCGATTTCGAATATGAATTTACACACCCCTTGTCTGATTCAAAACCCAAATTTCGATTCTAAAATTCCATTAACTAATTTCTTTAAATTAGTCAATTCTAATCAATAATTAAAAATCTGATTTTTGTTTCAACAATCATCTCATTTACATCACTTGAGTTCGTATTTAATTTACAACTCAAGTCTGGATTTTATTTTCTTAAAAACCCTTTAGTTTATTTAAACAAACCATTATGGTTTTATAATGGTTCTGGCGCTGCTTTTCTGAAATTTTGATTTTTGACATAACTCAAAATCTATTCGATGAAATCCAGATTTTTCTCCTTCATTAGAAAGCTATTATCAAATCGGTCCTGACGTTTCTTGTTTCAAAGGATTTCGACTTCAATTGAGTTCTGTATATTCAATTGAAGTTCGAATCGCTAATTTACGAACTGCAGCACTGCGGCGAGTTCGTTTTATTTATATTTATATATATATATATATAAACTTTTAAACTTTCGTTAAAATGAATCCAACTCCATTCTGATATATTTTAATATATTCAAATCCATAGTTTCAATTCCATTTGAATTCAATATTCAAATCCCATAGTTTAAATTCTATTTGAATTCAATTTGAATCTCCTATATTCAAATTTCATTTTCCATCTCCATTTGAATTCTAATATTCAAATTCATTTCCAACACCATTTGAATTCTAATATTCAAACTCATTTTTAACACCATTTGAATTCTAATATTCAAATTTAATTCTCTTGAATTCACATACCATATTTTATTTCCTTGATTTCAAATACCACATTTTAATCTCCTTGAATTTAAATACCACATTAATTTCAATAATCAACTCCCTTTTGAATTGTTATATTTGAAATTTCATACTTGAATTTAAATAATCAAACTCCATTTTGAATTTCTATTTTAAATTCAAATATCCAAAACTCCATTCTAATACTATTTGAATTTTAAATACCACCTCTTAATTCTCTTTGAATTCCTATTATTCAAATTCTTTTTGGATTCTATTTGAATCCTATATTTAAACTCCATTTGAGTTTTATTTAAATTCTTATATTTAAACTCCATTCAAATTCTATTTAAATTCTTATATTTGAACCTCTTTATTTATAACCCATTATTTAAATCCCATTTGAATTTCTTCACTCAAATCCATTTGAATTCCCTTGAATTAAATTCCATTTCGAAACCATTTGGATTTCCTATTTTGAAATCCTATTTTGAAATTCTATTTCCAATTCTACTTTGAAAATCCTATTTTCAAAGTTTACTTCAAATTCTATTTTGAAATTCTACATTCAAATCTCTATTTGAATTTCTTTATTCAAATTTTATATCAAAGTCTCTATTTGAATTTTCTTTATTTGAATTCCTTTGAATTCAAATTTTATTTTAATTCCTTTGAATTCAAATATTTAAATTTCATTCTAATTTCTCATATTCAAATTCTATTTGTATTATTTAATTTATAAACAACGTTTATAACTTCCCTTAAATTTTCACATTTATAAACTTATAAATAAAGTTTATAAATCCAATTCAAACCCCGTATTTTAATTTATAAACCAAGTTTATAAATTCACTTGTTTTATATATTTAAAACAGTTAATATTTTCTATACTTCATTAAAATTTCAAATTCTATTTATAAAAATAGTATTCCATGTTCAAATCTCTATTATCCTTTTCCGATATTTTTATAAATCAATATTCGAGCCCCAGTGATATTTAAACACCCCAAAACAATCAGTTATCAATCACGGAATTTTTAACACATCATATATGAGAATATATATGAAACCGACAAACAAACAGATAATATATTTTTGAGGAATCCAGTTGGATTCCTCCAACCTGTTTACCTGCATCCACAGATGTTAGTACATAAATAATACCCATTCTGCTTCATGGCAGAATATCGTGGTATAGAAGGTTATCCACTAATCATAGCGTGGGGCGTATAGGGTAATCATCCGCTATGGTACCGCGGGCATCCGCTAATGAGACTGCGGGAATCCAACCAATCAATCAACCCAATATATATATATATAGCCTAAATAACTAATATATATATAACAACCAGAAAGCATTCACGCAAGCAACAAACAATTATTTTTAATGAAATAAAAATAATTCTAAAGGTGAGTGAGATTTACTCACCGCGATTTTCCTTTTTGCCGAATATTCAAAGTCTAGATTTTCATAAATTCACAGCTGGCTCTGACAAATTCCAAACCACTTCTAGAATCCCAGCTACGAACCCAACTCGAAAAATCTCATAAATAAACCTTGTATAACAAGATGATAAATTTTAATTACCTGATTATACCATAGTTAACTAATTAAATTGCTAATTTCTATTTATTTTAAACAGCTTACTAAATAAATTTAGAAATCAAATTTCAGTTTTATTTCACTTCATTATTTAAATAAATAAATAAATAAAATAACCAACAGGACATGATAAAGGAATTTTGGCTACTCACAACCTTTCTAAACTTACCATTTATTTTATATATGGTTATACATAGTTTTTATAACTTATTTAACTAGAAAAAAAATCCTAATTACATTATTAACTAATTAAACTTAGAATTAATTACCTTATTAGTCAAATTCTTTGATGAAAAACCCCACTGCTTCCTTGCGAGAACCGATCAACAGCAGACAATTTGAACTAAGGAAAAAGCATCGCACTGAAAAATCCAATTCAAAGATCTGTCCTTATGCGACTGCTCGTTGAACGATGGCCCCAGAGCCATATGCTTCGCTCCCCATTCTAACGAAGTCGACCCCAGTTTAAAATCGCTGCGCCCTCTTCTTCCTACCGTCGAGCCCTAAACCACCCATCGCCAATTTCCAGTCCACACATCGGACTTCAATACCGGCGTCGTATCCCCAAAACCACACCGCAACTCCATCCCATTCGCACCCTCTTCATAGCTCAGCAGAACCCACGAAAAAAAACCCGATTACTCCTTGATTCGCGAAGGCTGTCGTCGCGATGTCGATCTTCGTAGACTCCGATCTCCATTTGCGATTCAATTTTTTTTTAATTTAAAGTGGAATCGGTTTTCCGATTATCTGGAAAAATAGAAAACAGAAGACTCGAATTGGTTTTTAGAAATGGGCCAAAATTATGAAGGAAAAGGCTAATTATATAGGCGTGAGAGCAGACAGGCATTAAAATGTTGTCTCTTAGATTTTGAAGGAGGGAGACCAATTTTACAACTCGAGGAAGAACAGGCTGTGTGATTTGAAACTTCAGGGTGGATCATTACAGAAGGAGGTCGGCTGATGTAATGTATAAATATATTTTACTTTGATATATTAGTTGAAAATATCTCGTGGTCCTATAACGCACCATCCTGAATCGCTAATCTAACCCAATGACTGATGTCATTAGATTATTATGTTATTCTTAACTGAACATGTTCTGAAATGTAATTTGATCTTTATACAAACCATCAATATTAAATTGACGATTTTCATTAAATTCATTGATAAAAATAATTATCATCATTCTAATTCAGATAAAATTTATTTAATCAACTGAATTGTTATTTTTTTATTCAGTTTTAACTGCAGATTCAATTATTAATTATTTTTGTATAACGGTGATTCGATATATTCGGCAATAATCGTATATCGATTATTAAATTGATAAATTCAATAAAAATCCATTTATTATTCCAAATCAATATTTAAAATAAATTTAAATATTAAATATTAAACGGCTAAAAATCCGGGACGTTACAAATAATAATTTATAATTAATATGTAACACATACATTTTGATTATCAGGGTTAAATAGTTATTAACATATATAATAATTGTAAAATATTAGCTAACTTAGCGAAATTATATAAACATATCCATAGTAAACTTTCCTCAACATGGACGTATATCTTTAAAGGTTCGAAAGGTATACAACACATCTGAAGTGTGGTGGAGGATTAAGTTTGAAGTATTTTTTGAGTAAGTAATATAGATTCCAAATAGAGGAAGTGAATGCTCAGGAAACACCGAGTGGTACTCCGAAAGCGACCATGACATAATTATCAAATTACCCAAGACGGGGTTTAGGTACCTAAAAATATGACAAATTATGAGATTCAATCAGTTATGTATATATAATTGATAAGAAATAACCGTCAATGATAAATTTTTAATTAATAAGCACTTATGATTATAAATAGATCAAAGATCTTGATATAGAAAAACATGATTAGCCATCAAAAAATCTTTCCTAAATAAAAATTGTGGGATGATCCCAAAACCCTATACGACGGTGTTAAGGATAATCATTGGAATATAACACATTAATCATCATTAGCAGAGTACAGATAATAGCATAAGCAGTAAATAAAATAATTTACATAAATATGACAGCGGAAACATAACATGTCACAACATCAGAGAGCACAGTGTAGGATACAACTTAGTGCATGAAAGTAAGTGATCAGTCTACATCGCCATAAGCGATACATATACATAAGAGAGTACATAAAAGAAATATCAGTCTACATTGCCATGAGCGGAATCATATACATAGATAATACTGGCGGAATATCAATAGCCAAAACACTGAGAAGTCAAGCCTCGCCATATAAGCCAAAAGATGCACTCCCTGCTATAGTGCAAAAGCCAAAATATGTCCTGCTACCTGTCACTAGGCTGCCCGTGTAAAAATAAGGGCACCCGAGTTTGCAAGGTGAAACAAACTACGAGTCAGTCATGGGACTGGTATAAGAAATCTACTTAACTGATTAAACAACAATAATAAGGAAAATCATAGGACCACGCCACTTTCGCGGAACGGGTTTACTCCAGTGATTGCCAGTGCATGAAATAAAGTAAATTATTAAATCATCGCAATGCTTTTTATAAAAATGAAGCCATTATAAGACTCAGGTCCCATCACACAATGCAACACAAGCCGGAGGATAGAATTTTACCTTATAATGGCCAAGAAATGCTTGATACGTATAAAACAAAAGTGTTTTATACTATTACTAGTGCATATATGTTTCAAAAGCAAGTTCAATCATAAATATCAATCATAGACGGCATAAGTGCCCCATACCACTATCTCGCCATATATAAGTTACAATCAAATCCATAATTTCGTATTGGAAATTGGATTCCATCATGAGTCGAGGCAAGGGGCAAGCTCCTCTCCGTTCGAGACACTCTAGCAAATGTCTCAGGACCATACACAACGATCCTGGATCTTCAGGGCCGGTCCTCTCTTACTTTTGAGGATTAGTTATTCCTGAACACATGTTTCCCGGTCCTATAGGACCTATATCCGAGGTGCCTCGCATTCCAACAACCACACAGGTAATGTAACAACCCGGAAATTCTGAGCTAATTTAAGATTTTTATTTTGGCTATTTTAATGAATTTTGAATAATTTAAATGATTTATTTTAAATAATAACGACGAGAAATTTATTTTGAATAGAATTAGAATGTATATATTTATTTGAATCGTCGTTAGAATATAAATATTTTATTTTAAAAATTAAAGGAACTGAAACTGGTGCGGTAGTTCGAAAATTCGATTTCGAATTTCAAATGACTGTACAGGATTCAAAATAAACCGGATTTTAGCGAAACCAAAAATATTAGAATCTATCTGAGAATATCTTTCCAATGAATCCAAAAAATTGAAATTTCATAGCGGGGATAAAAAGTTATGCACCGTTGAAAATTCAGAATAGTCGCTATGGAATTCTGGCCCTCAAAAATGGGAATTTTGCAAACGACCTCGGTTTTCGACGAAACCACTTTTGTTGGATCCGTGATGTCAAGATATTGCTAGATTCCATAATTCGTAATTTTCTGAATCATTATGTGAGCATGGCGAAGTAAAACGTGTTTTGTCAATTTCGAACGACTAGAAAATGGCCATTTTTCAAATAGTCTTGGAATTTGACGAAATTAGTTTTGATAGGACCGTATCGTCAATACGAAGTTAGAAAATATTTTCTGAGAAATTTTAGAGTTAGTATGTAGCCCCGGTAAATTGAAATGCGCGTTCAAATTCAATATATAAAGTTATATTTTGAATTTGGCAGAAACTGATCGTAACAGCCGAATTAGCTTGCAAAACATATGCCATTGTGTTCGGAATGGGGGTAATTAGCTAGAGGCAACAGTCGTTGGGTCTCGTTTGGAGATCGAATGAAAAAGTTAACTTTTTGAAGGAGGAAAATTAAAATAATTAAATTAATTATTTTATATGAGGCCCTCCCCTTTTCTCTTCGTCAGGTCAAACCCCTCTTCCCCGTCGGTTTTTCAAATTAGAAAAGAAAAAAAAATGGCTGCTTTCTCTTAGTCGCCGGCACCATCGTCGACGCCAACCGCGACTGTAACACCCCACGTCTGTTAGTGACACTCGCAAAGGGAATGCACTAAGTTCTGTGGAGCATTATGGGTAAAAGATGCAGATAAATTACCAGACAGACAAACAATTAACAGCGGAAAATAAAACTTTGCTTTATTGATAAAATAGATTGTACAAGATTGCTTTACAATATCAGAGTATCATCTGTCTTTACTAGATAAAGAAGCATAAAAATACATTTACATTCCCCAATGTATCATAAGCCAACCATAGCATCTGAAAGAGAATCCAAGGACAACTTCGTCAAATCTTCAAGCTGGGAAAGAGCAACGGTCCAATTTAATCCTGAGTTATACTATTCCCTCCTCAACTACCTTGGGGGGGGGGGGGGGGGGACGGAAGAAAAGAAGCGAAAGAAAAACAGAGTCAGACATAAAGCCTGAGTAAGTCAGTAACTTCTAGCATGTGAACAGGGAAAACATAACGACATGAATTAACTGAATACATGTAACAACCCGAAAATCTGGGCTAGTTTAAAATTTTTATTTTGGCAATTTTAGCGAATTTTGATTATTTAAAATGAAACATTTTTAAATAATATCGACGAGAAATTTATTTTGAATAGAATTCGAACGTATATATTATATACGCCGTCGTTAGAATATAAATAATTATATATAATTAAAATAGAAATTGAAAATGGCGCGGTAGTTCGATAATTCGATTTCAAACTTCAATTGAATGTACCGGGTGCAAAACAATCCGGATTTTAGTGAAACCAAAAATATTAGGATCTAATTGTGAATATCTTCCCAACGAATCCGACAAATCAAAATTTCATAGCGTGAATCAAAATATATGTCCAATTGAAAATTCTAAATAGTCGCTATGGAATTCAGGCCCTTAAAAATGGGAATTTTGCTAACGACCTCAGATTTCGACGAAACCGCTTTTGTTGGGTCCGTGATGTAAAATTATTGCTAGGTTTCAAATTTCATAATTTTTCGAATCAATATGTGAGCGTGGCAAGGGAAAACGCGTTTGACCAGTTTTAGTTGATTTTAATCGACTGGAAATTGGCCATTTTTCAAACGGTCTCAGAATTCGACGAAACTAGTTTTGTTAGGACCGTATCATCTATACGAAGCTAGAAAATATTTTTCTGGAATTTTTAGAGTTCGTATGTGACCCCGGTAAATTGAAATGCGCGTTCAAATTCAATATATAGAGTTATATGTTGATTTTAACGAAAAATGATCGAAACGATCGAATCAGCTTGTGATACATATCCCATTGTGTTCGGAATGGGGGTAATACGCTATGGACGAGAGTCGGTGGGTTCGATTTTGAGTTCGAAATAAAAGTCAACTCTTTGGGGAAAATAAATAATAAAATAATAATTAAATTTAAAACCTTTTTCCTATAACCCCTCTTTCTGTTTTCTCTCTCACCGTCGAAATCATTTCTGGAATAAAAAAAAAATACGATTCCTCCAATCGAGGGCGGCTGACGCCATCGTCACCACCGGACCCCTCCTCATCTCGCCGCCTAAACGATGGCGCACCCCCATCCCTTCTGTCCTTCCCTCCCACTCGCCCTCTCCAACACCGAAGATCGAACCCCCACCTCTGGCCTCGCGAGATTCAAACCGCGACCACCTTCCATAGTTCCGCCGCCAGTAGACTCCCACCGCCTGAAACCCCGCAACGACCTCCTCCTATCCCTCCCCCTCTGCTTCGACTGGACCCGCAACACCCTGGCCCACTGCGCCTGCTGCCGAACTTCACCGCCTCCTCCCGTGGAGCCACCACGTCTCCAGCAAACAAAACCCTAGTTTTTAATGTAAGTTTCTCCGGTTTTATTTATTTAGTTTATTTTATATTTAGGCTAGGAAAAACTGATATTTTAGTAATGATAGAAACTGATATTTTAGTAATGATAGAAACTGATTTTTATGTGTAATAAAAACTGATTTTTATATGATGTGAAGACTAAAAATATAATTTTTATAATATAGAAAGAATTGATTTTTCATATAGAAAGAATTGATTTTTCATATAGAAAAGAATTGATTTTTCATATAGAAAGAATTGATTTTTCATTAGGAAAAGAATTGATTTTTAATTAGGAAAAGAATTGATTTTTTATAGTGATGTAATAGAAAAGGCGAAGTATTTATATTAGAAAAGGCGAAATATTTATTTTAGAAAAGGCGAGATCTTTATATAGATAGTAGCGATGTAAAAATATAATTTTTATCTATATAGGAGCGGTGTGAAAATAGGATTTTTATATATTGAATAGCGAAGTAAAAATGTGATTTTTACATATGTAGTGACTACGGGCGACGAAAGTGATAAGAGGCGAGAACGGCGAAGATTTCTATAAATGAAGTGTCGTGAAGTTGGATTAGCTTTGGTGAGAACTTCTCACCTTTCAATTTCTTTTTCTAGTTATATATATATATATATATATATATATATATATACTAGGATGCAGACGGTGTTTAGTAGCACCCGACACCCGTCATCCACAGACCATGGATGGCTTGTTTGTTTAATTGTTTGGTTGTGTAGTGATTAGATTATTTGGTTTGAATTGAATTGTTTGGTGAATTGAAATTAATTTGATTGATGTGTGAATGGCGTGGGCCTTCACTAGACCGGGGATAAGGCTAGGCCTCGTCCCGTTTCTAGTATCGTGCCGTTATGCCGCCGAAATTTCCTAAAATATGTTAGAAAAATAAAAATATCATTTTTATTGTGTAAATGAACTGAATAGATATTCATATGTCGAAATAAAATAGTTTATCGTTAAAAATATAATTTTTAACATGAAAGTGAATAAACTAAAATATTCATTTACAAACCAGACAGTTTGTTTATGTACACCTATTTGAAGGACATTGATTGGGTCGATAAATTTTACACATCGCCCAACTGCACAACTAAAATCTGTGTTTGATTGTTTGAAACCCCACACGGGAATTGGGATGAAATTTGAAGTTCACTCATCCTGATTTATTAAATATGTCGCTCGATTGATTGACAGGCTGTTATAAGCGTTAAATATCTATATTTGATGCTTATACAGTGTAGTGCACTTTGGATGATGGTTGATCGTTGCTATTATATACATGTGTTGTATGGAATCCATATAATTGACGTTATATGGTGATTGATTGGGCCTCATTCCAATTTAGAAAATAAAGAATATTATAATATAAAGGTTCATGTGTTGACCGTACTCATCCGTTGAGATTGGTCATGTATTGAACAAAATATTTTAATAATAAAATTTATATCTTTATCATATAATATAAATGTTCATGTGTTGACCGTACTCATCCGTTGAGATTGGTCATGTGTTGAACAAAATATTTTTATAATAAAATTTACATCTTTATCAATATAAAATAAAGGTTCATGTGTTGACCGTACTCATCCGTTGAGATTAGTCATGTGTTGAACGAAATATTTGAAGTAGAAATATTTGAAAATAGAAATATTTGAAATAGAAATATATGAAGTCGTGTTGATTAGATTGACGCCATTTTGACGTGAACGATATTTATATCGATTTTATTCATTTTAAAATGAATATTGAAAACTGATTTCGAAATCGAATATTTTGAAATGGAATTTGATTTGAATCGAATAGAAAACCAATTTGAATTGAATCGAATAGAAAACCAATTTGAATCGAATTGAATAGATAACGAATTTGAATTGAATTGAATAGAAAACGAATTTGAATTGAATCGAATAGAAAACCAATTTGAATTGAATCGAATAGAAAACCAATCTGAATTGAATCGAATAGAAAACGACTTTGAAATTGAATTGAATTGAAAACGAACTCAAATTGAATGGAAAACGAATTCAAATTGAATTGAAAGCGAATTGAAATGAATTCAAATTGAATTAAAATTTGAATTGAATAGAAATGAATTTTAAAACGAATTTATAAAGAAGAATTCAATTTTGCATTGGATTGAAATGGAAGTTGGAATTGTTTTTGAAACGAATTTAACACTATCTATATAATTCGTTTTAAATAGTAATCGACGAAATATATATTATATATATATATTATAATGGCCTGAATAGAATGCGCCGCGCCGCGGCAGTTCGTGAATTTCGACCATTTATTTCAAACGGACATTACGGGAGATCCGACCGTCGAATTCTCCTAAAACCAGAACCGTTGGGTTCGTATCGAAAAGAGCTTTCTAACGAATATTAGAAATTCAAAATCTAACGGTGGATTTGGAGATACGTCCAAATCAAATTTGAAAAAGGTCGCTGTAAGTGCAGTTCGATGGCCGTTGATGGAAATCGACTGTACGGGCCTTGATAAAATTATTAAAAATAGTAATAATTTGTGTAAAATCATAAGAAATGATTTGTGAAGAATTGGGATGAAAAATCCCATATTTGAAAAGATAAAAATAGATTTTTATCGAAATGAACTAGTTTTGAACTAGAATTATAATTCTATTTATTTTTTTTAAATAAATAAATTGGATTTGAAATGGTTTTGAAAATAACCAGAATTTCCAATGATTGCATTGGAATGGATTTGAATCGAAATTGTCTTCGGAATATTTCGATGTTGGATTTCGTGATTATACATACGTTGTTATGGAAATTTGAAAGATATAGATATATATATCGTTATTTCCAATACGATATCAGTTGGTCGTAGAATCTGATATTGAATATAAGCCGATATATTTTCTATTCAGAGCCTTGTATTTCATATCAAATGTGATTTGGGTTTGTCGTGAATGGTGTCTTTATTAACATTGTTCTTGAACCCAATTGAGAAAAGATTAAATCTTTTATTCAGATTTAATGAAGTGTACCAATTAAATAATATTTAATTGGAATCGAATTAGTATTGATTTTTGGGTTTATCGTGGACAGTGTTTTAAATAACACTTGTTCTTTAACCCGATAATTAATGGAAGGTGATTTTGGGTTTACCGTGAAATGTGTTTTAAATGACACTGATTCTTTAACCCAATCAAAGATTAAAACTAAGTGGAGTTTTAATGAATCTTTAATTAGATTGAAATAATCGAAATGGAGTATCACCAGTTTCGCTCCAGGCGATAGTTAAATCTTTAATTAGATTTGAATGTGAAATGGTAATTGAATTTACCGATAACACCGTGGTGTTAGATATGAAGTATAACCCGTTTTACTTCATGGGATGAATAGGTTGGGATAGGGAAATTAAAACAAATGATTACTTCGGTAAGGTTCGTTAATCCCGACTAGTTGAATCAAAATTCAAAAGAAGATTACAGAATAAATTCAAGGAATATATCTTGGATAAAATTAATGGGAACCTTTCCCTATGAATATGAAATTTAGAAACAAACTGTCGGTTAGCCAAGTAGAATGGTTTTCTGGATATTGATCTGATGTTGGTTTCGGCCTTCGGGGTTAATATTTGGGAAATTATTCTCTTGATTAATTTACGGTTAGTGACTGATGAATTGGAGTGAGGCATATGTTGTGTTTGTGTAACACTTATTTAAAATATACACGAGTTATTCGGAAAGACCGGGTTTATCCCATTCTGAATAACTGATACGACGATAAGTCGAAGATGAAGACGGTGGTCGAAGACCGGAAGTCTTCACGTCGTTTGGGTGATTACTGACGATCTTGATTGGGCTGTACACCCAAGAAGATGGAAACAGTTGGTGATCGTCCAGACGTACATGGAGATCAATGGATATGCGGGGTACTAGGTGCCTCCGGTTTCGTTCAGACCCAGAACGGACTTGCAAATGGACTGTGTGTCTGACATTGGATTTTAGTCCATGTGATTGATCTCTATTAAATATATATCTGTTTGGCGGCGGAGAATTTATTCTCTTGCTTAACGCCCTTCTCTGAGACGTACGAGATCAAGGGTTATATATTGATGGATATCAAACGCATGGAGTGAATTGCCTGTGTGGCATGCCTAAGTGGCAATTGATCGAGGCTTCTGTTGAAAAGCAAAGTCTTGTGGTGATGATCAAAGCACGGTCTTTGTGGCGTAGCTTTGTGTAACGTTTACTTCGCGAGTTTCACACCCGGTATGAACCAAAAACGGGAGATGGACCTCAGGGAGGGCATGCGTTTCCTTCTAGCTAAAAAGTGGCGTTAGTGGTTTTACACGCCCTGACGAGTTTGACTTATGTGGTTGTTGCTGTTGCGAGGCGCCTCGGTTTGATCGGACGATTCGGGTCCGATGGAGTCATTCGTTGGCTCATTGATGCCCCAAAGGGCGGGGAGACGTATTGTTCAGGCATAATAATCCACATCGGTGGACCGACCCTGTCGCTCCAAGGCTTGCCTGTGCGCTTGACTGAGACACGGGCTAGAGTGTCTCGAATCGGTAGAGGACGATCCCTGGCCTCAGTTCATAGACGGAAATCCAATTTCCAAATACGTGACATTTGCGGTTTTAATTGTAGAACTAGTATGGCGACATGATATATGGTACCCATGCTGTCTATGATTGATACTTATGATATGAAGTTGTTTTATACACTATGCACTTATAATAGTATCAAATGATTTGTTTTAAACGTATCAAGCATTCTTTGGCTGTTATAAGGGAAAACCTTACCCCCCGGCTTGCGTTGCATTGTGTGATAGGACCTGGGTCTTATAACAGCTTCATTTTTCTTTATTTAGCATTGCGCTGTTTGTTTTATGCACCGGTATTCTTGGGAGGAAACCCGTTCCGTGTTATACGGCGTGGTCCCTTGATTTACCTAACATTAAAAATAAAGATTAATTGTTTTAGTTCTCACACCAGTCACATGACTGACCTGGAGTTTATTGTTTTAACCTAAACTCTGGGTGCCCCTATTTTGACACGGGCAACTAGTAGTTTTGGTTTTTGCAGATTTATATTCACAGGATCCTAGTTTACAGCTGGAACGATATCCGGAAAGCTTTGTATCCGTTTATCTCCTTCAGTTGTGTATCGTATTATTTTCCGCTGTCATGTATTTAAATGTAATTTAAATCTCTGATATTTCTATGTAATATTTATTTGTTTATACTCTGTATATTCTTGTAATCTGATGCATTGTTGTAATATACAATGAAACGTTCTTTCGTATGCGTTATGTTTTGCCGTGTTCTCAAACGATAGGGCGTTTCGAACGGTCTGGGTCGGTTTAGCGACTGGTTCGGACCGAGCGAAATTCCTTTTCGTCACATTTGGTATCAGAGCTTTGGTTTACAAAGCAGAGAACAAGGCACATTAGAATCATACGAAAGAATTCATCAGATATTGGATTAGTAATATCCAATGGGAATGACTCGTTAGAGATAGGATCAGTAGTATCCTAGGACGAGTGTGAAGAGTATATTTTTAAAAATGACAATGAATTTTGTTTTGAAAATTTAAAATCAACTATTCGTATTTGATTATTTATTTGTATTGATTTGGACAATCCAGTATATAAAAATTTTGCATATACGCCTTGCAAACGTGTATTTGAAGTTTTAATATACTGGATAGATATAGAATTACACTCTAATCGCCCGGAGATGATTTTGATGATGGAGCTCCATCATTAGAATTTATGTTCGGGTGACGAAGGTGAGATTTCTATATATTTCCATTAGACTGGTGTGAGAACCAAAACTAGATAGTGCTTATTGTTGTGATTTGGGATCAAAAATTTGATTTTTGACTATGTATCAAAATTATGAATTTGAAACGTTAATCCACTAATTGATTGATGTTTGTGTTGTTTGTTTAATTGTTTGATAATTTTGAACCATTACGCCTAATTGTATCAAATAGTGAGTTGTATTGAAAATTAGTCGCATTTGCTTGCATATACATATACTTACATTGAACAGGTCATAGCAAGGAGGCTAGAGCCAGAGAATAAAATTTGTTTGCCCGACAAATAGGTACATGTTTACTACATAATTTACTGTTTTGTTTGGGTGATGATGATTTTATGAGCCTATTGGCTAGCCGCTTGGCTTTTTCTTTTTCTTTTTGAGATCAGAAGGCCTATATGGCAATTTCGGGATTTTCCCGTGGCTCCCGGTGCAAGGGAGGTTATGGCGAAATTTTTCGAAAATTTAGGGTGTTAGCCAAATTTTTGAAGAATTTGAAAATTCTCAGAAACTGAAAAGATGGAGAATGGAAGCCAGATCGAACGTAGAGTTGGTTAATCAAACCACTTTCGACTTTGTTCCTTTTCGGGGACGAAAAATTTTAAGTGGGGGAGATTGTAACAACCCGAAAATCTGGGCCAGTTTAAATTTTTTATTTTGGCAATTTTAGCGAATTTCGATTATTTAAAATGAATCATTTTTAAATAATATCGACGAGAAATTTATTTTGAATAGAATTCGAACGTATATATTATATACGCCGTCGTTAGAATATAAATAATTATATATAATTAAAATAGAAATTGAAAATGGCGCGGTAGTTCGATAATTCGATTTCAAACTTCAATTGAATGTACCGTGTGCAAAACAATCCGGATTTTAGTGAAACCAAAAACATTAGGATCTAATTGTGAATATCTTCCCAACGAATCCGACAAATCAAAATTTCATAGCGTGAATCAAAATATATGTCCAGTTGAAAATTCTAAATAGTCGCTATGGAATTCAGGCCCTTAAAAATGGGAATTTTGCAAACGACCTCAGATTTCGACGAAACCACTTTTGTTGGGTCCGTGATGTAAAATTATTGCTAGGTTTCAAATTTCATAATTTTTCGAATCAATATGTGAGCGTGGCAAGGGAAAACGCGTTTGACCGGTTTTAGTTGATTTTAATCGACTGGAAATTGGCCATTTTTCAAATGGTCTCAGAATTCGACGAAACTAGTTTTGTTAGGACCGTATCGTCTATACGAAGTTAGAAAATATTTTTCTGGAATTTTTAGAGTTCGTATGTGACCCTGGTAAATTGAAATGCGCGTTCAAATTCAATATATAGAGTTATATGTTGATTTTAACGAAAAATGATCGAAACGATCGAATCAGCTTGTGATACATATCCCATTGTGTTCGGAATGGGGGTAATACGCTATGGACGAGAGTCGGTGGGTTCGATTTTGAGTTCGAAATAAAAGTCAACTCTTTGGGGAAAATAAATAATAAAATAATAATTAAATTTAAAACCTTTTTCCTATAACCCCCCTTTCTGTTTTCTCTCTCACCGTCGAAATCATTTCTGGAATAAAAAAAAATACGATTCCTCCAATCGAGGGCGGCTGACGCCATCGTCACCACCGGACCCCCCTCATCTCGCCGCCTAAACGATGGCGCACCCCCATCCCTTCTGTCCTTCCCTCCCACCCGCCCTCTCCAACACCGAAGATCGAACCCCCCCTCTGGCCTCGTGAGATTCAAACCGCGACCACCTTCCAAAGTTCCTCCGCCAGTAGCCTCCCACCGCCTGAAACCCCGCAACGACCTCCTCCTATCCCTCCCCCTCTGCTTCGACTGGACCCGCAACACCCTGGCCCACTGCGCCTGCTGCCGAACTTCACCGTCTCCTCCCGTGGAGCCACCACGTCTCCAGCAAACAAAACCCTAGTTTTTAATGTAAGTTTCTCCGGTTTTATTTATTTAGTTTATTTTATATTTAGGATAGGAAAAACTGATATTTTAGTAATTATAGAAACTGATATTTTAGTAATGATAGAAACTGATTTTTATGTGTAATAAAAACTGATTTTTATATGATGTGAAGACTAAAAATATAATTTTTATAATATAGAAAGAATTGATTTTTCATATAGAAAGAATTGATTTTTCATATAGAAAAGAATTGATTTTTCATATAGAAAGAATTGATTTTTCATTAGGAAAAGAATTGATTTTTAATTAGGAAAAGAATTGATTTTTTATAGTGATGTAATAGAAAAGGCGAAGTATTTATATTAGAAAAGGCGAAATATTTATTTTAGAAAAGGCGAGATCTTTATATAGATAGTAGCGATGTAAAAATATAATATTTATCTATATAGGAGCGGTGTGAAAATAGGATTTTTATATATGGAATAGCGAAGTAAAAATGTGATTTTTACATATGTAGTGACTACGGGCGACGAAAGTGATAAGAGGCGAGAACGGCGAAGATTTCTATAAATGAAGTGTCATGAAGTTGGATTAGCTTTGGTGAGAACTTCTCACCTTTCAATTTCTTTTTCTAGTTATATATATATACTAGGATGCAGACGGTGTTTAGTAGCACCCGACACCCGTCATCCACAGACCATGGATGGCTTGTTTGTTTAATTGTTTGGTTGTGTAGTGATTAGAATATTTGGATTGAATTGAATTGTTTGGTGAATTGAAATTAATTTGATTGATGTGTGAATGGCGTGGGCCTTCACTAGACCGGGGATAAGGCTAGGCCTCGTCCCGTTTCTAGTATCGTGCTGTTATGCCGCCGAAATTTCCTAAAATATGTTAGAAAAATAAAAATATCATTTTTATTGTGTAAATGAACTGAATAGATATTCATATGTTGAAATAAAATAGTTTATCGTTAAAAATATAATTTTTAACATGAAAGTGAATAAACTAAAATATTCATTTACAAACCAGACAGTTTGTTTATGTACACCTATTTGAAGGACATTGATTGGGTCGATAAATTTTACACATCGCCCAACTGCACAACTAAAATCTGTGTTTGATTGTTTGAAACCCCACACGGGAATTGGGATGAAATTTGAAGTTCACTCATCCTGATTTATTAAATATGTCGATCGATTGATTGACAGGCTGTTATAAGCGTTAAATATCTATATTTGATGCTTATACAGTGTAGTGCACTTTGGATGATGGTTGATCGTTGCTATTATATACATGTGTTGTATGGAATCCATATAATTGACGTTATATGGTGATTGATTGGGCCTCATTCCAATTTAGAAAATAAAGAATGTTATAATATAAAGGTTCATGTGTTGACCGTACTCATCCGTTGAGATTGGTCATGTGTTAAACAAAATATTTTAATAATAAAATTGATATCTTTATCATATAATATAAATGTTCATGTGTTGACCGTACTCATCCGTTGAGATTGGTCATGTGTTGAACAAAATATTTTTATAATAAAATTTACATCTTTATCAATATAAAATAAAGGTTCATGTGTTGACCGTACTCATCCGTTGAGATTAGTCATGTGTTGAACGAAATATTTGAAGTAGAAATATTTGAAAATAGAAATATTTGAAATAGAAATATATGAAGTCGTGTTGATTAGATTGACGCCATTTTGACGTGAACGATATTTATATCGATTTTATTCATTTTAAAATGAATATTGAAAAGTGATTTCGAAATCGAATATTTTGAAATGGAATTTGATTTGAATCGAATAGAAAACCAATTTGAATTGAATCGAATAGAAAACCAATTTGAATTGAATTGAATAGATAACGAATTTGAATTGAATTGAATAGAAAACGAATTTGAATTGAATCGAATAGAAAACCAATTTGAATTGAATCGAATAGAAAACCAATCTGAATTGAATCGAATAGAAAACGACTTTGAAATTGAATTGAATTGAAAACGAATTCAAATTGAATGGAAAACGAATTCAAATTGAATTGAAAGCGAATTGAAATGAATTCAAATTGAATTGAAATTTGAATTGAATAGAAATGAATTTTTAAACGAATTTATAAAGAAGAATTCAATTTTGAATTGGATTGAAATGGAAGTTGGAATTGTTTTTGAAACGAATTTAAAACTATCTATATAATTCGTTTTAAATAGTAATCGACGAAATATATATTATATATATATTATATATATATAATATAATGGCCTGAATAGAACGCGCCGCACCGCGGCAGTTCGTGAATTTCGACCATTTATTTCAAACGGACATTACGGGAGATCCGACCGTCGAATTCTCCTAAAACCAGAACCGTTGGGTTCGTATCGAAAAGAGCTTTCTAACGAATATTAGAAACTCAAAATCTAATGGTTGGATTTGGAGATACGTCCAAATAAAATTTGAAAAAGGTCGCTGTAAGTGCAGTTCGATGGCCGTTGATGGAAATCGACTGTACGGGCCTTGATAAAAATAGTAATAATTTGTGTAAAATCATAAGAAATGATTTGTGAAGAATTGGGATGAAAAATCCCATATTTGAAAAGATAAAAATAGATTTTTATCAAAATGAACTAGTTTTGAACTAGAATTATAATTCTATTTTTTTTAAAATAAATAAATTGGATTTGAAATGGTTATGAAAATAACCAGAATTTCCAATGATTGCATTGGAATGGATTTGAATCGAAATTGTCTTCGGAATATTTCGATGTTGGATTTTGTGATTATACATATGTTGTTATGGAAATTTGAAAGATATAGATATATATATCGTTATTTCCAATACGATATCTGTTGGTCGTAGAATCTGATATTGAATATAAGCCGATATATTTTCTATTCAGAGCCTTGTATTTAATATCAAATGTGATTTGGGTTTGTCGTGAATGGTGTATTTACTAACATTGTTCTTGAACCCAATTGAGAAAATATTAAATCTTTTATTCATATTTAATGAAGTGTACCAATTAAATAATATTTAATTGGAATCGAATTAGTATTGATTTTTGGGTTTATCGTGGACAGTGTTTTAAATAACACTTGTTCTTTAACCCGATAATTAATGGAAGGTGATTTTGGGTTTACCGTGAACTGTGTTTTAAATGACACTGATTCTTTAACCCAGTCAAAGATTAAAACTAAGTGGAGTTTTAATGAATCTTTAATTAGATTGAAATAATCGAAATGGAGTATCACCAGTTTCGCTCCAGGCGATAGTTAAATCTTTAATTAGATTTGAACGTGAAATTGTAATTGAATTTACCGATAACACCGTGGTGTTAGATATGAAGTATAACCCGTTTTACTTCATGGGATGAATAGGTTGGGATAGGGAAATTAAAACAAATGATTACTTCGGTAAGGTTCGTTAATCCCGACTAGTTGAATCAAAATTCAAAAGAAGATTACAGAATAAATTCAAGGAATATATCTTGGATAAAATTAATGGGAACCTTTCCCTATGAATATGAAATTTAGAAACAAACTGTCGGTTAGCCAAGTAGAATGGTTTTCTGGATATTGATCTAATGTTGGTTTCGGCCTTCGGGGTTAATATTTGGGAAATTATTCTCTTGATTAATTTACGGTTAGTGACTGATGAATTGGAATGAGGCGTATGTTGTGTTTGTGTAACACTTATTTAAAATATACGCGAGTTATTCGGAAAGACCGGGTTTATCCCATTCTGAATAACTGATACGACGATAAGTCGAAGATGAAGACGGTGGTCGAAGACCGGAAGTCTTCACGTCGTTTGGGTGATTACTGACGATCTTGATTGGGCTATACACCTAAGAAGATGGAAACAGTTGGTGATCGTCCAGACGTACATGGAGATCGATGGATATGCGGGGTACTAGGTGCCTCCGGTTTCGTTCAGACCCAGAACGGACTTGCAAATGGACTGTGTGTCTGACATTGGATTTTAGTCCGTGTGATTGATCTCTAATAAATATATATCTGTTTGGCGGCGGAGAATTTATTCTCTTGCTTAACGCCCTTCTCTGAGACGTACGAGCTAAGGGGTTATATATTGATGGATATCAAACGCATGGAGTGAATTGCCTGTGTGGCATACCTAAGTGACAATTGATCGAGGCTTCTGTTGAAAAGCAAAGTCTTGTGGTGATGATCAAAGCACGGCCTTTGTGGCGTAGATTTGTGTAACGTTTACTTCGCGAGTTTCACACCCGGTATGAACCAAAAACGGGAGACGGACCTCAGGGAGGGCATGCGTTTCCTTCTAGCTAAAAAGTGGCGTCAGTGGTTTTACACGCCCTGACGAGTTTGACTTATGTGGTTGTTGCTGTTGCGAGGCGCCTCGGTTTGATCGGACGATCCGGGTCCGATGGAGTCATTCGTTGGCTCATTGACGCCCCAAAGGGTGGGGAGACGTATTGTTCAGGCATAATAATCCACATCGGTGGACCGGCCCTGTCGCTCCAAGGCTTGCCTGCGCGCTTGCCTGAGACACGGGCTAGAGCGTCTCGAATCGGTAGAGGACGATCCCTGGCCTCGGTTCATAGACGGAAATCCAATTTCCAAATACGTGACATTTGCGGTTTTAATTGTAGAACTAGTATGGCGACATGATATATGGTACCCATGCCGTCTATGATTGATACTTATGATATGAAGTTGTTTTATACACTATGCACTTATAATAGTATCAAATGATTTGTTTTAAACGTATCAAGCATTCTTTGGCTGTTATAAGGGAAAACCCTACCCCCCGGCTTGCGTTGCATTGTGTGATAGGACCTGGGTCTTATAACAGCTTCATTTTTCTTTATTTAGCATTGCGCTGTTTGTTTTATGCGCCGGTATTCTTGGGAGGAAACCCGTTCCGTGTTATACGGCGTGGTCCCTTGATTTACCTAACATTAAAAATAAAGATTAACTGTTTTAGTTCTTACACCAGTCACATGACTGACCTGGAGTTTATTGTTTTAACCTAAACTCTTGGTGCCCCTATTTTGACACGGGCAGCTAGTAGTTTTGGTTTTTGCAGATTTATATTCACAGGATCCTGGTTTACAGCCGGAACGATATCCGGAAAGCTTTGTATCTGTATATCTCCTTCAGTTGTGTATCGTATTATTTTCCGCTGTCATGTATTTAAATGTAATTTAAATCTCTGATATTTCTGTGTAATATTTATTTGTTTATACTCTGTATATTCTTGTAATCTGATGCATTGTTGTAATATACAATGAAACGTTCTTTCGTATGCGTTCTGTTTTGCCGTGTTCTCAAACGATAGGGCGTTTCGAACGGTCTGGGTCGGTTTAGCGACTGGTTCGGACCGAGCGAAATTCCTTTTCGTCACAATACAAGATAATACCATGATGATAAGGCTAACAAGATAAGATTCACACAAGACATGCTAAGACAAGATAAACTGGATATACTACAACACTTTTTCCGCTTTGCTTTTACCGTGATATACTCGTTTCTATATCTCTGCACCACCTAACTAGTGTTCCATCTAGTAACGATAACGTGATCCCAATCCCTGTAGTTTTCGTCGCCTTCAGGCGTACCTTGATTATTTATTACCTAGATCTAGTCTAGGTTTTATATCAAGTGCTTTCTAGATTCAATTAGAGTTTACGCTATCTGTTGAACGCTTCTTGTATTCAGGATTTATGCCACCTAGTTCCAAACTAGGGATTATGCTACCTGTCGAACGATGCCCTTTAGTCTAGGATACACTACCTAGAGTGATATATGTTCCTAGACTTTCCCCACGCACGTATCGCGAATCGTTATCGCTTTTCTAGATGCACATGTCCTGTAATGTGCTACCTGAGTCCCGTGTCAGGGCTACTCTAGAAATACGGAACTCGATCGGGAGCTTTCAATATCTGCCGATGCAGATGTTAAGGTCTGTTTTTCCAGTGGCTATGGTCCCACTCGACCCCTCCCTCAACTAATGGAAGGCCACCCTTGTAAAATGAGAACTGTACGAAGGCCCCTATCTGCCCCACTAATTCTATGGCCAACAACACCCCGCAACCACAACTAGATAGCAAGTATGTGGTCCGTATGAGTCCTCCAGCCTTCCCGCTTCACGTGTCTCGCTTGACTGAAGATGGTAGGTAGACGACGAGTTGCTATCACAGGGCTTCCGTCTTCTCGCCGAATCATGCTGGTCCATCCTAGTCTTTTGGTTGCCATATATTGCAACCAAGGCATACCCTTGGCTCTTCTACCGCAGACCTTAACCTCTGTGCACCCAGGCGGATCATCTGCAGCCTCACAGAGGGATACCAAGAGTACCCTCACGTCCCCTCGAAGCCTCGGGCTTCGTATCCCAATTCGTTGGAGTCTTCTGATGGACGTCCGCTCCTTCGTGTTATACTAAGAATTACTACTTAGTTCTACTAACTAAGTTTTACCACTTAGTTTCCAGGATCATTGTCTTCTTAACTAAGTTTTACTACTTAGTTCTCTTTCCCGTTAAGTTGGATTGGTTAAGTGTCTTTAGTCGATTCAAGCTAACTTAACCCTCTTCCCTTATCCTGTTAAACTGGTTAAGTGTTGTCAGTATTCATGTTGACTTAACCCCACCACAAACCAAGTCATATTGGTTAAGTATTTCTTAACCCTACCCATTCATCCTGTATTGGTTAAGTGTTCCCTTTTTAACTTAACCTTTCCCACCAGTTTTAACTAAACCTGTTATTAATGGTTAAGTATCATCTCTTCGTGTCTTAGACTTAACCCTATTCATTTATCATATTCTGATGGTTAAGTGTTCAAGTTTACTTAACCCTACGGTCCAACCCAGCTAACATATTAAATTGGCTAAGTGTATTACTTAACCCCAACCTCTAGTCTAATTAACATGTTAAATTGGCCAAGTGTATTAACTTTACTTAACCCCACCTTCTAGTCTAGTCAACATGTTAATTTGGCTAAGTATTCCCATGGACTTAACCCTCCCATTCTAGCTTTAACTGTGTTAAGTTGGTTAAGTGTTTCTATGGACCTAATCCTACCATTCTAGCTTAACAGTGTTAAGTTGGTTAAGTGCTCCTATGGACTTAACCTTCCCATTCTAGCTTTAACTGTGTTGGTTAAGTGTTCGTATGGACTTAACCCTCCCCTTTTGTTCTAGCTTTAATTAATAAATTAAAGCCGCAACCTCTCACATTAGACAGATATTGCTGCGGTTACTGTGCCGGTCGGTTCCGGGCAGGTTTACACCGCAACTCAGTCTAACCTCGGGTTAGGCATATTCATGTTTTCTAAGTTCAAAGGGTTTTCTGATTAATTTCCAAACCTGGTTTTGAAAGCAACCATCCCGTTCGTCGGATCAGTTAGGGATAGCCAGGGAGGGCAGGAAACTTATATTTTCCAAACCTAAGCCTAGACACTATCCTCTCTGTCACCCTAGAACTTTCTGGTACGAGTTATAAAAAGGGGTGTTATCAAAATATCTTTCTTTTGTTTATAAATTGTTAACAATTTATCTTACAGCCCATTTCCCCCTTTTTAAAACAAATTTGGCCTATATTCATTTGTCGCTAACAGACTTATATTCTAGGCCCAAATCTTGATTTGCCTAACCTACAGTTCATAGCAATTTAGATCTATCATCTTTATTTTCAGTTTATGCTAAACTAGATTTTATATGCCAAACTAGATTTTCTATTCTAGTTCACCGTTTATGCCCAAAAACTAGATTTATTCTTCTAGTTTACAGTCTACATACAAATTAGATTTATTATTCTAGTTTTTCAGTTTACAGGCCAATACTAGATCTAAATTTCATAACCTATAATCCATGTCAAATCTACCCAATTCACATGTCTTAACACACGTTCTAAAATTGTATAAATCAGAATCATGTTCGCTTCCAAACTATGCCAATTTCAAGCTTACAACTATATTTATGTTTATTTTTGTGTTTTTCCCAAATCGCATTCCCACCGTTTGTATAATCATGATTCAACCTAGATTGTAAATAAATCTAGATTCGTAGAAAATAGGGAATGAACCAAAGATGCTATGAAAAAGGGTAGACATAATAATTGGCATAAAAGATTTTGAATAACGACGCAGGTTCAAGAATATGGGTAGACCTAACTTAATAGGTAAATTCCCACGGTCTAAAACCAAGAATAGACAGAATAGGTTCGAGAACATGGGTAGACCTAACTTAATAGGTAAATTCTCATAGTCTAAAACCAAAGAAAATCAAGAACAGACAGAATAGATAAATCGGGTTTTAGACCCAATTTCATAGTCACAAAACCTAAGCAACAATTTTCCTAGTCATGAATCATAGGTGTTTAAATCACCGTTGTTATGTCATAGGTAATACTTTATGTCCAAATCAAAGGCTTGTGTTCATAGTCATAGGCAAATGTCCATAGTCATAGGCAATATTCATAGTCAAAAGGGAAAATAATTCCCACAGTCATAAGTCACCGTCATAGGCAATGTTTTATGTCCCAAAATCAAAGGCTTATGTTCATAGTCCAAAGGCACATGATCTCAGAATCCATAGTCATAGGCAACGGTCTTAGGCAAAGTCTTATTTGTCCTTGAATCATAATAGTTCTTAATTTAGCCCAAGAGTATAAACACAGATTCGAATAGAGAGAGAGAGATTTGGCATATTCTTTTATTCCTTTAATTTCATGTCACAAAATAAAGCAAAAACGTTCAAATCTAGAAACAACTGACTTACAGAAATTAGATCTAGAATAGAAGAATGGCGATGCTAAGATTCGTATGTCGTTGCTCGAGGTTTGTTGATTTAGCCTTTGAATTCTTCACTTTGATTTGAATCTTCTCTTGAACAGATTTGAGCAGCATCTCCATGTCTTGAATTTATATTTTATTTTAATTATTTAAGAAAATTTAGAGGAGGGGAAGATGCCATGAATCTTAGCAGCATAAGGATAGAAGAGAATTGGTGCAAAGAGAATGAAGACTAGGGCTGTTTATATAGCTGCTCAAGACCTTATCGTACACGCAGCGCTGAGTCAGCATTGAACCTAGTTAAGAAAATAGTCCACGTACGTAGATGAATCTAGCCAAACCTTATCATATACGCAGTGCTGAGTCAGCATTGGGTCCCACTATTTTGGCGTAGAAATTTGAATTTCTAATGAATTATTTTTGGCGTAGAAATTTGATTTTCGAACTTTTGAATTTCTGGAATTTATTTAACTGTTTTATTCACATGAAATATTCTTATATGTATACAATTCCTCTAACGACCATTTTACGCGTATATTTATACGCACAACTTTCATTTTTTTTCAAAATTCAAATGATGTTGCACCGTTATTCGATTGTTGCCATATTTCATTGACTGTAGCCTTATCTTGAATTTTATCTTTCGTATACATATGTTTTTGCATATATATATATATTTATATTCTCATATATATATATATATATATATATATATTTTCTTTATTTCCTTATATGCACGTTCTTATCCTTTCAAAATTTGAATTTGTATACGTACATATATTTGCATGTTCAGTTGGCCCTCTCTAAAACAAAGATAAAAAATTATGCCGCTGTCGGGGTTCGAACCCCCGACCTCTATGCTACAAATCCAATGCCTTAACCAACTGAGCTACAGAGGCTTTTGTTAATAAGTCTTAGAACAATAATAATTATTGTTCTCTCCTTACTTCTCTTTTTCATGTTAGTTACAATACTTAAATTAAACAACTGCATGGATCTTTTTTTTTTCTTTTAAAAATTAATTGTACTTTAATTTGTGAAGAATTACGGGGTGTTACATTCTCCCCCACTTAAAAGGATTTCGTCCCTGAAATCTTCAAGTTAGGAAGAATGTGTCCTACCATCCAATCACCCATCTACTCAACCATTCAATCACAAGCATTCATTGTCCTTAAAAGATCTCTAATGCTTTCATGTTCATATGCATAGTGTGTGTATATGTCTCTATCTAATGCAAAATCAGGCGGTCTACTGATTCAGTTGACCTCCTTAATGCAAATCATGTTAGTGCCATGCGTCCAATCATGTATGCAAGCATCCCTGGTCATGTAAATACTACATGCGTGCACAACCATACATCCATATGCAATGTCCATATGATATCATATCAAGTTCAACTTACAAACAAATGCATGTATGTAAATGCTATATGAAAGCGTTCGAACTTGATCTAGTGTCTACTACATATGCATATGCATCCACAAGCGACCATTTGCAACCACTTGCAACCATTCAACCATAACATGTTTCAAATACATGTTTACATCCATTGGCTTCTACCTAAAGATCGCAGATTCGATCAAGAGGATATACTTGGAAAGAGAGAAACAACTATGCGTAAAGCTCCTTAACAAAGAAATCAAGGATGCACCCTTAAGAAAAAGGGTATGTTGCTAGTATCTAGCCTTCTTGAGCTTTACTCCACTGTATCTTAACCAATTTTTACTCCACGATTGTGAAGTTTCTAAGCTCCATCTCCAAAATGAACAAATGTCAACCAAGTGTATATACTAGGATGATCAGAGGTCTCTCCTCCTATCTTATCCATCATGCCATAATTATAAGGGTCAAAAGGTCACTACGCGCTTTTTAGAGCGCCTTCCACAACTATCCATCTCTCACACAAACCATCCTAGTCGAACTCGACATTCCTCAAGTACAAGCCCCAAAGGCCTAAACCAATATCAGACAAGCACCCAAGGAATATCTCCTTTAGACAATCTACGTGATACGATATAAGCAAACTCGATAGCTATTCAAACCCCTACTAACCAAAAATAAATGGGTCGAACCACCCACTGGGTTTGAGACTGATTGGGATCTTCTTACTATACAAGTACTAAGGTGCAGAGACTCAACTATGGAAGCAAATATGAACAAATGCGAAGCGCTAAATCCGAACAGAAAAACTAGATTCTTCCAACAGAAACTTTTACCACCTATCTCCTAGGTACGCTCAGCATGTACTTGCCCTTCTAAAAATCTTGTCCTTTGTCCTTAATTATATGCCCTATCATACCATAGTAAAGATACTTCCTCTTGTCTTAGGTTTTATAATCCCTTCCTCCTTCGTGAGCCAAGTCTACATCCATAATTTCCTCATCCTTGGGTCGTGCTCCTTTGCCAAACTTCCGCGTGTAACCATGTTGGCAAATCTCTCAAAAGTTGCCTCTATCGCACGGAAAAACCCTATAAACTTGAAAGAAGACTGGCCGTAAGTAAAACAACTACGGCTATAGATGGAATTCGGGCACTACTTCGCCCTTCGATGAGGTTACCTCCCAGAAAGCCAGGAGCCCCAGAGAGTCAAGAAAGAAGGAGACAAGAATTCAAATAGAGGAAGAGAAGATAGTGCGTATGGCTTTGGGGAATATGCCTTTAAAACAAAACTTTTCTTTTAAAAATGCTTCTTTAAAGACCGTTTTGAAAAATATTTTTTTAAATCTTTTATCTGATCCGGTAACCTTCAGCTCTGATACCACGTGTAACACCCCACGTCCGTTAGTGTCACTCGCAAAGGGAATGCACTAAGTTCTGTGGAGCATTATGGGTAAAAGATGCAGATAAATTACAAGACAGACAAACAATTAATAGCGGAAAATAAAAGTTTGCTTTATTGATAAAAAAGATTGTACAAGATTGCTTTACAATATCAGAGTATCATCTGTCTTTACTAGATAAAGAAGCATAAAAATACATTTATATTCCCCAATGTAGCATAAGCCAGCCATAGCATCTGAAAGAGAATCCAAGGACAACTTCGTCAAATCTTCAAGCTGGGAAAGAGCAACGGTCCAATTTAATCCTGAGTTATACTATTCCCTCCTCAACTACCTTGGGGAGGGGGGGAACGGAAGAAAAGAAGCGAAAGAAAAACAGAGTCAGACATAAAGCCTGAGTAAGTCAGTAACTTCTAGCATGTGAACAGGGAAAACATAACGACATGAATTAACTGAATACAAGATAATACCATGATGATAAGGCTAACAAGATAAGATTCACACAAGACATGCTAAGACAAGTTAAACTGGATATACTACAACACTTTTTCCGCTTCGCTTTTACCGCGATATACTCGTTTCTATATCTCTGCACCACCTAACTAGTGTTCCAACTAGTAACGATAACGTGATCCCAATCCCTGTAGTTTCCGTCGCCTTCAGGCGTACCTTGATTATTTATTACCTAGATCTAGTCTAGGTTTTATATCAAGTGCTTTCTAGATTCAATTAGAGTTTACGCTATCTGTTGAACGCTTCTTGTATTCAGGATTTATGCCACCTAGTTCCAAACTAGGGATTATGCTACCTGTCGAACGATTCCCTTTAGTCTAGGATACACTACCTAGAGTGGTATATGTTCCTAGACTTTCCCCACGCATGTATCGCGAATCGTTATCGCTTGTCTAGATGCACATGTCTTGTAATGTGCTACCCGAGTCCCGTGTCAGGGCTACTCTAGAAATACGGAACTCGGTCGGGAGCTTTCAATATCTGCCAATGCAGATGTTAAGGTCTGTTTTTCCAGTGGCTATGGTCCCACTCGACCCCTTCCTCAACTAATGGAAGGCCACCCTTGTAAAATGAGAACTGTACGAAGGCCCCTATCTGCCCCACTAATTCTATGGCCAACAACACCCCGCAACCACAACTAGATAGCAAGTATGTGATTCGTATGAGTCCTCCAGCCTTCCCGCTTCACGTGTCTCGCTTGACTGAAGATGGTAGGTAGACGACAAGTTGCTATCACAGGGCTTCCGTCTTCTTGCCGAATCACGCTGGTCCATCCTAGTCTTTTGGTTGCCATATATCGCAACCAAGGCATACCCTTGGCTCTTCTACCGCAGACCTTAACCTCTGTGCGCCCAGGCGGATCATCTGCAGCCTCACAGAGGGATACCAAGAGTACCCTCACGTCCCCTCGAAGCCTCGGGCTTCGTATCCCAATTCGTTGGAGTCTTCTGATGGACGTCCGCTCCTTCGTGTTATACTAAGAATTACTACTTAGTTCTACTAACTAAGTTTTACCACTTAGTTTCCAGGATCATTGTCTTCTTAACTAAGTTTTACTACTTGGTTCTCTTTCCCGTTAAGTTGGATTGGTTAAGTGTCTTTAGTCGATTCAAGCTAACTTAACCCTCTTCCCTTATCCTGTTAAACTGGTTAAGTGTTGTCAGTATTCATGTTGACTTAACCCCACCACAAACCAAGTCATATTGGTTAAGTATTTCTTAACCCTACCCATTCATCCTGTATTGGTTAAGTGTTCCCTTTTTAACTTAACCTTTCCCACCGGTTTTAACTAAACCTGTTATTAATGGTTAAGTATCATCTCTTCGTGTCTTAGACTTAACCCTATTCATTTATCATATTATGATGGTTAAGTGTTCAAGTTTACTTAACTCTACGGTCCAACCCAGCTAACATATTAAATTGGTTAAGTGTATTACTTAACCCCAACCTCTAGTCTAATTAACATGTTAAATTGGCTAAGTGTATTAACTTTACTTAACCCCACCTTCTAGTCTAGTCAACATGTTAATTTGGCTAAGTATTCCCATGGACTTAACCCTCCCATTCTAGCTTTAACTGCGTTAAGTTAGTTAAGTGTTTCTATGGACTTAATCCTACCATTCTAGCTTAATAGTGTTAAGTTGGTTAAGTGCTCCTATGGACTTAACCTTCCCATTCTAGCTTTAACTGTGTTGGTTAAGTGTTCCTATGGACTTAACCCTCCCCTTCTTGTTCTAGCTTTAATTAATAAATTAAAGCCGCAACCTCTCACATTAGACAGATATTGCTGCGGTTACTGGATGTGCCGGTCGGTTCCGGGCAGGTTTACACCGCAACTCAGTCTAACCTCGGGTTAGGCATATTCATGTTTTCTAAGTTCAAAGGGTTTTCTGATTAATTTCCAAACCTGGTTTTGAAAGCAACCATCCCGTTCGTCGGATCAGTTTGGGATAGACAGGGAGGGCAGGAAACTTATATTTTCCAAACCCAAGCCTAGACACTATCTTCTCTGTCACCCTAGAACTTTCTGGTACGAGTTATAAAAAGGGGTGTTATCAAAATATCTTTCTTTTGTTTATAAATTGTTAACAATTTATCTTACAGCCCATTTCCCCCTTTTTAAAACAAATTTAGCCTATATTCATTTGTCGCTAACAGACTTATATTCTAGGCCCAAATCTTGATTTGCCTAACCTACAGTTCATAGCAATTTAGATCTATCATCTTTATTTTTAGTTTATGCTAAACTAGATTTTATATGCCAAACTAGATTTTCTATTCTAGTTCACCGTTTATGCCCAAAAACTAGATTTATTCTTCTAGTTTACAGTCTACATACAAACTAGATTTATTATTCTAGTTTTTCAGTTTACAGGCCAATACTAGATCTAAATTTCATAACCTATAATCCATGTCAAATCCACCCAATTCACATGTCTTAACACATGTTCTAAAATTGTATAAATCAGAATCATGTTCGCTTCGAAACTAAGCCAATTTCAAGCTTACAACTATATTTATGTTTATTTTTGTGTTTTTCCCAAATCGCATTCCCACCGTTCGTATAATCATGATTCAACCTAGATTGTAAATAAATCTAGATTCGTAGAAAATAGGGAATGAACCAAAGATGCTATGAAAAAGGGTGGACATAATATTTGGCATAAAAAGATTTTGAATAACGACGCAGGTTCAAGAATATGGGTAGACCTAACTTAATAGGTAAATTCCCACGGTCTAAAACCAAGAATAGACAGAATAGGTTCGAGAACATGGGTAGACCTAACTTAATAGGTAAATTCCCACAGTCTAAAACCAAAGAAAATCAAGAACAGACAGAATAGATAAATCGGGTTTTAGACCCAATTTCATAGTCACAAAACCTAAGCAACAATTTTCCTAGTCATGAATCATAGGTGTTTAAATCACCGTTGTTATGTCATAGGTAATACTTTATGTCCAAATCAAAGGCTTGTGTTCATAGTCATAGGCAAATGTCCATAGTCATAGGCAATATTCATAGTCAAAAGGGAAAATAATTCCCACAGTCATAAGTCACCGTCATAGGCAATGTTTTATGTCCCAAAATCAAAGGCTTATGTTCATAGTCCAAAGGCACATGATCTCAGAATCCATAGTCATAGGCAACGGTCTTAGGCAAAGTCTTATTTGTCCTTGAATCATAACAGTTCTTAATTTAGCCCAAGAGTATAAACACAGATTCGAATAGAGAGAGAGAGATTTGGCATATTCTTTTATTCCTTTAATTTCATGTCACAAAATAAAGCAAAAACGTTCAAATCTAGAAACAACTGACTTACAGAAATTAGATCTAGAATAGAAGAATGGTGATGCTAAGATTCGTATGTCGTTGCTCGAGGTTTGTTGATTTAGCCTTTGAATTCTTCACTTTGATTTGAATCTTCTCTTGAACAGATTTGAGCAGCATCTCCATGTCTTGAATTTATATTTTATTTTAATTATTTAAGAAAATTTAGAGGAGGGGAAGAAGCCATGAATCTTAGCAGCATAAGGATAGAAGAGAATTGGTGCAAAGAGAATGAAGACTAGGGCTGTTTATATAGCTGCTCAAGACCTTATCGTACACGCAGCGCTGAGTCAGCATTGAACCTAGTTAAGAAAATAGTCCAGGTACGTAGATGAATCTAGCCAAACCTTATCATACACGCAGTGCTGAGTCAGCATTGGGTCCCACTATTTTGGCGTAGAAATTTGAATTTCGAATGAATTGTTTTTGGCGTAGAAATTTGATTTTCGAACTTTTGAATTTCTGGAATTTATTTAACTGTTTTATTCACATGAAATATTCTTATATGTATACAATTCCTCTAACGACCATTTTACGCGTATATATATACGCACAACTTTCATTTTTTTTCAAAATTCAAACGATGTTGCACCGTTATTTGGTTGTTGCCATATTTCATTGACTGTAGCCTTATCTTGAATTTTATCTTTCGTATACATATGTTTCTGCATATATATATATATATATATATTTATATTCTCATATGTATATATATATTTTCTTTATTTCCTTATATGCACGTTCTTATCCTTTCAAATTTTGAATTTGTATACGTACATATATTTGCATGTTCAGTTGGCCCTCTCTAAAACAAAGATAAAAAAATTATGCCGTTGTCGGGGTTCGAACCCCCGACCTCTATGCTACAAATCCAAGGCCTTAACCAACTGAGCTACATAGGCTTTTGTTAATAAGTCTTGGAACAATAATAATTATTGTTATCTCCTTACTTCTCTTTTTCATGTTAGTTACAATACTTAAATTAAACAACTGCATGGATCTTTTTTTTTTCTTTTAAAAATTAATTGTACTTTAATTTGTGAATCTTAATGTCACAGAATTACGGGGTGTTATAGCGACCTCCATTTCCGTCACCCCACTCTCCACTGCTCCAGCGCCATCGACGAACCCTAGGCCTCGCGCAGACCTCTCCAAGCAGCGAATCCCCAGGCTCGAACCACTGCACCCTCACCACAGCTGGCGCCGCCACTTTCCCCACCTCCTCCGATGATCTCGAGCGCCCCAGACCCCCGGCCGTCCGCGAGCAACTGGAAACCCCACCTTTTTCGCAGAAAACTGTAAATGTTTTATTTTTTATAATATAAAGCTTTGTTTTTCTTTATACGATTTTTAGGTTAATAAAAATAGGGGTTTTCAGTTAATAAAAATATGGTTTTAACTATATAAAAATCTGTTTTTTATTTAAAAGGTTCGATTTTTATTTAAAAGGTGGGATTTTTATAAATATGATGATGAGATTTTTTTTTTGTTTAGAAAAATCCGATTTTTTGTTAAGAGAATATACGATTTTGAGTTATGTAAAATATAATTTTTAGAAGATAAAAATTTGGTTTTTATGATATATATAGCAATATGAAATGTATAAATTTTAACATAGAAAGATTTGATTTGTACATTAGCAAAAAAGTTGAGATTTTTATAGGTATGTAGAAGGGGTAAAAATTCAATTTTTATGTATGTATAATAATAAAAATATGATTTTTATACGGTAGAGATTATAAAAATATGATTTTTATATGTGTAGTGAATCAAAAATATAATTTTTATATGAGAAGTGAAAGAAAAATGTAATCTTTACAGTATATGAAGTTAAATAAAAATATGAACTTTATTTTTATCATAAAGGAATGAAAATAAAAATTCAATTTTTATATAATAGAGAAAATAAAAATTGGATTTTTATATAATAGAGAATATAAAAATGGGATTTTTATATATGTAGTAACTACGAGCAATGAAATTGACAAAAGGCGAGCATGACGAAGATTTCTACATAAGAAGAGTCGCGTTGTATTGGTTTAGCTAATCGGTGAGAACTTCTCACTTTTAATCTTGTTTTCTAGTTAAAAATATGTAACAACCCACATTCTACGCATCGGAGGATCGTAAAATATTTATTTCTTTCGCATATGAAGTCGTATGGTCATGTAACTTTGGGAAACAACCATTAGACTCATTTTTCATGTTCATGATTTTTGTCGATTTTTAAATGACCGTTTTGCCCCTAGCTGATCTTGTTTCGGCCATAACTTTGGATTGGTAAGGAATTTTGACCTGAAACCACTTCCATTAGATTCGTTTGATGGTTCACCTTTCCGTAGATTGGTCATAATAGCCAAACGGACTTACCGTTTGGGAGATATGGCTGAAATAAGGTTTGGAAGGTGAAAAACTGCTTAACCGGGCCTAATAGGGTGATTAGTGAATGGGCCCATAACCCATTTCGGGATTAGGGTTATGGGGAGGCTGAAAGGAGTTAGAGATTCATTCCATTTCAGTTTTCTAGCCTCCACTTACCTCTTAGAAACCCTAAAAATGGCCTTCAACCTCTAAATCATCTCCAAATCACCTTCTAATCAAGGATTAAGCTTAGCAACATCAAATCAAGGGAGATCTACACCAAATCAACGTTAGAGCTGCTGCTTAGCATTAGGATTCACACCAATTCAGATATTTATTTCAGATCTAAGTTTTATTTGTGGCTAAGGTGAGTGATTTGCATAGTTCCTCACTAATTATGGCTAATTAAGGGTAATTAGTGTTAATTAATGAATTTAAACATGATAAAATTCTGGACAAATATTTATAAAATCCGAAATGATGTTTTAGACCTTTGATATGAATTTGGGTTAATTTGGTTAAGTTTTGCTAATCATATCATTAGTTTCACTAAACATGCTTAAGGGAAAATATGGGGTTTTGGCTAGGTTTGATCCACTTTAACCTATCATATTGTTGTTTTGATGTTTGCGGTTGATTAAACATGTTGCTATGACTGTATGGTATGCTTTGTGATTGATTAGAATAGTTGGAATGGTCGAAAACGCCGTCGAGCGACGTAAATTGCTTGCTGGAAATAGTG
This sequence comes from Allium sativum, assembly GCA_030737875.1. NCBI lineage: Eukaryota > Viridiplantae > Streptophyta > Magnoliopsida > Asparagales > Amaryllidaceae > Allium > Allium sativum. The sequence continues at coordinate 737,167,466 of CM060920.1, forward strand.
CAGGAAGACATCCGAACCGGATCGGATCAGTAGGAGGACCCGATTCGCTTTTAACCTCCATACTTCGATCCACTCGCTCCTCTCGTGGTGTGCATCATCCGATCCGACCCTCCTGATGTTCTCCGGCCCGATCCGCCATGGTATTCCGACCTGAACCGATGTACTTCGACGAGGCTTGGAGATTAGAAGAAGCCGATCCAAACCATGGCAAACTGGAGGACTCCGACCCGAACTGGTGATGGCGACTGGACGTGGAGATTCGATCCGATCTGCTGAGGTGATGATGACCCGATCCGATCCAACGAAGAAGGAGCACTCCGATCCAAACCGAACTGATGACTAGGGGGAAATCCGAACCGATCCGGTGATGACCAATAACCCGAGATGCAAAGGTAGTCCAAATGGAAGTTAGAGCTCAGGATCTAGTTGGGAACCAATGAGTTCACTTCATGGTTGGGCTTTGCTGCGGGATGTGTGCTAAGGATTTGTCGACGTTCATAACTTCGATTCACCACTGAAAATGGATGATGGGCTACTTATCAGTGCAGTAGAGTCATTATGACTAGAGGGGCAAGGTGATGGTAGCAAGACTACGTTATCAGTGCAGTAGGGTCATTATGACTCGAGGGGCAAAGTGATGCGTAGTAAGACTATGAGCCAGTGCAGTGGGGTCATTGTGTCTCCATGGGGCAGAGTGGACATAGTAAAGGATTAGTGAGGCTATGAGCCAGTGCAGTGGGGTCATTGCGACTCCATGGGGCAAAGTGGACATAGCAAAGGATTAGTGGCTACGTATCAGTGCAGTGAAGCCATTTATGACTTCATGGGGCAAAGTGATCATAGCAAGGTATGTTGGGTGATCGAAGTGGTGAATATCGTATGCTTTATGCACTGAGTGAGAGATGTGAGGATGGTTGCTATGTTTGATTGTTTGCCATCACTATGACATGCACACCCCCACCCCCGTTATCTATACACCGTTTGAAATGGCACCTTAGAGTGTTGTACAGTATGTAGTACTAACTCTTTGGTTGCAGGTCCAGGTTCAGTTATGTTTTAGTCTACCTGTTATTGTTCTGTTTAGATGCTTATCGCTCATACCAGGCTTTATGTCTGACCCAGAGTTTTATGTCTCCTCTTATTACTCTGGGTGCTCTCACAAGCAGACTAGAGACAGGTTAGCTGGTGATGCGCGAGTAGCTGATTCGGAGGCGAGCAGGAGGCTTCCACGTATGATATATAGAATATCTCCCTGTGTCGTTGGTGGTCACTACTTGGGCATTAGTAGTGTACCTCCTTTATCTTGCTTTTGCTTTTTGAGACAGTTTGAAAAGTTGTAATAATGTTAACTTTGGATCATAAGCTGTACTTGGATTTTCCGCTGCTATGTTAGTTTATTTTTAGCTTATGCACTGTCTCACCTGTTTTATGTCAAGTATGTTGTTATTATATTTTGTTCCATGCGCTGTGAGACATTTTACAGGTTCCTTGTTAGTTCATTTCCTTCTTCCCTTTTCTTCTGACGATCCGTCCCGTGCTAACTGGACATGTGTACAGTGCACTTTTGGAGTAAATGTCGGTTGGTGCGGGGCGGGCCGTCACATTTGGTATCAGAGCTCTAGGTTGCGTAGTTAATCTAGGGAAAGACACTAGGGAGAGATAGTACGTATATGAGAGCGCGTATTTGTGATTACTTTGGTTTTCAAAAGCTATATATGTATATACTATTAGCACCACTTAATCGTTTCCTTTTACAGATTGACGATGAGCCGATATGCAAGAGGTGCTGGTAGGGGAGTCAATAATGGGAATGCTGCTGACATGAGGGCGATGTTTACTGACCTCATGAGAGACATGCTTAGGGAGGTGCAAGGGGCAGTTCCCAATCCCGGAATCGGTGGTGGTTCAGTAGTGCAGGCGCCTAGGGTCGATTTCGCCAAGTTGTGCAAGGATTACACTAACCTTGGTGGGAAGCCGTTCCACGGAACGGAGTTGGCCACAGATGTTCAGGATTGGTTGGATAGCTGTGATCGTATCTTCGACGATTGGAGTATCGAGGATGCGATGAAGAGAAGGCTAGCGTCTCGTCAGCTGCAAGGACGAGCGATGAATTGGTGGAATGCTATTAGAACAGCTACTCCAGAAGATCAGGTTACTTGGGATCAGTTCAAGGCTCGCTTTAGCGAGAAGTTCATTCCAGCTTCCCAGAAGTCAGTGTTGTTCAAGAGATTCTTGGAACTCAAGCAGAATGGTAGGGCAGTCTCTAACTATATTGTTGAGTTCGACACTTTGTCGAAGTATGGGCTATCTCTTATCGATACTCCTGAGAAGAAGAATGAGAAGTTCATTACTGGTTTGGATGGATACTTGGGGGAAAGGCTTATCAACCACATCGATGAGACTTTTGAACCGATTATGGGGAAAGCTTTGAGATTAGAGAGTCTTTACCCTAAGTCAAAGACTGAGGCTGCATCTGCAGAAGGGCCGAAGATGCAAGCAGGCGGTGGAGGCAAGAATAACTCTCAGAATAAGAGGAAGCAGAACCAATCTAAGGATGGCCAGAAAAAGAGCAAGAAAGATGTTGAGTGCTTCAGCTGTGGTAAGAAGGGCTATTATGATAAAGAATGTCGGGCCAAGCCAGCGGATAGGAAGTGCTATAACTGTGGCCAAGTGGGACATCATAAGGATAAGTGTCTGCAACCTCTTAAGGAGAAGCAGATTGTGAAAGCATATGCTATTGATGTTGTTCCTTCTTCGTCGAATGCCCCAACTGCGGCAGAGAAAGGAAAGAATGTTGTTATTCAAGGTATGCTTTCTATTTATGATGTACCAGTTCAAGTTTTGTTTGATACTGGGGCTTCCCGTTCCTTCATATCTAGTGACCTGGTAGATAGGTTAGGACTGGAACCCGAGATAGTCGATAGACCATTGGTTGTGACGAACCAGATTGGTGGTTCGACTAGCCTTAGTATGATTTGCCGAAATTTGGTCCTATCGAGTCATGGATGTATGTTTGTTTGTGATTGCTTTGTTTTGGGCTTTACTGGATATGACATTATATTGGGAGTCGATTGGCTCCAAAGATACGGGGTGGTGGTAGACTGTGAGGGCTTTTTGGTGATAGTTAGGGCAGATGATGGGCGGAGGGTAGTATTTGGTAGTCTACCTAATGATGGGGTAATGGCTAGTTTTATAAATTCCCTCGACATCCCGCAGGATGAGTTGTCAGATGTGCCCGTGGTTGGCCAGTATCCGGACGTCTTCGAGGAGGTGACTGGGCTTCCACCACACCGAGAGATTGAGTTCCGTATTGATTTAGTGAAAGATGCCAGACCTATAGTGATGCCACTTCGTCGTATGGCACCAAGGAAGCAGTGAGAGCTCGGGGTGCAAGTCAGCAATCTTTTGAAGAAGGGATTTATTAAAAGAAGCGTCTCCGAGTGGGGAGCACCAGTTGTGTTTGCCACTAAGGCAGATGGTTCCCTTCGTTTGTGCGTGGACTATCGCGAGTTGAATAAGGTAACAATGAAGAATAAGTATCCTCTACCGTGGATAGATGATTTGTTTGATCAACTGGAAGTAGCAAGAGTGTTCTCCCAGTTGGACCTCACGACAGGATTTCATCAGCTCCGAGTAGCGGATAAGAGCATTCCGAAAATGACATTTAGGACACCGTCTGGATTCTATGAGTGGTTGGGCATGCCATTTGGGTTGACCAATGCACCAGCCTACTTTGTGGATCTTATGAATCGAGTATTCAGAGATCAGTTGAATAAGTTTGTTCTTGTGTTCGTAGACGATATCCTTGTTTACTCGAGGACAGAGGAGGAACACAAGGGACACTTGAGGATAGTGATGGAGGTGCTGAGGAAACACCAATTGAAAGCGAAATTCTCTAAGTGTCACTTTTGGAGAAGGGAAGTGAGATTCTTGGACCATGTTGTTTCAGAGAATGGTATCGCCGTGGACCCTGCGAAGGTGGCTACGGTACAGGATTGGCCTACGCCCAAGAATGCAACAGATGTAAGAAGTTTCTTGGGGTTAGCTGGATATTATCGTAAGTTTATCCAGGACTTCTCCAAGATAGCAGCACCATTGACTCAGTTGACTAAGAAGAATCAGGCCTTCGTCTGGGACGGAGTGTGTGGGAATGCATTCAAGAGTCTAAAGGAAAAGTTGACGCGTGCGCCAGTGCTAGTCATTCCTAAAGGGAATGAAGAAATAACGGTATACATGGATGCTTGTGGTACCGGACTAGGTGCTGTATTGATGCAAGGAGGTAGGGTTGTAGCTTATGCTAGTCGGCAGCTAAAGCCGCATGAGAAGAAGTATCCTACCCATGATTTAGAACTAGCAGCGATTGTGTTCGCATTAAAGATGTGGAGACACTATCTCTTGGGAGAAAGATTTGAGTTGTTTACTGATCATAAATCGTTAAAGTATCTCTTCTCTCAAAAAGATCTGAATCTCCGTCAGCAGAGATGGTTAGAGTTCTTGGCTTCGTATGATTTTGATATCGCATACACACCTGGGAAAGGTAATGCGGTAGCCGATGCCTTGAGTAGGAGACATGCCAGTTTGGGGGCTATGTTTCTTGAATGGAAGCAACTGGAGTATATCGCGGGGTTTGATTTCAGACCAAAGTGCGAATTGGATCCAGTCATGCTAGCTAGTTTGGCGATCAGACCCACTTTAATAGAGCGGATTGGTTCCAGCCAGAGGGACGATCCTAATCTATTGGAAATCATCTCCAAGTTAGAGATGGACATCGACGGTGAGGAGATGAATTTGTATGGGCTTGATCGCGATGGATGTCTTAGAAAGAATGGAAGACTAGTTGTACCCAACGTGAATGGTTTGAGAGATGAAGTACTTAGAGAATGTCATCACTCAAAACTGACTATACATCCCGGTGGTAATAAGACGTATCGAGACATGAAGCAGACTTACTACTAGGAAGGGATGAAAAGAGACGTTGGGAAGTTTATATCCAAATGCATGAATTGCCAGCTAGTTAAAGCCGAGCGAAAGAAGCCTAGTAGGTTGTTGCAGCCATTAGAAATTCCCGAATGGAAATGGGAGCAAGTCTCGATGGATTTCATCGATGGTTTACCAAAGACTAGATCGGGACATGATAGCATTTGGGTAATTGTGGATCGATTGACTAAGAGTGCAAGATTTATACTAGTCAAATTGACCAGAACGGCAGCTAAGTTGGAAGAGTTGTATATGAAGTGGGTAGTGAGATTTCATGCAGTACCCAAAAGCATTGTGAGTGACCGAGACCCGTTGTTCACTAGTGAGTTTTGGAAGAGCTTACGAGAGGCTCTAGGGTCATAATTACATCTCAGTACCGCATATCATCCTCAGACCAACGATCAGACGGAGAGGGTGAATCGTATATTGGAAGATCTCTTGAGAGCTTGTATATTGGATTTTGGTGGATCATGGGATGACCATTTGCATTTAGTAGAGTTCGCATATAATAATAGCTACCAATCCAGTATCGGTATGGCTCCATATGAAGCTTTGTACGGAAGACCGTGCAACTCACCATCATGTTGGATAGAGACTGGCGAGAAGTTTATGCTTGGACCAGATGTGGTGAGGGAAACTTCAGATAAGATTAAGACCATTCAACAACGAATGAAGGCTGCCCAAGATAGGCAGAAGAGTTATGCTGATAAGAGGAGAAGAGACTTAAAATTCTCCATTGGTGACTTGGTGTTTGTCAAGATTTCTCCGTTGAAGAGCGTGATACGATTTGGCAGGAGAGGCAAATTTGCAACAAGATTTGTTGGCCCATTCCCTGTTCTTGAACTAGTTGGGAATTTGGCGTATAGAGTTGACTTACCAGAGAAGATGGCGGGAGTTCATAACGTATTTCATGTTTCCCAACTAAGGAAGTTCGTTCACGACCTAGATATGACTATTTCACCTAATCAGTTAGAGGACTTCGAAGTAGAACCCGAGGCAGTTGGGAACCACAAGTCGATCCGTATTATCGAGCACAATATGAAGCAACTTCGAAGGAAGGCGGTGAGGCTAGTCAAGGTTCAGTGGGGCGAGAACGAGAATGACTGTACTTGGGAGACAGAGGAGAGCATTAGGAAGACGTATCCAGAACTCTTTGCCTGGTAAGATTTACTTTGTAATTTAGTTATTCCGCATGATAGGATAGACTTGTTCTGCTTGTTTTGCATGTTTGATTGTTGTTTTATGGTTGATAGGCATGCGGGACCCTTTGTGTGTTTTGGTTAGGGAATTTCGGAGGCGAAATTTCTTAAGGGGGGGAGAATGTAACAACCCGCATTCTACGCATCGGAGGATCATAAAATATTTATTTCTTTCCCATATGAAGTCATATGGTCATGTAACTTTTGGAAACAACCATTAGACTCATTTCTCATGTTCATGATTTTTGTCGATTTTTAAATGACCGTTTTGCCCCTAGCTGATCTTGTTTCGTCCATAACTTTTGATTGGAAAGGAATTTTGACCTGGAACCACTTCCATTAGATTCGTTTGATGGTTCACCTGTCCGTAGATGGTCATAATAGCCAAACGGACTTACCGTTTGGGAGGTATGGCTGAAATAAGGTTTGGAAGGTGAAAAACTGCTTAACCGGGCCGAATATGGTGATTAGTGAATGGGCCATAACCCATTTCGGGATTATGGTTATGGGGAGGCTGAAAGTAGTTAGAGATTCATTCCATTTCAGTTTTCTAGCCTCCACTTACCTCTTAGAAACCCTAAAAATGGCCTTCAACCTCTAAATCATCTCCAAATCACCTTCTAATCAAGGATTAAGCTTAGCAACATCAAATCAAGGGAGATCTACACCAAATCAACGTTAGAGCTGCTGCTTAGCATTGGGATTCGCACCAAATCAGAGATTTATTTCAGATCTAAGTCTTATTTGTGGCTAAGGTGAGTGATTTGCATAGTTCCTCACTAATTATGGCTAATTAAGGGTAATTAGTGTTATTTAGCGAATATAAAACATGATAAAATTCTGGAGAAATATTTATAAAATCCGAAATGATGTTTTAGACCTCTGATACGAATTTGGGTTAATTTGGTTAAGTTTTGCTAATCATATCATTAGTTTCACCTAAACATGCTTAAGGGAAAATATGGGGTTTTGGCTAGGTTTAATCCACTTTAACCTATCATATTATTGTTTTGATGTTTGTGGTTGATTACACATGTTGCTATGACTGTATGGTATGCTTTGTGATTGATTAGAATAGTTGGAATGGTTGAAAAGCCGTCGAGTGGCGTAAATTGCTTGCTGAAAGAAGTGCAGGAAGACATCCGAACCGGATCGGATCGGTAGGAGGACCCAATCCGCTTTCACACTCCATACTTCGATCCACTTGCACCTCTCGTGGTGTGCATCATCCGATCCGAACCGCCTGATGTTCTCCGGCCCGATCTGCCATGGTATTCCGACCCGAACCGATGTACTTCGACGAGGATTGGAGATTAGAAGAAGCCGATCCGAATTGTGGCAAACTGGAGGACTCCGACCCGAACCGGTGATGGCGACTGGATGTGGAGATTCGCTCCGATCTACTGAGGTGATGATGACCTGATCCGATCCAACGAAGAAGGAGCACTCCGATCTGAACCGAACTGATGACTAGGGGAAATCCAAACCGATCCGATGATGACCAATAACCCGAGATGCAAAGGTAGTCCAAATGGAAGTTAGAGCTCAGGATCCTGTTGGGACCCAATGAGTTCACTTCATGGTTGGGCTTTGTTGCGGGACGTGTGCTAAGGAGTTGTCGACGTTCATAACTTCGATTCACCACTGAAAATGGATGATGGGCTACTTATCAGTGCAGTAGAGTCATTATGACTCGAGGGGCAAGGTGATGGTAGCAAGACTACGTTATCAGTGCAGTAGGGTCATTATGACTCGAGGGGCAAAGTGATGCGTAGTAAGACTATGAGCCAGTGCAGTTTGGTCATTGTGACTCCATGGGGCAGAGTAGACATAGTAAAGGATTAGTGAGGCTATGAGCCAGTGCAGTGGGGTCATTGTGACTCCATGGGGCAAAGTGGACATAGCAAAGGATTAGTGGCTATGTATCAGTGCAGTGAAGCCATTTATGACTTCATGGGGCAAAGTGATCATAGCAAGGTATGTTGGGTGATCGAAGTGGTGAATATCGTATGCTTTATTCACTGAGTGAGAGATGTGAGGATGGTTGCTATGTTTGATTGTTTGCCATCACTATGACATGCACACCCCCACCCCCGTTATCTATACACCGTTTGAAATGGCACCTTAGAGTGTTGTACAGTATATAGTGCTAACTCTTTGGTTGCAGGTCCAGGTTCAGGTATGTTTTAGTTTACCTGTTATTGTTCTGTTTAGATGCTTATCGCTCATACCAGGCTTTATGTCTGAACCAGAGTTTTATGTCTCCTCTTATTACTCTGTATGCTCTCACGAGCAGACTAGAGACATGTTAGCTGGTGATGCGCGAGTAGCTGATTCGGAGGCGAGCAGGAGGCTTCCACGTATGATATATAGAATATCTCCTTGTGTCGTTGGTGGTCACTACTTGGGCATTAGTAGTGTACCACCTTTATCTTGCTTTTGCTTTTTGAGACAGTTTGAAAAGTTGTAATAATGTTAACTTTGGATCATAAGCTGTACTTGGATTTTCCGCTGCTATGTTAGTTTATTTTCAGCTTATGCACTGTCTCACATGTTTTATGTCAAGTATGTTGTTATTATATTTTGTTCCATGCGCTGTGAGACATTTTACAGGTTCCTTGTTAGTTCATTTCCTTCTTCCCTTTTCTTCTGACGATCCGTCCCGTGCTAATTGGACATGTGTACAACGCACTTTTGGAGTAAATGTCGGTTGGTGCGGGGCGGGCCGTCACAAAATATATACTAGGATGCAGATGGTGTTGAGCTGCACCCGATACCCATCGTCCACGGACCATGGACGACTTGTATGCTTGTTTGATGTGTTGTGAAGTTTGTTTGTGATGTTAACGTGAAATGGATAATAAAATATTCATGTGTTGAAATAAATTAATTATCGTTAAAAATATAATTTTTAACGTGAATATGAATAAATAAATATTCATTTACAAACCGGACGGTTTGTTTATGTACATCTATTTAAAGGATATTGATTAGGACAATAAATTTTACACGTCGCCCAACTGCTCAAATAATATTCAGTGTTTGTGGATTGAAACCCCACACGGGTGTTGGGATGATATTTGACGTACACTAATCCCAACTGTTTAGTGGTATGTCGATCGTTTGATTGACAGACTGTATGAGCATCAATTAGTTATATTTAATGCTTATGTAGTTGTGCGGTGCACTTTGGATGATGGTTGATTATTTATCGTTGCTATTATATACATGTGTTGTATGGAATCCATATAATTAACATTATATGGTAATTGATTGGGCCTCATTCCAATTGGGAAAATAAAGAATATTATAAAATATATGTTCATGTGCTGAATAGAATAAAGAATATTCATGTGTTGAATAAAATATATGTTCATGTGTTGAATAGAATAAATATTCATGTGTTGAGTAGAATATAGATTCATGTGTTGAAAATATTCATGTGCTGAGTAAAATATTTTAAACAATAAAATTTACATCTTTATCATAATTTTATAAAATATATTAAATAACGAAAATAATCATGTGCCGACGATGCTCATGTGTGGAGAATATTCATGTGTTGAAAGAAATATAGATTCATGTGTTGAATAGAATAAACATTCATTTGTTGAATAGAATAACAAAGTTATTGAAATATATAAAGCCGAGTTGATTAGAGATGCGCCATTTTGACGCGAACGATATTTATATCGATTATATTCGTTTTTATAATGAATATAGAAAAGGAAGTGATTTCAAAATATAATGTTTTGAAAATATTATCATTTGTATATCGATGATGTGGAATATTCAATTTTGATTCGAAATTGAAAAGGAAGTTGAAATCATTTCGAAATCAAATTTAAAACGATTTATAAAATACGTTTTGAATTGAAATCGATGAAATATTATATATATATATATATATATATATATATATATATATATATATATATAATGGCCTGAATAGAACGCGCCGCGCCGCGGCAGTTCGCGAATTTCGACCATTGACTTCGAGTTGACGTTACGGGAGATCCGACCGTCGGATTCTCCTGAAACCGGAACCATTGGGTTCGTATCGAAAAGAGATTTCCAATGAATATTAGAAATCTGATATCTAATGGTCGGATTTGGAATTATGTCCAAATCAAATTTGGAAAAGGTCGATGTAAGTGCAGTTCGGTGGCCGTTATTGAAAACCGACTGTACGGGCCTGGATAAAATTATTAAAAATATTAATAATTTGTGTAAAATCATAATATATGAATTGGAAGGAACTGGGATGAAAAATTCCACATTTGAAAGGATTAAAATATATTTTTATCGAAATGAACTAGTTTTGAACTAGATTTGAAATGGTTTTGAAAATAATCAGAATTTCCAATACGTGAATTGGAATGGATTTGAATCGAAATTATTTTCGGAATATTTCGATGTTGGATTCCGTGATTATACAGATGTGGTTGTGGAAATTTGAAAGATATATTTTATATCGTTATTTCCGATACGATATTTGTTAGTTTCAGGATTTGATATTGAATATAAGCCATTATGTTTTTTATTCAGAGCCTTGTATTTAATATCAAATGGGATTTTGGGTTCGTCGTGAATGGTGTCTTAAGTAACACTATTCTTGAACCCAGTTTAGAAAAGAATAAATCTTTTAATTAAGATTTAGTGAAAATGTACCAATTAATTGGTATTTAATTGGAATTGAATTTGAATTGGTTTTTGGGTTTATCGTGAATCGTGTTTTTGGTGACATTGGTTCTTTAACCCAGTTAAAGGCAGGATATTGATTTTTGGGAAGATTAAAACTAAGTGGAGTTTTAATGAATCTTTAATTAGATTGAAAAGATCGAGAATGGAGTATCACCAGTTTTGCTCCAAGCGATAGTTAAATCTTTGATTAGATTTGAACGTGAAATGGTAATTAATATTTACCGATAACACCGTGGTGTTAGATATGGAGTAGTACCAGTTTTGCTCCATGGGATGAATAGGTTGGGATTGGAAAATAAAATAAATAATTACTTCTATGTGGTTCCTAATCCCGGCTAGTTTGGAAAACCTTAACATGGTTTGAAATGATATCCAAAGGAAAATTAAAGAATAAATTTAGAAGAATTTATCTTTGATAAAATTAATGGGAACATTTCCCTAAGATTGTGAAAATTTGAATAAAAGAATATTCTGAATTGGAATGAGGCGTATGTTGTGTTTGTGTAACATTTGTTTATTATATACGCGGGTTATTCGGAAAGGCCGGGTTTATACCCATTCTGAATAACCAATTCAGCGATAAGTCGAAGATGAAGACAGTGGTTGAAGACCGGAAGTCTTCACATCGTTCAGATGATTATTGATGATCTTGATTGGGCTGTACACCCAAGAGGAGGGAATCAGTTGGTGATCGTCCAGACGTACTTGGAGATCGATGGATATGCAAGGAAAGTGCCTCCGGTTTCGTTAAGACCCAGAACGAACTTGTAAATGGACTGTGTGTCTGACATTGGATTTTATTCTATGTTGATTGATCTCTATTAAATATACATCTGTTTGGCGGTGGAGAATTTATTCTCTTTCTTAACGCCCTTCTTTGAGACGTACGAGCTCAGAGGTTGTATATCGATGGACATCAGTCGCATGGAGTGAATTGTCTGTGTGGCACGCATAAGTGTAAATGATCAAGGCTTCTGTTGAAAAGTAAAGTCTAGTGGTTGATGATCAGAGCGCGGCCTGTGTGGCATAGCTTTGTGTATAGCGTGAATTTGCGAGCCTCACACCTCGGTATGAGTCAAAAACGGGATAATGACTGCAAAGAGAGCACGACGTTTCTTTCTAGCTATGGGTGATGTCAGTGACCTACCAGCCCTTACATTTATATACTTTTTACCTGTGTGGTTGTTGGATGTGAGGCGCCTTGAATATATGGTCGATAACTGGCACTATGTGAGCCGACGTACAGACTATTATATAGGTCCTATAGGACCGGGAAATGTGTGTTCAGGAATAACTAATCCTCAAAAGTAAGAGAGGACCGGCCCTGAAGATCCAAGGATCGCTGTGTGTGGTCCTGAGACATTTGCTAGAGTGTCTCGAACGGAGAGGAGCTTTCCCCTTGCCTCGACTCATGATGGAAATCCAATTTCCAATACAAGATATTTCGGTTTTATTTGTAGAGCCTAGTATGGCGACATGATATATGGTATCCATGCCATCTATGATTGATATTTATGATTGAAATGGTTTTAACACTTTACACTTATAAAGTATCAAATGATTTGTTTTAAACGTACTAAGCATGTTTGGCTATTATAAGGGAAAAACCTATCCTCCGGCTTGCGTTGCATTGTGTGATGGGACCTGAGTCTTATAATAGCTTCATTTTTTCAAAAGCATTGCGCTGTTTTGATATATGCACTAGTGTTCTTGGGAGGAAACCCGTTCCGTGTTATACGGCGTGGTCCCTTGAATTACTCTCTTTTAAAGTAAAGACTAATAACTATTTTAGTTCTCACACTAGTCACGTGACTGACCTGGAGTTTATTGTTTTAACCTAAACTCTGGGTGCCCTTATTTTGACACGGGCAGCTAGTAGTTTTGGTTTTGCAGATTTATATTCACAGGAACCTGATTTACAGCTGGAATGATATCCGGAAAGCTCTGTATCCGTATATCTCTTTCAGTTGTGTGTTGTATTATTTTTCCGCTGCTATGTAATGTATTGTAATCTCTGATATTTTGTGATGTATATTATTTATTTATACTCTGTATATTCTTCTATTTTGACGGAATTGTTATAATAAGCAATGAAATGTTCTTCTCTTTGTGTTCTGATTCGTCTTGTCCTCAATGCAATCCGTGCTTTCCTTCATGGGGAAGTTTGGGTCGTTATATCGTAGAATCAGATCTTTGGTTTACAGAGCTCGAGAACAAGACACATTAGAACCAAACGAGAGAATACATCAGATATTGGATTAACAATATCCAATAAGAATAACTCGCTAGAGATGTGATCATTAGTATCCTAGAACGAGTGTGAAGAGTATATTTTTGAAAATAAAAACGAAAACAATATTGTTTCGAAAATTTAAACCAATTTATACGTATGTGAATATTTTATTTGTATTAAATTTGGACAATCGAGTATATAAAGATCTTGCATATATGCGTCATGAACGTATATTCGAAGTTTTAATATACTGGATAGATATAGGATCACACTCTAGTCGCTCGGACCTGATTCTGATGATTGACGCGTCATCATCAGTAATTATTTTCGTGTTTCGAAAGTGAGATGTCTATATATTTCCATTAGACCGATGTGAGAACCAAAACTAGATAGGTTTATTGTTGTGATTTGGCATCAAAAACATGATTTTCTTTATATGTATCAAAATTATGAATTTGAAAAGCTAATCAACTAACTGATTGATGGTTGTGTTGTTTGATTATTGGTTTGAAATTTTGAACCGTTTAGCCTAATGGAATCGAATATTGAACTGTATTGAAAAATGATTACAAATGCATGCATATACATGTACTTACATTGAACAGGTCATAGCAAGGAGGCTAGAGCGGAAGAATAAAATTGTTTGCCCGACAAATAGGTACATGTTTATTGTATTTCTTTGGGTTTGGATGATTTTATGAGCCGCTTGGCTGTTTCTTTTTCTTTTTGGATTGAAGAGGGCCATGGGAGGCTATTTGAAATATCCCGAAGTCCCTGGTGCAGGGGAGGTTATGGCGAATTTTTTTGAAAATTTAGGGTGTAAGCCAAATTTTTGAAGAATTTGAAAAGTTCTTGGAAACTGAAAAGTAGAAGAACTTAAGCCGTAATGAAAATAATGGAAGTTGAGTTGATTAGTTAACAACTTCCAGCTTCGTTCCTTTTCGAGGACGAAAAGTTTTAAGTGGGGGAGATTGTGACAACCCAGAAATTCTGAGCCTATTTAAGATTTTTATTTTGGCTATTTTAATGAATTTTGAATATTTAAAATGATTTATTTTAAATAATAATGACGAGAAATTTATTTTGAATAGAATTAGAACGTACATATTTATTTGAATCGTCATTAGAATATAAATATTTTATTTTAAAAATAAAAGGAATTGAAAATGGCGCAGTAGTTCAAAAATTCGATTTCGAATTTCAAATGACTGTAAATGATTCAAAATAAACCGGATTTTAGCGAAACCAAAAATATTAGAATCTATTTGAGAATGTCTTTCCAACGAATCCAAAAATTGAAATTTTATAGCGGGGATAAAAAGTTATGCCCAGTTGAAAATTCAGAATAGTCGCTATGAAATTCTGGCCCTTAAAAATGGGAATTTTGCAAACGACCTCGGTCGTCTACGAAACCACTTTTGTTGGATCCGTGACGTCAAGATATTGCTAGATTCAATAAATCGTAATTTTCTGAATCAATATGTGAGCGTAGCAAAGTAAAACGTGTTTTGACAATTTCGACCGACTGAAAAATGGCCATTTTTCAAACAGCCTCGGAATTTGATGAAATTAGTTTTGTTAGGACCGTATCGTCAATACGAAGCTAGAAAATATTTTTCGAGAAATTTTAGACTTAGTATGTGGCCCCGGTAAATTGAAATGCACATTCAAATTCAATATATGGAGTTATATTTTGAATTTGACGGAAACTGATCGTAACAGCCGAACTAGCTTGCGAAGTGTTCGGAATGGGGGTAATTAGCTAGGGGCGACAGTCATTGGGTCTCGTTTGGAGATCGAATGAAAAAGTAAACTTTTTGAAGAAGGAAAATTAAAATAATTAAATTAATTATTTTATATGAGGCCCTCCCCTTTTCTCTTTGTCAGGTCAAACCCCTCTTCCCCGTCGGTTTTTCAAATTAGAAAAGAAATAAAAATAAAAAAAGTGGCCGCTTTCTCTCAGTTGCCCGCCCCATCGTCGACGCCAACCGCGACCTCCATTTCCATCACCCCCTCTCCTCTGCTCCAGCGCCATCGACGAACCCCAGGCCTCGCGCAGACCTCTCCAAGCAGCGAATCCCCAGGCCCGAACCATCGCACCCTCACCACAGCTGGCGCCGCCACTTTCCCCACCCCCTCCAATGATCTCGAGCGCCCCAGAACCCCTGGCCATCCGCGAGCAACTGGAAACCCCCCTTTTTTCGTAGAAAACTGTAAGTGTTTTATTTTTTATAATATAAAGCTTTGTTTTTCTTTATACAATTTTTAGGTTAATAAAAATAGGGTTTTTCAGATAATAAAAATATGGTTTTAACTATATAAAAATCTGATTTTTATTTAAAAGGTTCGATTTTTATTTAAAAGGTGGGATTTTTATAAATATGAAGATGAGATTTTTTTTTTGTTTTGAAAAATTCGATTTTTAGTTTAGAGAATATACGATTTTGAGTTATGTAAAGTATAATTTTCAGAAGATAAATGTAACACCCGTGAATTCTATGACTGTGAAACTCACAAATTAAAGTATAATTAATTTCAAATCAAAGAACTAAGGGAAACGGGATACGCCATTGCGTTCGTTTCGGAAAAATACGCGAAATAGAGTCCGAGTTTTCGAAAAACGGATATCGTATGAAGAAGTTATGGACGAACGAAGTTGGGCGAAAAACCGAAAAAGGGCCAGAATGCACTGGCGCACTTGGGAAGTGCGCCAGAACAAAAATGAACTGGCGCACCTGTGAAGTGCGCCAGCACATTTTTGACCTGGTGCACCTGCCAAGTGCGCCCAGGTCAAAAATGACCTGCTGGCCAGGTCTGGTCTAGCCCTGGCTGGCCAGGTCGGTGTGTGGTCGAATTTCTGTGGTCTGCTTTGTCATTAGGGCTAGGTGGCGGGTTTTTATTGGTCTCTCTTCCTAATGAATGGCTACGATCTAACCTAGCAACATCAATGGTCCTAATCAATTCCTAACCTCTATATAAACAACCCTAGACTAAACCCTAATCTATTCATTCAAAATAAGATTATAGCCGCCATGTTGCTGAGGAACGACAAAGAGTAGCCGCCGACTAGAGAGAGAGTTAGGAAGAAAGTTCTAAAGCCTAAAGCAATTCAAGCAACCTAAAGCTAATCAATTCAACAAAGGAAACATGTCTCTTAATTGAGAATTCGCCGCAACCATTGTAAGTAGAGTATTACTTTGGTATAATAAACAACTGTGTTGATGTGTATGCTTGGATTGTGGCAATGGAAGTAATTCATGTTTGTGCAAAATTATGTTATTCATTATAAAGAACTACATGCGGTAGTTCTATGCAAATATACGTTTGGAATATTGCGCAAATTATGTAATCTATGTTGAAGCTACATGTATGTAGTTGAGTGAAATTTATGCAAGTTTGGGGCTTTGTTATTATGTCGTCATGATGTATACTTTGTGCATAAATCGTTTTGCAAGCAATTGAGACTAGTTTGGTTGTTATAGTTCATATGAAACTATGTTGGAATTTTGACACCTTAATCCATGTATTAAGTCATGCTTATGAATATGGCTAGGCTATGAATGATATTTGGCATAATTGAAATCTATGATTAAGTCTATCTTGTTTAAAAGAGTTATATGATGACATATGTGAGACATGGCTAGGTTAGACTCAAAAATCCCTTTTTGCAAGTTTAAAGCAAACACCATGATTAGGAACATTTATGCATAAGTATATTTATATCATCGTTATGTGATTAGACTTAAACCATGATTAAGTTGAACTATGCTTTTGTGTTAGTAACAAAGTATCCCCTTTTGTAAACATGTAGAAACCTTATGAACATGACTTGTTTATGTTTATGCCATGAACAAATTGAACTTTACCTATGCCATGCTTATGTTTGACATTATGCCATGTTTATGCTAGAAGTATTTATGCCATGCTTATGTTTGACATTATGCCTAAATAAGAATATAGGTTCATGTTGTAGTTAAACCTATGCAAGTTCACATGCTTTGATTCATGTCACCTATGTTACCACTATGCAAGTACACCAATTTCTATTTTGTATTTCCAACGTCGTATTGCAAGTTCATGCGCTCACCTTCCCCTCTTTGTGTATACGCCATAAGCCTCCCCTTTTCGCATGGATAAATTGGGCTTTAAAAGGCTAAGCCCAATATATATATAAACGGACGTGTAAAACGGGGGGAAATAACGTTGGGTTAAAAATAAATTAATGAATGAAAATATAAAATAGAAGCGCCCAAATTCAAGTATGGGTTGGGCCCGTGATTGGTGTAACCTTTACACCATTAACTTAATAATGGGCCGCAAATATTTACATATAAATAAAGAAGAATGACAAGATATGTAAATGTAGAACATACGATGTGTTTAACCCGAGGTTGGATTGAGTTGTGATGTAAACCTGCCCGGAACCGCCCGGCTGTCCAGTAGTCACAACAATACCTATCCAATGTGGGAGGTTAAACATGGAGCCCAGAAAGGACCCGAGGTTAGACTGAGTTGTGGCGTAAGACTGCCCGGAACCAACCGGCAACAGGCAGCCACAACAATACCTGTCTAATGTGAGAGGTCAGGGCCTTAATAAGACAATTAAGGCTGAGTCAGGATTGTTAGGATTAAGTGGACTTAAGACTTAATCAAAATGGAACATGCTAAACTAAACGGACTGGTGGGGTTAGGTTAGGAAACACTTAACCAACTTAGCATGTTGGCTAGAGATAGAAAACCTAGTAACGGGGGACCCTTTTCAGGAGTAACCCTAAAAGGTGTATCAGGATACCCTGAAACTAGGCAGGGTGGGGCACGATTACTGGGCTGATTGTAAGAGGTCAAAGCGACGGCGGTGGTGTAGCAGTGTAGGTTCTAACGGAGTGCGGACGTGCACACACTCCGGCGTAGAAAAATAAGGCACTGGACACCAGTAGCATACCTGTGCACTCTAAGGTTGTGTCGGGTATCCACTATGGGACTTGATACACCCCATGGTGGGACCAGCATAGGTAACTACAGACATCGGGGGCCGTAAGACACATGTAACTATGCGAGTAGGAGCCGATCATCATTGAATGGATCACATCACCCTGATTATGGGGTGCAAATTGGAAACTAGTTTATATGGGTTCAGAGATTAACATGGGGTACGATAGTATATTCAACCCTAGGTAACTTAACCAAGTTCATAGTGTTTGCCCACTTCCTGTTTTACTTATCATACCCAGTTCTTTATTCATAGACAAAGTAGTACTAGACTTACTCAGGCTTTATGTCTGACTCTATTTTTCTTTCGTCTTCTTTCTTCCGTTTCCCCCCCCCCCCCCAGGTCCTCAGGGAGGGAACACAGCAGCTTGACCAGCCTCAACATCCAGCTTGAAGAAGAGAAATGTATTGCTTGGACTTTCCTGTTTTGAACTATGGCTTTGGACAATCCACTAAGGGGCTTTTGCAGTTTATCTATGTTTTATTTATGCTTCTTTAAATAATGTACTCAAGACAGATTATGAAAGTGTTATGTTATGTTTTTGTAAAGGATGTTGTTGTAACACGTATTTGACTTAATGAAATAAAGTTTGTTGTTCTTCCGCTGTTTTACAAATATGTGTTCTTATATCTGTCTTGTATATCTGTGACTTGTACTTATAAACCTCCACCAAAATTAGGGCATTCCCTTTGAGAGTGACCCTAACGGAGGTGGGGTGTTTCACTTGGTATCAGAGCCAGGTTTACCAGATAAGATAAAAAGTTTTGAAAAATTATTTTCAAAAAGGAAATTTAAAGAAGCATTTTTAAAAGAAAAATATTATTTTATTTTTAAAAGGCAAAGTCCACTCCCCAAAGCCATAGGAACTATCTCTTATCCTTCGTTTTGAATCTATCCTTTTTTTGTTTCAGCATGTCCCAAGATCTTAACTTGCCTGAAGGGGTGCCAATATCTGGTTGGTTTAGACGGTTCTTAGAAGCAAGGGCCACTCAGCCAGGTCCTACCGTTCCTCCTCCCCCAGCTGAAGGAAATCATCCAGCTGCAGCAGCACCTTTTCCTCCACCTCCACCTCCTCCTCGGGGAAACACATTCGCTAAGATATGTAAAGATTTTAAAGCCATGGGAGGAAGGGATTTCCATGGAACTGAGTCCTTCGTAGCAGCTAGGAATTGGCTGAAAGAAACTGAAGACCTATTCATCATCTTTGAGGTAGAGGATAGACAAAAAGTACAGTTGGCAGTGTGGCTATTGAAGGGTGAGGCTTCCTACTGGTGGGAAGTCACTAATGCTGAAAGACCAGTGGAGACATGGGAGGACTTTAGGGCAAGGTTTGAAACCAAATTTCTCTCAGATGCAGAAAGGAGTTTGCAGTTGGAAAAATTCTTATTTCTTAAACAAGGGGACAAGACAGTCAGAGAATATGTGAATCAGTTCGATGAGCTGGCTAGGTTTGGGCTTGACCTAGTCAATAACCCGCACAAGAAGGCTCTCCGTTTTGTCAAAGGGTTAAATGAGCCATTACACAGTTTGGCCATGACCCATATACCCATGGGAGCCACGTATGAAAGATTGGTGCAAATGGCATTGCTGAATGAGGAGGATAAGGGCAAGAAGGAGACGAAGGTAGAAAGCTCTCAAGGGAAGAAAGAGGGTTTGCAGCCCAAGAAGACAGACTTTAAGAAGGGCGGGAAAGGCAACAAAGAGAAGAGGAAGTGTAATTTTTGTGGCAAAGTGGGGCACTTAGTAAAGGACTGCCGAAAAAAGAAGGCCAAGGAGAATGGTGGGTGCTTTTCATGCGGTCAGACAGGCCACAGGGCTAGGGACTGCCCAAGGAAACGAGGACAGGGGCAGGGCACTGGATCCGCCCCAGGGGCACAGGTTCATGTGCTAGAAGCGCCACCATTGCAACAGCGAGGTATAAACACTTCTGTAGAAAGTGTAGTTTATCTTTATGATCACCCCGTTCGCACTTTATTTGATTCCGGCGCATCACACTCCTTTATCTCGTCCGCTTTAGTAGAATCTCTGCACCTAAAAACTAGTATGGTAGAGGACCCCTTAATTGTTTCAAACCCAATTGGGGGCCCAGCTCATTTGTCTATGATTTGTTTGGATTTGAAAATTTCTATTCTAAGCATAGAATTTCTATGTAGTGCCTTTGTTTTGGGCTTTTCGGGGTATGGTTTGATTTTGGGTATGGATTGGCTATCCAGTAATGGGTCCATCCTTGATTGTGAGAAAAGGGTTGTTAGGCTCCTAACCCAGCTCGGTAATACTTTGGAAATTTCTTGTAATCCCTCGTATGCGGTTATGCTTAGTTATCTTGAATCGCTAGATGCCTCTGTTGAAAATTTGCAATCAGTTAGAGTGGTCCGGGAATATCCGGATGTCTTCGAAGAGGTGAAGGGCTTGCCTCCGAAGCGGGAAATAGACTTCCGCATATATCTGGTAGATAATGCAAAGCCCGTTGCGTTGCCCGTTAGACACATGGCTCCACGAGAAAGGAAAGAGCTCAGTAAACAGATTAAAGAGCTTCTAGAGAAGGGGTTCATTAGGAGGAGCATTTCAAAATGGGGCGCTCCGGTGGTGTTCGCTACAAAGGCGGATGGTTCACTCCGTCTATGGGTTGACTATAGGGAGCTCAACAAGCTAACGAAAAAGAATAGGCACCCTCTCCCTAGAATTGACGATTTATTTGACCAGCTTGTAGGAGCGTCTGTTTTCTCCCAACTCGATTTAGCAACCGGTTTTCATCAGCTAAGGGTGGCTGAAGATAGCATCGATAAAACGGCGTTCAGAACCCCAGACGGCTTCTTTGAATGGCTTGTCATGCCTTTCGGCTTGACAAATGCACCTGCTTACTTCGTGGACCTGATGAGTAGGGTATTTAGAGATTTCCTCAACAAATTCGTAGTGGTCTTCGTAGATGATATCCTTATCTTCTCAAAGAGTGAAGAGGAACATGCTCAACACTTGAGGGCAATCATGGAAACTTTGCGAGTCCATCAACTTAAAGCCAAATTCTCCAAATGCCACTTTTGGAGAGAAGAGGTGAGGTTCCTTGGGCACATAGTATCCAAACAAGGGTTAGCAGTGGACCCTGCTAAGGTAGTAGCGGTACAGGATTGGAAGACACCAAGGAATGCAACTGAGGTTCGAAGCTTTCTAGGACTAGCGGGTTTCTATCGAAAATTCATAAGGGATTTTGCGAAAATCTCAGCTCCGCTCACGAAACTGACCAAGAAGAATCTAGTGTTCAATTGGGATTTGGATTGCGAATTTGCTTTCCAACGACTGAAAAGGGCTCTTACAACAGCCCCAGTTTTGACGCTGCCGGATGGGAGCAAGATGTTCACTGTTTATACGGATGCATGTGGAACAGGGCTAGGCGCCGTCTTAATGCAAGAAGGAAGGGTAGTAGCTTATGGCGGAAGGCAGTTGAAAGCGCACGAAAAGAACTACCCAACCCACGATCTCGAGTTAGCCGCCATCGTCTTTGCACTCAAGTCTTGGCGACACTATCTCCTAGGTGAGAAGTTCGAACTTTACACTGACCATAAATCGTTGAAATATCTTTTCTCGCAGAAGGATCTTAACTTGAGGCAACAAAGATGGATGGAGTTTCTTGCCTCGTACGATTTCGAAATCTCCTACACTCCGGGCAAAGGCAACGTAGTGGCAGACGCGTTGAGCCGAAAGAAATTGACCCTAAGCCCGTTGTTTGTTGAAAGACAAAGCCTAGAGTTTATAGCCAGCTTCGACTTTAGGCCCTCCTCCGATTTCGTACCAGGCTTGCTAGCATCTCTCGAAGTGCGCCCAACTTTAGTGGATTCGGTAGGGGCAGCACAACGCGAAGACCCTCAGCTTGTGGAAATAATTGATAGGCTAATTAGGGGTGAGACTTCAAGTCACCTCAACAGATACTCCATCGACGATAGGGGTTTGCTAAGGCGAGACGGAAGACTGTGCGTCCCACAGACAAACGATTTAATAAAGAAGGTTCTCGAGGAAGCACATCACTCCAAGATGACGATACACCCAGGCGGGGATAAAATGTACAAAGACATAAAAAGGACTTTCTTTTGGAATGGCATGAAAAAGGACGTGGCAGAATTCGTTTCTAAATGTATGGTGTGCCAACAGGTTAAGGCGGAACAGAAAAAGCCTGGCGGACTACTACATCCACTGGAGGTCCCGCAGTGGAAGTGGGATAGCATCTCAATGGACTTCATCGATGGGCTGCCTAGGTCTAGGAGAGGCAACACTAGCATTTGGGTAATAGTGGATAGGCTTACTAAAAGCGCCCACTTTTTACCCGTCAAAAGTAAGAGAACTGCCTCATCCCTAGCATCACTTTATCTCAAGGAAATCGTTCGACTCCATGGAATACCATCTAGCATTGTTAGTGACCGAGACCCCATCTTCACCAGCGAGTTTTGGCGGAGTCTGCAAGAAGCAGTAGGAACGCAGTTATGCTTGAGCACAGCCTATCATCCCCAAACCGACGGTCAAACAGAGAGAGTGAATAGAGTTTTGGAAGACCTCTTAAGACTATGCGTCCTTGACTTCGGAGGGACATGGGAAGACCACCTTCCTTTAGTAGAATTCGCCTACAACAACAGCTATCAAGCAACCATCGGAATGGCACCCTTCGAAGCTTTATATGGAAGACCGTGCCGATCGCCCACTTGTTGGTGGGAGTCCACGGATAAGCTTATACTTGGACCAGACATGATCCGAGAGACTTCAGAGAAAGTAGGCTTAATACGAAGAAGGATGAAGACGGCCCAAGACAGACAAAAGTCCTACGCCGACAAGAGGAGGACCGACCTTGAATTCGGAGTTGGAGACAGAGTTTTTCTCAAGGTATCACCGCTAAGAAACGTTGTTCGTTTTGGAACCACAGGAAAGCTAGCGCCAAGATTCGTAGGGCCATTCCCTATTATCGAGAAAATTGGGAAAATGGCTTATAGATTAGAGATACCCGAGAAGTTGGCTGGAGTCCACAACGTCTTTCACGTTTCACATCTCCGAAAATGTCTACATGAGTCTGCTGAAGTGGTAGAGCCAAATATACTCGAAGAGGCCGAAGTGGAGCGCGAAGCAACCATACGAAAAGTTCCAACCCGCATCTTAGGAACGGAAGTGAAGAAGCTACGCAACCGTGAAGTCAAGCTCGTCAAAGTTCAGTGGAGCGACGCCGAGGGAGACGCGACTTGGGAAACTGAAGCTAAAATACGCACAGCCTACCCTTTTCTGTTCGAGGGTACATCCTTGATCTTTCCTTTTCCTTAAGTTGCGCTTTTATCTTTTTAGGTATATTTCTTCGACCGTATCTTTTAGGTAGAATCTTTTTGGATGGAAACATGTAATTGAAACATGTTATGTATGATGATTGCAAGTGGTTGCAAGTGATTGCTAGTGGTTGCTCGTGGTTGCATATACACACACAATCTAGGTTTTAGATCGGCTCAGTCACTTCATATTGCATATGCATATATGTTTGCACTCGTATATGGTTGAACTTTAATGTGTTGTCATGTGGATGCTGCATTTGTATTGAATGATTGTGCACTCATGTAGAATCATGAATAGAAAAATTTGCATACATAATGGATTCATGGCACTTACATAATTCGCATTAAGGAGGTCAACTGAATCAGTAGACCGCCTGATTTTGCATTAGATAAGTTCATGTACACACACACTTTGCATATGATCATGAAGCATTAGATGTCTTTTAAGGACAATGGATGCTCGTGTTTGATGGATGAGTAGATGGATGATTGGATGTTAGGATATACATTCCTCCTAACTTGAAGATTTCGGGGACGAAATCCTTTTAAGTGGGGGAGAATGTAACACCCGTGAATTTTATGATTGTGAAACTCACAAATTAAAGTATAATTAATTTCAAATCAAAGAACTAAGGGAAACGGGATACGCCATTGTGTTCGTCTCGGAAAAATACGCGAAATAGAGTCCGAGTTTTCGAAAAACGGATATCGTATGAAGAAGTTATGGACGAACGAAGTTGGGCGAAAAACCGAAAAAGGGCCAGAATGCACTGGCGCACTTGGGAAGTGCACCAGAACAAAAATGAACTGGCGCACCTGTGAAGTGCGCCAGTACATTTTTGACCTGGCGCACCTGCCAAGTGCGCCCAGGTCAAAAATGACCTGCTGGCCAGGTCTGGTCTAGCCCTGGCTGGCCAGGTCGGTGTGTGGTCGAATTTCTGTGGTCTGCTTTGTCATTAGGGCTAGGTGGCGGGTTTTTATTGGTCTCTCTTCCTAATGAATGGCTACGATCTAACCTAGCAACATCAATGGTCCTAATCAATTCCTAACCTCTATATAAACAACCCTAGACTAAACCCTAATCTATTCATTCAAAATAAGATTATAGCCGCCATGTTGCTGAGGAACGACAAAGAGTAGCCGCCGACTAGAGAGAGAGTTAGGAAGAAAGTTCTAAAGCCTAAAGCAATTCAAGCAACCTAAAGCTAATCAATTCAATAAAGGAAACGTGTCTCTTAATTGAGAATTCGCCGCAACCATTGTAAGTAGAGTATTACTTTGGTATAATAAACAACTGTGTTGATGTGTATGCTTGGATTGTGACAATGGAAGTAATTCATGTTTGTGCAAAATTATGTTATTCATTATAAAGAACTACATACGGTAGTTCTATGCAAATATACGTTTGGAATATTGCGCAAATTATGTAATCTATGTTGAAGCTACATGTATGTAGTTGAGTGAAATTTATGCAAGTTTGGGGCTTTGTTATTATGTCGTCATGATGTATACTTTGTGCATAAATCGTTTTGCAAGCAATTGAGACTAGTTTGGTTGTTATAGTTCATATGAAACTATGTTGGAATTTTGACACCTTAATCCATGTATTAAGTCATGCTTATGAATATGGCTAGGCTATGAATGATATTTGGCATAATTGAAATCTATGATTAAGTCTATCTTGTTTAAAAGAGTTATATGATGACATATGTGAGACATGGCTAGGTTAGACTCAAAAATCCCTTTTTGCAAGTTTAAAGCAAACACCATGATTAGGAACATTTATGCATAAGTATATTTATATCATCGTTATGTGATTAGACTTAAACCATGATTAAGTTGAACTATGCTTTTGTGTTAGTAACAAAGTATCCCCTTTTGTAAACATGTAGAAACCTTATGAACATGACTTGTTTATGTTTATGCCATGAACAAATTGAACTTTACCTATGCCATGCTTATGTTTGACATTATGCCATGTTTATGCTAGAAGTATTTATGCCATGCTTATGTTTGACATTATGCCTAAATAAGAATATAGGTTCATGTTGTAGTTAAACCTATGCAAGTTCACATGCTTTGATTCATGTCACCTATGTTACCACTATGCAAGTACACCAATTTCTATTTTGTATTTCCAACGTCGTATTGCAAGTTCATGCGCTCACCTTCCCCTCTTTGTGTATACGCCATAAGCCTCCCCTTTTCGCATGGCTAAATTGGGCTTTAAAAGGCTAAGCCCAATATATATATAAACGGACGTGTAAAACGGGGGGAAATAACGTTGGGTTAAAAATAAATTAATGAATGAAAATATAAAATAGAAGGGCCCAAATTCAAGTATGGGTTGGGCCCGTGATTGGTGTAACCTTTACACCATTAACTTAATAATGGGCCGCAAATATTTACATATAAATAAAGAAGAATGACAAGATATGTAAATGTAGAACATACGATGTGTTTAACCCGAGGTTGGATTGAGTTGTGATGTAAACCTGCCCGGAACCGCCCGGCTGTCCAGTAGTCACAACAATACCTATCCAATGTGGGAGGTTAAACATGGAGCCCAGCAAGGACCCGAGGTTAGACTGAGTTGTGGCGTAAGACTGCCCGGAACCAACCGGCAACAGGCAGCCACAACAATACCTGTCTAATGTGAGAGGTCAGGGCCTTAATAAGACAATTAAGGCTGAGTCAGGATTGTTAGGATTAAGTGGACTTAAGACTTAATCAAAATGGAACATGCTAAACTAAACGGACTGGTGGGGTTAGGTTAGGAAACACTTAACCAACTTAGCATGTTGGCTAGAGATAGAAAACCTAGTAACGGGGGACCCTTTTCAGCAGTAACCCTAAAAGGTGTATCAGGATACCCTGAAACTAGGCAGGGTGGGGCACGATTACTGGGCTGATTGTAAGAGGTCAAAGCGACGGCGGTGGTGTAGCAGTGTAGGTTCTAACGGAGTGCGGACGTGCACACACTCCGGCGCAGAAAAATAAGGCACTGGACACCAGTAGCATACCTGTGCACCCTAAGGTTGTGTCGGGTTGCCACTATGGGACTTGATACACCCCATGGTGGGACCAGCATAGGTAACTACAGACATCGGGGGCCGTAAGACACATGTAACTATGCGAGTAGGAGCCGATCATCATTGAATGGATCACATCACCCTGATTATGGGGTGCAAATTGGAAACTAGTTTATATGGGTTCAGAGATTAACATGGGGTACGATAGTATATTCAACCCTAGGTAACTTAACCAAGTTCATAGTGTTTGCCCACTTCCTGTTTTACTTATCATACCCAGTTCTTTATTCATAGACAAAGTAGTACTAGACTTACTCAGGCTTTATGTCTGACTCTATTTTTCTTTCGTCTTCTTTCTTCCGTTTCCCCCCCCCCAGGTCCTCAGGGAGGGAACACAGCAGCTTGACCAGCCTCAACATCCAGCTTGAAGAAGAGAAATGTATTGCTTGGACTTTCCTGTTTTGAACTATAGCTTTGGACAATCCACTAAGGGGCTTTTGCAGTTTATCTATGTTTTATTTATGCTTCTTTAAATAATGTACTCAAGACAGATTATGAAAGTGTTATGTTATGTTTTTGGAAAGGATGTTGTTGTAACACGTATTTGACTTAATGAAATAAAGTTTGTTGTTCTTCCGCTGTTTTACAAATATGTGTTCTTATATCTGTCTTGTATATCTGTGACTTGTACTTATAAACCTCCACCAAAATTAGGGCATTCCCTTTGAGAGTGACCCTAACGGAGGTGGGGTGTTTCAATAAAAATTTGGTTTTTATTATATATATATAGCAATATGAAATGTATAGATTTTTAACATAGAAAGATTCGATTTGTACATTAGCAAAAAGTTGAGATTTTTATAGGTATGTAGAAGGGGTAAAAATTCAATTTTATGTATGTATAATAATAAAAATATAATTTTTATACGGTAGAGATTATAAAAATATGATTTTTATATATGTAGTGAATCAAAAATATAATTTTTATTATATGAGAAGTGAAAGAAAAATGTAATCTTTACAGTATATGAAGTTAAATAAAAATATGAACTTTATTTTTATCATGAAGGAATAAAAATAAAAATTTGACTTTTATATAATAGAGAAAATAAAGGATTTTTATATATAGAGAATATAAAAATTGGATTTTTATATATGTAGTGGCTACGGGCAATGAAATTGACAAAAGGCGAGCACGACGAAGATTTCTACAAAAGAAGAGTCGCGGTGTATTGGTTTAGCTAATCAATGAGAACTTGTAATGACCCGCATTGGCAGAGGTATTATAATTAATTTAATTAATTATATATATAGTGATATAGTGAATTAAATGGTCGTGGAATTATATAATGGTGAATATCTAATTAAAATAATAAATTAAATAATATATTTAATTCTGAAATAATCAGAATTGACTGAAATGGCGATATGGTGTGAACGGGATCATCTGTGATATTTAATTCTGCTTGGAATTGAATTTGAATAACGAATACATTATATAAACGACAGTTTGAACGTAAAGTTATAATATAATTAAAATTGTGCTTGAAATGGCGATGCAGTTTGCTATTTGGTGATATGAACTTCAACTGAATATACAGGTTTCGTTTTAAGCTGGATTTCTGTGAAACAAGAAACGTGTGGAGCTGGAGAAGTATATCTTTCTAGTGGAAGAGAAAAATCAGGATTTCGTCGTGTAGATTTTGAGATTTGTCCAAATCAAATTTTAAAATAGTCGTTATAGAATCGTTTATCGACCGTATCGGTTTATTCGATATAACTAGAGATCGGGTTTGAATTTAGACAAGGTTCTTTTGGGACATAGTGATAATTTAATTTTTAGAATTTTACTGTAATTTTTAATTAATTTAATAAGCGATTTTTTTATTTGAAGTATTTCGCACCCTGAAATCAAGATTTTGAAGTTTCAAAATATGAGTCAACCTACCGATATTATACATTTTTGGGAACGTGGCACATTGTACGACTCACTGGTATTTTCATATCAGTCCGTGAACAAACAGAGTTCCGCATAATGGGTTATTCTCAAGTGTAAAACAATTATCCTAACCTAGTCTTCATTATGTGGATCAAACAAAGCCACGTTCATCACTCACGTGGACAGTTATGGACCCAAATCAAATTCGCGGACATAAGAAGAAAACGTGGCCTCTAAATCTCCCCTTAAATCAAAATGGAAACCCCTATATATAATAACCCTTAAAGTCTTTCTAAACCTAATATATATCTTCCGAAAATGAAGAGCTTCAGCGCCGCCGATTTATTCTCGTCAAACACAAAAATCGCAATTTCTAAATTCCTCACAAATCGTAATAAAATCCTTAAATCAAAATATTTATAGATTCGAATTCATAGTGGGAAGCTCTTCGATCTCGTACCCATTTCGTCAAGTTCGAACCTAATCGTTGTTGCTGTGGGTTTGAAGCGGAGACTAGGGTTGCGGGGTGCAGGCTCTGTAAGCATCGATTCAATGGTTGGCGCTAGAGTCTAAGCAGCAAGGCGTAGCAGTTTTGAGGTCGAGGCGGATACATTGGAAAGTTTTCGAGAGAAATAGGAGGAGCGTGGAAACTATGGTGGAAGTGTTGGGTGGAGTGAGTTGTGCTGGAGTTCGAGTCTGACATTTTGGGGATGGAGTTGATATGCGTGTATGGGAGCCTCCAAAACATGAGTCAGAGGGTATGTTTGAGTTGGTTATTTGGATGGGAGCATGCACGAAATGTTTGGTGCGTTACTGTGAGCTGAAGGATTGTGTGTGCGTGAGAGTAAAGGAACAGGTCTGTGTTACTGGAGAAGAAGGAAGCTACCATGCAAGTGCAGTGGGTTTGGCTTTTTAACGTCGGTGGATGCGGTATTAAAATACGTGGAAAATACGGTAGTGGCTGAAATGTTTGGAGGGAGCAACTGTGAAGGGCGGGATTGATTTCTTGAGTTGGGGAGAACGTGAAGTCGGTGGCAGAAATTTCTGGAGCTCGAGTTCTATGTTTTAGTACTGAGGAGTTAACGTTTTTGAATTAGTGTAGAAAAGGGGTGTGGATGGTGGGCCTTCTTCTAACATGGATCATGGGCCGTCAAGATATTGGAATCCAGCGAAACCAGTTCCGATAGGATCATATGAACAAGGACAACATTTCAGAATTGTTTTGGAATAGTTCGGAGCTCATCTACAATTTTTTGCAAAATAAATTGTAGGATCAGAATCAACAACAGTAAATCGTTGGTTAACGATTACGGACAAGGTGAGTGAATCTCACTAACTCTGAACAGTTTATAATTTCATGTTGTATTTTTAGAACTGTTAAATATTGGCTGATTGACTATGTGTTGATTGTTTGATTGAACTGCTAGTCAGTTAGTTGAATTTCTATATTGATTCCGTTTAACAGAATATACCATATAGTGATGTTGATTTTATTGTGTAACATCTGTGGATGCAGGGAGACAGGTTGGAGGAATCCAACTGGATTCCTCAACATTTATTTTACTGTGTTTCATATATTGTGATATATGATGTGATATATAATCTGTTGTCGATTATATGTGTTTGAACGATATTGATCATCGTGATTTGATATGTTGAATACCATAACAAACCGAAATGTTGATAAGGGAATATTTTCAAAGTGATATTTGAAAATAAAATATTTATAAATGGAATATTTATAAATAAGAAATATTTATAAATTGGAATATTTATAAATAGGAGATATTTAGAAAATGAATAAACGTTATAAAAAGGAAACTGTATAAGAAGGAAATCATTTAAAAGTGGAGAACCGTTACTAAAAGTAAATCTTTAAAAACAAATAAACGTTGTTAAAAAGGAAATCTTTATAAAGCGAATAAAGGAGTAAAATCGAATATGGTATTCGGAAGGAGTTATAGAATATTGGTTATTCAAAAGGAGTTAAATCGAATATGGTATTCGAAAGGAGTTAAATTGAATATGGTATTCGAAAGTTAGTAAATCGAATTAGTTATTCGAAAGGGGTTAGTCGAGTCGAGTTAGTTGAATAGAGTTAATCAAATAGAGTTAAACCAGTTAGAGTTAAACCAGATAGAGTTAAACTAGTTAGAGTTAAACCAGTTAGAGTAAATCAAATAGAGTTAAACCAGTTAGAGTTAACCAGTTAGAGTTAAACCAGTTAGAGCTAAACCAGTTAGAGTTAATCAAATAGAGTTAAACCAGTTAGAGTTAACCAAATAGAGTTAAACCAGCTAGAGTTAACCAGTTAGAGTTAAACCAGTTAGAGTTAAACCAGTTAGAGTTAAAACAGTTAGAGAAAATCAGTTAGAGTAAATCGAACTAGAGTTATCCAAATGGAGTTATCGAATATTAGTTTATTCAAATAGAGATAAAGGAAAGGAGTTATCGATTATAGTTTAATCGAAAAGAGTTATCGATTAGTTTAATCGAAGTGAGTAATCGAACATAGTTTATTCGAAAGGAATTATCGAATTTGGTTGTTCGAAGGAGTTATCGAATGTAATAACCCGGAAAATCTGGGCCAGTTTAAAATTTTTATTTTGGCAATTATAGCGAATTTTGAATATTTAAAATGAATTATTTTAAATAATATCGACGAGAAAATTTATTTTGAATAGAATTCGATCGTATATATTATATACGTCGTCGTTAGAATATAAATAATTATATATAATTATAAAAGAAATTGAAAATGGCGCGGTAGTTCGATAATTCGATTTCAAACTTCAATTGAATGTACCGGGTGCAAAACAAACCGGATTTTAGTGAAACCAAAAATAATGGAATCTAATTGAGAATATCTTTCCAACGAATCCGAAAAATCAAAATTTCATAGCGGGAATCAAAAGATATGTCCAGTTGAAAATTCTGAATAGTCGCTATGGAATTCAGGCCCTTAAAAATGGTCATTTTGCAAATGACCTCGGATCTCGACGAAACCAGTTTTGTTGGGTCCGCAGTGTCAAGTTATTGCTAGATACCAAATTTCATAATTTTTCGAATCAATATGTGAGCGTGGCAAAGGAAAACGCGTTTGACCAGTTTCAGTTGATTTTAATCGACTAGAAAATGGCCATTTTTCAAACGGTCTCAGAATTCGACGAAACTAGTTTTGTTAGGACCGTATCGTCAATACGAAGCTAGAAAATATTTTTCGAGAATTTTTCTAGTTAGTATGTGACCCCGGTAATTTGAAATGTACGTTTAAAATTCAATATAATGATTTAAATGTAAATTTAACGGGAACTGATTGTAACAGCCGAATCAGCTTGCGATACATATCCCATTGTGTTCAGAATGGGGGAAAAACGCTGGGGACGACAGTCGTTGGGTCTCGTTTCGAGTTCGAAGGTAAAGTCAACCCTAGGAGAAATTAATTAATATAATTTAATTTTTTTTTTAAAAAAACCTTTTATACCCCCCTTCTTTCATTCTCACAAATCGAAATAAAAAAAAACTGCCGTTCCTCGCTATCTCCCTCCACCCACGTCGGACCGCCATCCGCCCACCTCCTCCCCACGATCGCCAGCCCTCTCCGCCCTCCCTTCCACCGCTGCAACTCCTTCTCCTTCCTCCCTACCTCCTCCGAGAGCCACACGCCCCAAACCCTAGACCTCGCGCCCAAGAACCCAAACCGCTTCCACGCGTTAGCCTCTCCCCGTCGCCACCATCACTGCGCCCCCTCCTACTGCGATGACCCCCCTCCCCCACGCGTTAGCCTCTCTCCTCCTTCCACATAAACCACCGCAGCCCAATTCGATACCGCCGCGACCCGCCTGGCCAACCAACCTCGACTCCGGCGCCTCCTAACCCATTTCCGACTGTGAGTGCTCTTTTTAATACAGTTTACTTATTAAAAGTATTGTTTTCTTTTAGATTTTTATATGATAAAAGTTTAGATTTTTAAATGATAAAAGTTTAGATTTTTAATAGATAAAAGTTTAGATTTTTAATAGATAAAAGTTTAGATTTTTAATAGATAAAAGATTGAATTTTTATAATGTTAAAAGACAAGATTTCTTTTAATTCATAGAAAGAATAAAAATATAATTTTTATATGATAGGAAAAAAATTCGATTTTTATATATTGAATAGCGAAGAAAAAAATTCGATTTTTACATAGGTAGTGAAAGCGGACAACGAAGGTAACAAAAAGGCGAGAACGAAGAAGATTTATATCAAAGAAGAGTCATGATGTTTGGATAGCTTTCGGTGAGAATTTCTCACCTTTCAATTTCTTTTCTAATTATATATTTATACTAGGATGCAGACGGTGCTTAGTAGCACCAGACACAATCGTCCACAGACCATGGACTTGTTTGTTTGGTTGCATAAATTAGTTTGATGATTTGATTTGAATTTGGTTGTTTGGTGAATTTGATTGATCTGTGAATGGCGTGGGCCTTCACTAGACCGGGATAAGGCTAGGCCTCGTCCCGTTTCTAGTATCGTGCCGTTATGCCGCCGAAATTTTCTAAAATAAGTTAGAAAATAAAAATACCATTTTATTTAAAGAATGAACTGAATAGAAATTCATATGTTGAAATAAAAATGCTTTTATCGTTAAAAATATAATTTTTAACGTGAAGTGAATAAAATAAAATATCCATTTACAAACCGAACGGTTTGTTTATGTACACCTATTTGAAGGACATTGATTGGGTCGATAAATTTTACACATCGTCCAACTGCACAAATAAAATCTGTGTTTGACTGTTTGAAACCCCACACGGGTGTTGGGATAAAATATGAAGTTCACTCATCCTGATTTATTAAATATGTCGATCGATTGATTGACAGGCTGTTATAAGCGTTAGATATCTATATTTGATGCTTATACAGTGTAGTGCACTTTGGTTGATGGTTGATTATTTTTCAATGCTATTATATACATGTGTTGTATGAAAATCCATATAATTAATTTTATATGGTGATTGATTGGGCCTCATTCCAATTTAGAAAATAAAGAATATTATAAAATAAAGGTTCATGTGTTGACTGTACTCATCCGTTGAGATTAGTCATGTGTTGAACGAAATATTTTAATAATAAAATTTGCATCTTTATCAATATAAAATAAAGGTTCATGTGTTGACTGTACTCATCCGTTGAGATTAGTCATGTGTTGAACGAAATATTTTAATA
Source organism: Allium sativum (assembly GCA_030737875.1). Lineage (NCBI taxonomy): Eukaryota > Viridiplantae > Streptophyta > Magnoliopsida > Asparagales > Amaryllidaceae > Allium > Allium sativum. Next base: position 737,201,048 of record CM060920.1, read on the forward strand.
ATAAAATTTGCATCTTTATCAATATAAAATAAAGGTTCATGTGTTGACTGTACTCATCCGTTGAGATTGGTCATGTGTTGAACGAAATATTTTAATAATAAAATTTGCATCTTTATCAATATAAAATAAAGGTTCATGTGTTGACTGTACTCATCCGTTGAGATTAGTCATGTGTTGAACGAAATATTTTAATAATAAAATTTCCATCTTTATCAATATAAAATAAAGGTTCATGTGTTGACAGTACTCATCCATTGAGATTGGTCATGTGTTGAACGAAATATTTTGATAATAACAACTATTTTGAAAAAGAAATATTTGAAATAGAATATTTGAAAATAGAAATTTATGAAGCCGTGTTGATTAGATTGACGCCATTTTGACGTGAACGATATTTATATCGATTTCATTCATTTCGAAATGAATTGAATTGAAAACGAATTCAAATTGAATTGAAAACGATTTCGAAATGAATTGAATTGAAAACGAATTCAAATTGAATTGAAAACGAATTCAAATTGAATTGAAAACGATTTCGAAATGAATTGAATTGAAAACGATTTCGAAATGAATTGAATTGAAAACAAATTCAAATTGAATTGAAAACGATTTCGAAATGAATTGAATTGAAAACGATTTCGAAATGAATTGAATTGAAAACGAATTCAAATTGAATTGAAAACGATTTCAAAATGAATTGAATTGAAAACGATTTCGAAATGAATTGAATTGAAAACGATTTCGAAATGAATTGAATTGAAAACGATTTCGAAATGAATTGAATTGAAAACGATTTCGAAATGAATTGAATTGAAAACGATTTCGAAATGAATTGAATTGAAAACGAATTCAAATTGAATTGAAATGAATTCAAATTGAATTGAAATTTGAATTGAATAGAAATGAATTTTAAAACGAATTTATAAAGAAGAATTCAATTTTGATTTGAATTGAAATGGAAGTTGAAATTGCTTTTGAAACGAATTTAAAACTATTTATATAATTCGTTTTAAATAGAAATCGATGAAATATATATTATATATATAATATAATGGCCTGAATAGAACGCGCCGCGCCGCGGCAGTTCGTGAATTTCGACCATTTATTTTAAACGGATATTATGGGAGATCCGACCTTCGGATTCTCCTAAAATCGGAACCGTTGGGTTCGTATCGAAAAGAGCTTTCTAACGAATAATAAATTAGAAATCTAACAGTTGGATTTGGAATTATGTTCAAATCAAATTTGAAAAAGGTCGCTGTAAGTGCAGTTCGATGGCCATTGATGGAAATCGACTGTACGGGCCTTGATAAAATTATTAAAAATAGTAATAATTTGTGTAAAATCATAAGAAATGATTTGTGAAGATTTGGGATGAAAAACTCCATATTTGAAAAGATAAAAATAGATTTTTATTGAAATAAACTAGCTTGGAACTAGAATTATAATTCTATTTATTTTTAAGTAAATAAATTGAATTTGAAAAGGGTTTTAAAAATAACCAGAATTTCCAATGATTGCATTGGAGTGGATTTGAATCGAAATTGTCTTCGGAATATTTCGATGTTAGAATTCGTGATTATACAGGTGTTGTTATGGAAATTTGAAAGATATATATTTATATCGTTATTTCCAATATGACATTTGTTAATCGTAGAATTTGATATTGAATATAAGCCGATATATTTTCTATTCAGAGCCTTGTATTGAATATCGAATGTGATTTGGGTTTGTCGTGAATGGTGTCTTCACTAACACTGTTCTTGAACCCAGTTGAGAAAAGATTAAATCTTTTATTTAGATTTAATGAAGTGTACCAATTAAATAATATTTAATTGGAAATTGAATTGATATTGATTTTTGGGTTTATCGTGAACAGTGTTTTAAATAACACTCGTTCTTTAACCCGATAATTAATGGAATGTGACTTTGGGTTTATCGTGAACCGTGTTTTAAATGACACGGATTCTTTAACCCAGTTAACGATTAAAACTAAGTGGAGTTTTAATGAATCTTTAATTAGATTGAAATGATCGAAAATGGAGTATCACCAGTTTTGCTCCAGGCGATAGTTAAATCTTTAATTAGATTTGAACGTGAAATGGTAATTGAATTTACCGATAACACGGTGGTGTTAGATATGAAGTATTACCAGTTTTACTTCATGGGATGAATAGGTTGGGATTGGGAAATTAAAATAAATGATTACTTCGGTAAGGTTCGCTAATCCCGACTAGTTTGAATTGAGATTCAAAAATAGAATAAAGAATAAATTCAAGGAATTTATCTAGGATAAAATTAATGGGAACATTTCCCTATGAGTGTGAAATTTAGAAACTAACTGTCGGTTAGCCAAGTAGAATGGTTTTCTGGATATTGATCTGATGTTGGTTTCGGCCTTCGGGGTTAATATTTGGGAAATTATTCTCTTGATTAATTTACGGTTAGTGACTGATGAATTGGAATGAGGCGTATGTTGTGTTTGTGTAACACTTATTTGAAATATACGCGAGTTATTTGGAAAGACCGGGTTTATCCCATTCTGAATAACTGATACGATGATAAGTCGAAGATGAAGACGATGGTCGAAGACCGGAAGTCTTCACGTCGTTTGGGTGATTACTGATGATCTTGATTGGGCTGTACACCCAAGAAGATGGAAACAGTTAGTGATCGTCCAGACGTACTTGGAGATCGAAGGATATGCGAGGTACTAGGTGCCTCCGGTTTCGTTCAGACCCAGAACAGACTTGTAAATGGACTGTGTGTCTGACATTGGATTTTAGTCCGCGTGATTGATCTCTATTAAATATATATCTGTTTGGCGGCGGAGAATTTATTCTCTTGCTTAACGCCCTTCTCTGAGACGTACGAGCTCAGGGGTTATATATTGATGGATATCAATCGCATGGAGTGAATTGCCTGTGTGGCATGCTTAAGTGGCAAATGATCAAGGCTTCTGTTGAAAAGCAAAGTCTTGTGGTTGATGATCGAAGCAAGGCCTTTGTGGCGTAGCTTTGTGTAACGTTTACTTCGCGAGTTTCACACCCGGTATGAATCAAAAACGGGAGACGGACCTCAGGGAGGACATGCGTTTCTTTCTAGTTAGGAGTGGCGTCAGTGCTTGAACTGGCTGACGAGTTTGACTCATGTGGATGTTACTTATTATTACTTGCTGAAAAGAGAGGCGCCTCGTGATATCGGTTTCGGCCGATGCTTCTGGTCGGCTGACGGGCCAGGCTTACGCCCCAAAGGGCGGAGAAACGTAGTGTTCAGGCATAATAATCCACATCGGTGGACCGGCCCTGATGATCCAAGGCCCACCTGAGTCTGGGTCCTGAGACATGGGCTAGATTGTCTCGAATCGGTTGAGGATCTTGCCCCTAGCCTCGGTTCATACCATAAATGATAACCCAACTTCCAATACGACGTCTTGCGGTTTTGATTGTAAACTTATATATGGCGACATAGTGTTATGGGGCATTCATGCCGCCTATGATTGATACTTATGATTTGAAGTTGTTTTATACACTATGCACTTATAGTAGTATCAAATGATTTGTTTTAAACTTACTAAGCATGTTTGGCTATTATAAGGGAAAACCCTATCCTCGGCTGCGTTGCATTGTGTGATGGGACCTGGGTCTTATAATAGCTTCATTTTTAGAAAAGCATTGCGTTGTTTACTTATATGCACTGGTATTCTTGGGAGGAAACCCGTTCCGTGTTATACGGCGTGGTCCCTTGTTTTACCGAACTTTAAAAATAAAGATTAATAACTGTTTTAGTTCTCACACCAGTCACATGACTGACCTGGAGTTTATTGTTTTAACCTAAACTCTGGGTGCCCTTATTTTGACACGGGCAGCTAGTAGTTTTGGTTTTGCAGATTTATATTCACAGGATCCTGGTTTACAGCTGGAATGATATCCGGAAAGCTTTGTATCCGTATATCTCATTCTAGTTGTGTATTATATTATTTTTCCGCTGCTATGTATTTAAATGTAATTTAAATCTCTGATATTTCTGTGTTGTATAATATTCATTTATACTCTGTATATTCTTGTAATCTGATGCATTGTTGTAATATACAATGAAATGTTCTTTTGTCTGCGTTCTGTTGTGGCTTGTTCTCGAACTATCCGACGCTTTCCTTTACGGGTAAGTTACGGGTTTTCACAGTTGGTATCAGAGCTTTGGTTTACAAAGCTCAGAGAACAGGACACATTAGAACCATACGAAAGAATTCATCAGATATTGGGTTAGTAATATCCAGTGGGAATGACTCGTTAGAGATGGGATCAGTAGTATCCTAGAACGAGTGTGAAGAGTATATTTGAGAAATGAAAACCAATTTTGTTTTGAAAATTTAAAATCAATTATTCGTATTTGATTATTTAGTTTATATTGATTTGGACAGTCCAGTATATAAAGATTTTGCATATACGCCTTGCAAACGTGTATTAGAAATTTTAATATACTGGATAGATATAGAATCACATTCTAGACACCCGGAGATGGTTCTGATGATTGATCGATCATCATCAGAATTTATGTTCGTGTTTTGAAGATGTAATATCTATATATCTCCTATAGACTGGTGTGGGAACCAAAACATATATAGTTAGAATACATTGTTGTGAATTGGCATCAAAAACATGATTTTTTGGTATATATCAAATTATGAATTTGAAACTTTAATCCACTAATTGATTGATGTTTGCGTTGTTTGGTTATTTGTTTAATAATTTTGAACCATTATGCCTAATTGAACCAAATATTGAACGGTATCGAAATTTGGTCGCATTTGCTTGCATATACATATACTTACATTGAACAGGTCATAGCAAGGAGGCTAGAGCAGAGAATAAAATTTGTTTGCCCGACAAATAGGTACATGTTTAATACATAATTTACTGTTTTGTTTGGGTGATGATGATTTTATGAGCCTATTGGCTTTTTCTTTTTCTTTTTGAGATTAGAAGGACCGGGGAAGCTATTTGAAATTCCCCGATGCTCCCGGTGCAGGGGAGGTTATGGCGAAATTTTTCGAAAATTTAGGGTGTTAGCCAAATTTTTGAAATTTTGAAAATTCTCAGAAACTGAAAAGTTGGAGAATGGAAGCCAGATCGAGCGTAGAGCTGAATAATCAAACCACTTTCGACATTGTTCCTTTTCGGGGACGAAAAGTTTTAAGTGGGGGAGATTGTAATAACCCGGAAAATCTGGGCCAGTTTAAAATTTTTATTTTGGCAATTATAGCGAATTTTGAATATTTAAAATGAATTATTTTAAATAATATCGACGAGAAAATTTATTTTGAATAGAATTCGATCGTATATATTATATACGTCGTCGTTAGAATATAAATAATTATAAAAGAAATTGAAAATGGCGCGGTAGTTCGATAATTCGATTTCAAACTTCAATTGAATGTACCGGGTGCAAAACAAACCGGATTTTAGTGAAACCAAAAATAATGGAATCTAATTGAGAATATCTTTCCAACAAATCCGAAAAATCAAAATTTCATAGCGGGAATCAAAAGATATGTCCAGTTGAAAATTCTGAATAGTCGCTATGGAATTCAGGCCCTTAAAAATGGTCATTTTGCAAATGACCTCGGATCTCGACGAAACCAGTTTTGTTGGGTCCGCAGTGTCAAGTTATTGCTAGATTCCAAATTTCATAATTTTTCGAATCAATATGTGAGCGTGGCAAAGGAAAACGCGTTTGACCAGTTTCAGTTGATTTTAATCGACTAGAAAATGGCCATTTTTCAAACGGTCTCAGAATTCGATGAAACTTGTTTTGTTTGGACCGTATCGTCAATACGAAGCTAGAAAATATTTTTCGGGAATTTTTCTAGTTAGTATGTGACCCCGGTAATTTGAAATGTACGTTTAAAATTCAATATAATGATTTAAATGTAAATTTAACGGGAACTGATTGTAACAGCCGAATCAGCTTGCGATACATATCCCATTGTGTTCGGAATGGGGGCAAAACGCTAGGGACAACAGTCGTTGGGTCTCGTTTCGAGTTCGAAGGTAAAGTCAACCCTAGGAGAAATTAATTAATATAATTTTTTTTTAAAAAAAAACCTTTTATACCCCCCTTCTTTCATTCTCACAAATCGAAATAAAATAAAATAAAAAACTGTCGTTCCTCGCTATCTCCCTCCACCCTCGTCGGACCACCATCCGCCCACCTCCTCCCCACGATCGCCAGCCCTCTCCGCCCTCCCTTCCGCCGCTGCAACTCCTTCTCCTTCCTCCCTACCTCCTCCGAGAGCCACACGCCCCAAACCCTAGACCTCGCGCCCAAGAACCCAAACCGCTTCCACGCGTTAGCCTCTCCCCGTCGCCACCATCACTGCGCCCCCTCCTACTGCGATGACCCCCCCTCCCCCACGCGTTAGCCTCTCCCGTCCTTCCACATAAACCACCGCAGCCCAATTCGATACCGCCGCGACCCGCCTGGCCAACCAACCTCGACTCCGGCGCCTCCTAACCCATTTCCGACTGTGAGTGCTCTTTTTAATACAGTTTACTTATTCAAAGTATTGTTTTCTAATAGATTTTTAAATGATAAAAGTTTAGATTTTTAAATGATAAAAGTTTAGATTTTTAATAGATAAAAGTTTAGATTTTTAATAGATAAAAGTTTAGATTTTTAATAGATAAAAGATTGAATTTTTATAATGTTAAAAGACGAGATTTCTTTTAATTAATAGAAAGAATAAAAATATAATTTTTATATGATAGGAAAAAAATTCGATTTTTATATATTGAATAGCGAAGAAAAAAATTCGATTTTTACATAGGTAGTGAAAGCGGACAACGAAGGTAACAAAAAGGCGAGAACGAAGAAGATTTATATCAAAGAAGAGTCAAGATGTTTGGATAGCTTTCGGTGAGAATTTCTCACCTTTCAATTTCTTTTCTAATTATATATTTATACTAGGATGCAGACGGTGCTTAGTAGCACCCGACACAATCGTCCACAGACCATGGACTTGTTTGTTTGGTTGCATAAATTAGTTTGATGATTTGATTTGAATTTGGTTGTTTGGTGAATTTGATTGATGTGTGAATGGCGTGGGCCTTCACTAGACCGGGGATAAGGCTAGGCCTCGTCCCGTTTCTAGTATCGTGCCGTTATGCCGCCGAAATTTTCTAAAATAAGTTAGAAAATAAAAATACCATTTTATTTAAAGAATGAACTGAATAGAAATTCATATGTTGAAATAAAAATGCTTTTATCGTTAAAAATATAATTTTTAACGTGAAGTGAATAAAATAAAATATTCATTTACAAACCGAACGGTTTGTTTATGTACACCTATTTGAAGGACATTGATTGGGTCGATAAATTTTACACATCGTCCAACTGCACAAATAAAATATGTGTTTGACTGTTTGAAACCCCACACGGGTGTTGGGATGAAATATGAAGTTCACTCATCCTGATTTATTAAATATGTCGATCGATTGATTGACAGGCTGTTATAAGCGTTAGATATCTATATTTGATGCTTATACAGTGTAGTGCACTTTGGTTGATGGTTGATTATTTTTCAATGCTATTATATACATGTGTTGTATGAAAATCCATATAATTAATTTTATATGGTGATTGATTGGGCCTCATTCCAATTTAGAAAATAAAGAATATTATAAAATAAAGGTTCATGTGTTGACTGTACTCATCCGTTGAGATTAGTCATGTGTTGAACGAAATATTTTAATAATAAAATTTGCATCTTTATCAATATAAAATAAAGGTTCATGTGTTGACTGTACTCATCCGTTGAGATTAGTCATGTGTTGAACGAAATATTTTAATAATAAAATTTGCATCTTTATCAATATAAAATAAAGGTTCATGTGTTGACTGTACTCATCCGTTGAGATTGGTCATGTGTTGAACGAAATATTTTAATAATAAAATTTGCATCTTTATCAATATAAAATAAAGGTTCATGTGTTGACTGTACTCATCCGTTGAGATTAGTCATGTGTTGAACAAAATATTTTAATAATAAAATTTCCATCTTTATCAATATAAAATAAAGGTTCATGTGTTGACAGTACTCATCCATTGAGATTGGTCATGTGTTGAACGAAATATTTTGATAATAACAACTATTTTGAAAAAGAAATATTTGAAATAGAATATTTTAAAATAGAAATTTATGAAGCCGTGTTGATTAGATTGACGCCATTTTGACGTGAATGATATTTATATCGATTTTATTCATTTCGAAATGAATTGAATTGAAAACGAATTCAAATTGAATTGAAAACGATTTCGAAATGAATTGAATTGAAAACGAATTCAAATTGAATTGAAAACGATTTCGAAATGAATTGAATTGAAAACGATTTCGAAATGAATTGAATTGAAAACAAATTCAAATTGAATTGAAAACGATTTCGAAATGAATTGAATTGAAAACGATTTCGAAATGAATTGAATTGAAAACGAATTCAAATTGAATTGAAAACGATTTCGAAATGAATTGAATTGAAAACGATTTCGAAATGAATTGAATTGAAAACGATTTCGAAATGAATTGAATTGAAAACGATTTCGAAATGAATTGAATTGAAAACGATTTCGAAATGAATTGAATTGAAAACGAATTCAAATTGAATTGAAAGCGAATTGAAATGAATTCAAATTAAATTGAAATATGAATTGAATAGAAATGAATTTTAAAACGAATTGATAAAGAAGAATTCAATTTTGATTTGAATTGAAATGGAAGTTGAAATTGCTTTTGAAACGAATTTAAAACTATTTATATAATTCGTTTTAAATAGAAATCGACGAAATATATATTATATATATTATATATATATATAACATAATGGCCTGAATAGAACGCGCCGCGCCGCGGCAGTTCGTCAATTTCGACCATTTATTTCAAACGGATATTACGGGAGATCCGACCGTCGGATTCTCCTAAAATCGGAACCATTGGGTTCGTATCGAAACGAGCTTTCTAACGAATATTAGAAATTAGAAATTTAATGGTTGGATTTGGAATTATGTCCAAATCAAATTTGAAAAAGGTCGCTGTAAGTGCAGTTCGATGGCCATTGATGGAAATCGACTGTACGGGCCTTGATAAAATTATTAAAAATAGTAATAATTTGTATAAAATCATAAGAAATGATTTGTGAAGATTTGGGATGAAAAACTCCATATTTGAAAAGATAAAAATATATTTTTATCGAAATAAACTAGTTTGGAACTAGAATTATAATTCTATTTATTTTTAAGTAAATAAATTGAATTTGAAAAGGGTTTTAAAAATAACCAGAATTTCCAATGATTGCATTGGAGTGGATTTGAATCGAAATTGTCTTCGGAATATTTCGATGTTAGAATTCGTGATTATACAGGTGTTGTTATGGAAATTTGAAAGATATATATTTATATCGTTATTTCCAATACGACATTTGTTAATCGTAGAATTTGATATTGAATATAAGCCGATATATTTTCTATTCAGAGCCTTGTATTGAATATCAAATGTGATTTGGGTTTGTCATGAATGGTGTCTTCACTAACACTGTTCTTGAACCCAGTCGAGAAAAGATTAAATCTTTTATTTAGATTTAATGAAGTGTACCAATTAAATAATATTTAATTGGAAATTGAATTGATATTGATTTTTGGGTTTATCGTGAACAGTGTTTTAAATAACACTCGTTCTTTAACCCGATAATTAATGGAATGTGACTTTGGGTTTATCGTGAACCGTGTTTTAAATGACACAGATTCTTTAACCCAGTTAACGATTAAAACTAAGTGGAGTTTTAATGAATCTTTAATTAGATTGAAATGATCGAAAATGGAGTATCACCAGTTTTGCTCCAGGCGATAATTAAATCTTTAATTAGATTTGAACGTGAAATGGTAATTGAATTTACCGATAACACTGTGGTGTTAGCTATGAAGTATTACCAGTTTTACTTCATGGGATGAATAGGTTGGGATTGGGAAATTAAAATAAATGATTACTTCGGTAAGGTTCGCTAATCCCGACTAGTTTGAATTGAGATTCAAAAATAGAATAAAGAATAAATTCAAGGAATTTATCTTGTATAAAATTAATGGGAACCTTTCCCTATGAATGTGAAATTTAGAAACTAACTGTCGGTTAGCCAAGCAGAATGGTTTTCTGGATATTGATCTGATGTTGGTTTCGGCCTTCGGGGTTAATATTTGGGAAATTATTCTCTTGATTAATTTACGGTTAGTGACTGATGAATTGGAATGAGGCGTATGTTGTGTTTGTGTAACACTTATTTAAAATATACGCGAGTTATTTGGAAAGACCGGGTTTATCCCATTCTAAATAACTGATACGACGATAAGTCGAAGATGAAGACGATGGTCGAAGACCGGAAGTCTTCACGTCGTTTGGGTGATTACTGATGATCTTGATTGGGCTGTACACCTAAGAAGATGGAAACAGTTAGTGGTCGTCCAGACGTACTTGGAGATCGAAGGATATGCGGGGTACTAGGTGCCTCCGGTTTCGTTCAGACCCAGAACGGACTTGTAAATGGACTGTGTGTCTGACATTGGATTTTAGTCCGCGTGATTGATCTCTATTAAATATATATCTGTTTGGCGGCGGAGAATTTATTCTCTTGCTTAACACCCTTCTCTGAGACGTACGAGCTCAGGGGTTATATATTGATGGATATCAATCGCATGGAGTGAATTGCCTGTGTGGCATGCTTAAGTGGCAAATGATCAAGGCTTTTGTTGAAAGCAAAGTCTTGTGGTTGATGATCGAAGCAAGGCCTTTGTGGCGTAGCTTTGTGTAACGTTTACTTCGCGAGTTTCACACCCGGTATGAATCAAAAACGGGAGACGGACCTCAGGGAGGACATGCGTTTCTTTCTAGTTAGGAGTGGCGTCAGTGCTTGAACTGGCTGACGAGTTTGACTCATGTGGATGTTACTTATTATTACTTGCTGAAAAGCGAGGCGCCTCGTGATATCAATTTCGGCCGATGCTTCTGGTCGGCTGACGGGCCAGGCTTACGCCCCAAAGGGCGGAGAAATGTAGTGTTCAGGCATAATAATCCACATCGGTGGACCGGCCCTGATGATCCAAGGCCCACCTGAGTCTGGGTCTTGAGACATGGACTAGATTGTCTCGAATCGGTTTAGGATCTTGCCCCTAGCCTCGGTTCATACCATAAATGATAACCCAACTTCCAATACGACGTCTTGCGGTTTTGATTATAAACTTATATATGGCGACATAGTGTTATGGGGCATTCATGCCGCCTATGATTGATACTTATGATTTGAAGTTGTTTTATACACTATGCACTTATAGTAGTATCAAATGATTTGTTTTAAACGTACTAAGCATGTTTGGCTATTATAAGGGAAAACCCTATCCTCGGCTGCGTTGCATTGTGTGATGGGACCTGGGTCTTATAATAGCTTCATTTTTAGAAAAGCATTGCGTTGTTTACTTATATGCACTGGTATTCTTGGGAGGAAACCCGTTCCGTGTTATACGGCGTGGTCCCTTGTTTTACCGAACTTTAAAAATAAAGATTAATAACTGTTTTAGTTCTCACACCAGTCACATGACTGACCTGGAGTTTATTGTTTTAACCTAAACTCTGGGTGCCATTATTTTGACACGGGCAGCTAGTAGTTTTGGTTTTGCAGATTTATATTCACAGGATCCTGGTTTACAGCTGTAACGATATCCGGAAAGCTTTGTATCCGTATATCTCATTCTAGTTGTGTATTGTATTATTTTTCCGCTGCTATGTATTTAAATGTAATTTAAATCTCTGATATTTCTGTGTTGTATAATATTCATTTATACTCTGTATATTCTTGTAATCTGATGCATTGTTGTAATATACAATGAAATGTTCTTTTGTCTGCGTTCTGTTGTGGCTTGTTCTCGAACTATCCGACGCTTTCCTTTACGGGGAAGTTACGGGTTTTCACATCGAATTTAGTTATTCGATGGAGTTAATCAATTAAAGTTAAAGCAAATGTGTTAATCGAATATAGTTTATTTGAATAGAAGGTAAAAGGAGTTTATCGAATATAGTTTATTCGAATAGAGTTAAAGGATTTATCAAATATAGTTTATTCGAAAGGAGTTAAGTGAAACGAGTAAATCCGATAGCATTAGTCCGATAGAGTTAATCCAATAGCGTTAGTCCAATAGAGTTAATTGATAAGGGTTAATAGAATAGAGTAAATTGAATAAAGTTATCGAATATACCTTATTCGAAAGAAAGAATTATAAAATAGAGATGATTCGAAAGAGGTTAAGTAAGGAAGTTAGTTAAAGAAATATAAAGTGAACTTTGCCTATTTCAAAGTTAGAAATGTTGTTCAGTTAAGGTCTGAGAGGTAGTATTACCCCAACTTGATTGACTTCATTTTTAACTAAGGAATGGTTAAGGTTCGATAGTGAAGGTGGGTTAAAGGAATTTAGTTAATAAGCGTAATGGTTTGAGTTGGCATCGCGATGGTTTGTTTAAACATCTGTCTAAGTCCAATGAAGGAGTTTTGGGAATGTTTTACAAATAAGAACCAGAAATGTTTTCTGATATAGAAAAGAAGAAATGGAAATGTTTTCCAATGGTAATAACATAAATTTTCTAAATATAGAAAATAAGAAATATTGAATATAGGAAAACAGGAGATAAGTAAATTAATGAACTAAGGAGATATATGATTGATTGATAGAATTTCCATCTGGAAATAATATCATTGTTTGCACACTTGTTTTTATTCGATAGTTAAATCACAGACTATTGAAGTTTTGACCATTTTAACGTTGTTAATATGGAGAGACCGGTTGGATTATTATCCAAAGAACCACTCTGTATTGGCATAAGCGTTGCGAATCATATATGCCAAAGGAAATTGAAGACGGAGTTATGCAAGGGCTATCATGTTTACAGAATAGTGCCTTCGGTTCATCCTGTTCCTGGATGACTTGTATGGACGGATGTCTGATAGAGTATTTCCAGACGATCACGTATATTGATTTCTCCAACCGTACCAAGAGTGGAAGCGGAGAAGGAAACTTCTTTTAGCTAACACATAATGTATGGTTGAGGACGTCAATCGGTGATTTGATGGATTTGATGATGTGGCATTCAAAGTGAATCTGGTGTGATGATAAAGCGTAGCTTCTAGCCTCACATCCGGTAAATGACAGAAATCGGGTAGGCAGCATGGCTAAGTCGGTCGCACCGAAGTAGGGTGTATAATGATCTAGAGTTTCATTTACTTCTAAAAATCTATTGTTGATGCTATCCCATTCGGGAAACGGTTGCTGATCCCAACCGTTGGTGATATACATTCGATACACTCAAGCGAAATGAGTGGTCGGTCATGTGTGGCCGGGTTGCAAGAAGATCTTGTTGAACCCAGTGTATTCCTTTCTAGAGGTACACTAGCGACAGGTGGTTCCATACCTTGTCATAGTTGGAAATCCATTGCCTAATACGTGCTTGCGGTTTTGATTTTATACCATATATGGAGAACGTGAGATGAAAGCGTTTCTGCTAGATGATTATTATATTGTGGTTGATAGACATTATTATAATATCAAAAGGTTTTTGATATAAAGATATTTTGGATTCTCATAAGGGAAAACCCGTTCCGTTATAAGGCGTGGTCTTATGAGATATCGTTTACTTGTTCAAACTGTTTAAACTGTTTTACTCATACCAGTTCCATGACTGACCCGGAGTTTATTTGTTTGTTTCCCTAAACTCTTGGGTGCCTAATTTTGTACGGGCAGTCAAGTAGTCGGGATTTACAGATATACTGGAAGAGCTAGAGCAGGAGGCTTCAGAATCATATAGCTATAGTTTATTTCCGCTGTGTTGTAAGTGTTGTACTTTGATAATGATGTATATTCAAGTACAGATGTATATTTCAAGTTATGTTATATATATTATATGTTATTCGTTCCGCTGTGAGGTTCGTGTTACTCTGATGTTGTGTTCTTCTTCTTCTTCTATTCTAAGTTTCTATCTTATCTTTCCTCACCCTCTAATTTCATTCATTTATGACCGGTATTTTCGATGTTTGGCTAGTCATCTTTGAGTTTATGGCGATAACCAAAGTCGACAAAATCCCAGGTCATTACAGTTGGTATCATAGCTTAAGTTAAGAATTACCTTAGCTCTGTGGCGTAACTCAGTAGAGATGGGGTTAGCAATACTCTAGATTGAGTTGAGTGTATATATACTAGTGAACGTATTTGTTATTGATATAAAAAAATAGTTTTATATTGTGGTGATTTATTGGTTGAGCTATTTTTGGGTTCTGGTCGATCAGTTTGATCCACTGTATCGGTAGGAGTTTATAAACACTCGAATACGATGGGTCGACACGATATGTTTTGAAAAGAGGGTAAATTAAAATAAGTTTACCCAAGGTATATCTTGATATAGAGAAGATATATATATATATATCAAAAAATTATAATATAGTGGATATATTGGTTGTTATTATAATCGAGTAAGATTATAAATAAAATGGTTATGTAAATAATCAACCAGAATTCATATAAGTGAAATACGTGAAATCAGATGAGTTAAATCTGAAATTTAAACTAGAAATTGAGTTAAAACTCTAGAGAATTGGATAAGTGTTTGTAAATGGATTTGGATTAAAAATAAGGAAATTTTAAGATCCTGGGAGATTTTAAATTGTTTTACAAGCAGTGTAAATTATATTTTGAAATGAATTTCAAAATGGAAATGTTTAGAAATGGTTTTATAGTATTGAACTCACTTCGATCGCTGGAAAATAGATTCTGATGATGACAGCTGCATCATCAATATTCATTTTCGAGTTGTAAGTGACGAATTACTACCAGAGATACTGTTTCGAATTTGTTTTGGGAAAGACAAGTTGTGTTGAATTTCAAAATGGGATTTATTATAAGGAATGAATAAAGAAAGTTTGAAATAGAATTGAATATAGAAATTCAAAGGGAGTTTAAATATATGAAATTCAATGGAATTGAAATAGAGTTTGAATATAGAATTCAAATGGAATTCAAATATAGGATTTGAATATATAGAATTTAAATATAGAATTCAAAAGGGAATTTAAACTATAGAATTAGAATATATAGAATTTGAATAGAATTTGAATAATATAATTTGATATATAGATTTGAATATATAGAATTTGAATAAAATTTGAATAGAAATTGAATAGAATTAACTAAGTCGAAGAGGAATTATTTAATTAAGTTTTGAATTTGAAGTTGAACTTTGAAAGGTCAATTGGATTTGTAAATGGATATTCGAAATCGAATATGGAACTTAAATTTGAAATTTGGATTCAAATTAGTTAATAAGCAAGTTAAAATATATGTGAACATGTCATGTTCAAATATAAAAGTGAAATAGACTAAAGAGTTAATTAACAACTTAATTAACAAATTGAGTTAAAAACGATCAGGTGTAGTTAAAAAGATTGGGCAGGTATAAATATACATGAGATAGGTGTGGATAAGGTATGAAGGTATATAAATAGAATGCTCGACTATGTATTTAATTCATATATGAGATTTTATGCGCCGTATCGGCTAGCCGCTTGGCTTTTTCTTTTTTGGATTAGCGAGGCCAATGGGAGGCTATTTGAAATATCCCGATGCTACTGGTACAAAGGAGGTTATGGCGATTTTTTTCGGGAATTTAAAGAGTTAGAATATTTTTAAGATAATTTGATAGTTAGAAATCGACGTATCGATATATATATTGAAGTCGATAAGGAAACGAACTTAGAAATAGAATAGTAAAATCAAAAAGGAAGAATAAGAATAAAATCTAGTAAGAATAGAAAGAGAAAGCGTACGTGTTTAAAAGTGAATAAGTAGTTGTATGGTATTGATTATTCGAGTAAGTAGTCATATCTATTTGACGTTATAAATGTTATTCAGTCAAGGTCTGAGAGGTAGTTATACCCCAACTTGATTGATTTCATTATTAACAAATAAATATTAAGATTTCAGGCTCGAAGATCAATGTTGGATAAGAGTTAGTTGAATATGGTATTTGGGTTGTCGTAACGATGTTTTACACAACATCCGTTTTAACCCAAATAAGTGTAAGCTTGGAAATATAATAAAGAATATTTCCTAAGTATAGAAATAAACGAGATCGGAAAAGAGATAAGTAATTGGAATATTTTCCAATTATAAATAGCATATATTTTCCAAAGTTTAGAAAAAAAGAAGGCGATATTCGGAAATGTTTTCCAAATAACATAAAAGGCCAATATGGTTATTGAAAATATTTGGTTAACAAATATTGATAAAGAAATAGAGAAGTGATTTAACTAATGGAATATTAATTAAGGGCTCAGTGACATGTTCAAAAGGAAAATTTGATTTTTGAAAAGAGTAATCTATTTAAAAAATACTCCCAGGGAAAGACTGTTTGAATTAAAAAAAAATTTAACAGAAATTGTGAAAGCAAAATTGAATTAAAGTAAAGCCTGTAAAGTGGTGACTGAGATTGAATTAGAATGATATCAAGACAAATTGGATTGTGAGATTCAAATTTGAAGTGTAATGGGATAATCAAGTTAAGAGTTGGGAATCGAGAAGAAACTCGAGTTAAAATGATATTTGGCTCGGAGATAAGCGAATGGTTGTGTCGTGGATAAAAGCAGATTGGAATTTGATTGGGATGACCCTTATATTCGCTGAATTGATAACAAATGGAAAGGATATAAGGATATGCCGACATAAGGTACAAGTTTATATCTCTATTGGATATAAGATTTATGAGCCGGATTGGCAAGCCGCTTGGCTGTTTGATTTTCTTTTGGGTTGGAGAAGGCCCAGAGAGGCAAGTTGGAGTTTGACCTATTGACTAGTACAAAGGAGGTGCTGGCGAAATTTTCGAAAAGTTAAGGTGCTAGAAAATTTTCAGGATTTTTGAAAATTTTCGTTGATAAGAAGAAATAAATAATTTAATTGAATTTAAATTGGTCCAGTTGAAAACTGGAGTTAAGAAGTGAACAAATATGTTCTAACCAGTCGATAGGGTCGTCCTCTACCTTTTAACAATTTCGAGGACGAAATTATTTTAAGTGGGGAAGATTGTAATGACCCGCATTGGTAGAGGTATTATAATTAATTTAATTAATTATATATATAGTGATATAGTGAATTAAATGGTCGTGGAATTATATAATGGTGAATATTTAATTAAAATAATAAATTAAATAATATATTTAATTCTGAAATAACCAGAATTGACTGAAATGGCGATATGGTGTGAACGGGATCATCTGTGATATTTAATTCAGCTTGGAATTGAATTTGAATAACGAATATATTGTATAAACGACAGTTTGAACGTAAAGTTATAATATAATTAAAACCGTGCTTGAAATGGTGCTGTAGTTCGCTATTTGGTGATTTGAACTTCAACTGAATATACATGATTCGTTTTAAGCCGGATTTCTGTGAAACAAGAAACGTGTGGAGCTGGTGGAGTATATCTTTCTAGTGGAAGAGAAAAATCAGGATTTCGTCGTGTAGATTTTGAGATATGTCCAAATCAAATTTTAAAATAGTCGCTATAGAATCGTTTATTGACCGTATCGGTTTATTCGATATAACTAGAGACCGGGTTTGAATTTAGACAAGGTTCTTTTGGGACATAGTGATAATTTAATTTTTAGAATTTTACTGTAATTTTTAATTAATTTAATAAGCAATTTTTTTATTTGAAGTATTTCGCACCCTGAAATCAAGATTTTGAAGTTTCAAAATATGAGTCAACCTACCGATATTATTACATTTTTGGGATCGTGGCACATTGTACGACTCACTGGTATTTTCATATCAGTCCATGAACAAACAGAGTTCCGCATAATGGGTTATTCTCAAGTGTAAAATAATTATCCTAACCTAGTCTTCATTATGTGGATCAAACGAAGCCACGTTCATCACTCACGTGGACAGTTATGGACCCAAATCAAATTCACAGACATAAGAAGAAAACGTGGCCTCTAAATCTCCCCTTAAATAAAAAAGGAAACCCCTATATATAATAACCCTTAAAGTCTTTCTAAACCTAATATATATCTTCCGAAAATGAAAAGCTTCAGTGCCGCCGATTTATTCTCCTCAAACACGAAAATCGCAATTTCTAAATTCCTCACAAATCGTAATAAAATCCTTAAATCAAAATATTTATAGATTCGAATTCGTAGTGGGAAGCTCTTCGATCTCGTACCCATTTCGTCAAGTTCGAACCTAATCGTTGTTGCTGCGGGTTTGAAGCGGAGACTAGGGTTGCGGGTTGCAGGCCCTGTGAGCATCGATTCAATGGTTGGCGCCGGAGTCTAAGAAGCAAGGCGTAGCAGTTTTGAGGTCGAGGTGGATACATTGGAAAGTTTTTGAGAGAAACATGAGGAGCGTGGAAACTAAGGTGGAAGTGTTGGGCGGAGTGAGTTGTGCTTGAGTTCGAGTCTGACATTTTGGGGATGGAGTTGATATGCGTGTATGGGAGGCTCCAAAACGTGAGTCAGAGGGTATGTTTGAGTTGGTTATTTGGATGGGAGCATGCACGAAATGTTTGGTGCGTTACTGTGAGATGAAATACTGTGTGTGCGTGAGAGTAAAGGAACAGGTCTGTGTTCCTGGAGAAGAAGGAAGCTACCATGCAAGTGCAGTGGGTTTGGCTTTTTAACGTCGGTGGATGGGGTATTAAAATACGTGGAAAATACGTTAGTGGCTGAAATGTTTGGAGGGAGCAACTGTGAAGGGCGGGATTGATTTCTTGAGTTGGGGAGAACGTGAAGTTGGTGGCAGAAATTTCTGGAGCTCGAGTTCTATGTTTTAGTATTGAGGAGTTAACGTTTTTGAATTAGTGTAGAAAAGGGGTGTGGATGGTGGGCCTTCTTCTAACATGGATCATGGGCCGTCAAAATATTGGAATCTAGCGAAACCAGATCCGATAGGATCATATGAACAAGGACAACATTCCGGAATTGGTTTGGAATAGATCTGAGCTCATCTACAATTTTTTGCAAAATAAATTGTAGGATCAGAATCAACAACCGTAAATCGTTGGTTAACGATTACAAACAAGGTGAGTAAATCTCACTAACTCTGAACAGTTTATAATTTCATGTTGTATTTTTAGAACTGTTAAATATTGGATGATTGACTATGTGTTGATTGTTTGATTGAACTGCTAGTTAGTTAGTTGAATTTCTATATTGATTCCGTTTAACAGAATATACCATATAGTAATGTTGATTTTATTGTGTAACATCTGTGGATGCAGGGAGACAGGTTGGCGGAATCCAACTGGATTTGTAACATCCCAGAATTTTAACTATGTTTGATTTGGATTTTTATTTATTTAATTTTTGATTTTATGAATATAAATTGATATTATTAGGTTTATATATGAATTTTAACTTTGTATAAGTATTTTGTTTTTATTATGATTTTTATAAGAAAACTTATTTTGAATTTTTTTTATAAGATTTATGTTTAAATATTGATTTGTAAAATATGAATTTGGTAAAGGATAATTTATTTTATGATTTTACAAGAATAATAATTATTATTTTATTTATTTTGATAAGTTATATGATAAGTTTTACTTGAATTATAAATGAGAATGATAATTAATAAGTTTGGATTTGTTGATACTATTTGTCGTTCGATCGCATTTGTCAAACTATAACATGAATTAGTTGCGTTAGAATTAAGTGTTGCCTTTAGTTTTCATAGCATTTAAGGGAAATGCTACCAAAAGTTCACCTTCTCTTCTTAAGACAAGTGTTAAGACACATGTCTTTATGCATGCTCCCTTTCATGCATGTAATACACATGTCCTATGATGTGTGACTCTCTACTTACTCCTCTTTTCCTATAAATACCACCCTTTCCTTCCACTTTTTCATTCATTCTCATTTCTTTTCTTTCTCTTCTTCTTAAAGCTTATGGCCATGGTTTCCATGGCATAAGTCTTCCTCCTTCCCACCACCACCTTGCCAAAGTTCGTCATTTCTCCTCTTCCTCCTCTTATAATATAAAGAGAGATTAGTGTATATTATATTATATATATTTTGTGAAGAAGACGTTGCGCCGAAATACTGTCCGACAATTCACTCAACTAGGCTCACCTACCGTGAAGTTTTGGAAAGCTGTTCGGTGAGAACTTCTAATTAAATTATTTATTTAAATTAGTAGTGATTAAATAATTAGTTGTTATTGAATAATTATAATTAGTTGAGATTAATTATAGTTAATTGTTGGTTGGATATGGATGTTCTTGTGTGAATGGATGTGCATGTAATTAGATGACACTGAACACTGAAGCGTTATTGACCGTAACGCTTGTGCACAACTGAATTGTATGTGTACGGGTGATGATTATAATTTTATGATCATCCGATTTATATGGTTGATTTATTTTGCATGATGCACACACAACACTATGGTTGTGGAATCATGCAGGTAATCGATTAAAATCTCCTTCCATGTAAATGAAGATTTATTTTTCAAATATTGAAATATTTTTTCTTTTAAGTAAAATTTTAATTTGATAGGGTTTGGAAATTTAAGTATAATATTTTATTATACCAGAACGTTCTAGGATGACAGAGAGGATAGTGTCTAGGCTTGGGTTTGGAAAAATCAGTTTCCTGCTCTCCCTGGCTATCCCTAACTGATCCGACGGATGGGATGGTTAAATAAAAATCTAATTTGAAATTATTTGAATGGTGATTTAATTAGAAGGAAAAAAGTTGTGTTTTAAATCCAAATAATTTGAAAAGTCAATTTAAATGATTTATATAAGTTTATAATGATTTTTAAGGTAATTTTAAGTATTTAAGAATAATGATTATTTTGGTCAAAATTAGAGCTTGTCGCATTATGGCAATATGTAAATGCTTATAACTTTTCCAATTTAAATCGGATTTCCACGAAACGAAAAACGTTTGATTCCTATTTACGAGAGCTTTCAAATGAGTGAAAGCAGATTTTAATTTCGGGTTATAGTTTTCAAGTTATGTTTGAAACCGTTTTGGAAAAGATCGATGTAAGAACAATTGTTGCCCATAACTATAAACAGCTATTTTTAAATTATTTAAAAATATGGAAAAAATTTGTAAAATCATTACAAATTATGAAAAGGTGTTTTCAATTGTAAAGTTTAAGTTTTGGCTAAGATAAACGATATTTTGATCAAAATAGTTAAGATAACTGTTTTGTAACACTTTTGTAACACTTTTGGAACGCTATTGTAACGCTTTCTTCGAAAACAATCTATTTTGAAGTTTTAACCCGTAAACGATGTTCCGAACTATAAGTAATGATTTGTGGAATGTTTTCAAAGGTTTAAGAGTATTAGAAATATTTATATGGAATTTAGATTTATACTAATACGGGTTTTTAATACTAAATAATTGGATATGGTTGGAGATAAATTTTCGGACGTTTGATATTAGTTCGGTAAATGAAAACTCTTATTATCTGAGGAATTTAAAAGGGTATTTCACCGTTATTCCGCTTATAATATGAGTTGGATACGGAAATTAATATTGAAGATAAGTTGATGGTATCTCTATCCAGATCTAATGTCAAAGAGTTGAATAAACCTTTCAATTAAGATACGGGTTCTCACCTTGATTTAAATAAGCTAGATAGAAATAATCTTCGATATTTGGTATGAACCTCATGATGTAAATGTATACTATCTGGGGAATTTGAAAGATATTATTATATCGTTATTCTACTTATAGTATTCGTTGATTATGAGAATTTATATCGAATACAAGTGGATAAAATTTCTGTGTAATTTATGATTCAATGACGATTGATTTGCGTTCTGTCGTGAATCGTATCTTCAATAATACCATTATTGAAACCCAAAAAGATTGAGTTGTGGAAATTCATATCGTAATTGGAATTTAGTCAAAATCTTTGATCCGAGGGAATTCAAAGTAAGAAATTAAAGCGAAGGTATAATCTTTGATTTCAAAGAAGAATTTAAGATGATAACGAGATGTATGAAATTATAGAAATTCAAATCTTTAGTTGTAAATGAATTGATAACTATGTGGAAGGAGATTTGAATTGAAAAGCCTGCGTGAACCATATCTACTGTTTAAAGTACGCTTACTACTTGGAAGGACCGGGATCGAGCATATGTTCGAAAACCATTCCAAGTAATAATACGACGTTATGAAGCAATTCAGGACTTCGTAAACGACGAATGAAGACCGGGAATATTTGAATTGTTTAGATTGATTGTTGATTAATGTCTCGGTTGGGTAGGCCACCCGATACGAGATGTGAGTTGCATGAGACCTGAACAAATTTAAGTATTTTCGGGTTGTTCCGTTCAGACCCAGAACGGTCTTGTATGGATGGTGTGTCTGACATTGAAATTGACTGCATAGCATTGATTTCCATTAATGAATATCTGATTTGTGGTAATATATTATCCTCGTCTCTAAGTCATAGGAACTTAGAGGGTATGCATTGATTGAAATCAGTGATATGTCGTGAATTGTCAATGTGACATACCCAAGTTAGGTAACGAGCTAGTGATGATCAAAGAATGGCTTATCGAAGCACAACTTTGAGTATGACGTGACATCGACAAACCTCACACCCGGATTGATGAGAAACTGGCGGTTAGGTTTTATACTTATATATGAATTGATAATGACCGCTGCAGCAGTGGGTAAAACCACTTATGAACTGGAATATGGTATGTTCGGGGGGCCGCGTCTGGTCGAAAACCGTTGATCTGCCTCGCGACTTGTATTGGTGTCCGCGTCTGGATGAAAAACCCGTGATTACATTTCGCTTGAGTTCCGATTGACCTTTCGTGCCAGGAATCATCAAGTTGGAAATCCAAATCCCCAACACGAGCCAGACGATTTTTATTGTATATATATATGGCGACATATATTATGGGGTATCATGCCGTCTAGGATTAATACATTTAATTGCGAAATTGATTTCCACACTATATGATAATATTATAAGAGGATTTTCCCGTATTAAAGCATGTTTGGTTATCATAAGATAAAACTCGCCCATCTGGTGTGCGCTTGCATTGTGTGATGTGGGACGATCTTATAATAGCTTCATTTTCCAAACGTCATCGCGAATTTACATGCACGGGTGTTCACTTGGAGTAAACCCGTTCCGCGTTAGCGGCGTGGTCCGGTGAAATTCCCAACTTTAAAATGAACCTAATAATAACTGTTTGAGTTCTCACACCAGTCCCACGACTGACCTGGAGTTTATTGTTCCCTCACATAAACTCTGGGTGCCCATAATTTTGCACGGGCAGCTAGTAGTTTAGTTTGCAGTTATAGATCGTTGGAGCAGGATTCAGAGTGCTTTTAGAGTTGGAGTTCATGCAAGAGATGGGAGCTTCTGCTATATCATACGATTTTCTTCCGCTGAGAGTATATTTTCTTTTATTCCGTTGTATGTGTTGTAACTCTGATATTTTATGTAACTCTGATGTAACATTGTATTTCGCAATGAAAAATTCTGTTATTTTGTTCAATATATGTATGCACCCATAACAATTCGTCTTTTTGAACGGTTTGAGTTGGTTTAATTACTGGCAAGAACTGGGCAAAAAGGCGGGTCGTTACAGGATTCCTCAACATTTATTTTACTGTTTTTCATATATTGTGATATATGATGTGATATATAATCTGTTGTCGATTATATGTGTTTGAACGATATTGATCATCGTGATTTGATATGTTGAATACCATAACATACCGAAATGTTGATAAGGGAATATTTTCAAAGTGATATTTGAAAATAAAATATTTATAAATGGAATATTTATAAATAAGAAATATTTATAAATTGGAATATATATAAATAGGAGATATTTAGAAAATGAATAAACGTTATAAAAAGGAAACTGTATAAAAAGTAAATCATTTTAAAGTGGAGAACCGTTACTAAAAGTAAATCTTTAAAAATGAATAAACGTTGTTAAAAAGGAAATCTTTATAAAGCGAATAAAGGAGTAAAATCGAATATGGTATTCGGAAGGAGTTATAGAATATTGGTTATTCAAAAGGAGTTAAATCGAATATTGTATTCGAAAAGAGTTAAATTGAATATGGTATTCGAAAGTTAGTAAATCGAATTAGTTATTCGAAAGGGGTTAGTCGAGTCGAGTTAGTTGAATAGAGTTAATCAAATAGAGTTAAACCAGTTAGAGTTAAACCAAATAGAGTTAATCAAATAGAGTTAAACCAGTTAGAGTTAATCAAATAGAGTTAAACCAGTTAAAGTTAACCAGTTAGAGTTAAACCAGTTAGAGTTAAACCAGTTAGAGTTAATCAAATAGAGTTAAACCAGTTAGAGTTTACCAAATAGAGTTAAACCAGTTAGAGTTAACCAGTTAGAGTTAAACCAGTTAGAGTTAATCCAGCTAGAGTAAACCGGTTAGAGTTAAACCAGTTAGAGTTAAACCAGTTAGAGAAAATCAGTTAGAGTAAATCGAACTAGAGTTATCCAAATGGAGTTATCGAATATTAGTTTATTCAAATAGAGATAAAGGAAAGGAGTTATCGATTATAGTTTAATCGAAAAGAGTTATCGATTAGTTTAATCGAAGTGAGTAATCGAATATAGTTTATTCGAAAGGAATTATCGAATTTGGTTATTCGAAGGAGTTATCGAATTTGGTTATTCGATGGAGTTAATCGATTAGAGTTAAAGCAAATGAGTTAATCGAATGTAGTTTATTTGAATAGAAAGTAAAAGGAGTTAATCGAATATATGTTATTCGAATAGAGTTAAAGGAGTTATCGAATATAGTTTATTCGAAAGGAGTTAAGTGAAACGAGTAAATCCGATAGCGTTAGTCCGATAGAGTTAATCCAACAGCGTTAGTCCAATAGAGTTAATTGATAAGGGTTAATCGAATAGAGTAAATTGAATAAAGTTATCGAATATACCTTATTCGAAAGAAAGAATTATCGAATAGAGATGATTCGAAAGAGGTTAAGTAAGGAAGTTAGTTAAAGAAATATAAAGTGAACTTTGCCTATTTCAAAGTTAGAAATGTTGTTCAGTTAAGGTCTGAGAGGTAGTATTACCCTAACTTGATTGATTTCATTTTTAACTAAGGAATGGTTAAGGTTCGATAGTGAAGGTGGGTTAAAGGAATTTAGTTAATAAGCATAATGGTTTGAGTTGGCATCGCGATGGTTTGTTTAAACATCTGTCTAAGTCCAATGAAGGAGTTTTGGAAATGTTTTCCAAATAAGAACCAGAAATGTTTTTTGATATAGAAAAGAAGAAATGGAAATGTTTTCCAATGGTAATAACATATATTTTCTAAATTTAGAAAATAAGAAATGTTGAATATAGGAAAACAGGAGATAAGTAAACCAATGAACTAAGGAGATATATGATTGATGATTGATTGATAGAATTTCCATCTGGAAATAATATCGTTGTTTGCACACTTGTTTTTATTCGATAGTTAAATCACAGACTATCGAAGTTTTGACCATTTTAATGTTGTTAATATGGAGAGACCGGTTGGATTATTATCCAAAGAACCACTCTGTATTGGCATAAGCGTTGCGAATCATATATGCCAAAGGAAATTGAAGACGGAGTTATGCAAGGGCTATCCTGTTTACAGAATAGCGCCTTCGGTTCATCCTGTTCCTAGATGACTTGTATGGACGGATGTCTGACAGAGTATTTCCAGACGATCACGTATATTGATTTCTCCAACCATACCAAGAGTGGAAGCGAAGAAGGAATCTTCTTTTAGCTAACACATAATGTATGGTTGAGGATGTCAATTAGTGATTTGATGGATTTGATGATGTGACATTCAAAGCGAATCTGGTGTGATGATAAAGCGTAGCTTCTAGCCCCACATCCGGTAAATGACAGAAATCGGGCAAGCAGCATGGCTAAGTCGGTCGCACCGAAGTAGGGTGTATAATCACCTGATCTAGAGTTTCATTTACTTCTAAAAATCTATTGTTGATGCTGTCCCATTCGGGAAACGGTTGCTGATCCCAACCGTTGGTGATATACATTCGATACACTCAAGTGAAATGAGTGGTCGGTCATGTGTGGCCGGGTTGCAAGATGTTCTTTTTGAACCCAATGTATTCCTTTCTAGAGGTACACTAGCGAAAGGTGGTTCCATACCTTGTCATAGTTGGAAATCCATTACCCAATACGTGCTTGCGGTTTTGATTTTATACCATATATGTAGAACGTGAGATGAAAGCGTTTCTGCTAGATGATTATTATATTATGGTTGATATACATTATTATAATATCAAAAGGTTTTTGATATAAAGATATTTTGGATTCTTATAAGGGAAAACCCGTTCCGTTATACAGCGTGGTCTTATGTGATATCGTTTACTTGTTCAAACTGTTTTTCTCTTACCAGTCCCATGACTGACCCGGAGTTTATTTGTTTGTTTCCCTAAACTCTTGGGTGCCTAATTTTGCACGGGCAGTCAAGTAGTCGAGATTTACAGATATACTGGAAGAGCTGGAGCAGGAGGCTTCAGGATCATATAGCTATAGTTTATTTCCGCTGTGTTGTAAGTGTTGTACTTTGATAATGATGTATATTCAAGTACAGATGTATATTTCAAGTTATGTTATATATATTATATGTTATTCGTTCCGCTGTGAGGTTCGTGTTACTCTGATGTTCTGTTCTTCTTCTTTTTCTATTCTAAGTTTCTATCTTATCTTTCCTCACCCTCTAATTTCTTTCATTTATGACCGGTATTTTCGATGTTTGGTTAGTCATCATTGAGTTTATGGCGGTAACCAAAGTCGACAATATCCCGGGTCATTACAGAACTTCTCACTTTTAATCTTGTTTTCTAGTTAAAAATATATACTAGGATGCAGACGGTGCTTAGCAACACCCGACACCCGTCGTCCACAGACAATGGACGACTTTTATGCTTGTTTGATGTGTTGTGAAGTTTGTTTGTGATGTTAACGTGAAATGGATAATAAAATATTCATGTGTTGAAATAAATTGATTATCGTTAAAAATATAATTTTTAACGTGAATGTGAATAAATAAATATTCATTTACAAAGCGGACGGTTTGTTTATGTACACCTATTTGAAGGATATTGATTGGGACGATAAATTTTACACGTCGCCCAACTACACAAATAATATTCAGTGTTTGTGGATTGAAATCCCACACGGGTGTTGGGATGATATTTGACGTACACTAATCCGAACTGTTTAGTGGTATGTCGATCGTTAGATTGACAGACTGTATGAGCGTCAATTAGTTATATATAATGCTTATGCAGTTGTGTGGTGCACTTTGGATGATGGTTGATTATTTATCGTTGCTATTATATATATGTGTTGTATGGAATCCATATAATTAACATTATATGGTAATTGATTGGGTCTCATTCCAATTGGGAAAATAAAGAATATTACAAAATATATGTTCATGTGTCGAATAGAATAAAGAATATTCATGTGTTGAGTAAAGTATATGTTCATGTGTTGAATAGAATAAATATTCATGTGTTGAATAGAATATAGATTCATGTGTTGAGTAAAATATTTTAAACAATAAAATTTACATTTTTATCATAATTTTATAAAATATATTAAATAACAAAAACAGTCATGTGTTGACGATGCTCATGTGTGGAGAATATTCATGTGTTGAAAGAAATATAGATTCATGTGTTGAATAGAATAAATATTCATTTGTTGAATAGAATAACGAAGTTATTAAAATATATAAAGCTGAGTTGATTAGAGATGCGCCATTTTGATGCGAGCGATATTTATATCGATTATATTCGTTTTTATAATGAATATAGAAAAAGAAGTGATTTCAAAATATAACGTTTTGAAAATATTATCATTTGTATATCGATGATGTGGAATATTCAATTTTGATTCGAAATTGAATAGGAAACTGAAATCGTTTCGAAAACGAATTTAAAACGATTTATAAAATACGTTTTGAATTGATATCAGCGAAATATATACAATATATATATATATATATATATATATATATATATATATATATATATAATGGCCTGAATAGAACGCGTCGCGCCGCGGTTGTTCGCGAATTTCGACCATTGACTTCGAGTTGACATTACTGGAGATCCGACCATCGGATTCTCCTTAAACTGGAACCATTGGGTTCGTATCGAAAAGAGATTTCCAATGAATATTAGAAATCTGAAATCTAATGGTTGGATTTGGAATTATGTCCAAATCAAATTTGGAAAAGGTCGTTGTAAGTGCAGTTCGGTGGCCGTTATTGAAAACCGACTGTACGGGCCTGGATAAAATTATTAAAAATATTAATAATTTGTGTAAAATCATAATATATGAATTGGAAGGAACTGGGATGAAAAATTCCACATTTGATAGGATTAAAATATATTTTTATCGAAATGAACTAGTTTTGAACTAGATTTGAAATGGTTTTGAAAATAATCAGAATTTCCAATACATGAATTGGAATGGATTTGAATCGAAATTATTTTCGGAATATTTCGATGTTGGATTTCGTGATTATACAGATGTGGTTGTGGAAATTTGAAAGATATATTTTATATCGTTGTTTCCAATACGATATTTGTTAGTTTCAAAATTTGATATTGAATATAAGCCGATATATTTTCTATTCAGAGCCTTGTATTTAATATCAAATGGGATTTTGGGTTCGTCATGAATGGTGACTTAAGTAACACTGTTCTTGAACCCAGTTTAGAAAAGAATAAATCTTTTAATTATGATTTAGTGAAAATGTACCAATTAAATGGTATTTAATTGGAATTGAATTTGAATTGGTTTTTTGGTTTATTGGGAATCGTGTTTTAGGTGACATTGGTTCTTTAACCCAGTTAAAGATAGGATATTGATTTTTGGGAAGATTAAAACTAAGTGGAGTTTTAATGAATCTTTAATTAGATTGAAAAGATCGAGAATGGAGTATCACCAGTTTTGCTCCAAGCGATAGTTAAATATTTGATTAGATTTGAACGTGCAATGGTAATTAATATTTACCGACAACACCGTGGTGTTAGATATGGAGTAGTACCAGTTTTGCTCCATGGAATGAATAGTTTGGGATTGGAAAATAAAATAAATAATTACTTCGGTGTGGTTCGCTAATCCTGACTAGTTTGGAAAACCTTAACATGGTTTGAAATGATATTCAAAGGAAGATTAAAGAATAAATTTAGAAGAATTTATCTTTGATAAAATTAATGGGAACCTTTCCCTAAGAATGTGAAAATTTGAATAAAAGAATATTCCGAATTGGAATGAGGCGAATGTTGTGTTTGTGTAACATTTTTTTATTATATACGCGGGTTATTCGGAAAGGCCGGATTTATACCCATTCTGAATAACCAATTCGACGATAAGTCGAAGATGAAGATGGTGGTTGAAGACCGGAAGTCTTCACATCGTTTGGATGATTATTGATGATCTTGATTGGGCTGTACACCCAAGAGGAGGGAATCTGTTGGTGATCGTCCGGACGTACTTGGAGATCGATGGATATGCGAGGAAAGTACAACCGGTTTCGTTCAAACCCAGAACGAACTTGTAAATGGACTGTGTGTCTGACATTTGATTTTATTCTGTGTTGATTGATCTCTGTTAAATATACATCTGTTTGGCGTGGAAAATTTATTCTCTTGCTTAACGCCCTTCCCTGAGACGTACGAGCTCAGAGGTTGTACATCGATGGACATCAGTCGCATGGAGTGAATTGCCTGTGTGGCACGCCTAAGTGGCAAATGATCAAGGCTTCTATTGAAAAGCAAAGTCTTGTGATTGATGATCAAAGCACGGCCTGTGTGGCATAGCTTTGTGTATAGCGTGAATTCGCGATCCTCACACCTCGATATGAGTCAAAAACGGGATAGTGACTGCAGGGAGAGCACGACGTTTCTTTCAAGCTATGGGTGACGTCAGTGACCTACCAGCCTTGACATTTATATACTTTTTACCTGTGTGGTTGTTGGATGTGAGGCACCTCGAATATATGGTCGATAACTGGCACTATGTGAGCCGACGTACAGACCATTATATAGGTCCTATAGGACCGGGAAACGTGTGTTCAGGAATAACTAATCCTTTAAAGTAAGAGAGGACCGGCCCTGAAGATCCAAGGATCGCTGTGTGTGGTCCTGATACATTTGCTAGAGTGTCTCGAACGGAGAGGAGCTTGCCCCTTGCCTCGACTCATGACGGAAATCCAATTTCCAATACGAGATATTTCGGTTTTATTTGTAGAGCCTAGTATGGCGACATAATATATGGTACCCATGCCGTCTATGATTGATATTTATGATTGAAATGGTTTTGACACTATACACTTATAATAGTATCAAATGATTTGTTTTAAACGTACTAAGCATTTTGGCTATTATAAAGGAAAACCTATCCTCTGGCTTGCGTTGCATTGTGTGTTTGGACCTGGGTCTTATAATAGCTTCATTTTTCCAAAAGCATTGCGTTGTTTTTATATATGCACTAGTGTTCTTGGGAGGAAACCCGTTCCGTGTTATACGGCGTGGTCCCTTGAATTACTCTCTTTTAAAGTAAAGATTAATAACTATTTTATTTCTCACACTAGTCACATGACTGACCTGGAATTTATTGTTTTAACCTAAACTCTAGGTGCCCTTATTTTGACACGGGCAGATAGTAGTTTTGGTTTTGCAGAATTATATTCATAGGAACCTGGTTTACAGCTGGAATGATATCCGGAAAGCTCTATATCCGTATATCTCTTTCAAATATTATTTTTCTGCTGCTATGTAATGTATTGTAATCTCTGATATTTTGTGATGTATATTTTTTATTTATACTCTGTATATTCTTCTATTCTGATGGAATTGTTGTAATAAGCAATGAAATGTTCTTCTGTTTGTGTTCTGATTCGTCTTGTCCTCAAAGCAATCCGTGCTTTCCTTCACGGGGAAGTTCGGGTCGTTATAGGTAAAATAATATAAATGTCAGGGATCGGTGGAGCAGCTTTCCGCCGTCGAGCGTGAATTACGTGGAGGCTTTTATGAATTTTTTTATAAAATTAAATTATGAAGGTATTTTTATGATTGGCTAATATATATATTTTCAAAAATTAGGGTTTTTTCCAAACGAACTCCAATCCAAACCCAACAACTGTCGCCCCTAGCTAAATACCCCTCTTCTGAACACAATGGTATATATTTCGTAAGCCAATTCGACTGTTACAGTCAATTATTTTTCAAATTAAAGTATAGAACATTCAAATTCTGTTTTGAGCGTACATTTAAATTTGCCGGGGCCACATACTGATTCTAAAAATTCCCGAAAAATTAGTCTGGCTATGTTGGGACGATACGGTCCCAACTAAACTGATTTCATCGAATTCTGAGACCGTTTGAAAAATGTCTCTTTTCTGGTCGATCCAATTTGGCTTCAATCTATCAAACACGTTTTCCTTTGCCACGCTCACATATTAACTTAAAAATTATGGAATTTGAAACCTAGCAATAATTTGACATCCCGGATCCAACAAAAGTGGTTTCGTTGAATTCTGAGGTCGTTTGCAAAATGTCTATTTTCAAGGGCTATATATTCTCTATAGCGACCTTTTTGAAAATTCATTTGGCCACAACTTTTGACTCCTGCTATGAAATTTCGATTTTTAAGATTCGTTAGAAAGATATTCATAAACATATTTAAATATTTTTGGTTTCACTAAAACCCATTTTATTTTGCATCCGGTACAGTCAGCCAAAGTTTGAATTCAAATTTTCAAACTGCCGCACCATTTCTAACTCATTATTTTATTGAAATATTCAATTTCAATTTCTCCAATTTCATTAAAATAACCAATTTCTCCAATTTCATTAAAATAACCAATTTAAATTTTTTAAATTGGCTCGTATTTTCCGGGTTGTTACAAATTGTAGCCATGCAGTTTGCAATATATGAGTAGAAACATATATATTTAACAACCCGCCCATAATGAGCCTAAATTCTGACATAGAAAAGGCCCATCGAAACTTAAAACCATTCCAAATGGATCTTTGGTTCCTACTACGATTAAATTCACAGAGAAAAACTACTAACGACATCAGAATCTCCCTGCGGAAGTGATAAAATATAATAACAAGAACTGGATGTATCATTTATTAAAACCCACAAATGTTGATTACATAAAATTCTCAACTACTAATAAGGGTACGTAGATAATAATAGTAATGTCACAATAAACAACAATCATGACAATAGTGATAAAAACATAGGATCCTTCTTCGTTAGGCTTTAACATCCAAGACTGCATCAGCCGAGCGTTCCCACCTGCTGACATGTTTATTTGTAAAGAGAAAGGAAGTCAGAACAAAAGATATGCTAAATGAAAATCACATAAGTTTA
Source organism: Allium sativum (assembly GCA_030737875.1). Classification (NCBI taxonomy): domain Eukaryota; kingdom Viridiplantae; phylum Streptophyta; class Magnoliopsida; order Asparagales; family Amaryllidaceae; genus Allium; species Allium sativum. Next base: position 737,233,556 of record CM060920.1, read on the forward strand.
AGGAATTTTTGTATCCTATATATAGCAGTATACACTTATCAAATTATGTCTGTGCAAGCTTAACACACATATTCATATATAAATTAGGCGGACTATCCTAAAGTCACTTAAGCCAACACGCATAATTATAACGGCAGATTATATTATCACTTAATATCGTACGAGGAGGACTACCATTTGGTCACTTAAAACCAACATTTAAATACTTATATATGGGTAGATCCCTTCGATCGCTGAAGAACCTGTGGCAAACCCTACTCACTTAAGACCTCGTGTTCTAATCGTGTAACAACCTGGAATTTCTGAATCAATTTAAAAAATTTATTTCAGCTATTTTAATGTATTTTAAATATTTAAAATGATTTATTTTAAATAATAATGACTAAAAATTTATTTAAATCGAAGTTAAAACGTATAAATTTATTTTAATTATAAAACGAACTTGAAATGGCGCGGTAGTTTGAAAATTTGATTTTAAGTTTCAATTGAATATATAAAATTCAAAATAAATCTGATTTCAGTAAAACTAGAAAATATGAACCTGTTTAATTATATCTTTTTAATGAATGTGAAAAACTAAGATTTCATAGTATAAATTATAAGTTATGTCCAGTTTAAAATTTAAAATAGTCGTTATGGAATTTACATATATTTTTATATAATATATAGCCCTTAAAATTAGCCATTTTGCAAACGACCTCCGTTTTCGACGAAACCTCTTTTGTTGGATCTGGAATGACAAATTATTGTTAGGTTTCAAATTTCATAATTTTTGGAATTAATATGTGAGTGCGGTGAATTTAAATGTGTTTTGGTAATGAAACGACCCAAACTTCTCATTAAAGGAAAGGCTGGATTGCTTTGAGAACAACACACATCAGAGCACAAACTGAAGAACATTTTATTGCTGATTAAATTAATTACATCAGAGTACAAGAATGTAACAGAGTATGAATACTTATTAGAGAAATAGAAATACAATAATATCAGAGTTTTAAATTACATTTAAATAACAGCGGAAAAATAATACAAATACACAACCGAAAGGAATACACGGACATAAAGCTTTCCGATTATCGCTTCAGCTGTTAGCCAGGATCCTGTAAATATATCTGCAAAAAGCTACTCGACTGCCCGTGTGGAAAATAAGGGCACCCGAGTTTTCCAGTGAAACAAACTACAGGTCAGTCATGGGACTGGTATGAGAATTCTTAACTTAACTATCTAATAATAAGGCTAATCACAGGACCACGCCGCTAACGCGGAACGGGTTTACTCCATTGGATTGCCAGTGCATAAAATAAAGTAAATCGTTAAACAACGCAATGCTTTTTAGAAAAATGAAACCATTATAAGACCCAAGTCCCATCACACAATGCAACGCAAGCTAGAGGATAGGGTTTTACTTTATAATGGTCAAGAGATGCTTGATACGATAAAACGGATTTGATATTAGTGTGTATATAATTTAAAAACAATATCAATCATAATGTATTGATCATAGACGGCATAGTACCCCATCCTACTATGTCGCCATACTAGTTCTACAATCAAAACCGCAATGTCATATTGGAAATTGGATTTCCATCATGAGTCGAGGCTAGGGACAAGCTCCTCTCCAATTCGAGACACTCTAGCCAATGCCTCAGGATCTCCTGCAGTGAACCCTTGGATGCGGTAGGGCCGGTCCCCGCCTATCGGCAGTGGATTGGTTATGCCTGAACACACGTTTCCCGGTTCCTTTGAACCTATAATATAACCACTATCGGCCTATAAAAATCCGAGGCGCCTCAAAATCCATCATCCACATAAGTAAAATGCCAGGCCGTGTTAAAGCACTGTCACTACCACTAGCTAGAAAGAAACGTGTGCACTCCCTACGGTCCATATCCCGTTTTTGACTCAAACCGGGGTGTGAGGCTCGCGAAGTCACGATATACACAAAGCTATGCCATAATAGGCTATGCTTTGATCATCTCACAAGGCCCTGCTTTTCAATAAAAGCCTCGATCATTTGCATCTTGGCGTGCCACATTGACAATTCACGCCATGCGATCAATCACTATTAATATATACCAGGGTGTTAAGTAGAGAATAAATCCTCCACCACCAAACAGACATACATTAATAGAATTCGATTTAATTCACATGGAACGAAATCCAATGTCAGACACGCATCCATTTACTAGCTTATGCTCTGGGTCTGAGCGAAAACCAAATCCGAACAATCAACAATAGTCCGGACGACCACCACAGAAGCCCCTTCAAGGTAGCTACTCCCATCAAGGGTCTCTGTAGCAACACATCCATTCGATGTGGAGATCGTCGGTCTTCAAACACCGTCTTCATCTTTGACTCTTCATCGTCCTAGTAATTATTCGGAATGGGTTAAACCCGGTCTTTCCGAATAACTCTCGTATTTTTATAATTAAAACTCGAGTACTATAAAAACACATCTAACGCCTCATTCCAATTCATAATATTCTTTTGAATAAAATATTCAAATTATTCTATCAAAGATAAATTCTTTAACTTTATACTTAAATCTTTCTTTAAAGTTTTATTAAAACACAATTTGGTTTTAAGTATCAAAAATCATTATTCCATGATTATTTAAATTTAAGAAATAAATCTTATCTTTAACTGGGTTAAAGAACTAATGTCATTTTAAAACATAGTTCACGGTAAACCCCAAATCGTCTTCCATAAAATATGGAATCTTCACAGAAATCAAATCAATATATAGTCATTATAAATTTCTGTATCCGACCAATAATATAAATGGAATAACGGTAAAGCCTCTTAAATTCCATATGTAGTATCGGTCTTCTTTTACAGAAGCTTATCTCGGTTATTATTAATTCGAATTCCATTCAATTCCAATTTATTCATTAAATTGGAAAACTTTACTTTTGGAAAATTCTCATTTAAATATTAATAAAAGATTTACTAATTCCAAGTCATATTTTCACTGTCAGTTGGGTTAAAGAACACATGTCACTTAAAAACACGGTTCACGATAAACCCAACTCACATTTCATCTTTATTTCAATTATTGAATATAATGGAAAAACTTTTTAATAATCTTAATTAAAGGATTATTCTTTTCATACGGGGTTTAAGAACAGTGTTATTTAAGACACTATTCACGACAAACCCAAAATCCAATTTACTCAATTAAATTTTCAATTAAATATTAACAAATTGGAAAACTTCATTAAATCTTAATTTAATGATTTATTCTAGTTAATAACTAGTTCATTTCAATAAAAATATATTTTTCCAAAATATATTCTTTTTCTAAAATATTCTTTTTCTAAGGATATTCTTCATTAGAATGTGACTCACTCATCAACCATACATTGCATATACTCAATAGTCATGATAAATAATTATCAAGCATCCAAATAACACCCAAAGTGGATTCTACACTAAGTATTGGGACTAGTGTAGGTCAAATATCATCCCAACACCCGTGTGGGGTTTCATCCAACAAACAAATAATAAATTATTTGTGCACTTGGGCGATGTGTAAAAATTATCGTCCCAATCACATAAACAAGTCGGATGACTTGTAAATGGAAGTGTAATATTCAGTTTGAATATACTAACATTATATTTAACACATCAAACATTTCAACATCACAGACATATATTTCAAGCCATCGCTAATATCATATTTTTAGCATATGATATTTTTATTGTAATTAATCGACAATAAAAATATTAACTTTTATCTCTAATCTTTTTATCGTAGCTAATCGACAATAAAAATATTAACTTTTATATCTTTTTATCGTAGCTAATCGACAATAAAAATATTAACTTTTATATCTTTTGTGTAATCCCTTTCAATGATCAAAAATGTATATTTTGGTGTAACTCTTTTTAATGACCAAAAATGACTATTTTGGTTTAACTCTTTTTTAATGTAAACAAAATGACAAATTTGTCTAATTCCTTTAATGTAAACAAAATGTTCATTTCTAACTCATTCTCTTTTTAATATATAAGAATATACATTTTCAATTCATAACTTTTTAATGTATAAAAAAAATATACATTTTCATTTCATTCTATTCTAATCCTTTTTATGTAATCAAAATATTGATTTTGTCGATTTCTTTTAAATGTACAAAACCAAAAATGTTAATTTTGTTCTTTAAAATCTAATTAACCAAAATGTTAATTTTGTTCTTTTTATAATCTAATTAACCAAAATGTTAATTTTGTTCTTTATCTTTTCAATGTAACAAAAATGTATTTTTCTTTAATCTTCCCAATGTGTCTAATTGAATGTTTTAATTCATTTCTACTAAAGTGACAAAAATGAACGAATTTACTTCATTCTATTCAAAGTGACAAAATGAACGTTTTCTAATTCATTTCTCTAAATTGACAAATTTATTTTATAAATTTCAATGCGGCCAAATGACTAATTTCGTGAACAACTTTCAATACAACAAAATAATAAATTTGTTTGTTAACTTTTGATGCAAACAAAATGAAGATTTCGTTTATAAACTTTTAATGCCAACAAAAATGAGAATTTTGTTTATAAACTTTTAATGCAAACAAAAATGAGAATTTCGTTCATTAACTTTTAATGCAAACAAATGAGAATTTTGTTTATTAACCTTTTAATGTAAACAAAATGAAGATTTTGTTTATTAACCTTTAATGTAAACAAAATGAGAATTTTTTTACTTCACTCTTTTTAAATGATAAAAAGGATGTTTTTATTTCATTCTTTTCATTTGACAAAAATGAATATTTTTTTCATTCTTTTACCTTTGACAAAAATGCATAAATGAGCATTTCATATTCATTCTTTTTAATTTGACAAAAATGAGGATTTCATATTCATTCTTTTTAACATGACAAAAATGATAGTTTTGTTTAATTCTTTTAATGTAACCGAAATGTTCATTTTTATCTTACTTACATGTTTAACCAAAAATCTATTCTTTTTATTGAAAAAGAATATTTAACAAAAATCTATTCTTTAACAAAAAGTGTCCTTCTTAACATATTTAACATTTCTAAACAAAAATATTCTTTAACAAAAAAAATGTCCTTCTTATCATAGGTATATTCTTTAACAAAAAGCGTCCTTCTTAACATATTTAACATTTCTAAACAAAAATATTCTTTTTAACATATTTAACATTTCTAAACAAAATGTTCTTCTTAACGTATTTAACATTTTTAAACAAAATGTTCCTTTTAACATATTTAACATTTTTAAACATAAAGATGTTTTAATCCTAATGTAGCATTTCATATCAAAGTGATATTTTATTCTAATGTACGTTTTACACTAAAAATGAAATTTTATTCTAATGTACTTTTTACACTAAAAATGAGAATTTTATTCTAATTAAACATGAATGGCACTTTTCCAATTCAAATTAAACATAGATGACATGATTTATTTACCAAATATGATCTCTACACAATCGACATATTTATTTATTAAATATGTTTCTCTACACAATTGACATATTTATTTATCAAATATGTTTCCAACATAACATGATCTAACAAAGTGTTATTTTTATTTAAACAACTCTAATGACCAATAAAAGAATATTTTATTTGTTTCCCTGTTTCTATGTGTTCTAATAACATTTAAAAGAATATTTTATGTGTTTACATCCTTCTACGTATTTTAATAACAAATAAAGAATAATTTATTTGTTACAATTTCTAATCTAAATTAGCAAATAAAGATGGTAATTTAATTTCAACAAAATATGTGTAACTTGTTTCATCTATTTTAACAAGAATGGCATCTATGATTTCATACAGATCTATTTCAACCAGAGTGTTATCTAATTTAACAAGAATGTATAATTCAACAAATCAGCACCACACCATCAGTCAATCAATTCTAAATTCTAACAACACACATATATGTTTTGTAGAGCATGTATGTATTCACAATCACGATAAATTTAAATATATATTTATTTAAAAATTTAAATTGAGAAATCTCACATCTATTTTATCTGAATTTTCAGCGTCCTTGTTTTCAGATCTGGTCACCGTCATCGCGAAGTATTCTTCGACACGAGCCCAACGCACCTGAATTTGTTGGATTCTGATATTGTATGGAGAAGTTATGGTCTTATGAAGGTTGTAAACAAATTTAAATAAAATGAATTATCTAATTGGTTAAAAATATACTTCTTCTTCTACATCAGGAACTAAGGCCGACCTTTTCACCATTACCTTCAAACTTAGGGTTCGATCCTGCTCAAAACTGAAGTCGATTGATGCCGATCAGATAGCACTACATCAACGCCCTCAGAGAGAGCTTCCCGGCGCCCCCTACCTTGATCAACTCGCACGTCGCCTGGGGGTGCAATTCGCCAGTGAACGCGGAAGTTCCAGCGCCAAAATCGAGGGGGATACGGGTCCTGATGCAATCCTGACCGCTAGATAGAAAGTTCACGTTGAGTACTTCAATTCGTATTCAGAAATCCTACAAACCATTGAGAGATTGGGAAGATCCATCGTGGTTTTGGTTGGAGCGATCGACCCCATAGAACGCAGGAGGGAGGCGGCTACAGGAATAGAATTCTAGGGTTGACCGTATACGTATATTGTGAAAACCCGTAACTTCCCCGTAAAGGAAAGCGTCGGATAGTTCGAGAACAAACCACAACAGAACACATACAGAAGAACATTTCATTGTATATTACAACAATGCATCAGATTACAAGAATATACAGAGTATAAATGAATATTACACAGAAATATCAGAGATTTAAATTACATTTAAATACATAGCAGCGGAAAATAATACAATACGCAACTAGAAGAGATATACGGATACAAAGCTTTCCGGATATCGTTCCAGCTGTAAACCAGGATCCTATGAATATAAATCTGCAACACCAAAACTACTAGCTGCCCGTGTCAAAATAAGGGCACCCAGAGTTTAGTTTAAAACAATAAACTCCAGGTCAGTCATGTGACTGGTGTGAGAACTAAAACAGTTATTAATCTTTATTTTTAAAGTTAGGTAAATCAAGGGACCACGCCGTATAACACGGAACGGGTTTCCTCCCAAGAATACCAGTGCATAAAACAAACAGCGCAATGCTAAATAAAGAAAAATGAAGCTGTTATAAGACCCAGGTCCCATCACACAATGCAACGCAGCCGAGGATAGGGTTTTCCCTTATAACAGCCAAAGAATGCTTGATACGGTTAAAACAAATCGTTTGATACTATTATAAGTGCATAGTGTATAAAACAACTTCAAATCATAAGTATCAATCATAGGCGGCATGAGTGCCCCATAACACTATGTCGCCATATATAAGTTTACAATCAAAACCGCAAGACGTCGTATTGGAAGTTGGGTTATCATTTATGGTATGAACCGAGGCTAGGGGCAAGATCCTCAACCGATTCGAGACTGTCTAGTCCGAGCCTCAGGGTCAGAGCGCATCGACCCTTGGATCGTCAGGGCCGGTCCACCGATGTGGATTAAAATTCCTGAACACTGCGTTTCCCCGCCCTTTGGGGCGTAAGCCTGGCCCGTCAGCCGACCAGAAGCATCGGCCGAAACCGATATCATGAGGCGCCTCGCTTTTCAACAAGTAATAATAAGCAACATCCACATGAGTCAAACTCGTCAGCCAGTTCAAGCACTGACGCCACTCCTAACTAGAAAGAAACGCATGTCCTCCCTGATGTCCGTCTCCCGTTTTTGATTCATACCGGGTGTGATACTCGCGAATCAACGTTACACAAAGCTACGCCACAAAGGCCGTGCTTCGATCATCAACCACAAGACTTTGCTTTTCAATAGAAGCCTTGATCATTTGCATCTTAGCATGCCACAAAGGCAATTCACTCCATGCGATTGATATCCATCAATATATAACCCCTGAGCTCGTACGTCTCAGAGAAGGGCGTTAAGCAAGAGAATAAATTCTCCGCCGCTAAACAGATATATATTTAATAGAGATCAATCACACGGACTAAAATCCAATGTCAGACACACAGTCCATTTACAAGTTCGTTCTGGGTCTAAACGAAACCGGAGGCACCTAGTACCTCGCATATCCATCGATCTCCAAGTATGTCTGGACGATCACCAACTGTTTCCATCTTCTTGGGTGTACAGCCCAATCAAGATCATCAGTAATCACCCAAACGACGTGAAGACTTCCGGTCTTTGACCATCGTCTTCATCTTCGACTTATCGTCATATCAGTTATTCAGAATGGGATAAACCCGGTCTTTCTGAATAACTCGCGTATACTTTAAATAAGTGTTACACAAACACAACATATGCCTCATTCCAATTCATCAGCCACTAACCGTAAATTAATCAAGAGAATAATTCCCCAAATATTAACCCCGAAGGCCGAAACCAACATCAGATCAATATCCAGAAAACCATTCTGCTTAGCTAACCGACAGTTAGTTTCTGATTTCACATTCATAGGGAAAGGTTCCCATTAATTTTATCCAAGATAAATTTCTTGAATTTATTCTTTAATCTTCCTTTGAATTTCGATTCAACTAGTCGGAATTAGCGAACCTTACCGTAGTAATCATTGGTTTTAATTTCCCAATCCCAACCTATTCATCCCATGAAGTAAAACTGGTAATACTTCATATCTAACACCACAGTGTTATCGGTAAATACAATTACCATTTCACGTTCAAATCTAATTAAAGGTTTAACTAACGCCTGGAGCAAAACTGGTGACACTCCATTCTCGACTATTTCAATATAATTAAAGATTCATTAAAACTCTACTTAGTTTTAATCGTTAACTGGGTTAAAGAATCAGTGTCATTTAAAACACGGTTCACGATAAACTCAAAATCACCTTCCATTAATTATCGGGTTAAAGAACGAGTGTTATTTAAAACACTGCTCACGATAAACCCAAAAATCAATACCAATTCAATTCCAATTAAATATCATTTAATTGGTACACTTCATTAAATCTAAATAAAAAGATTTAATCCTTTCTCAACTGGGTTCAAGAACAGTTTTAGTGAAGACACCATTCACGACAAACCCAAATCACATTTGATATTCAATATAAGGCTCTGAATTGAAAATATATCGGCTTATATTCAATATCAAATTCTACGATTAACAAATGTCGTATTGGAAATAACGATATAAATATACATCTTTCAAATTTCCATAACAACATCCGCATAATCACGAATTCCAACATCGAAATATTCCGAAGACAATTTCGATTCAAATCCACTCCAATGCAATCATTGGAAATTCTGGTTATTTTCAAAACCATTTCTAATCCAGTTTATTTATTTAAAAATAAATAGAAATATAATTCTAGTTCAAAACTAGTTCATTTCGATAAAAATCTATTTTTATCTTTTCAAATATGGAGTTTTTCATCCCAATTCTTCACAAATCATTTCTTATGATTTTACACAAATTATTATTATTTTTAATAATTTTATCAATGCCCGTACAGTCGATTTCCATCAATGGCCATCGAACTGCACTTACAGCGACCTTTTTCAAATTTGATTTGGACATAATTCCAAATCCAACCGTTAGATTTCAAATTTCTAATATCCGTTAGAAAGCTCTTTTCGATACGAACCCAACGGTTCTGGTTTTAGGAGAATCCGACGGTCGGATCTCCCGCAATATCCGTTCGAAGTCAATGGTCGAAATTCGTGAACTGCCGCGGCGCGGCGCGTTCTATTCAGGCCATTATATTATATATATAATACATATAATATATATTTCGTCGATTTCCATTTAAAACGAATTATATAAATAGTTTTGAATTCGTTTCAAAAACATTTTCAACTTCCATTTCAATTCAAATCAAAATTGAATTCTTCTTTATAAATTCGTTTTAAAATTCATTTCTATTCAATTCAAATTTCAATTCATTTTGAATTCATTTCAATTCGCTTTCAATTCAATTTGAATTCGTTTACAATTCATTTCATTTCGAAATCGTTTTCAATTCAATTCATTTCGAAATCGTTTTCAATTCAATTCATTTCAAAATCGTTTTCAATTCATTTCGAAATCGTTTTTAATTCATTTCGAAATCGTTTTCAATTCAATTCATTTCAAAATCGTTTTCAATTCATTTCGAAATCGTTTTTAATTCAATTCATTTCGAAATCGTTTTCAATTCAATTCATTTCAAAATCGTTTTTAATTCAATTCATTTCAAAATCGTTTTTCAATTCAATTCATCTTAAATTCGTTTTTTTTATAAATATAAATACATAGCAAGAAATGATTTTTAGGAGATAAAGAAACGATTTTTATTTATAGTTATAGGTAATAAAAATATGATTTTTATATAAGGCGTGTAATAAAAATATAATCTTTAGTATATAGAGGATGTAAAAATTTGATTTTTACTTATGTAGTGGGTTAAAAATATAATTTTTACATGATAGGAATATTAAAAATAGCATCTCTATATGTGTAAAAAAATAAAGATTGATTTTGAAAAGACGATATTTTTAGATATGAAAAGTTGAAAACTTTAAATTGAAAAGTTGAAATCTATATTTTTATAAAGGCGAAATCTATATTTTTATAAAGGCGAAATCTTTATTTTTGAAAGGGCGGAAACTTTATATAGAGAATAGCGTGATAAAATAGAATTTTTATCTATATAACATAGTAGTAAAAATTCGATTTTTATATATTGAGCATCGAAGTAAAAATATGATTTTTATATATTGAATAGCGAAGTAAAAATTCGATTTTTACATATGTAGTGAAAGCGGACAACGAAGGTGACAAAAAGGCGAGAATGAAGAAGATTTATATCGAAGAAGAGTCAAGATGTTTGGATAGCTATTTGTGAGAATTTCTCACCTTTCAATTTCTTTTTCTAGTTATATATATACTAGGATGCAGACGGTGCTTAGTAGCACCCGACACAATCGTCCACAGACCATGGACTTGTTTGTTTGATTGCAAAAATTAGTTAGATTATTTGATTGAAATTGAATTGTGTGGTGAAATGAATTGATTTGATTGATGTGTGAATGGCGTGGGCCTTCACTAGACCGGGGATAAGGCTAGGCCTCGTCTCGTTTCTAGTATCGTGCCGTTACGCCGCCGAAATTTTCTAAAATATGTTAGAAAAATAAAAATATCATATTATTTAAAGAATGAACTGAATAGAAATTCATATGTTGGAATAAAATGTTTTATCGTTAAAAATATAATTTTTAATGTGAATGGGAATAAATAAATATTCATTTACAAACCAGACGGTTTGTTTATGTACACCTATTTGAAGGACATTGATTGGGTCGATAAATTTTACACATCGCCCAACTGCACGAATAAAATATTTGTTTGATTGTTTGAAACCCCACACGGGTGTTGGGATGAAATATGAAGTTCACTCATCCTGATTGATTAAATATGTCGATCGATTGATTGACATGCTGTTATAAGCGTTAGATATCTATATTTGATGCTTATACAGTGTAGTGCACTTTGGTTGATGGTTGATTATTTTTCAATGCTATTATATACATGTGTTGTATGAAAATCCATATAATTAACTTTATATGGTAATTGATCGGGCCTCATTCCAATTTGAAAAATAAAGGTTCATGTGTTGACAGTACTCATCCATTGAGATTGGTCATGTGTTGAACGAAATATTTTAGTAATAAAATTTACATCTTTATCAATATAAAATAAAGGTTCATGTGTTGACAGTACTCATCCATTAAGACTGGTCATGTGTTGAACGAAATATTTTAGTAATAAAATTTACATCTTTATCAATATAAAATAAAGGTTCATGTGTTGACAGTACTCATCCGTTGAGATTAGTCGTGTGTTGACGAAAATAAATATTCATTTATTTGAAATAGAATATTTGAAATAGAATATTTGAAAATAGAAAATGGAAATGAATTGAATATAAAACGATTTCGAAATGAATTGAATTAAAAACGATTTCGAAATGAATTGAATTGAAAACGATTTGGAAATGAATTGAATATAAAACGATTTCGAAATGAATTGAATTAAAAACGATTTCGAAATGAATTGAATTGAAAACGATTTCGAAATGAATTGAATTAAAAACGATTTCGAAATGAATTGAAAATGATTTCGAAATGAATTGAATTGAAAACGATTTCGAAATGAATTGAATTAAAAACGATTTCGAAATGAATTGAATTAAAAACGATTTCGAAATGAATTGAATTCAAACGATGTCGAAATGAATTGAATTAAAAACGATTTCGAAATGAATTGAATTGAAAACGATTTCGAAATGAATTGAATTAAAAACGATTTCGAAATGAATTGAATTGAAAACGATTTCGAAATGAATTGAATTGAAAACGATTTTGAAATGAATTGAATTAAAAACGATTTTGAGACGAATTGAATTGAAAAACGATTTTGAAATGAATTGAATTAGAAACGATTTAGAAATGAATTGAATTGAAAACGATTTCGAAATGAATTGAATTAAAAACGATTTCGAAATGAATTGAAAACGATTTTGAAATGAATTGAATTGAAAACGATTTCGAAATGAATTAAAAACGATTTCGAAATGAATTGAAAACGATTTTGAAATGAATTGAATTGAAAACGATTTCGAAATGAATTGAATTGAAAACGATTTCGAAATGAAATGAATTGTAAACGAATTCAAATTGAATTGAAAGCGAATTGAAATGAATTCAAAATGAATTGAAATTTGAATTGAATAGAAATGAATTTTAAAACGAATTTATAAAGAAGAATTCAATTTTGATTTGAATTGAAATGGAAGTTGAAAATGTTTTTGAAACGAATTCAAAACTATTTATATAATTCGTTTTAAATGGAAATCGACGAAATATATATTATATGTATTATATATATATATAATATAATGGCCTGAATAGAACGCGTCGCGCCGCGGCAGTTCACGAATTTCGACCATTGACTTCGAACGGATATTGCGGGAGATCCGACCGTCGGATTCTCCTAAAACCGGAACCGTTGGGTTCGTATCGAAAAGAGATTTCTAACGGATATTAGAAATTTGAAATCTAACGGTTGGATTTGGAATTATGTCCAAATCAAATTTGAAAAAGGTCGCTGTAAGTGCAGTTCGATGGCCATTGATGGAAATCGACTGTACGTGCCTTGTTAAAATTATTAAAAATAATAATAATTTGTGTAAAATCATAAGAAATGATTTGTGAAGAATTGGGATGAAAAACTCCATATTTGAAAAGATAAAAATAGATTTTTATCGAAATGAACTAGTTTTGAACTAAAATTATATTTCTATTTATTTTTAAATAAATAAACTGGATTAGAAATGGTTTTGAAAATAACCAGAATTTCCAATGATTGCATTGGAGTGGATTTGAATCGAAATTGTCTTCGGAATATTTCGATGTTGGAATTCGTGATTATGCGGATGTTGTTATGGAAATTTGAAAGATGTATATTTATATCGTTATTTCCAATACGACATTTGTTAATCGTAGAATTTGATATTGAATATAAGCCGATATATTTTCTATTCAGAGCCTTATATTGAATATCAAATGTGATTTGGGTTTGTCGTGAATGGTGTCTTCACTAACACTGTTCTTGAACCCAGTTGAGAAAGGATTAAATCTTTTTATTTAGATTTAATGAAGTGTACCAATTAAATGATATTTAATTGGAATTGAATTGGTATTGATTTTTGGGTTTATCGTGAGCAGTGTTTTAAATAACACTCGTTCTTTAACCCGATAATTAATGGAAGGTGATTTTGAGTTTATCGTGAACCGTGTTTTAAATGACACTGATTCTTTAACCCAGTTAACGATTAAAACTAAGTAGAGTTTTAATGAATCTTTAATTAGATTGAAATAGTCGAGAATGGAGTGTCACCAGTTTTGCTCCAGGCGTTAGTTAAACCTTTAATTAGATTTGAACGTGAAATGGTAATTGTATTTACCGATAACACCGTGGTGTTAGATATGAAGTATTACCAGTTTTACTTCATGGGATGAATAGGTTGGGATTGGGAAATTAAAACCAATGATTACTACGGTAAGGTTCGCTAATTCCGACTAGTTGAATCGAAATTCAAAGGAAGATTAAAGAATAAATTCAAGAAATTTATCTTGGATAAAATTAATGGGAACCTTTCCCTATGAATGTGAAATCAGAAACTAACTGTCGGTTAGCTAAGCAGAATGGTTTTCTGGATATTGATCTGATGTTGGTTTCGGCCTTCGGGGTTAATATTTGGGGAATTATTCTCTTGATTAATTTACGGTTAGTGACTGATGAATTGGAATGAGGCGTATGTTGTGTTTGTGTAACACTTATTTAAAGTATACGCGAGTTATTCAGAAAGACCGGGTTTATCCCATTCTGAATAACTGATACGACGATAAGTCGAAGATGAAGACGATGGTCAAAGACCGGAAGTCTTCACGTCGTTTGGGTGATTACTGATGATCTTGATTGGGCTGTACACCCAAGAAGATGGAAACAGTTGGTGATCGTCCAGACATACTTGGAGATCGATGGATATGCGGGGTACTAGGTGCCTCCGGTTTCGTTCAGACCCAGAACGAACTTGTAAATGGACTGTGTGTCTGACATTGGATTTTAGTCCGTGTGATTGATCTCTATTAAATATATATCTGTTTGGCGGCGGAGAATTTATTCTCTTGCTTAACGCCCTTCTCTGAGACGTACGAGCTCAGGGGTTATATATTGATGGATATCAATCGCATGGAGTGAATTGCCTGTGTGGCATGCTAAGATGCAAATGATCAAGGCTTCTGTTGAAAAGCAAAGTCTTGTGGTTGATGATCGAAGCACGGCCTTTGTGGCGTAGCTTTGTGTAACGTTGATTCGCGAGTATCACACCCGGTATGAATCAAAAACGGGAGACGGACATCAGGGAGGACATGCGTTTCTTTCTAGTTAGGAGTGGCGTCAGTGCTTGAACTGGATGACGAGTTTGACTCATGTGGATGTTGCTTATTATTACTTGCTGAAAAGCGAGGCGCCTCATGATATCGGTTTCGGCCGATGCTTCTGGTCGGCTGACGGGCCAGGCTTACGCCCCAAAGGGCGGGGAAACGCAGTGTTCAGGAATTTTAATCCACATCGGTGGACCGGCCCTGACGATCCAAGGGTCGATGCGCTCTGACCCTGAGGCTCGGACTAGACAGTCTCGAATCGGTTGAGGATCTTGCCCCTAGCCTCGGTTCATACCATAAATGATAACCCAACTTCCAATACGACGTCTTGCGGTTTTGATTGTAAACTTATATATGGCGACATAGTGTTATGGGGCACTCATGCCGCCTATGATTGATACTTATGATTTGAAGTTGTTTTATACACTATGCACTTATAATAGTATCAAACGATTTGTTTTAACCGTATCAAGCATTCTTTGGCTGTTATAAGGGAAAACCCTATCCTCGGCTGCGTTGCATTGTGTGATGGGACCTGGGTCTTATAACAGCTTCATTTTTCTTTATTTAGCATTGCGCTGTTTGTTTTATGCACTGGTATTCTTGGGAGGAAACCCGTTCCGTGTTATACGGCGTGGTCCCTTGATTTACCTAACTTTAAAAATAAAGATTAATAACTGTTTTAGTTCTCACACCAGTCACATGACTGAACTGGAGTTTATTGTTTTAACCTAAACTCTGGGTGCCCTTATTTTGACACGGGCAGCTAGTAGTTTTGATGTTGCAGATTTATATTCACAGGATCCTGGTTTACAGCTGGAACGATATCCGGAAAGCTTTGTATCCGTATATCTCTTCTAGTTGTGTATTGTATTATTTTCCGCTGCTATGTATTTAAATGTAATCTAAATCTCTGATATTTCTGTGTAATATTCATTTATACTCTGTATATTCTTGTAATCTGATGCATTGTTGCAATATACAATGAAATGTTCTTCTGTATGTGTTCTGTTGTGGTTTGTTCTCGAACTATCCGACGCTTTCCTTTACGGGGAAGTTACGGGTTTTCACATATATATACCCGTATTTTCTATTTATTTTATTTATTATTTAATTCTATTTAATTCAAACGAGGCCCATTCATTCGTACGAACTCCGATTCAAACCCAACGAGTGTCGCCCCTAGCTAATAACCCCCATCCCGGACACAATGGAACATGTTTCGTAACCCAGTTCTGCGGTTACGATATATTTTTCTTTAAATTAAATTATAAATCATTTAATTATAAAATTCAAATGTACATTTTAAATTACCGGGGCCACATACGGACTCTAAAAATTCCAGAAAAATTATTTCTAGTTATGTTTTGATGATACGGTCCTAACGAGACTAATTTCGTCGAATTCTGAGACTGTTTGAAAAATGGCTATTTTCAAGTTGATTAAATTTGACTATAATTGACAAAACACGTTTTCCTTTGCCACGCTCACATATTAATTCGAAAAATTATGAAAATTGAAACCTATCAATAATTCGACATTCCGGTTCCAACAAAAGTGGTTTTGTCGAAAACCGAGGTCATTTGAAAAATGGCTATTTTCAAGGCCAATATATTTAATTAAAATATATATAAATTCTACAGCGACTTTTCTAAATTTTAAACTGGGCATAACTTTTGATTTCTAAACTGAAATTTCAAATTTTCAGATTCGTTAGAAAGATATGATTAAACAGTTTTAAAATATTTCTGGTTTCACTCAATTCTGATTTAAAATGAATCTTGTACATTCAGTCAAAGTTCAAAATCAAATTTTCAAACTTCAGCGCTGTTTTAAACTCCTTTTATAATTAAATTGAATTTATTCGTTTTAAAATAAATTTTTTGTTGTTATTAGTTAAAATAAATTATTTTAAATATTAAAATCCATTAAAATTTCTAAAAATAAAATTTTTAGATTTGCCCCAAAATTCCGGGTCGTTACAGGTAATTTCAGTTTGAATTTAGTTGACTAGAAAAAGGGCCATTTTTCAAACGGTCTCCAAATTCGAAGAGTCCATATTGTCAAAACATAGCTAGATTTATTATTTTGTTATTTTTTTAGTCAGCCTGTGGCCCCGGTAAATTAAAATGTACGTTTAAATTCAGTATGTATTGATTTATATTTTAATTTTGATGGAAACTATTCAAAACAGTCGAACTGACTAACGAAACATATTCCATTGTTTCCGGAATGGGGGTATATAGCTTGGGGCGACAGTTGTTGGGTTTGATCGTGACATTAAACAGATAATTTACGACTTAAATATTGTATATATAAACAAATTTCATGAACCCTAATTCACAAAACAAAAACCCGCCGCTAGCTACAATACAATGGCCTACGAGTTCCGAATTTTGTTCAATAAAATCTCCTAATTGGTTTCAAATTGGATAGTGATTCTAAAATGAAAATGATAACCCTCTTCAAGATCACTAAAATGAGATGCTTATGATGGGATTTCGTTATGTGTTCTTTACGAACTTTAGGCTCGAAGTGCCGCCGCAAGGAGGCGTTTTTAGACGCCTAGAGGGATCGAACAGCTAGCGGTTAAGGGCGATGGTAGAGTGGCATGAGGGCTTCAGTGGGGTGGCAGCCAATCATGGTACGGTGGGACAGGGAGGCGATGACGAGAAACCCTAGATGTTGAGGCCGGTTTGGTTTTCCTGAAGCTATGTTACGGGGAAAGGGGGGACAAGAGGGTAACAATGAAAAAAAGGGTTAAGGAAATATTTATATTAAGTATACAATTAATTAATTCATAAATGTAATTAGTATTTAAGGTGCCATATCTTGTTTAAATCAGAACGGAATTCGATGATTTTGGAAACATTGGAACGACCTCAAAGAGCTCTACAACATCAAACCGACTAGATCTGAAACAGAGTAAATTAGAATTTGAGGCGAGTTTAAATCCAAATGGTACTGAAATCTCCAAATTTTTAATGGTGGAGTGGAAACCAATGTGAGAACTTCTCACTATAATTTTTTATATAATTGTTTATTTTATAACTGCATATGTAACACCTCACATCCGTTAGTGTCACTCACAAAGGGAATGCACTAAGTTCTGCGGAGCATTTAGGGTAAAAGATGCAGATAAATTACAAGACAGACAGAAATTAAACAGCGGAAAATAAAACTTTACTTTATTGATAAAATGGTTTGTACAACAATTGTTTTCCAATATCAGAGTATCATCTGTCTTACAAAATAAAGAAGCATAAAACAACATTTATATTCCCCAATGTAGCAAGAGCCAGCATAGCATCTGAAAAGAGAATCCAAGCAAAACTTCGACAAATCTTCAAGCTGGGAAAGAGTGACAGTCCAACTTAACCTGAGCTATACTATTCCCTTCTTTACTACCTGGGGGGGGGGGGAGAAACGGAAGAAAAGAAGACGAAAGAAAAACAGAGTCAGACATAAAGCCTGAGTAAGTTCAGTTACTTCTAGCATGTGAACATGGAAAAACAAAACAACATGAATTAACTGAATACAAGATAACACCATGATGATAGGGTCAGCAAGATTAGACAAGATTAATACAAGATATGCTAAGATAAGATAAACTGGATATGCTCTAATACTCTCGCCGCTTCGCTATTTCCTTGTTATACTGTTTTCTATATCTCTGCACCACCTAACTAGTGTCCCAACTAGTAACGATAACGTGATCCCAATCCCTGTAGTTTCCATTGCCTTCAGGCATACATTTATTATTTATTACCTAGATCTAATCTAGGGTTTTCTATCAAGTGCTTTCTAGATTCTACTAGAGCTTACGCTATCTGCTGAACGCTTCTCGGATTCAGGGTTTGTGCCACCTAGTCTAACTAGGAATTATGCTACATGTCGAACGATGCCCCCAAGTCTAGGGCACACTACCTAGAGTGGTATATGTTCCTATACTTCCCCACGCATGTATTGCGAATCGTTATCGCTTGTCTAGATGCACATGTCCTGTAATGTGCGGCCCGAGTCCTGTGGCAGGGCAAATCAAGAAACACAGAACTCGGTCGGGAGCTTTCAGATATCTGCCGATGCAGATGCTAAGGTCTGTTTTTATTCCAGTGGATATGGTCCCAGTTGACCCCTCCCTCAACTAATGAAAGGCACACCTTAAAAAATGAGAACTATACGCAGGCCCCCTATGCCCCACTAACCTATGGCCATCCTCACCCATAACTAGATAGCAAGTATATGGTCTTTTGGAATTCTCCGCTTTTCCGCTTCACGTATCTCGATTGACTCAAGATGGATGGTAGACGACGAGTTGCTATCACAGGGCTACCGTTTTCTCATCGAATCATGCTGGTCCATCCTAGTGGTTAGGTTGCCATATATTGCAACCAAGGCATACCCCTGGTTCTTCTAACGCAGACGTTAACCTCTGTGAGCCCAGGAGGATCATCTGCAGCATCACAGAGGGATACCAAGAGTATCCTCACGTCCCCTCGAAGCCTCGAGCTTCGTAACCCAATTCGTTGGAGCCTTCTTTTTACTCAGACGGACGTTCGCTCCTTCCCATGTTATACTAAGAATTACTACTTAGTTCTGCTAACTAAGATTTACCACTTAGTTTCCAGAATCGTTGTTTTCTTAACTAAGGTTTATTACTTTAGCTCCTTTTAACTAAGGTTTACTACTTAGTTCTCTTTCTCGTCAATTTGGATTGGTTAAGTGTCATTAGTCAATTCCAGCTAACTTAACCCTCTTCATTTATCCTGTTAAACTGGTTAAGTGTTATCAGTAATTCATATTGACTCAACCCCACTACAAACCAAGTTATATTGGTTAAGTATTTCGTATTACTTAACCCTACCCATTCATCCTGTATTGGTTAAGTGTTCCTTTTTAACTTAACCTTGCCCATCTGTTTTAACGAACATGTTATTAATGGTTTAGTATTATCCCTTCATGTTTTAAACTTAACCCTATTCCTTTATCACAATCTAATGGTTAAGTGTTCAAGTTTACTTAACCCTATGGTCTAGTCCAGCTAACATATCAAATTATCTAAGTGTATTTAACCCCAACCCCTAGTCTGGTTGACATGTTAAATTGGCTAAGTGTATTAACTTTACTTAACCCCCACCTTCTAGTTTAGTTAACATGTTAATTTGGCTAAGTGTTTTCTTAGTTACTTAACCCTTACAAATCTTGTCTTGTTACGATGTTATGTTTGGTTGAGTGTCCCTATGGACTTAACCCTCCCATTCTAGCTTAACTGTGTTAAATTGGTTAAGTGTTCCTATGGACTTAACCCTCCCATTCTAGCTTAACTATGTTAAATTGGTTAAGTGTTCCTATGGACTTAACCCTCCCATTCTAGCTTAACTGTGTTAAGTGTCTGTATGAACCCAACCCCACCTATCGGTTTGGTTATCATGTTGAATTGGTTAAGTGTCTTAGTTAACTTAACCCTACCATTCTTGTTCTATCTTTAACTAAATAAATTAAAGCCGCGACCACTCACATTAGACAGATATTGTTGCGAATACTGGATGTGCCGGTTGGTTCCGGGTAGGTTTACATCGCAACTCAGTCTAACCTCGGGTTAGGCCTATTCGTGTTTTCTAAGTTCAAAGGGTTTTGATTAATTTTCAAATCAGGTTTTGAAAGTAACCATCCCGTCCGTCGGATCAGTTAGGGATAGCCAGGGAGAGCAGGAAACTTGTTTTTCCAAACCCAAGCCTAGACACTATCCTCTCGGTCACCCTAGAACTTTCTAGTGTATGTATTATTAAAAGAGATGTCATTAATAAACCTTTAATTTGTCTAAATTTACATTTTCTCATTTAGGACAAATTCTACAAGTAAATTATTCCTAATTTACTTATTTCATAATTACTCTTTTAATGTAAATTGTCAGCATTTATTATTATGGCCCATTTTCTCCCTATATTATATTTATGCTTTTTCGTATGTATGCTATACCAAATTAAGTGTCACTAACCATGATTTTGCTAAACATGACAATTACTCACAGTTATGGCCAATTTCAAATTTATGCCAATATTAAGACAAATTAGCTAATCCAATTCTGATTCAATATACTAATTACAGTTCATGTCAAACTAGACTTATTATTCTAGTTCACAATTCATGTAAATGCTAGATTTACAAGTCAATACTAGATTCAAATTACACATCATATAATTCATGTCAAATTTATCCAATTTGCATTTCTATGAACATGCCATAATACATGTTCCCAATTTATGCCAATTTCCAAGTTTATAACTACGTTTTTAGTAAATTTCATATTTTTCCCAAATCGTATTCCCATCGTTCGTATAATCGTGATTCAACCTAGATTATAGATAAATCTAGATTCGTAGAAAATAGGGAATGAACCAAAGATGCTATGAAAAAGATAGACATAATAACTGGCATAAAATGATAATTTACTAATCACAGACCTAATGAATTACACTGAAATTGATCTAAAACATCGAAGGCCTATAGGTCTGAAAATCTTATGACATAAAAAGGGTTGAATAACGACGTAGGTTCAAGAACATGGGTAGACCTAACTTAATAGGTAAATTCCCAAGATCAAAAACCAAAGAAAACCAAGAATAGACAGAATAGATAATCAGGTTTAGACCCAATTTCATAGTCACAAAACTTAAGCAACACTTTCCTAGTCATGAATCATAGGTGTTTAATCACAGATGTTCTTGTTATGTCATAGGCAATAGTTTATGTTTCCTAATCAAAGGCATAGGCTTGTGGTCATAGTCAAGGAAATAATTCTCATAGTCATGAGTCACAGTCATAGGCAGTGTTCATAGTCATAGGCAATGTTCATAGTCAAAGAGGCATATGGTTTTGAGGTCCATAGTTTCATAGTCACAGTCTTATTGGTCATCGAATCATAAAAGTTCTTGATTAGGTCCAAAGATATAAGCACTGATTCGAATAGAAAGATTTGGCATATTCTTTTAATCCTTTAATTTCATGTCACGAATAGAGAAAAACGTTCAAATCTAAAAATTAACCGACTTACATTGATCGGTTTTTAGAATAGAAAGATGACATTGCTATGATTCATGCGACGTTGCTCGAAACCGTTAGAGTTAGCCTTTGATTCTTATCTTGAATCTTTAATCTTGATTCGAATCTCTTCTTGACAAACTTGAGCAGCATAACCTTGTCTTGGATTTTCGTATTATTTTATTTTAATTAGAATTAGAGCAGAGTATAGGCATAGAGAAGTTGTGAGGAGAAAATATGAGGCCTAGGGTTGTTTTTATAGTGTAGAAGTCAACGAATCTGGTCAGAATGGCGTCCGGATACAGAAGAACGAACCAGGCTGCAGATCTGGAAAAAGCGGGGAGGTCGACCCCCAGGTCGACCTATGGGGGGGGGGAGGTCGACCCCTAGGTCGACACCCTGGTCGACCCCCTTGTCGACCTGGGTCCTGGGCGGGAAATTTCCCGCCCAGCCCGCTTCTGAGTCTGTTTTGAAATTTGAACTTCGCTGAAACTTCCGGAGGCCATATCTTCCTCATACGGACTCCGATTTACGCAAAATCGGACTCGTTTTCATGCAGAATTCCGAGACGAACGCAATGGTGTAGCCTGTTTCCCTTGATTTTGATGTTAAATTTTAATTCTGCCTTGATTTGTGAATCCTAGTGTTAAATAATTACGGGGTGTTACATTCTCCCCCACTTAAAAGGATTTCATCCCCGAAATCTTCAAGTTAGGAAGAATGTGTCCTACCATCCGATCACCCATCTACTCAACCATTCAATCATAGGTATTCATTGTCCTTAAAAGATTTCTAATGCTTTCATGTTCATATGCATAGTGTGTGTATATGTCTTTATCTAATGCAAAATCAGGCGGTCTACTGATTCAGTTGTCCTCCTTAATGCGAATCATGTCAGTGCCTTGCGTCCAAATCATGTATGCAAGCATCCCTAGTTATGTAAATACTACATGCGTGCACAACCATTCATCCATATGCAACATCCATATGATAACACATCAAGTTCAATCTTACAAACAAATACATATCTGTAAATGCGATATGAAAGCGTCCGAACTAATCTAGTGCCTAATACGTATGCATATGCATTCACGAGCAACCATTAGCAACCACTTGCAACCATCAACCATAACATGTTTCAAATACATGTTTACATCCATTGGCTTCTACCTAAGGATCGAAGATACAAACTAGAGGATATACTTTGGAAAGAGAGAAACAATTATGCGTAAAGCTCCTAAAAAAAAGAAATCAAGGATGCACCCTTAAGGAAAAGGGTATGATGCTAGTATCTAGCCTTCTTGAGCTTTACTCCACTGTATCTTAACTAAATTAACTTCACGATTGTGAAGTTTCTGACTTCCATTTCCAAAATAAACAGATGTCAATTACGGTACCAAGTGTATGTACTAAGATGATTAGAGGTCTCCCTCTTATCCACCATGCCATAACTATAAGGGTCGAAAGGTCACTACGTGCTTTTTGGAGTGCCTGCCACAACTATTCATCTCTCACGCAAACCATCCTAGTCGAACTCGACATTCCTCAAGTACAAACCCCAAAGGCCTAAACCAATATCAGACAAGCACCCAAGGAATATCTCCTCCGAATTTAGACGATCTACGTGAGATGATATAAGCAAACTCGATAGTTATTCTCAAATCCCTACTAACCAAAAATAAACTGGTCGAACCACCAATTGGATTTGAGACTCTAGTGGGATCTTTGTACTATACAAGTACTATGGTGCAGAGACTCAACTATGGAAGTGGATATGGACAAATGCGAAGCGCTAAAACCAAAGGAAAGAGTACGAACAGCAAAACTAGACTCTTCCAACAGAAAATTTACTACCTTTCTCCTAGGTACGCTTGGTGGCGAAAGTAGGTACTTGCCCTTTTGAACATCTTGTCCTTTGCCCTTAATTACATTCCCTATTACACCATAGTAAAGATACTTCCTCTTGTCTTATAATTCCTTCCTCCTTTATGAGCTAAATCTACATCCATGAATTCCTCATCCTTGGGTTGTGCTCCTAAGTCAAACTCCACATCCTCTTTCGTGTGTAATCATGTTGACAAATCTCTCGAAAGCTGCCCCCATCGTACTGAAAACCCTACTAAGCTTGAAAGAAAACTGGCCGTAGGTGAAACAACTACGGTTATGGATGGAAGCCAGGCACGACTTCACCCTTCGATGAGGTTACCTCCCAGAAAGCCAGGAGCCCCAGAGACACAAGAAAGAAGGAGACAAGAATTCAAACAGAGGAAGAGAAGATAGTGCGTATGGCTTTGGGGAATATGCCTTTAAAAACAATCTTTTCTCTTGAAAATGCTTCTTTTAAAACCGTTTTGAAAAATAATTTTTTTTTTCAAATCCTTTATCTGATCTGGTAAACTTCAGTTCTGATACCACGTGTAACACCCCACATCCGTTAGTGTCACTCACAAAGAGAATGCACTAAGTTCTGTGGAGCATTTAGGGTAAAAGATGCAGATAAATTACAAGACAGACAGAAAATAAACAACGGAAAATAAAACTTTACTTTATTGATAAAATAGTTTGTACAACAATTGCTTTCCAATATCAGAGTATCATCTGTCTTACAAAATAAAGAAGCATAAAACAACATTTATATTCCCCAATGTAGCAAGAGCCAGCCATAGCATCTGAAAAGAGAATCCAAGCAAAACTTCGACAAACCTTCAAGTTGGGAAAGAGTGGCAGTCCAACTTAACTTGAGCTATACTATTCCCTCCTTTACTACCTGGGGGGGGGGGGACGGAAGAAAAGAAGATGAAAGAAAAACAGAGTCAGACATAAAGCCTGAGTAAGTTCAGTTACTTCTAGGATGCGAACATGGAAAAACAAAACGACATGAATTAACTGAATACAAGATAACACCATGATGATAGGGTCAGCAAGATTAGACAAGATTAATACAAGATATGCTAAGATAAGATAAACTGGATATGCTCTAATACTCTCGCCGCTTCGCTATTTCCTTGTTATACTGTTTTCTATATCTCTGCACCACCTAACTAGTGTCCCAACTAGTAACGATAATGTGATCCCAATCCCTGTATTTTCCATTGCCTTCAGGCATACATTTATTATTTATTACCTAGATCTAATCTAGGGTTTTCTATCAAGTGCTTTCTAGATTCAACTAGAGTTTACGCTATCTGCTGAACATTTCTCGGATTCAGGGTTTATGCCACCTAGTCCAACTAGGAATTATGCTACCTGTCGAACGATGCCCCCAAGTCTAGGACACACTACCTAGAGTGGTATATGTTCCTATACTTCCCCACGCATGTATCGCGAATCGTTATCGCTTGTCTAGATGCACATGTCCTGTAATGTGCAGCCCGAGTCCTGTGGCAGGGCAAATCAAGAAACACAGAACTCGGTCGGGAGCTTTCAGATATCTGCCGATGCAGATGCTAAGGTCTGTTTTTATTCCAGTTGCTATTGTCCCACCTGACCCCTTCCTCAACTAATGAAAGGCACACCTTGAAAAATGAGAACTATACGCAGGCCCCCTAAGCCCCACTAACCTATGGCCATCCTCACCCATAACTAGTTAGCAAGTATATGGTCTTTTGGAGTTCTCCGCCTTTCCGCTTCACGTATCTCGATTGACTCAAGATGGATGGTAGACGACGAGTTGCTATCACAGGGCTATCGTTTTCTCGTCGAATCACGCTGGTCCATCCTAGTGTTTAGGTTGCCATATATTGCAACCAAGGCATACCCCTGGTTCTTCTAACGCAGACCTTAACCTCTGTGAGCCCAGGAGGATCATCTGCAGCCTCACAGAGGGATACTAAGAGTACCCTCACGTCCCCTCGAAGCCTCGGGCTTCGTAACCCAATTCGTTGGAGCCTTCTTTTTACTCAGACGGACGTTCGCTCCTTTCCATGTTATACTAAGAATTACTACTTAGTTTTGCTAACTAAGGTTTACCACTTAGTTTCCAGAATCGTTGTTTTCTTAACTAAGGTTTATTACTTTAGCTCCTTTTAACTAAGATTTACTACTTAGTTCTCTTTCTCGTCAATTTGGATTGGTTAAGTGTCATTAGTCAATTCCAGCTAACTTAACCCTCTTCATTTATCCTGTTAAACTGGTTAAGTGTTATCAGTAATTCGTATTGACTTAATCCCACCACAAACCAAGTTATATTGGTTAAGTATTTCTTATTACTTAACCCTACCCATTCATCCTGTATTGGTTAAGTGTTCCTTTTTAACTTAACTGTAATAACCCGGAAATCCGAGCCAATTTAAAATTTTTATTTTGGCAATTTTAATGAATTTTGAACCTTTAAAATGAATTATTTTAAATAATATCGACGAGAAATTTATTTTGAGTATATTTAGAACGCATATATTTATAGATCGTCGTTAGAATATAAATAATTTTATTTTAATTATAAAGGGAATTGAAAATGGCGCGGTAGTTCGATAATTCGATTTCAAACTTCAAATGAATGTACCGGATGAAAAATAAACCGGATTTTAGCGAAACCAAAAATATTAGAATCTAATTGATGATATCTTTCCAACGAATCAGGAAAATTGAAATTTCATAGCGGGAATCAAAAGATATGTCCAGCTGAAAATTCTGAATAGTCGCTATGGAATTCAGGCCCTTAAAAATGGGAATTTTGCAAACGACCTCGGATTACGACGAAACCACTTTTGTTGGATCCGTGATGTCAAGTTATTGCTAGATTCCAATTTTCATAATTTTTCGAATCAATATGTGAGCGTGGAAAAGGAAAACGTGGTTGACCAATTTCAGTTGATTTTAATCGACAGGAAAATGGCCATTTTTCAAACGGTCTCGGAATTTGACGAAACTAGTTTTGTTAGGACCGTATTGTCAATACGAGGCTAGAAAATATTTTTTTGAATTTTTCGAGTTAGTATGTGACCCCGGTAAATTGAAATGTGCGTTCAAATTCAATATATAGAGTTATATGTTGTTTTGACGAAGACTGATCGAAACGATCGAATCAACTTATGGTACATATCCCATTTTGTTCGGAATGGGGGTAATTAGCTGTGGACGATAGGCGGTGGGCCTCGTTTCGAGGTCGAAATAAAAAGTTACTTTTTGAAATTAAATAGTTAAATAAAAATAAAATAAAAAATAAACCCCTTCCTCCCTTTTCTCTTTGCTCAGACCCCCTCCGTTTACTTTTCAATTCGAAATAAAAAAAAATGAATAGGAGAGCGAAGGGGGGGCCGCCGCTGCCATCGCCCCCCCTCAAATCGCCGCCGCCGCCCCAAGCGTGGCCCCCCTGAGACACCCCCTCCGCTTCTTCTTCTCCACCTCCTTCGCACCGCTCGACCTCGCAAGCCACGAAGACCCCGCCGCCATGCCCTAGACGACCGCCGCCTCTCCCCCTTCTTCTTCTTCCTTCTGCCGCGACCCCCCCACTCCATGAAGACGCAGCCCACCCAAATCGAATGCAGCCCCAAATCGACCGCACCACCCCACCAGCCTCCCACCCCCCCGACAACCACCTGCACTCCTCCTCTTCCTCCTTGGCGAACCAAAGTGAGCTTCTCCTTGTTTAATTATTTATTTTAAAATCAGTTTTTGTCATCTTTATTTATTTAAATCAATTGTTTAATTCGCTTCTTAGTTTATAGGAAAAGCTTAGATTTTTAGAAATATAAAGTTTAGATTTTTTTTAACATTATAAAGACTGGATTTTTATTGTATGAATGACATCATAAAGATATGATTTTTATATATTGAATAGCAAAGTAAAAATTCGATTTTTATATATTGAATAGCAAAGTAAAAATTCGATTTTTATTTATTGAATAGCGAAGTAAAAATTCGATTTTTATATATTGAATAGCGAAGTAAAAATTCGATTTTTATATATTGAATAGCGAAGTAAAAATTCGATTTTTATATATTGAATAGCGAAGTAAAAATTCGATTTTTATATATTGAATAGCGAAGTAAAAATTCGATTTTTATATATTGAATAACGAAGTAAAAATTCGATTTTTATATATTGAATAGCAAAGTAAAAATTCGGTTTATATATATTGAATAGCGAAGTAAAAATGTGATTTTTATATATATTGAATAGCAAAGTAAAAATTCGATTTTTATATATTGAATAGCGAAGTAAAAATTCGATTTTTATATATTGAATAGGGAAGTAAAAATTCGGTTTTTATATATTGAATAGCGAAGTAAAAATGTGATTTTTATATATATTGAATAGCGAAGTAAAAATTCAATTTTTATATATTGAATAACGAAGTAAAAATTCGATTTTTATATATTGAATAGCAAAGTAAAAATTCGGTTTTTATATATTGAATAGCGAAGTAAAAATGTGATTTTTATATATGTAGAGAGTACGGGCAGTGAAAATTGACAAGAGGCAAGAACGGCGAAGACTTCTACATTTGAAGAGCCGTGGGATTGGATTAGCTATCTGTGAGAACTTCTCACCTTTTAATTTAATTTTCTTGTTAAAATATATACTAGGATGTGGACGGTGTTTAGTAGCACCCGACACCCGTCGTCCACAGACCAAGGACGGCTTGTATGCTTGTTTGTTTGATTTTGATGTGTAGTTGATTGTGTGATGTTATGTGAAATGAAATGAAATATTTATATAGTTGAAATAAAATATTTTATAGTGGAAAATATTTTATAGTTAAAAATAGAATTTTTAATGTGTATATGAAATGAAATAAAAATAAACAGATCGGACGATTTGTTTATATACACACATTTGACTGATATTGATTGGGACAATAAATTTTACACATCGCCCAACTGCACAAATAAAATCCGTGTTTGATTGTTTGAAACCCCACACGGGTATTGGGATGATATTTGATGTACACTAATCCCGATTGTTTAGTTGTATGTCGATCGATTGATTGACAGACTGTTATGAGCGTTAAATATTTATATTTGATGCTTATACAGTGTAGAATGCACTTTGGGTGATGGTTGATTATTCATTGTTGTTATTGTATACATGTGTTGTAGAAAATCCATATAATTAACATTATATGGTAATTGATTGGGCCTCATTCCAGTTTGGAAAAAGAAATATTTGAAATAGAAATATTTGAAAAAGAAATATTTGAAATAGAAATATTTGAAAAAGAAATATTCGAAATAGAATATTTGAAAATACAAATATATGTAGCCGTGTTGATTAGATTGATGCCATTTTGACGCGAACGATATTTATATCGATTTTATTCATTTTTCAATGAATATTGAAATAGATTTGAAATTCGAATTAAAGTGAATAGATTTGAAATTCGAATTAAAGTGAATAGATTTGAAATCGAATAGATTTGAAATTCGAATTATATTGAAATGAATTGAAATTCGAATTATATTGAAATGAATTGAAATTCGAATTATATTTAAAGTGAATTGAAATTTGAATTAAACTGAATTGATTTGAAATTCAAAATACACTGAAATGATTTGAAATTCAAATAGAATTGAAATCCGAATTAAATTGAATAGAATTGAATCCGAATTGAAATCGAAAGGAATTGAACTCAAATTGAAATTGAAAAGAAATTCGAATTAAATTGAAATTGAATTGAAATCGATTTGAGATGAATTTAAAACGAATTTATATTGGAATATTCAATTTTGATTTGAAATTGAATATGAAGTTGAAACCGTTTTGAAAATGAATTTAAAACGATTTATAAAATACGTTGTGAATTGTAATCAACGAAGTATATATTATACATATTATATATATAATATAATGGCCTGAATAGAACGCGCCGCGCCGCGGCAGTTCGCGAATTTCGACCATGGATTTCGAACGGATATTACGGGAGATCCGATCGTCGGATTCTCCTAAAACCGGAACCGTTGGGTTCGTATCGAAAAGAGCTTTATAACGAATATTAGAAATTTGAAATCTAACGGTTGGATTTGGAATTATGTCCAAATCAAATTTGGAAAAGGTCGCTGTAAGTGCAGTTCGTTGGCCGTTGATGGAAATCGACTGTACAGGCCTTGATAAAATTATTAAAAATAGTAATAATTTGTGTAAAATCATAAGAAATGATTGGTGAAGATTTGGGATGAAAAACTCCATATTTGTAAAGATAAAAATAGATTTTTATCGAAATGAACTAGTTTTGAACTAGAATAGTAATTTATTTATTTTTAAAATAAATAAATTGGATTTGAAATGGTTTCGAAAATAACCAGAATTTCCAATAATTGCGTTGGAATGGATTTGAATCGAAATTGTCTTCGGAATATTTCGATGTTGGATTTCGTGATTATACAGATATTGTTATGGAAATTTGAAAGATATATATATATCGTTATTTCCAATACGATATTTGTTGGTCGTAGAATTTGATATTGAATATAAGCCGGTATATTTTCTACTCAGAGCCTTGTATTTAATATCAAATGTGATTTGGGTTTATCGTGAACAATGTTTTAAGTAACACTTGTACTTTAACCCGATAATTAATGGAATGTGATTTTGGGTTTTTCGTGAATCGTGTTTTAAATGACGCCGATTCTTTAACCCAGTTAAAGATTAAAACTAAGTGGAGTTTTAATGAATCTTTAGTTAGATTGAAAAGGTGTTAGAATGGAGTATCACCAGTTTTACTCCAGGCGATAGTTAAATCTTTAATTAGATTTGAACGTGAAATGGTAATTGAATTTACCGATAACACCGTGGTGTTAGATATGAAGTATTACCAGTTTTACATCATGGGATGAATAGGTTGGGATTGGGAAATAAAATAAATGATTACTTCAGTGTGGTTCACTAATCCCGACTAGTTTGAATTGATATTCAAAAAGAAGATTAAAGAATAAATTTAAAGAATTTATCTTTGATAAAATTAATGGGAACCTTTCCCAAAATATAAGAATATTTGAATAAAAGAATATTCTGAATTGGAATGAGGCGTATGTTGTGTTTGTGTAACACTTATTTAAAGTATATGCGAGTTATTCGGGAAGACCAGGTTTATCCCATTCTGAATAACTGATACGACGATAAGTCGAAGGTGAAGACGGTGGTTGAAGACCGGAGGTCTTCAC
This sequence comes from Allium sativum, assembly GCA_030737875.1. NCBI lineage: Eukaryota > Viridiplantae > Streptophyta > Magnoliopsida > Asparagales > Amaryllidaceae > Allium > Allium sativum. Next base: position 737,264,657 of record CM060920.1, read on the forward strand.
GTCGTTTGGATAATTACTGATGATCTTGATTGGGTCATACACCCAAGAAGATGGAAACTGTTGGTGATCGTCCAGATGTACTTGGAGATCGATGGATATGCGGGGTACTAAGTGCCTCCGGTTTCGTTCAGACCCAGAACGGACTTGTAAATGGACTGTGTGTCTGACATTGGATTTCAGTCTGTGTGATTTATTTCTATTAAATATACATCTGTTTGGCGGCGGAGAATTTATTCTCTTGCTTAACGCCCTTATCTGAGACGTACGAGCTCAGGGTGTTATATACTGATGGATATCAAACGCATGGAGTGAATTGCCTGTGTGGCATGCCTAAGTGGCAATTGATCAAGGCTTCTGTTGAAAAGCAAAGTCTTGTGGTGATGATCAAAGCACGGACTTTGTGGCGTAGCTTTGTGTAGCGTTGTTTCGCGAGCTTCACACCCGGTATGAACCAAAAACGGGAGAGGACCTCAGGGAGGGCATGCGTTTCTTTCTAGTTAGAAGTGGCGTCAGTGGTTTTACACGCCTTGACGAGTTTGACTTATGTGGTTGTTGCTGTTGCAAGGCGCCTCGGTTTGATCGTACGATCCGGGTCCGATGGAGTCATTCGTTGGCTCATTTACGCCCCATAGGGCGGGGAAACGTAGTACTCAGGCATTTTAATCCACATCGGTGGACCGGCCCTATCGCTCCAAGGGTCGATGCGCTCTGACCCTGAGGCTCGGGGTAGAGAGTCTCGAAGACGGTGAGGACGATCCCTAGCCTCGGTTCACAGACGGAAATCCAATTTCCAAATACGTGACTTTGCGGTTTTATTTGTAAACCTATATATGGCGACATAGTAGCATGGGACGCTCATGTCGCCTATGATTGATACTTATGATTTGAAGTTGTTTTATACACTATGCACTTATAATAGTATCAAATGATTTGTTTTAAACGTATCAAGCATTCTTGGCTATTATAAGGTAAAAACCCTATCCTCCGGCTTGCGTTGCATTGTGTGATGGGACCTGGGTCTTATAATAGCTTCATTTTTCTTTATTTAGCATTGAAATGTTTGTTTTATGCACTGGTATTCTTGGGAGGAAACCCGTTCCGTGTTATATGTCGTGGTCCCTTGATATATCTGATTTAAAGTAAAGTTTTAAATAACTGTTTTTTTTAGTTCTCACACCAGTCACATGACTGACCTGGAGTTTATTGTTTTGACCTAAACTCTGGGTGCCCTTATTTTGACATGGCCAGCTAGTAGTATTGGGTTTTGCAGATTTATATTCACAGGATCCTGGTTTACAGCTGGAACGATATCCAGAAAGCTTTGTATCCGTATATCTCTTCTAGTTGTGTATTGTATTATTTTCCGCTGCTATGTATTTAAATGTAATTTAAATCTCTGATATTTCTGTGTAATAAGATTCATTTATACTCTGTATATTCTTGTATTCTGATGAATTGTTGTAATATACAATGAAATGTTCTTCCGTCTGCGTTCTATTTTGTCGTGTTCTTAAAACAATTCGTTCTTTCTCTTCTCTTCGAAGACCGGGGAAGTTCGGGTCGTTTCATCATGGTATCAGAGCTTTGGTTTACAAAGCTCAGAGAACAAGACACATTAGGACCATACAAAAGAATTCATCAGATATTGGATTAGTAATATCCAATGGAATGACTCGTTAGAGATGAGATCAGTAGTATCCTAGAACGATTGTGAAGAGTATATTTTTAAAAATGAAAACGAAATTTGTTTTGAAATTTAAATCAACTATTCGTATTTGATTATTTATTTTAAATTGATTTGGACAATCCGATATATAAATATTTTGCATATGCGTCTTGCAAACGTGTATTCGAAGTTTTAATATACTGGATAGTTATACAATCATACTCTAGTTGCCCGGGGATAATTCTGGTGATGGGGCACCCATCGCCAGTATTTATTTTCGAGTAACGAAAGTGAGATTTCTATATATTTCCAATTGACTGGTGTGAGAACCGAAATTAGATAGGACTTATTGTTGCGATTTGGCATCAAAAATGTGATTTTTGACTATGTATCAAAATTATGAATTTGAAAAGCTAATCAACTAATTGATTGTTGGTTGTGTTGTTTGATTAATTAAAATTTTGAACAATATAGCCAAATTAAATCAAATATTGAATTATATTGAAAATTGGTCGCATCTGCTTGCATATACATGTATTACATTGAACAGGTCATAGTAAAGAGGCTAGAGCAGAAGAATAAAATTTGTTTGCCCGACAAATAGGTACATGTTTAACATAATTTACTGTTTTGTTTGGGTGATGATGATTTTATGAGCCGATTGGCTAGCCGCTTGGCTTTTTATTTTTCTTTTTGAGATCAAAGGGCCTATATGGCAATTTCGGGATTTTCCCGTGCTCCCGGTGCAGGGGAGGTTATGGCGAAATTTTTCGAAAATTTAGGGTGTTATCCAAATTTTTGAAAAATTTGAAAAGTTTTTAGAAACTGAAAAGTTGAAGAACTTAAGCCGTAATCAAAAAAATGAAAGTTGAGTTGGTATTTAAAACAACTTTCGGCTTCGTTCCTTTTCGGGGACGAAAAGTTTTAAGTGGGGGAGATTGTAATAACCCGGAAATCCGAGCCAATTTAAAATTTTTATTTTTGCAATTTTAATGAATTTTGAACATTTAAAATGAATTATTTTAAATAGTATCGACGAGAAATTTATTTTGAGTATATTTAGAACGCATATATTTATAGATCGTCGTTAGAATATAAATAATTTTATTTTAATTATAAAGGGAATTGAAAATGGCGCGGTAGTTCGATAATTCGATTTCAAACTTCAAATGAATGTACCGGATGCAAAATAAACCGGATTTTAGAGAAGCCAAAAATATTAGAATCTAATTGATGATATCTTTCCAACGAATCAGGAAAATTGAAATTTCATAGCGGGAATCAAAAGATATGTCCAGTTGAAAATTCTGAATAGTCGCTATGGAATTCAGGCCCTTAAAAACGGGAATTTTGCAAACGACCTCGGATTTCGACGAAACCACTTTTGTTGGATCCGTGATGTCAAGTTATTGCTAGATTCCAATTTTCATAATTTTTCAAATCAATATGTGAGCGTGGAAAAGGAAAACGTGTTTGACCAATTTCAGTTGATTTTAATCGACTGGAAAATGGCCATTTTTCAAACGGTCTCGGAATTTGACGAAACTAGTTTTGTTAGGACCGTATTGTCAATACGAGGCTAGAAAATATTTTTCTGGAATTTTTCGAGTTAGTATGTGACCCCGGTAAATTGAAATGTGCGTTCAAATTCAATATATAGAGTTATATGTTGATTTTGATGAAAACTGATCGAAACGATCGAATCAGCTTATGGTATATATTCCATTGTGTTCGGAATGAGGGCAATTAGCTATGGACGACAGGCGGTGGTCCTCGTTTCGAGGTCGAAATAAAAAGTTACTTTTTGAAATTAAATAGTTAAATAAAAATAAAATAAAAAAATAAACCCCCTCCTCCCTTTTCTCTTTGCTCAGACCCCCCCGTTTACTTTTCAATTCGAAATAAAAAAAAATTGAAGAGGAGAGCGACGGGGGGGCCGCCGCTGCCATCGCCCCCCCCTCAAATCGCCGCCGTCGCCCAAGGCGGGGCCACCTGAGACACCCCCATCCGCTTCTTCTTCTCCACCTCCTTCGCACCGCTCGACCTCGCAAGCCACGAAGACCCCGCCGCCATGCCCTAGCCAACCACCGCCGCTCCCCCGTCTTCTTCTTCCTTCTGCCGCGACCCCCCACTCAAAGAAGACGCAGCCCCCCCAAATCGAACGCAGCCCCAAATCGACCATACCACCCCACCAGCCTCCCACCACCCCCGACAACCACCTGCACTCCTCCTCTTCCTCCCCGGCGAACCAAAGTGAGCTTCTCCTTATTTATTTATTTATTTATTTTAAAACCAGTTTTTGTCATCTTTATTTATTTAAATCAATTGTTTAATTCGCTTCTTAGTTTATAGGAAAAGCTTAGATTTTTAGAAATATAAAGTTTAGTTTTCTTTTAACATTATAAAGACTGGATTTTTATTGTATGAACGACATCATAAAGATATGATTTTTATATATTGAATAGAAAAGTAAAAATTCGATTTTTATATATTGAATAGCAAAGTAAAAAATTCGATTTTTATATATTGAATAGCAAAGTAAAAATTCGATTTTTATATATTGAATAGCAAAGTAAAAATTCGATTTTTATATATTGAATAGCGAAGTAAAAATTCGATTTTTATATATTGAATAGAGAAGTAAAAATTCGATTTTTATATAGTGAATAGCGAAGTAAAAATTCAATTTTTATATATTGAATAGCGAAGTAACAATTCGATTTTTATATATTGAATAGCAAAGTAAAAATTCGGTTTTTATATATTGAATAGCGAAGTAAAAATGTGATTTTTATATATGTAGAGAGTACGGGCAGTGAAAATTGACAAGAGGCAAGAACGGCGAAGACTTCTACATTTGAAGAGCCGTGGGATTGGATTAGCTATCTGTGAGAACTTCTCACCTTTTAATTTAATTTTCTAGTTAAAATGTATACTAGGATGCAGACGGTGTTTAGTAGCACCCGACACCCGTCGTTCACAGACCATGGACGGCTTGTATGCTTGTTTGTTTAATTTTGATGTGTAGTTGATTGTGTGATGTTATGTGAAATGAAATGAAATATTTATATAGTTGAAATAAAATATTTTATAGAGGAAAATATTTTATAGTTAAAAATAGATTTTTTTTAATGTGTATATGAAATGAAATAAAAATAAACAGATCGGACGATTTGTTTATATACACACCTTTGACTGATATTGATTGGGACGATAAATTTTACACCGCCCAACTGCACAAATAAAATCTGTGTTTGATTGTTTAAAACCCCACACGGGTATTGGGACGATATATGACATACACTAATCCCAATAATTAGTGGTATGTCGATCGATTTATTGACAGACTGTTATAAGCATTAAATATTTACATTTGATGCTTATACAGTGTAGAATGCACTTTGGATGATGGTTGATTATTCATCGTTGTTATTGTATACATGTGTTGTAGAAAATCCATATAATTAACATTATATGGTAATTGATTGGGCCTCATTCCAGTTTGGAAAAAGAAATATTTGAAATAGAAATATTTGAAATAGAAATATTTGAAATAGAAATATTTGAAAAAGAAATATTTGAAATAGAATATTTGAAAATAGAAATATATGAAGCCATGTTGATTAGATTGACGCCATTTTGACGCGAACGATATTTATATCGATTTTATTCATTTTTCAATGAATATTGAAATAGATTTGAAATTCGAATTAAAGTGAATAGATTTGAAATTCGAATTAAAGTGAATAGATTTGAAATCGAATAGATTTGAAATTCGAATTATATTGAAATGAATTGAAATTCGAATTATATTGAAATGAATTGAAATTCGAATTATATTTAAAGTGAATTGAAATTCGAATTAAACTTAATTGATTTGAAATTCGAAATACACTGAAATGATTTGAAATTCGAATAGAATTGAAATCCGAATTAAATTGAATAGAATTGAATCCGAATTGAAATCGAAAGGAATTGAATTCAAATTGAAATTGAAAAGAAATTCGAATTAAATTGAAATTGAATTAAAATCGATTTGAAATGAATTTAAAACGAATTTATATGGGAATATTCAATTTTGATTTGAAATTGAATATGAAGTTGAAACCGTTTTGAAAATGAATTTAAAATGATTTATAAAATACGTTGTGAAGTGAAATCGACGAAGTATATATTGTACATATTATATATATAATATAATGGCCTGAATAGAACGCGCCACGCCGCGGCAGTTCGCGAATTTCGACCATTGATTTCGAACGGATATTACGGGAGATCCGACCGTCGGATTCTCCTAAAACCGGAACCGTTGGGTTCGTATCGAAAAGATCTTTCTAACGAATATTAGAAATTTGAAATCTAATGGTTTGATTTGGAATTATGTCCAAATCAAATTTGGAAAAGGTCGCTGCAAGTGCAGTTCGATGGCCGTTGATGGAAATCGACTGTACAGGCCTTGATAAAATTATTAAAAATAGTAATAATTTGTGTAAAATCATAAAAAATGATTGGTGAAGATTTGGGATGAAAAACTCCATATTTGTAAAGATAAAAATAGATTTTTATCGAAATGAACTAGTTTTGAACTAGAATAGTAATTAATTTATTTTTAAAATAAATAAATTGGATTTGAAATGGTTTCGAAAATAACCAGAATTTCCAATAATTGCGTTGGAATGGATTTGAATCGAAATTGTCTTCGGAATATTTCGATGTTGGATTTCGTGATTATACATATATTGTTATGGAAATTTGAAAGATATATATATATCGTTATTTTCAATACGATATTTGTTGGTCGTAGAATTTGATATTGAATATAAGCCGGTATATTTTCTATTCAGAGCCTTGTATTTAATATCAAATGTGATTTGGGTTTATCGTGAACAATGTTTTAAATAACACTTGTTCTTTAACCCGATAATTAATGGAATGTGATTTTGGGTTTTTCGTGAATCATGTTGTAAATGACACCGATTCTTTAACCCAGTTAAAGATTAAAACTAAGTGGAGTTTTAATGAATCTTTAGTTAGATTGAAAAGGTGTTAGAATGGAGTATCACCAGTTTTACTCCAGGCGATAGTTAAATCTTTAATTAGATTTGAACGTGAAATGGTAATTGAATTTACCGATAACACCGTAGTGTTAGATATGAAGTATTTTCAGTTTTACATCATGGGATGAATAGGTTGGGATTGGGAAATAAAATAAATGATTACTTCAGTGTGGTTCGCTAATCCCGACTAGTTTGAATTGATATTCAAAAAGGAGATTAAAGAATAAATTTAAAGAATTTATCTTTGATAAAATTAATGGGAACCTTTCCCAAAATATAAGAATATTTGAATAAAAGAATATTCTGAATTGGAATGAGGCGTATGTTGTGTTTGTGTAACACTTATTTAAAGTATACGCGAGTTATTCGGGAAGACCGGGTTTATCGCATTCTGAATAATTGATACGACGATAAGTCGAAGGTGAAGACGGTGGTTGAAGACCGGAGGTCTTCACGTCGTTTGGATAATTACTGATGATCTTGATTGTGCCGTACACCTAAGAAGATGGAAACAGTTGGTGATCGTCCAGACGTACTTGGAGATCGATGGATATGCGGGGTACTAAGGGCCTCCGGTTTCGTTCAGACCCAGAACGGACTTGTAAATGGACTGTGTGTCTGACATTGGATTTCAGTCTGTGTGATTGATTTATATTAAATTTATATTTATTTGGTGGCGGAGAATTTATTCTCTTGCTTAACGCCCTTATAATAGTATCAAATGATTTGTTTTAAACGTATCAAACATTCTTGGCTATTATAAGTTAAAAACCCTATCCTCTAGCTTGCGTTGCATTGTGTGATGGGACCTGGGTCTTATAATAGCTTCATTTTTCTTTATTTAGCATTGCGCCGTTTGTTTTATGCACTGGTATTCTTGAGAGGAAACCCGTTCCGTGTTATATGGCGTGGTCCCTTGATATATCTGATTTTAGGTAAAGTTTTAAATAACTGTTTTTTTTAGTTCTCACACCAGTCACATGACTGACCTGGAGTTTATTGTTTTGACCTAAACTCTGGGTGCCCTTATTTTGACACGGGCGGCTAGTAGTTTTGGGTTTTGCAGATTTATATTCACAGGATCCTGGTTTACAGCTGGAACGATATCCGGAAAGCTTTGTATCCGTATATCTCTTCTAGTTGTGTATTGTATTATTTTCCGCTGCTATGTATTTAAATGTAATTTAAATCTATGATATTTCTATGTAATAAGATACATTTATACTCTGTATATTCTTATATTCTGATGAATTGTTGTAATATACAATGAAATGTTCTTCCGTCTGCGTTCTATTTTGTCGTGTTCTCAAAACAATCCGTTCTTTCTCTTCTCTTCGGAGACCGGGGCAGTTCGGGTCGTTTCATTAACCTTGTCCATCTGTTTTAACTAACATGTTATTAATGGTTAAGTATTATCCCTTCATGTTTTAAACTTAACCCTATTCCTTTATCACAATCTGATGGTTAAGTGTTCAAGTTTACTTAACCCTACGGTCTAGTCCAGCTAACATATCAAATTGGCTAAGTGTATTTAACTCCAACCCCTAGTCTAGTTGACATGTTAAATTGGCTAAGGGTATTAACTTTACTTAACCCCCACCTTCTAGTTTAGTTAACATGTTAATTTGGCTAAGTGTTTTCTTAGTTACTTAACCCTTACAAATCTTGTCTTGTTACGATGTTAAGTTTGGTTAAGTGTCCCTATGGACTTAACCCTCCCATTCTAGCTTAACTGTGTTAAACTGGTTAAGTGTTCCTATGGACTTAACCCTCCCATTCTAGCTTAACTGTGTTAAATTGGTTAAGTGTTCCTATGGACTTAATCCTCCCATTCTAGCTTAACTGTGTTAAGCGTCTGTATGAACCCAACCCCGCCCATCGGTTTGGTTATCATGTTGAATTGGTTAAGTGTCTTAGTTAAATTAACCCTACCATTCTTGTTCTAGCTTTAACTAAATAAATGAAAGCCGCGACCACTCACATTAGACAGATATTGTTGCGAATACTGGATGTGCCGGTTGGTTCCGGGCAGGTTTACATCGCAACTCAGTCTAACCTCGGGTTAGGCATATTCATGTTTTCTAAGTTCAAAGGATTTTGATAAATTTTCAAATCAGGTTTTGAAAGTAACCATCCCGTCTGTCAGATCAGTTAGGGATAGCCAGGGAGAGCAGGAAACTTGTATTTTCTAAACCCAAGCCTAGACACTATCCTCTCTGTCACCCTAGAACTTTCTAGTGTATGTATTATTAAAAGAGATGTCATTAATAAATCTAGATTCGTAGAAAATAGGGAATGAACCAAAGATGCTATGAAAAAGATAGACATAATAACTGGCATAAAATGATAATTTACTAATCACAGACCTAATGAATTACACTGAAATTGATCTAAAACATCGAAGGCCTATAAGTCTGAAAATCTTATGACATAAAAAGGGTTGAATAACGACATAGGTTCAAGAACATTGGTAGACCTAACTTAATAGGTAAATTCCCAAGATCAAAAACCAAAGAAAACCAAGAATAGACAGAATAGATAATCAGGTTTAGACCCAATTTCATAGTCACAAAACTTAAGCAACACTTTCCTAGTCATGAATCATAGGTGTTTAATCACAGTTGTTCTTGTTATGTCATAGGCAATAGTTTATGTTTCCTAATCAAAGGCATAGGCTTATGTTCATAGTCAAGGAAATAATTCTCATAGTCATGAGTCACAGTCATATGCAGTGTTCATAGTCATAGGCAATGTTCATAGTCAAAGAGGCATATGGTTTTGAGGTCCATAGTTTCATAGTCACAGTCTTATTGGTCATCGAATCATAACAGTTCTTGATTAGGTCCAAAGATATAAGCACTGATTCGAACAGAAAGATTTGGCATATTCTTTTATTCCTTTAATTTCATGTCACGAATAGAGAAAAACGTTCAAATCTAAAAAGTAACCGACTTACATTGATCGGTTTTTAGAATAGAAAGATGGCGTTGCTATGATTCGTGCGACGTTGCTCGAAACCATTTGAGTAAGCCTTTGATTCTTATCTTGAAGCTTTAATCTTGATTCGAATCTCTTCTTGACAAACTTGAGCAGCATAACCTTGTCTTGGATTTTCGTATTATTTTATTTTAATTAGAATTAGAGAAGAGTACAGGCATAGAGAAGTTGTGAGGAGAAAATATGAGGCCTAGGGGTGTTTTTATAGTGTAGAAGTCAACGAATCTGGTCAGAATGGCGTCCGGATACAGAAGAACGAACCAGGCTGCAGATCTAGAAAAAGCGGGGAGGTCGACCCCCAGGTCGACCTATGGGGGGGGGGGGGGGGGGGGAGGTCGACCCCCAGGTCGACACCCTGGTCGACCTGGGTATCCAGGTCGACCCCCTGGTCGACCTGGGTCGTGGGCAGGAAATTTCCCGCCCAGCTCGCTTCTGAGTCTGTTTTGAAATTTGAACTTCGCTGAAACTTCTGGAGGCCATGTCTTCCTCATACGGACTCCGATTTACGCAAACTCGGACTCGTTTTCATGCAGAATTCCGAGACGAACGCAATGGCACAGCCCGTTTCCCTTGATTTTTATTTTAAATTTTAATTCTGCCTTGATTTGTGAATCCTAGTGTTACAGAATTACGGGGTGTTACAGCATAAATGAACTGCCAGTAATGATTTTTATCAGTTTTTAATTATCACAAATGTTGTAGGTGCCTAGTAGATCACCTCACTCGTCCATAGACCATGGACGATTTAATTAATTGTGTTATGATTGTGATGTGAAATTGAGTATATATATATATATGCACGTTGTATAATAAAACATATATACGCATTGTGAAAATTATATATATATATATGCGTTGTGAATATATATATATGTATATATATATATATATGCGTGGTGGAAATTATATATATGCGTTGTATAATAATATATATATATGCGTTGTGAAATTATATATAAATGCGTCGTGAAATTATATATATGCGTTGTGAAGTAAAGTATACTTATGCGTTGTATAAAATTATATATGTAATATATAAAATCATCATGCTATAGAATAAATATTTGTTCGCTAAAATTATTATTTTTAGCTTATATATGCAATATATAAAATGGTCATGTAATGAAATAAATATTTCTTCACTAAAAATATCATTTTTCGCTTACATAAGCGATGAGTAAAATTCTCATGTAATGGAAAAATTATTGGATTGTTAAAAAATACAATTTTTAACATATATATGCACGGTATAAAATTGTCCTGTAATGGAATATTCACTTTTGATGTAAAATTGAAAAGGAAGTTGTAATCATTTTAAAAGGAATTTATGAACATTTTAAAATACATTTTAAATTGAAGTCGATGAAATATTATATATATATACATATATACATATACATATACATATACATATACATATATATATACATATATATTATAATGGCCTGAATAGAACGCGCCGCGCAGCGAACTTTCGCAAATATCGACCATTGACTTCAAATGGACGTAACGGGAGATCCGACCGTCGGATTCAACTAAAACTGGAACTGTTAGATTCGTATCGAAAAGAGTTTTCCAATGAATGTAAGAGATTTGAAATCTAATGGTTAGATTTGGAAGTATTTCCAAATAAATTCCAGAAAAGGTCTTTATGGACGTAGTTCGGTGGCCGTTATTAGAAACCGACTGTAAAGGCCTTAATAAAATTATTACAAATATGGAAAAATTGTGAAAAATCATAATAAATGATTTGGAAAGTGTTTGGATGGAAATTCCAAGTTTGGAAAGATAAAACTATATTTTTATTAAAATGAACTAGTTAATAACTAGAATTATAATCCAATTGTTTTTAGAAATAATAAATTGGATTGAAAATGGTTTTAAAATAACTAGATTTTCCAACGTATGAATTGGAATGGAACTAATCTTCGGAATATTTCGATATTGGATTCCGTGATTATACAGATATTGTTGTGGAATTTGGAAGATATATATATCGTTATTCCCATTACGATATTTGTTGGTTTCAGAATTTGATATTGAATATAAGTGTAGTAGCCCGTAACTTTCCCAGTAAGGAAAGCCCGGATTACCTTGAGAACAGGACAAATTGAAACGCAAACAGAAGAACATTTCATTATTTATTACAACAATTTCATCATAATACAAGAATATACAGAGTATAAATGAATAAAATACGTTCGATTAATATCAGAGATTACAATAAATTACATAGCAACGGAAAAACAATACAAGCCACAACTGAAAGTAATACACGGATACAGAGCTTTCCGAGCATTGTTCCAGCTGTAAATCAGGATCCTGTGAATATAAATCTGCAAAACCAAAACTACTAGCTGCCCGTGTCGAAAATAGGGGCACCCAGAGTTTAGGATAAAACAATAAACTCCAGGTCAGTCATGTGACTGGTGTGAGAACTAAAATAGTTATCAATATTGGTTTTTAAAGTTCGGTAAATCAAGGGACCACGCCGTATAACACGGAATGGATTTTCTCCCAAGAATACCAGGGCATAAAACAAACAAGCAATGCTAAGTAAAGAAAATGAAGTTGTTATAAGACCCAGGTCCCATCACACAATGCAACGCAAGCCAGAAGATAGGGTTTTCACCTTATAACAGCCAAACATGTTTGGTACGTTTAAAACAAATCATTTGATACTATTATAAGTGTATAGTATCGAAACAATTTCAAACATAAATATCAATCATAGACGGCATAAGTGCCCCATCCCATTATGTCGCCATACTAGGCTCTACAATTATAATCGCAAAATCACGTATTGGAAAGTTGGATTTCCATCATGGTGGCTCCTGATTCGAAAGATCGATCGCGTAGTGCAATTCCCCACGGCTTACGTCCCAGCAAGAGAAAACACCGTAATGCACATCCGCACTTTTGGGACTCAAGTATCACCACGGCTTACGTCCCAGCAAGAGAAAACACCGTAATGCACATCCGCACTTTTGGGACTCAAGTATCACCACGGCTTACGTCCCAGCAAGAGAAAACACCGCTTACTCTATCCCTTTGAGCACTAAGCTCATCTCGGTCGACCGAATCCACGACACCACTAAGGCGTCTATCCTCTAAAAAAGTATACTGATCAAACCATCAGTTTACCACCATACCGGTGTGTGAGGCTCGCGAATCAACGCTATACACAAAGCCGTGCAATATTAAAGCTGCGCTTTGATCATCATCCACCAAACTTTGCTTTTCAACAAAAGTCTGGATCACTGCATCTCAGCATGCCACACTATCAATCCATATCGTACCACTAATTTCTGCCAATACATAACCTCTGAGCTCGTATGTCTCAGAGAAGGGCGTTAAGTAAGAGAATAAATTCTCCGCCGCCAAATAGATATATATATTTAGCAGAGATCAACAAATACAATATAAAGGAATACAATGTCAGACACACCATCCATTTACAAGTCCGTTCTAGGTCTAAACGAAACCGGAGGCACTTTCCTCGCATATCCGTCGATCTCCAGGTAGGTCTGGACGATCACCAACTGATTCTCTCCTCTTGGGTGTACAACCCAATCAAGATCATCAGTAATCACCCAAACGATGTGAAGACTTCCGGTCTTCAACCACCGTCTTCATCTTCGGCATATCGTCGAATCGGTTATTCAGAATGGGTTTAAACCCGGCCTTTCTGAATAACCCGCATATATAGTAAACAAATGTTACAAAAACACAACATACACCTCATCCCAATTCATCAGTCACTAACCGTAAATTAGCAAGAGAACAATTCCCCAAATATTAACCCTAAAGGCCGAAACCAACATCAGATCAATACCCAGGAAACCATTCTTCTTAGCTAACCTACAGTTAGTTTCTAAATTCCACATTCTTAGGGAAAGGTTCCCATTAATTTTATCGAAGATAAATTCTTTTAAATTTATTCTTAAATCATCCTTTGGATATCATTTCAAACCAAATTATGGTTTTCCAAACTAGTCAGGATTAGCGAACTACACCGAAGTACTTATTTATTTTATTTCCCAATCCCAACCTATTTATCCCATGGAGCAAAACTGGTGCTACTCAATATCTAGCACCATGGGGTTATCGGTAAAGTTAATTACCATTTCACGTTCAAATCTAGTTAAAGATTTGATCTATCGCTTTGGAGCAAAACTGGTAATACTCCATTCTCGATCACTTTCCAAATTTGGTAATTTAAATTATCAATTCACATTACCATCTAATTGAAGATTCATTAAAACTCCTTTTACTGGGTTTTACTGGGTTAAAGAACTAATGTCATTTAAAACACAGTTCACGATAAACCCAAATCACATTCTATTTATTATCGGGTTAAAGTACAAGTGTTATTTAAAACACCGTTCACGGTAAACCCACAAATCAATTCCAATTAAATATATTAGAAATTCTGGTTATTTAAAACCCATTTCAAATTCAATTTATTTATTGCAAAAATAAATTGGTTTTAATTCTTGTTTAAAACTAGTTCATTTCGATAAAAAAACTATTTTTATCTTTTCAAATATGGAATTTTTCAACCCAGTCTTTTCAAATCATTTATTTTGATTTTACACAAATTATAGATATTTTTAATTATTTTATCAAGGCCCGTACAGTCGATTTCCATCTACGGCCATCGAACTGCACTTACAGCGACCTTTTCTGAAATTGATTTGGACATAATTCCAAATCCAACCGTTAGATTTCAAATTTCTAATATTCATTGGAAATCTCTTTTCGATACGAACCCAACAGTTCCGGTTTGAGGAGAATCCGACGGTCGAATCTCCCGCAATGTCCGTTCGAAGTCAATGGTCGAAATTCGCGAACTGCCGCGACGCGTTCTATTCAGGCCATTATATTATATATGAAATATATATAATATATATTTCGTCGATTTCTATTTTAAACGAATTTTATAAATAGTTTTAAATTCGTTTCAAAAAAATTTCAACTTCCATTTCAAATTCAAATCAAAATTAAATTTTTCCTTATAAATTCGTTTTAAATTCATTTCAATTCAAATTCAATTTCAATTTCAATTCAATGCAATTTCAATTCAATTCAATTTCAATTCAGTTTCAATGCAATTTCAATTCAATTCAATTTCAACTCAATTTCAATGCGATTTTTTTAAAATCTCTTTTCAATATTCATTATAAAACGAATATAATCGATATAAATAACGTTCGCGTCAAAATAGCGCATCTCTAATCAACACGGCTTTATATTTTTCAATAACTTCGTTATTCTGTTCAACAAATGAATATTTATTCTATTCAACACATGAATCTATATTTCTTTCAACACATGACTAATCTCAACGGATGAGTACTGTCCACACGCGACTATTTTTGTTATTTAATATATTTTAAAAAAATTATGGTATCTATCGTTTGATTTCAAATCAGACTCCAACCGTAAATTAGCAAGAGAACGATTCCCTAAATATTAACCCTGAAGGCCGAAACCAACATCAGATCAATATCCAGGAGACTACTCATCTTATCTATTTTCCAGTTAGTTTCTAATTTTATATATGATAAAGATGTAAATTTTATTGCTAAAATATTTCGTTCAACACATGACTAATCTCAACGGATGAGTACTGTCAACACATGAACCTTTATTTTACAATATTCTTTATTTTCTAAATTGGAATGAGGCTCAATCAATCACCATATATCGTTAACTATATGGATTCCATACAACATATGTACATAAATAGCAACGATAAATAATCAACAATCATCCAAAGTGCACTACTCTTTACAAGCATCAAATATAAATATCTAACGCTTATAACAGCCTGTCAATCAATCGATCGACATACAACTAATTACTGGGATTAGTGTATGCCGTATTTTATCCCAATACCCGTGTGGGGTTTCAAATCAACAAACACAGATTTTTATTTGTGAAGTTGGGCGATGTGTAAAATTTATCGTCCCAATCAATGTCCTTCAAATAGGTGTACATAAACAAATCGTCCGGTTTGTAAATGAATATTTACTTATTCACATTCACGTTAAAAATTATATTTTTAACGATAAAATAATCTTAACTATATAAATATTTTATTTCATTCCACATCACACAATCGATTAAATCAAATTTATCAACCAAACAAATAAATCAATCATCAAACAATTAACTAAACAAACAAGCCGTCCATGGTCTGTGGACAACGTGTGTCGGGTCCGACTAAACACCGTCTGCATCCTGGTATATATTTATATAACTAGAAAACTAAAACAAAAAGGTGAGAAGTTCTCACATAGGGTTCCACTCCGCCGTGCTTTGCTTTTGAACTGCTGAACAGTCTGGATTTGTTTGCAATTCTAATGCAGTCTTTTCCACGCTGTTCATAATAAAAATTATATTTTTATTGCTTCATTCCAATAAATAAAAATCATACTTTTATTCCTTCTTTATATATATTTTCTCGATGCTTCATTCTATATAAAAATTATATTTTATATCCTATTTCATATATAAGGATCGAATTTTATTGCTATAAAAATCACATTTTTATTTCAACTTATGTATAATAAAAATCAATTCTTTCCTTCGCTACATATATAAAGATCAAATTTTTACTAACTATATAATATAAAAATCGTATTTTTAAATTCTCTATAATATAAAAATCATATTTTTAATACTTCTACCTTATAAAAATCACATTTCTATATTTCACATATGATAAAAATCATATTTTTAATTCGCTATATATATAAAGATCATATTTTTAACCTTTACATGATATAAAAATTATATTCTTATTCTTTGATTATATAAAAATTATATTTTTAACCTCTTGATTATATAAAAATTATATTTTCTTTCCAACGATCACTTCATAATCAAAATCTTGATATAAATAAAAATCACAATACATAATAAAAATTGAGTTTTTACCTTGCTATTAAATATATAAAAATCAAAATTTTATAATGCTACTTTTATTTTTAAAACAACATTAATACAACAAAGTTATTTCATGCTAGAAATTTCATAAATAAAGCAAAATTAAAAGGAAAACTCACATTTTTGGAAGAAAAAGGGGTTTGCTTGCGTGTTAACCGAAGGTGGACGGGCTGAGGTCAGTGGAGGTGTCGGATCGAGGTGGTGTGTATCGGGATGAGGCTCAACGAGGCCGGTTGGGTTTAATCGGAGCTAGGGCTTTGATTGTTGAAGACTTAGGGGCTTAGGGGAAGAGCGTCGGCGACTGTGGAGGCTGAAGGGCGCGGAGGGCTGTTTCAAGGGGGGTGCGGTGGTCGTTGGGCGGCAGAATCGATGGAGCGACGAAAGTTTTGAGGGAGGGCTGAAGGCTTTTACGGGGCTGGAGGGTTCGGAGGAGGAAGGAGAAGGGGGTCGGAAGAGAAGGAGGAGTGGCGGTGGATGGAGGCCGATGCGGCGGCGGTGGCGCGTCTGGGTGCGACGTCGTGCTCTGAGGTTTTCATTTTTTTTTATTTCTGAAGAGAGAGAAGAGGGAAAAAGGAGGGGCGGGGGCATATATATTGATTTATTAATTAATTTGATTTTTCCCTTTGTAAAGTTGACTTTTCGTCCTAACCCCAAATCGAACCCAACGACTGTCGCGCCTAGCTAATTACCCCCATTCCGAACACAATTGAGATACGTATCGTAGGGCAATTCAACCGTTTGAATCAGTTTTCGTTCAAATTAAAGTTTAAATCTTTATATTTTAATTTTAAACGCACATTTCAAATTACCGGGGTCACATACGAACTCTAAAAATTCCAGAAAAATATATTTCTAGCTTCGAATTGACGATACAGTCCTAACAAAACTAATTTCGTCGAATTCTGAGGCCGTTGGAAAAATGGTCATTTTCCAGTCGACTAAAATCAACTGAAACTGGTCAAACGCGTTTTCTTTTGCCACGCTCACATATTCATTTGAAAAATTATGAAATTTGGAACCAATAACTTGACGTCCCGGATCAAACAAGAGTGGTTTCGTCGTAATCCGAGGTCATTTGCAAAATGGCTATTTTTAAGGGTCGAAATTCCATAGCGACTATTCTGAAATTTCAACTGGACATATCTTTTGATTCCCGCTATGAAATTTCCATTTTTCGGATTTGTTGGAAGGGTATTCACAATTAGATTCCATTATTTTTGGTTTCGCTAAAATCCGGTTTGTTTTGCACCTGGAGCATTCAATTGAAATTTGAAATCGAATTATCGAACTACCGCGCCATTTTCAATTCCTTTTATAATTATATATAATTATTTATATTCTAACGATGATCTATATAACTATACATGTTCTATTCCTATTCAGAATAAATTTCTCGTCGATATTATTTAAAATAATTCATTTTAAATAATGAAAATTCACCAAAATTCCCAAAATAAAAAGTTTAAATTGGCTCAGATTTCCGGGTTGTTACATTCTCCCCTACTTAAAACTTTTCGTCCCCGAAAAGGAACGAAGTCGAAAGTTGTTTTACAAACCAACTCAACTTCCATTATTTTCTTTACGCCTTAAGTTCTTCAACTTTTCAGTTTCTAAGAACTTTTCAAAATTTTCAAAAAAGTTTGGCTAACACCCTAAATTTTCGAAAAATTTCGCCATAACCTCCCCTGCACCGGGAGCACCAGGAAAATCCCGAAATTGCCATATAGGCCCTCTGATCTCAAAAAGAAAAAGAAAAAGCCAAGCGGCTAGCCAGTCGGCTCATAAAATCATCATCACCCATACAAAACAGTAAATTATGGTAAACATGTACCTATTTGTCGGGCAAACAATTTTATTTCTCTGCTCTAGCCTCCTTGCTATGACCTGTTCACATATATATATGTACATGCATGCAATTGCAAATAATTTTCGATACAATTCAATATTTGATACAATTATGCATAATGGTTCAAAATTATCAAACAAATAAACAAACAACACAACCATCAATCAATTAGTGGATTATCGTTTCAAATTCATAATTTTGATATTTATACAAAAAATCATGTTTTTGTTGCCAAATCACACAATAAACCTATCTAGTTTTGGTTCTCACACCAGTCGATGGAAATATATAGATATCACACCTTCGTCACTCGAAAATAAATGCTGATGATGTTTCGAACCACCATCAGAATATCTTCGGGCTACTAGAGTGCGGTTCTATATCTATCCGGTATATTAAAACTTCGAATATCCGTTCATGACGCGTATATGCAAAATCTTTATATATCGGATTATCCAAATTCAAAATAAATAAATATTCAAATACGTATAAAACGATTTAAATTTCAAAACAAAATTGTTTTCACTTGAAAAGTATACTCTTCACACTCGTTCTAGGATGCTACTGATCCTATCTCTAACGAGTTATTCTTATTGGATATTACTAATCCAATATCTGATGGATTCTTTCGTATGGTTCTAATGTGTCTTGTTCTCGAGCTCTGTAAACCAAAGCTCTGATACCAACTATAGTAGCCTTTAACTTCCCCGGTAAGGAAAGCCCGGATTACCTTGAGAACATGACAAATTGGAACGCAAACAGAAGAACATTTCATTATTTATTACAACAATTCCATCATAATACAAGAATATACATAGTATAAATGAATAAAATACATTCGATTTATATCAGAGATTACAATAAATTACATAGCAGCAGAAAAAAATACAAACTACAACTGAAAGTAATACACGGATACAGAGCTTTTCGAGCATCGTTTCAGCTGTAAATCGGGATCTTGTGAATATAAATCTGCAAAACCAAAACTACTAGCTGCCCGTGTCGAAAATAGGGGCACCCGGAGTTTAGGTTAAAACCATAAACTCCAGGTCAGTCATGTGACTGGTGTGAGAACTAAAACAGTTATTAATATTGGTTTTTAAAGTTCGGTAAATCAAGGGACCACGCCGTATAACACGGAACGGGTTTTCTCCCAAGAATACCAGGGCATAAAACAAACAACGCAATGCTAAGTAAAGAAAATGAAGCTTTTATAATACCCAGGTCCCATCACACAATGCAACGCAAGCCAAAGGATAGGGTTTTTACCTTATAACAGCCAAACATGCTTGGTACATTTAAAACAAATCATTTGATACTATTATAAGTGTATAGTGTCAAAACAATTCCAATCATAAATATCAATCATAGACGGCATAAGTGCCCCATCCCACTATGTCTCCATACTAGGCTCTACAATTATAATCGAAAAATCACGTATTGGAAAGTTGGATTTCCATCATGGTGGCTCCTGATTCGAAAGATCGATCGCGTAGTGCAATTCCCCACGGCATACGTCCCAGCAAGAGAAAACACCATAATGCACATCCGCACTTTTGGGACTCATGTATCACCGCGGCTTACGTTCCAGCGAGAGAAAACACCGCTTACTCTATCCCTCCGAGCACTAAGCTCATCTCGGTCGACCGAATCCACGACACCACTAAGGCGTCTATCCTCTAAAAAAGTATACTGATCAAACCATCGGTTTACGACCATACCGGCGTGTGAGGCTCGCGAATCAATGCTATACACAAAGCCATGCTATATTAAAGCTGCGCTTTGATCATCATCCACCAAACTTTTCTTTTCAACAAAAGTCTGGATCACTGCATCTCAGCATGCCACACTATCAGTCCATATCGTACCACTGATTTCTGCCAATACATAACCTCTGAGCTCAGATCTCTCAGAGAAGGGCGTTAAGCAAGAGAATAAATTCTCCGCCGCCAAACAAATATATATTTAGCAGAGATCAATGAATACATTATAAAGGAATACAATGTCAGACACACCATCCATTTACAAGTCCGTTCTTGGTCTGAACGAAGCCGGAGGCACTTTCCTCGCATATCCGTCGATCTCCAGGTACGTCTGGACGATCACTAACTGATTCTCTCCTCTTGGGTGTACAGCCCAATCAATATCATCAGTAATCACCCAAACAATGTGAAAAATTCCGGTCTTCAACCACCGTCTTCATCTTCGACATATCATCGAATCGGTTATTCAGAATGGGTATATACCCGACCTTTCTGAATAACCCGCGTATACAGTAAACAAGTGTTACACAAACACAACATACACCTCAGCCCAATTCATCAGCCACTAACCGTAAATTAGCAAGAGAACAATTCCCCAAATATTAACCCCGAAGGCCGAAACCAACATCAGATCAATACCCAGGAAACCATTCTTCTTAGCTAACCTACAGTTAGTTTCTAAATTCCACATTCTTAGGGAAAGCTTCCCATTAATTTTATCAAAGATAAATTCTTTTAAATTTATTCTTAAATCATCCTTTGGATATCATTTCAAACCAAATTATGGTTTTCCAAACTAGTCGGGATTAGTGAACCACACCGAAGAAATTATTTATTTTATTTCCCAATCCCAACCTATTTATCCCATGGAGAAAAACTGGTGCTACTCCATATCTAACACCACGGGGTTATCCCTAAAGTTAATTACCATTTCACGTTCAAATCTAATTAAAGATTTTAACTATCGCTTTGGAGCAAAACTGGTAATAATCCATTCTCGATCACTTTCCAAATTTGGTAATTTAAATTATCAATTCACATTCCATCTAATTAACGATTCATTAAAACTCCTTTTACTGGGTTAAAGAACTAATGTCATTTGAAACACAGTTCACGATAAACCCAAATCACATTCTATTTATTATCGGGTTAAAGAACAAGTTTTATTTAAAACACCATTCACGGTAAACCCACAAATCAATTACAATTAAAAAAATATTAGAAATTCTGGTTATTTAAAACCCATTTCTAATTCAATTTATTTATTGCAAGAATAAATTGGTTTTAATTCTAGTTTAAAACTAGTTCATTTCGATAAAAATCTATTTTTATCTTTTCAAATATGGAATTTTTCATCCCAGTCTTTTCAAATCATTTATTTTGATTTTACACAAATTATAGATATTTTTAATTATTTCATCAATGCCCGTACAGTCGATTTCCATCTACGGCCATCGAACTGCACTTACAGCGACCTTTTCTGAAATTGATTTGGATATAATTCCAAATCCAACCGTTATATTTCAAAATTCTAATATTCATTGGAAAGCTCTTTTCGATACGAACCAAACTGTTCCGGTTTGAGGAGAATCCTCAATGGTCGAAATTCGCGAACTGCCGCGGCGCGGCGCGTTCTATTCAGGCTATTATATTATATATATAATATATATAATATATATTTCATCGATTTCTATTTAAAACAAATTTTATAAATAGTTTTAAATTCGTTTCAAAACAATTTCAACTTCCATTTCAAATTCAAATTAAAATTAAATTTTTCCTTATAAATTTGTTTTAAATTCATTTCAATTCAATTCAAATTCGATTTCAATTTCAATTCAATGCGATTTCAATTCAATTCGATTTTAATTCAATTTCAATGCAATTTCAATTCAATTCAATTTCAATGCGATTTTTTTAAAATCTCTTTTCAATATTCATTATAAAATGAATATAATCGATATAAATATCGTTCGTGTCAAAATAGCGCATCTCTAATCAACACGGCTTTATATTTTCAATAACTTCGTTATTCTATTCAACAAATGAATATTTATTCTATTCAACACATGAATCTTTATTTCTTTCAATACATGACTAATCTCAACGGATGAGTACTGTCCACACGCGACTATTTTTGTTATTTAATATATTTTATAAAAATTATGGTATCTATCGTTTGATTTCGAATCAGACTCCAACCGTAAATTAGTAAGAGAACGATTCCTTAAATATTAACCCCGAAGGCCGAAACCAACATCAGATCAATATCCAGGAGACCACTCATCTTATCTATTTTCCAGTTAGTTTCTAATTTTATATATGATAAAGATGTAAATTTTATTGTTAAAATATTTCGTTCAATACATGACTAATCTCAACGGATGAGTACTGTCAACAAATGAACATTTATTTTATAATATTCTTTATTTTATAAATTGGAATGAGGCTCAATCAATCACTGTATAGCGTTAACTATATGGATTCCATACAACACATGTATATAAATAGCAACGATAAATAATCAACAATCATCAAAAGTGCACTACTCTGTATAAGCATCAAATATAGATATCTAACGCTTATAACAGCCTGTCAATCAATCGATCGACTTACAACTAATTACTGGGATTAGTGCATGCCGTATTTTATCCCAATACCCGTGTGGTGTTTCAAATCAACAAACACAGATTTTTATTTGTGCAGTTGGGTGATGTGTAAAATTTATCGTCACAATCAATGTCTTTCAAATAGGTGTACATAAACAAACCGTCCGGTTTGTAAATGAATATTTATTTATTCACATTCACGTTAAAAATTATATTTTTAACGAAAAAAAATCTTAACTATATAAATATTTTATTTCATTCCACATAACACAATCGATTAAATCAAATTTATCAACCAAAAAATAAATCAATCATCAAACAATTAACTAAACAAACAAGCCGTCCATGGTCCGTGGACGACGGGTGTCGGGTGCTACTAAACACCGTCTGCATCCTAGTATATATTTATATAACTAGAAAACTAAAACTAAAAGGTGAGAAGTTCTCACAGAGGGTTCCACTCCGCCGTGCTTTGCTTTTGAACTGCTGAACAGTCTGGATTTGTTTGCAATTCTAATGCAGTCTTTTCCACGCTGTTCATAATAAAAATTATATTTTTATTGCTTCATTCCAATAAATAAAAATCATATTTTTATTCCTTCTTTATATATATTTTCTCGACGCTTCATTCTACACAAAAATTATATTTTATATTTCTATGTCATATATATGGATCGAATTTTATTGCTATAAAAGTCACATTTTTATTTCAACTTATATATAATAAAAATCAATTCTTTCCTTCGCTGCATATATAAAGATCAAATTTTTACTAAATATATATTATAAAAAACTTATTTTTATAATCTCTATAATATAAAAATCATATTTTTAATACTTCTACCTTATAAAAATCACATTTTTATATTTCACATATGATAAAAATCATATTTTTAATTCGTTATATATATAAAGATCATATTTTTAACCTTTACATGATATAAAAATTATATTCTTATCCTTTGATTATATAAAAATTATATTTTTAACCTCTTGATTATATAAAAATTATATTTTCTTTTAAACGATCACTTCATAATTAAAATCTTGATATAAATAAAAATCACAATACATAATAAAAATTGAGTTTTTACCTTGCTATTAAATATATAAAAATCGAAATTTTATAATGCTACTTTTAATTTTAAAACAACATTAATACAAAAAAGTTATTTCATGCTAGAAATTTCATAAATAAAGCAAAATTAAAAAGAAAAACTCACATTTTTGGAAGGAAAAGGGGTTTGCTTGCATGTTAATCGAAGGTGGAGGGGCTGAGGTCAGTGGAGGTGCCGGATCGAAGTGGTGTGTATCGGGCTAAGGCTCAGCGAGGCCGGTTGGGTTTAATCGGAGCTAGGGCTTCGATTGTCGAAGACTTAGGGGCTTGGGGGAAGAGCGTCGGCGACTGTGGAGGCTGAAGGGCGCAGAGGGCTGTTTCAAGGGGGTGCGGTGGTCGTTGGGCAGCGGAATCGATGGAGCGACGGATGTTTTGGGGGGGGAGCAGAAGGCTTTTACGGGGCTGGAGGGTTCGGAGGAGGAGGGAGAAGGGGATCGGAAGAGAAGGAGGAGGGGCGGTGGATGGAGGCCGACGCGGCGGCGGTGGCGCGCCTGGGTGCGGCGTCGTGCTCTGTAGGTTTTCATTTATTTATTTATTTTGATTTCTGAAGAGAGAGAAGAGGGAAAAAGGAGGGGGGCCCATATATATTGATTTATTAATTAATTTAATTTTTCGCTTTCTAAAAGTTGACTTTCCATCCTAACCCCAAATCGAACCCGACGACTATCGCCCCTAGCTAATTACCCCCATTCCAAACACAATGGGATATGTATCGTAGGCCAATTCGACTGTTTGAATCAGTTTCCATTCAAATTAAAATTTAAATCTTTATATTTTAAATTTAAACGCACATTTCAAATTACCGGGGTCACATATGAACTCTAAAAATTCCAGAAAAAATATTTCTAGCTTCGCATTGACGATACGGTCCTAACAAAACTAATTTCGTCGAATTCTGAGGCCGTTGGAAAAACGGCCATTTTCCAGTCGATTAAAATCAACTGAAATTGGTCAAACGCATTTTCTTTTGCCACACTCACATATTCATTCGAAAAATTATGAAATTTGGAATCTACTAATAACTTGACATCCCGGATCCAACAAAAGTGGTTTCGTCGAAATCCGAGGTCATTTGCAAAATGGCTATTTTTAAGGGCCGAAATTCCATAGCGACTATTCTTAAATTTAAACTGGACATATCTTTTGATTCCCGCTATGAAATTTCAATTTTTCGGATTTTTGCAAAGATATTCACAATTAGATTCCATTATTTTTGGTTTCGCAAAAATCCGGCTTGTTTTGCACCCGGAACATTCAATTGAAATTTGAAATCGAATTATCGAACTACCGTTCCATTTTCAGTTCCTTTTATAATTATATATAATTATTTATATTCTAACTACTATCTATATAACTATACACGTTTTATTCCTATTCAAAATAAATTTCTCATTGATATTATTTAAAATAATTCATTTTAAATAATGAAAATTCACCAAAATTGCCAAAATAAAAATTTTAAATTGGCTCAGATTTCCGGGTTGTTACAATAAGCCGATATAATTTCTATTTAGAGCCTTGTATTTGATCTCAAATTGGATTTTGGGTTTGTCGTGAATTGTGTCTTAAATAACACTATTCTTAAACCTAGTTGAGAAAAGAATAAATCTTTTAATTAAGAGTTAGAGAAGTTTACCGATTAATTAATATTTAATTGGAATTTAAATGGAAATGGGTTTTGGGTTTGTCGTGAATAATGTTTTAAATAACATTTGTTCTTCAACCCAAATTAACAGTGAAGATATAATTTGGAATTTATAAATCTTTTTATTACGATTTAATGGAAATTTTCCAAAGTAAAATTTCCAATTTAATATACTAAATTGGAATTGAATGGAATTAGATTTGGTAATAATCGAGATGAGCTTGTGTGAATGAAGATTGTTACTATATATGGAATTTAAAAGGCTTTGCCGTTATTCCATTTATATTATATAGAAATTTATATCGATTCTATATTGATCTATTTTCCGTGAAGATTCCATGTTTAATGGAAGCTTATTTGGGTTTATCGTGAACTGTGTTTCATATGACATTAGTTCTTTAACCCATTTAATGACAGGATCAATTTTCCTAAAAGTTGAACAATCAATGAGTAATGATTTTTAGGAAGATTAAAACCAATTGGAGTTTTAATAAATCTTTAATTATATTGGAATGAGATAATTAAATTTATCAAATTCATAAAATGAACGAGAATGGAGTACCATTAGTTTTACTTTAGGCGACAGTTAAATCTTTAATTAGATTTGAATGGGAAATGGTAATTAATTTACCGATAACACATTGGGTGTTAGATATGAGGTACTACTAGTTTTTCTCCATGGGATGAATAGGTTGGGATTGGAAAGATAAAATAAATGATAACTTCGATAAGACACGATAATCCTAACTAGTTAATAAAATCTTTTGAAATTATATCAAAAGGAAGAATAAGGAATAAATTTAAAAGAATTTGTCTTTGATAAAACTAATGGGAACCTTTCCTTAAAGATGTGAATATTTGAATAAAAGAATATCCTGAATTGGAATGAGGCATATAATGTGTTTTTATGGCACCTGATTATTGATTATAAAACATCAGAAAGACCTGGTTTATCCCATTCTGAATAACTGATACAGTGACTAAAAGTCGACGATGAAGATGGTGGTTGAAGACCAGAGATCTTCACATCGTTTGGATGATTACTGATGTCTTAATTGGGCTATACACCCAAGACAAGGTAATAAGTGGTGATCATCCAGACGTACTTGGAGATTGTCTAGATATGCGAGGACCTCTCTCCTATATTAAACATATGGATGAGGAATAAGGTTCCTCCGGTTTCATTCAGACCCTGAGCGGAATTGTAAATAGATGCGTGTCAGACAATGGATTTCATTCCGTATTGATTGATTTCTATTAAATATATATTTGTTTGGTGGCGGAGAATCTATTCTCTTGCTTAACACCCTTCTATGAGACGTACGAGCTTTGAGGTTATATATTGATAGACATCAGTTGTATGGCGTGAATTTGCAGTGTGGAATGCTGAAATGCAAATAGTCAGGGCTTTTGTTGAAAAGCAAAGTCTTGTGGTTGATGATCAAAGCACGACTTTAAATAGCATAGCTTTGTGTATAGCGTTTATTCGTGAGCCTCACACACGGCTTGAGTCAAAAACGAGATAGTGACTGCATGGAGTGCATGCGTTTCTTTCTAGCTAGGAATGGTGTCATGTTATGAAGCCCATACATTTTTACTTATGTGGATGATGGATTGCGAGGCGCCTCAGATTTGAGTCCCTAGTGGCTCTTGAGATGGTTGACATAATGACTAGGTTTTATGCCCCAGAGGGCTGGGAAACGTATTGTTCAGGAATTACTAATCCACTAAAGTAAGTGTGGACCAGCCCTGAAAATCCAGGTGCACTTGCGAGTGAATCCTGAGGCACGGGCTAGAGTGTCTCGAATCGGTGAGGACGATCCCTTGCCTCGACTCATAGATATAAATCCAATTTCCAGTATGTGACTTTTCGGTTTTAGTTGTAAATCTATATCGCGGCATAATGACATGGGACGCTCATGTCGTCTGTGATTGATACATTTATATTTGAAGCTGTTTTGACACTATACACTTATAATAATATCAAAATGATTTGTTTTTAAATGTACCAAGTATGTCTGGCTATTATAAGGGAAAACTCTATAATGGGACATGAGTCTTATGATAGCTTCATTTTCCAAAAGCATTGCGTTGTTTTATTTTAAAATAAGATTCATGTAGAGTAAACCCGTTCCGTGACATGTAGCGGGGTCCTATGATTTTCACAAATTTTAAAGCAAAAATTTAATAACTGTTTCATTTCTCACACCAGTCCCATGACTGACTCGGAGTTTATTATTTTAACATAAACTCTGGGCACGTATATTTTCCACATGGGCAGCTAGTAGTTTTGGTTTTTGCAGATATTTCTTTTACCAGGATCCTGGATTACAGCTGGGGCTATATTCAGAAAGCTTTATATCCCTGTATTTCTTTCAGTTGTTCTTGTTGATGTATTTTCCGCTATGCATTGTATTTATACATTTAAATTTCCGTTGCTTTGTATTTTAATCTCTAATATTATTTTATTTCAGCTGTGTAATATTTATTTATACTCTGATATATTCTTTTACTCTGATGTAAATTGTTGTAATAACAATGATTTGTTCTATTGTTTGTGTTCTGATGAGTTGTGTTCTCATTCAATCCGGGCTTTCCGTAAGGGGATGTTTGGGTCGTTACAGTTGGTATCAGAGCTTTGGTTTAAAAAGCTCGGAGAACAAAACACATTAGAACCGAGCGAAAGAATTCACCAAAGATAGGATTAGTAATGTCCTATAAGAGTAACTCGTTAGAGGTAGGATTAGTAGTATCCTAGAATGAGTTTGAAGAGTACTGTTTATAAAAGTGAATTTAATTTTGAAAATTATATCTTATTATACGTATTTGAGTATTTTATTTTATTTTGAATTTGGACTGTCGAGTATAAGAAGATTTTGCATGTAAATCTCGTGAATGTATATTCGAAATCTTAAGTATACTGGATAGATACAGAATCACACTCTAGTCGCCCGGGGATGATTCTGACGATAGACTAGACATCATCAGTATCTATGTTCGAGTTTCGAAAGTGGGATATCTATATATTTCCAATTGACTAGTGCAAGAACCAAAACTTAGTTAGAGTTTATGTTTGTGATTTGACACTGAAAATATGATATTTAAGTATATATAGAAGATTATATATTTGAAAAGATAATCAACTAATTGATTGCTGGTGGTGATGTACAATTGTTAATACAACTACTTAAAATATTGATATGATAAAACTGATAAGAAAATGAGAGTTAATTTAGCCAAATTGAATCAAAATATTGCACTGAATTGAAATTTGGTTGGAATTGCATACATGTATATATATATATATATGTGTGTGTGTGTGTGTGTGTGTGTGTGAACAAGTCATAGCACGGAAGCTAAGAAGAGGAATAAAATTGTATGCCCGACAAATAGGTACATGTTTACTACTTTCTTGGGTTTTGATAATTTTATGAGCCGATTGGCAAGCCCTTGGCTTTTTCTTTGTCTTTTTGATTAATGAGGGCCCTGTGAGGCAGATTGCGGTTTTACCGATCAGCCTTTACAAACAAGGTTAATGCGAAATTTTTCGAAAATTTAAGGCGTTAGCCAAATTTTTGAGAAATTTGAAAATTCTTAGAAACTGAAAAGTTGATGAATGAAAGGTGACTTGGTTAGTTAAAAAAAATTCAGCTTCATTCCTTTTCGAGGACAATTTTTTTAAGTGGGGGAGATTGTAACAACCCGGAATTTCTGAACAAATTTAAAAATTTTATTTTAGCTATTTTAATGTATTTTGAATATTTAAAATGATTTATTTTAAATAATAATGACTAAAAATTTATTTAAATCGAAGTTAAAACATAACAATTTATTTTAATTATAAAACGAACTCAAAATGGCGTGGTAGTTTGAAAATTCGATTCTAAATTTCAACTGAATGTATAGAATTCAAAATATATTGGATTTTAGTAGAACTAAAAGTATTTGAATCTGTTTAATTATATATTTCTAACGAATGTGAAAAACTAAGATTTCATAATATAAATTATAAGTTATGTCCAGTTTAAAATTTAAAATAGTCGCTATGGAATTTTTATATATTTTATATATTTTTATATAATATATAACCCTTAAAAATAGTCATTTTGCAAATGGCCTCCGTTTTCGATGAAACCACTTTTTTTGGATTCGGAATGTCAAATTATTGTTAGGTTTCAAATTTCATTATTTTTGGAATTAATATGTGAACGCAGTGAATTTAAATGTGTATGGTAATTTCAATTTGAATTTAATCGACTGGAAAAAGGGCCATTTTTCAAATGGTCTCCAAATTCGACTAAATTAGTTTTATTAGGACCATAACATCAAAACATAGTTAGATTAATTTTCTGTAATTTTTGGAGTCAGCCACGGTAAATTAAAATGTACATGTAAATTCAATGTATATTGATTTATATTTTAATTTTGACGAAAACTATTCGAAACAGTCAAATTGGCTAACGAAACATATTCCATTGTGTTCGGAATGGGGGTATTTAGCCAGGGGCGATAGTATTGTGTAACGACCCAACATTCGAACACATCGGAAGTCGTGCCATTATATAAGAATAAGAAATAGATAGAGATAGAACTAAAGAAAACAATAGAATGTCACAGCGGAATTTTAACAAAAGATAATACTACATAATATTATACATTAGCAGCATAGTACATCAGAGTATATTGTGCATAGGGGTACGTGCCCTTCCATAATACAACTTCTTAATTATACAGAAACATTATAGGTAACCCAACTTGCAGTACTTATTAATTATACATATGTATACTAGGTAGATCAGCATGCAGAAAGTCCATCCAGCTATTCCCAGTTAAGTTATGACCTGATTCACTTGTCTACTCATAACAAGTGTTATGAGTACCCAAGAGTTTAGAGAAACATAGAAAAATAAACTTCGGGCAGTCAGGGGACTGGTAAGAGTAAACAATTTTAAAACTAGTTAAGGAAATAAAAATATCTCATAAAACCACGCCGTAACTACGGAACAGGTTTTTACCTTATGAGTGTTAAACATTTTTTTATTTAAATAGTTATTATCATAGTGGCTAGGCTTTTTCACAAATAATTTAGAATCTAGAAGAATGCTTGCATCTCACATTGTCCTATATAGTACACAAAACAAAACCGCTTGGCACTTATGGATAATGGATTTCCGACTATGACAAGGTATGGAACCACCTTCCGATAATCCGGCCCACACATGACCGACCACTCATTTATCTTGAGTGTATCGAATGGATATCACCAATGGTTGTGTATGGCAACCATTTCCCGAATGGGACAGAATCGATAGAATAAGATACAAAAGGAATTTCTCTAAATAGGTAGTGCTACACCCTAATGGGAGTGACCCATAGAGCCAAGCTGCCTGCCCGATTTTTGTCATTTCCTAGATGTGAGGCTTGAGGCTAGACCTACCTTTTGTCATTACTACTTAAATGCTTTGAATGCCACATTGTCAAAACCCACCAATCACTAATTGATTTCCCCAAAAATATAATAGGTATAAAGCAAGAGAAACGAATTCCTCTACCACCATATAAATACATTTGGAGAGAACAATGTATGTGATTAGTTAGAATTATTCTTCCAGACATTCATCCATACAAGTTGCCCTCGGATTGGATAAACCGAAGGCACTATTCAAGAATAGCCCTGGCATAACTTCGTCTTCTATTTTCTTTGATAGTCCTTGACTACCGGCGTAAAAACTGAATCGAAGTGGAATATAATCCGGACCCTTCGAAATGATTTGTGTTAATATCTTTTAAGGACAAGTTGTATTTAAATAGAACATATTTTTATATTCAAAAATAACTTCCAGTGTTCATATTTATTAGTGGTAAATTTGAAATTTATTTTCTATTTTTAAAATGATCATCAACCTAAGTTGATAAAATTTCAGAGATTCAATTTCGAAAAATAATTCCATTTTAATTGACCACCTTCCGATAATTGCGGTACAATTCAACATGTCAATTTTATCACACTTTTGGTCTCAAAATGATTGAATAATTCCTCATTCAATTATTATTTGAATTATTTAAAGAAATAATTTAATTTCAACAACATTTATTTTTATAAATGTAAGAGTGTATAAAATTTATTTTGACATTGGTTGATTTACTACAAATAGATACCAGTGGTTTCTACTTTTTATTTAAACAAAAAGAATAGTTTTAAAACTAACTTATTTAAGCCAATTATTGTCCAACCGGCCACGCCCTTTGTTGTACTTCTACTTAAATCAGCCCATTCATTTAACGCCCACCAGACTTCCTTTTGTATTAACTAAATGATTTTACACGTGGCCTAAAACACACCAACCCATATCCCTTAAAAGCCCACACACACCTTTGTATCGTTACCCCTGTCACCACGTGTCCATCACAATCCAAAAAAGAAAGCATGTCCAGCCTTTTATCTAATATATGGCTGAGACCTGCTACTTACAAATTTCTCCAACATCTTATACTTGCTTTGAGGTGGTTGTCTCCACTTCCATGTTTCACGTCAATGCTCCCACCCCTGACCGCCGTGGACACCTGCTCCTCCGCCACTCATCCATCATGGTGATCCCGTCCGCTCATGTTTCCAGATGTGCACACAACAATGCCTAGTTTTAATTATATATTTTTCTTTTCTAACTACTACTTTAAACTACAAAGTATTTCTTCCCTTACCCTTTTTACTGTCTTTTTCTTCTCTCATGTTATACGTCAATACACCTACTAATTTACTGCTGTGAAGCCTGCATCTCCACCACACCTTCATCCGATGTTTACCCAGCTCCACAAATATCACAAACCTTCCAGTATTCTAATATGCATTCTAGACTCCAGTACCCAAAAACAGTATTGTGCGCCACTCTTTGTGCATGTGCACATGTATATCAATTGGTACTTCGGTATCGTCACACACGCACTTGACGTATAGGAGCCATTATACCCTATTCGGCCCACCTCTGATCAACTGGATCGGAATGTCGTGTTGCCCAGACCGGAAACAAAACTTGTACACTGTTGGATCAAAACATGGCTTGTAGTCGTTCCCCTTGGCCTGAACATCCCCCCAATCCTGGTCACGTGATACCAACACTAAGACACACATCGGTTCGTTTCCGAGCACACGGTAAGACGTAACCCTAGTACTTATGCTGGTACCATTTCTAAGCCTATTTATTTCCAGTGGAAACATGTTTTAATACCATTAAAGTCTTTATATTTCCGATATCAATACCCAAGGTGATAAACTCTGTTTCTACTTTTTCCCATGGCATAAAATTTCAATTAGCTAATACACATTTATGTTGAAGTAACACTATACATAAATTTTTACTTTTCCAGTGGCCTAAAAATTTGTATGGTATAATAAAATGGTTTATCCCTTTAGCATATCAAATAAACAAATCTCTAAATGTATCCAAGTTTTAACTTATGCTAGCACAGAGAGATGTGAGTTATCAAACAAAAACAGAGGTATATTTTCGGTGTAAACAAGATTTAGTTTTAAAGACACAGGGTTCGTACAAAACATATCTGATTTCAGCATATGGGTTTAGTCACCCCAATCAAGTTCAGCGCATTATACAATCATCCATGGTTAAGCATAACATGCTTAGGGAAAAAATAAGAATGGCATTTACTCACTAGTCAAGGCTCGATGTTCTCGGCTTTATGCTTCTTCCTAATGTTTTTTGCTGGAAACTTGTGAAAATATGCATGGATGTGTGCCTTTATATAGGTGTAGAAAATTATATAAAAACAAGGTTATTAAATGAACGTATGGGAAAAGAAAACATGCACAGAGTGCTCAGCCTGATTTTGGAATGACTTAAAAGGGAAAACTAGCTTTTACTAGCTTTTTGGATGCGAAAACCCTTATCTACCCTTTTTCCGAAGTGTTTCAGTCCTTTGAAACCATGTGAATGGGTGCTTCCTTGTACAGATTATACACAAAAATGGCTGCTATAGTAATATCTCCTTAAATGCATGTGTACTAAATGTTTTATCAAGCAATCTCACTATGTTCTCTGGTTTGCTTGGTGAAAAGAAATGGCAGCATCTATCATCTATGCCAAGTTGTATTTATCATTTTGGCTGAGAACATCAGGTGCTTCACATGGCCTTTGAGTTTAAAAAATGTTTGCTTTACTTTATAGTATTTGTCAAAATCTAAAACACCAGTACATGGATGTATTTCAAGCAATGTATAAATTGTGCTTATCAAATCCTAATGTATGCAGACCATATGCCTATTCTATATTTAATTTTCCTATTGAAATCAAAACATGTGCAAAAATGGAAAAAATGCCTACTTAATAGCAAACAAAATTTCATCACATATGAAAATATAGTTTGGCATACGTGCAAACTTACCTATTAAATCCTAAGTCTTAGCTGAGGTTAGTCTAGTTCTTTATGTATGCAGTCTTTGATTTCTTACTTGTTCATTCTTTGCATTGATCAAACCGGGTAGGCGCCAACAAAAAAAATAAATAAAAAATAAAAAATGAAATGGCCAATTTATACTATCTTAACACATACACAGGTTAAAGGGGTTTACACAAACATTATCATACACAATGCATCTAAATTTGAATTGTTTTAAGTGTGAAATTTAATTGTATTTACAATTTGTTAATTTCGATCAACAAATTTGTATTAACGATGTTTGTTAAAAACGGGCCATTATAATCTACCCCCTTATACAAAATTTGTCTCGAAATTTTCAAACAGAAGATAAGAAAAACATAATATATCATATCACATCACATCAAACTGGCTACATCATAATAGGTACTATACTCGACTAGCATCGAGTTATAGTCTACTATAATACAAATTTGCCATACTACTAGTACTGCTATATATACAATAACACCTAGCCCAACTATATTACTCTGAACTGCTGCTGATCTCGATCACCTCCTCATCGGCAGAGATAATGATTACCTCCTCATCATCTGAGATAATGATCACCTCCTCATTGTTTGAGATATTAACCACCTCCACTACATCATCACTTTCCTCAAGATCATCATCGCTCGAGATATCTATAACCTGTATAGCGGAAGGTGGATATAACATCATATCCAGATATCCAAAGCCCATGGGTATCTCCAAGCGCCCTCCGTCAGCCTGGAACTGCAATAAATCATGAGCGATCTAATCCTACAAAACGACTAACTACACATCCTGTTGCACTACTGGGGTCTCGACCAAAAGGTCGTCCTATGGCTGGTCAGGTATTATGTCCTACCCTTCTTCTGGCTCCTCCTTCTCCTCTGGTTCCTCCTCCTCAGGGTCATTCATATCATCATCTCTTTCATCATCGTATCCACTGTCGCTACCGTCACCACTGTCACCATCGTCATCTCCATCACCTGCGTATCCCTCCTCCAGCCCAGCCCCTCCCTCATCCTCTAGCTCCTAGAGAAACTCCATGCTATCCTCCTCGACGGAAGACTCTCCATGATAAACACCCGACTCTTCAGAGTCGACATACTGTCCCTCCTGAGCGTGTCTGATCCTGTCCTTCGGGTCTACCACGTCAGGTATGTTAATGCCTGTATGTAGCCTCAGTATCTAGAGAGGGGTCAAATGCTTCTTAGCTGTTCTCTTGAAAATTGGCGCCATCTGGTAAAGAAACAAAGGATGGATCTCATAACAAGTGATAATAAACTGAAAGAGTTCATAAGCCCTAAGAATAACTGAATCCTCACGTATCAATAACCCATAGAAATGAAAAACCCGAAATTCCATTTCCAGACATAGGATAACAACCATAGCAAGTCATACAACACCATCAAACATATGATAACATCCAAGTCAAACATATGATAAGCTAACGCCTAGTTAAAAACAAAATCTGGATAGAATTCCCTGATGTGGTTCTCTGTTTCTCAAGTACAGTCGGTCAGATTCTCACTCCATTTTATCTTGAGTAGATTTACAATCTTATTTCGGAGTTGCTTTTCTTCTCTATCCACAACATAGACTGGATATCTAATCACAGTCAAGTTCGGCTCAACCTCGAGATCTTCTTGAATTGACGGTTCTAAAATCAAAGACGGGCAGTGAACACATTTGCAAAGATGAGACATGTGAAAAGCACTGTGAATTCCTACCATTCTTTATGGTAATTCTACCTTATAAGCAAGAGATCCAACCTTCTCAAGAATATGGAAAGGTCCTACATATTGTGGATCTAACTTTCCCGTTTTGCCAAATCTGATTGCTTCTTTAATTGGCGTAATCTTTACAAACACAAAATCTCTAACAGAAAAATTAAGACCCTTCGTCTTTTGTCTGTGTAGCTTTTCTGGCGATCCTGGGCCTTTTTCATCCTCCTCTTGACTAACCCAACCTTCTCGGTTGCCTCTCGGATCATATCTGGTCCAAGAACAAGTTTATTTCCAGTCTCACCCAATAAGTTGGTGATCTGCACGGTCTTCCGTAGAGAGCTTCATACGATGCCATATCTATTGTGGCTTGATAACTGTTGTTGTAGGAGAATTCAATTAATTGTAGGTGTTCCTCCCACGATCCTCCAAAATAAAGAATACATGCTCTCAAAAGGTCATCTAATATCTGGTTCACTCTTTCTGTTTGGTCGTATGTCTGAGGATGGTAAGTGGTGCTTAGATTCAGCTTGTTTCCAAAAGTGATCTGAAGAGCTTCCCAGAATTTGCTAGTAAAGATGGGATTCCTATCACTTACAATTCTCACTGGCACTCCATGTAGTCTTATAATCTCCTTTATAAAAATCTCGACTAACGAATCTGAAGTCCGAGTTGGTTTCACTGGAATAAAATGTACACTCTTCGTTAGTCGATCTACTATAACCCAAACTCCTTCATATCCTCTCCTAGTCTTTTGTAATCCGTCAATGAAATCCATTGAAATCATTTCCCACTTCCAGTTGGGAATCTCCAAAGGTTTTAGTAATCCTGCTGCTTTCTGATGATCACCTTTTATTTGTTGGTAGCATAGACACTGATTTATATAGGCCTGAATTTCTCTCTTCATTCCAGGCCACCAAAATACTCGTCTCATGTCTCTATACATTTTGTGCACTCCTGGGTGAATACTCAGCTTTGATTTATGGAATTCCAATAAAACTTCTTGCCATAGCCCATCAATATCCAGAACACACAGTCTCCTATTTATCCTGAGAATACCTTGGCCACCCACTTCAAAATCTGACTCCCCTCCCCTTATAACTCCTTGGATTAACTTCTCCAAATTTGCATCTCTCCTTTGATTTGCCAGTATTCTTTCTCGGGGTGCTAGGGTAGCTTCTAAAAGAGATAAAATTGCATTTCTACTTAGAGCATCGGCTAAGACATCATCTTTTCCTGACGTATAGATAATATCCAGATCGTATGATGCAAGGAATTCCAACCACCTTTGTTGCCTTAGATTGAGATCTTTTTAAGTAAACAAATATTTTAGCGGTTTGTGATCAGTGAAAAGCTCGAACTTCTCTTCTAATAGGTAGTGTCTCTACATCTTTAATGCAATGACAACTGCCAATAATTTTAGATCATGTGTAGCGTAATTTTTTTCGTGGATCTTCAATTGTCTACTGGCATACGCAATCACACGTCCGTATTGCATCAACATTGCACCAAATACAACTCCACAAGCATCACTATAAACTGCAAATCCACTCTTCTCATCGGCAACAGCTAGAACTGGTGCTTCTGTTAATCTCTTTTTCAATTCCTTGAAAGGCTTCTTCACATTTTGGAGTCCATATAAATTTCTCACTCTTCTTAGTTAGCTTAGTCAGATGAGAAGATGTCTTGGAATAATCTTGGATAAACCTCCTGTAGTATCCTGTCAATCCCAAGAAACTATGGACGTCCGTTAGTGTTCTGGGTTGCTTCCATTGTTGCACTGCTTCTACTTTGATTGGGTCCACAGAGATACCATCTCCATTCACAACGCGCCATAAGAATCTGACTTCAGATTGCCAAAAATGGCCTTTCGAAAACTTTGCCTTCAATACATTCTTCCTTGGAGTCTCCAATACCATTTTAAGGTGATATCGGTGCTCTGCTTCTGTCTTTGAAAAGATTAAGATATCGTCAATAAAAACTAGAACAAACTTGTTCAGAATCTTCCTAAAGGCATGGTTCATCAGGTCAACAAAATATACGCGTGCGTTGGTTAGTCCGAATGGCATAGCTAACCATTCATAAAAGAAATCCGGGCCCCTGAAAGTAGTTAAAGGAATACTATCTTCGACAATCCTTAACTGGCGGAAACCTGTTGCTAAGTCCATTTGAGAAAATACCGTAGCCCCATTCAATTGATCAAAAAGTTCATCAACTCGGGGTAAAGGATATTTATTTTTGATGGTCACTTTAGTTAACTCTCTATAGTCAACACATAGTCTTAGTGATCCATTAGACTTAACCACAAAAACTACTACTGAACCCAAACTTGAAAAACTTGGCCTGATCAACCGTTTAGCCAACAAATATTGAGTTTGCTTTTCGAGTTCCATGACTTCTTTTGGCGCCATTCGTATTTTAGGTTGAGCTAACAGTCTTGCCCCTGGAATTAGATCGATTCGGAACTCTATCTCTCGATGTAGGGGTAAGCTTTTGACTTGTTCAAAGACGTTAGAGAAATCTCTGACTATTTCTAACGTCCCTAAATTTTCTTGTGGTGTGTCCAAGGCATACAAGAAACTACACATATGAATACTGGGTTTTCCACACGGTATCCTAGCTTTGCTTCCTATATTGGTTATTAGAGTTACAATTTCTTTGTCGCATTTAATCTTAGCTTAGAATTTACTTAACCAGTCTAACCCGAGTACGAAATTAAATCCTTTAAAATCCAAAACATAGAAATCGAAATGGAAGGAATGTGAAAGGTACGAAATTTCCACATTATTGCAATACATTTTTAATTCAGTTTTTCCGCCAATGGGATTTGATACAAAAATCAGATTTTTTTAAATTTTTTGGGATAAAATGTAATTTCCTACTATTCCAGAAGAAATGAAACTATGCGAGGCACCGATATCAAATAAAACTTGAATATCAATTCGATTTAAATCATAGGTACCATCTGAAACTCCTTTTTCTTTCACATCCTGAGAAGTTGAAGGTTCTTTCTTAATAGCGTAGACCTTTGATTGTTGTGCCTTTTTCATGAGCGAACAATCTTTAACCATGTGTCCGGGCTGATGGCAATTACAGCAAAGAGTTTTCATGACCATTGCATTACCAGGTCCTTGTTATTGCTTCTGTTGTTGCTGTTGGGGTTTTTGCTGTTGCTGGGGTTGCTGTGGCTTTTTCGCTACTGGTTTCTTGCTGAATCTAGCAATATGTCCCTTCTAATGGAGGTTGTGGCATTCTGTATCTTTAAATCATTCCTTAGCCTTCTCCCCCAATTTTGTTTATCCTTTGTTTTTCCAATTTAGATTAAATTTCCTTTTATGAGGATTTTCTCCATTGGTTTCTCCCGTCTATTCTTTTGCAACTGGTTTCTTTGCCTCTAATCCTTCATACCGAACTGCCATGCCTACTAGATCAACAAATGGAATCTTAAGATGCCTAATCATTTTAACTTACAAGCTATCCTTCAACCCTGCTATAAACATTTCATTCTTCTTGAGTGGAGTGTTGATCAGTTCTGGGCCAAAGTAGGAGAATGCATTAAACTTATTTTCATACTCAGCTATTATCATGTTTCCTTGTTTGAGATCGATGAAATCCCGATACATCCTAGTTTTGCCTGCAGTAGGAATAAATTGTGCTTCGAATGCCTCTTTGAATTTTCCCAGGAAAAATCATCTTCAGGAACGTTCGCAGTTTGAGCGTCCCACCAGAATGCAGCAGCTCCTTGGAGTTGCCACGAAGCTAAAAGACACTTCAGCTCATCATTCAATTTCAGCCCTTTAAAAATCGTTTCACAGGCTCATAGTCATGCTTGGACTTCAATAAAAGATTCAGTCCCTTTGAATATCTTCCCTCCCAAAGTTGTATACTCCTTATAGATAGTTGCAAAATTTGACTTCTGGTGAACTGGCGCAACTTCTTCCACTGTTTGTACTTGATCCTGAGTTGCAGTATTACCATTGGTAGTGGTAGTCCCACTAGGTCGACCTCTTCGTACGCGGCTACCCATACTTAATCACATGAATATAACAGGTTGATAATCAAAACTTAATTGTATATAATTGACCTAAGTATATTACTCAAGTATATCTTCCTGTATATTTTATATATCTTTATAAAAATACACTCTCTTAACACTCACCCAAAGCCCAGGTATTCAGTAACCTAAGCTCTGATACCAACTGTAACGACCCAACTTTCGAACACATCGGAATCTCATAGTGGAATTTTAACAAAAGATAATACTACAGAATATTATATACCAGTAGTATAGTACATCAAAGTATAATGTGCATAGGGGTACATGCCCTTTACAACTTCTTAATTACACGTAAACATCATAGGTAACCCAACTTGCAGTACTTAATAATTATGCATATGTATACTAGGTAGATCAACATGCAGAAAGTCCATTCAGCTATTCCCAGTTAAGTTATGACCTGATTCACTTGTCTACTCATAACAAGTGTTATGAGTACCCAAGAGTTTAGAGCAACACAAAAAAATAAACTCCGAGTCGGTCAGGGGAATGGTATGAGTAAACAATTTTAAAACTAGTTAAGGAAAAAAATATCACATTAGACCACCCCGTAAGTACAGAACGGGTTTTACTTTATGAGTATAAACATTTTGTATATTTAAAATAGATATTATCATAGTGTCTAGGGGTTTTAACAAATAATCTAGAATCCAGAAGAATGTTTGCATCTCACATTCTCCTATATAGTATACAAAAAAACCTCTTGGGGCTTATGGATAATAGATTTCCGACTATGAAAAGGTATAGAACCACCTTCTGATAGTGTATCCCTAGAGGGGAATACACTGGGTTCAACAAGAATGTCTTGCAACCCGGCCCATACGTGACCGACCACTCATTTCTCTTGAGTGTATCGAATGTATATCACCAATGGTTGTGTACGGCAAACATTTCCCGAATGGGACAGAATCGATAGAATAAGAAACAAAAGAAATTTCTCTAGATAGGTGATGCAACACCCTAGTGGGAGCAACCCAGATAGCCATGCTGCCTTACCCCTTTTTTCATTTCCTGGATATAAGGCTTGAGGCTAGACTTACCTTTTATCATCACTACTTTATTTGCTTTGAATGCCACATTGTCAAAACCTACCAATCACTAATTGACTTCCCCAAAAATATATTATTGGTATAACGCAAGAGAAATGAATTCCTCCTTTACCATATAAATACGTCTTGAGAGATCAACGTACGTGATTAGTAAGAATACTCTATCAGACATTCGTCCATAGAAGTTGCCCTGGGACTGGACAAACTGAAGGCACTATTCAAGAATATCCCTTGCATCACTCCGTCTTGTATTTTCTATGATAGTCCTTGACTAGCGGCGTAAAAACCGAGTCGAAGTGGAATATAATCCGGACCCTTCGTAACGATCCATGTTAAAATCTTTTAAGGACAAGTTGTATTTAAATAGAACAGATTTTATATTCAAAAATAACTTCCAGTGTTCATATTTATTAGTAGTAAATTTGAAATTTGTTTTCTATTTTTAAAAATGATCATCAACCTAAGTTGATAAAATTTCAGAGTTCAATTTCCAAATATTGATTCCATTTTAATCGACCACCTTCCGATAACTGCGGTACAATTCAACACGTCAATTTTATCACCCTTTTGGTTTCAATATGTTTGAATAATTCCTCATTTGATTATTATTTAAAGAAATAATTTAATCTAACAACATTTATTTTTATAAATGTAAGAGTGTATATAATTTAGTTTGACATTGGTTGATTTACTACAAATGGATACCAGTGGTTTCTACTTTTTATTTAACAAAAAGAAAGATTTTAAAACTAACTTATTTAACCCAATTATTGCCCAATAGGCCACGCCCTTTGTTGTACTTCTACTTAAATCGGCCCATTCATTTAATGCCCTCCAGACTTCCCTTTTGTTTTAAATAAATGATTTTACATGTGGCCTAAAACACACACACCTATATCCCTTAAAAGCCCATGCACCTTTGAATCGTTACCCCCTGTCACCATGTGTCCATCACAATCCAAAAAAGAAAGCATGTCCATCCTTTTATCTAATATATGGCCGAGACCTGCTACTTACAAATTTCTCAAACATCTTATACTTGCTTCCAGGCGATTGTCTCCACTTCCACGTTTCACGTCAATGCTCCCACCCCTGACCGTCGTGGACGCCTGCTCCTCCGCCACTCATCCATCACGGTGATCCCGTCCGCTCATGTTTCCAAAAGTGCACACAACAATGCCCCGTTTTGATTTATATATATTTCTTTTCTAACTGCTACTTTGAACTACATAGAATTTCTTCCCTTACCCTTTTTACTATCTTTTTCTTCTCCCATGTTATACTTCAATACACCCACTAATTTACTGCTTTGAAGCCTGCATCTTCACCACACCTTCATCCTATGTTTACCCAGCTCCACAAAGATCACAAGCCTTCCAATATTCTAATTATGTATTCTAGACTCCAATGCCCAAAAACAGTACCATGCGCCACTCCATGTGCACGTGCACACGTATATCTGTTGGTACTCCAATATCATCACACACGCACTCAACATACAGCATCCATTATACCCTATTTAGCCCACCTCTGATCCACTGGATCGGAATGTCATATTTCCCGGATCGAAAATGAAACTCATACACTGTTGGACCAAAGCATGGCTTGTACCACTCCCCTTGGCCCGAACATACCCCCGATCCCGGTCACGTGATACTGACACTAAGACACCCAGTAGTTCATTTCCGAACACATGGTAAGACGCAACCCCAGTACTTATGCTGATACAATTTCTAAGCCTATTTATTTCCAGTGGAAACATGTTTCAATACCACTAAAGTCTTTATATTTCTGAGACCAACCCAAGGTAATAAACTTTGTTTCTACTTTTCCCCATGCTATAAAATTTCAGTTAGCTAATACACATTTCTCTTGAAGTAACACTATGTATACA
Organism: Allium sativum; assembly: GCA_030737875.1. NCBI lineage: Eukaryota > Viridiplantae > Streptophyta > Magnoliopsida > Asparagales > Amaryllidaceae > Allium > Allium sativum. The sequence goes on from CM060920.1 coordinate 737,307,453, forward strand.
TTTTTACTTTTTCAGTGGCCTAAAAATATGTATGGTATAATAAATTGGTTGTAACGACCCACATTCTACACATCGAAGGATCGTAGAATATTTATTTCTTTCACATACGAAGTCGTATGGTCATGTAACTTTTGAAGATGACTATTGGGGTCATTTCCCATGATCATGATTTTTCCCGATTTTTAAATGACCGTTTTGCCCCTAGCTGATCTTGTTTCGGCCATAACTTTTGACTGGAAACGAATTTTGACCTGAAACCACTTCCATTTGATCCGGATAATGGTTTACAATTCCGTAGAGTGGTCACAATAGCTAAACGGACTCACCATTTGAGAGATATGGCTGAAACAAGTTTCAGATGGTGAAAAACAGCTTAATTGGGCTTAACCGGGTGATTTACAGCTAGGCCCAAAGGGGGATTTCGGGATTAGGAGTTTAAAAGGGCTGTTAGGGTTTAGAGAATACCTTTTCCTCATTTTTCAGCTGCCACTATTCATTCCTCTCAACCTAGCAATGGCCTCGAACACCCAAATCAACTTCTAATCACTTTCCAATCAAGTTTTGGCTTAAACTACATCAAATCAAGGAGAAATAACACCATTTCAGAGTTAGAGCTGCTGTTAGACATCGGTATTCGTGCCAAATAGAGATTCATTTCAGATCTGAGCTTTATTTGTGGCAAAGGTGATTGATTAGCATTGTTTTGACACTAATTACAGTTAATCCGGGTGATTAGTGGTAATTAGCGAATATATGCATGATAAAAATCTGGAAAAATATTTATAAATTCTTAAATATCATTTTATGCACCTGTTAAAAATTTTTGTTAATTTGGTTAAGTTTTGTTAATCCTATGATTAGTTTTGCTTAAACATGCTTAAGGGAAAATATGGGATTTTGGCTATGTTTGATCCGTTTTAACCTATCAAATTATTGTTTCGGTGTTTGTGAATGATTATACATATTGCTATGACTGTATGGTATGCTTTGTGATTGTCTAGAAGTGATAGATTGGTCGAAAACGCCGCCGAATGGCGTAAAACAGTCGCTGGAAAGTTGTAGGAAATGTGCAGGGTTTCAAACCGGGTCGGATCGGATTATTAGGCTGGATCAAATAGCAGAACCGGGCAAGTGGACTTGATTCGGATTGGAACTTAGCATAAGGGGCTAGGCAAGAAGGAAGGCCAAGTGATTGGAGTTGGAGTTGGGCAGGGGATCGGATCGGAGAGACAAAAGGGGATCGGATCGCCTACCGAACCGAACCGGAGCTGGCATCTTCTAAGGCGTGCAAATGGAAGAGACAACAAGGAAGGTTGGATCGGATCGGAACTTGACATATAAGGAGGACCTTGGCACTTTACCACCGAACCGAACCGAGCATGGGTGACCGAACCGAACCGAGCATGGGTGATCGAACCGAACTGGACGTGTACTTCTATTTCTACATGACGACTCTTCTGAAGACCAACTCCAATTCGACCAAAATTCGAGATGCAAAAGAGGTCCAAATGAGGAGCTTTGACTCAGGATCCAGATGGGAACCAATGAGTAAGCTTCATGATTGGGCTTTGATGCGGGACGTGTGCAAAGGGGTTGTCGATGTCTGTAACTTTGGATCACTATGTGTAGGGGGTACGTAAACGGATTCAGGGCCATAGTGGCCTTGGTACGACTAGTGGGCTATAGATCAATGAAGTGGAATCGTTGAAAAGGTTTGGTCACGATCCCATGGGATAAGCTTGGTGGTAGCAGTAGTTGTACAAGTTGAACTCCGTCACTACTTCGACGGGTCTAGTGTTTGAAAGTAGTGGGCATCGTATGCTTTACGCACTGAATGAGTGATGTGAGGATGGTTGCTATGCTTAATTTGTTGGCTATCATTATGACATGCACACCCCACCCCCTTATTCTTTACACCATGTTTAATGGCACCTTAGATTATTGTACGGTATGTAGTGCTAACTCTTTGGTTGCAGGTCCAGGTTTAGGTATGGTTTAGTATACCTGTTATTGTTCTGTTTAGCTTCTTATCACTCATACCAGACTTTTTGTCTGACCCAGAGTTTTATGTCTCTTCTTATTACTCTGGGTGCTCTCACAAGCAGACTAGAGACAGGTTAGCGGGGTATGCATGAGTAGCTGATCCGGAGACGAGCAGGAGGCTTCCACATAAGATATATATATATATATATATATATATATATATATATATATATATATATATATATATTCTCCCTATGCTGTTGAAGGTCACTGCTTGGGCATTAATAGTGAATCTTCTTCTTTAGCTTTCTTTTTCTTTAGAGACAGTTTTAAAGTTGTAATAATGATGTTGGATCATAAGCTGTATTTGGATTTCCGCTGCTATGTTAGTTTAGTTTTCAGCTTATGCATTGTCTCGCCTGTTTTATGTCAAGATTATATTATTATTATATTTTATTCCATGCGCTGTGAGATATACTACAGGTTCCTTGTTAGTCCATTCTCTTCTTTCCTTTCTTTGGCGACCGTTCCGTCTAGTCGGCCATGTGTACAGCGCACTTTCGTAGGAAATTCCGGTTCGTGCGGGGCGGACCGTCACACTTGGTATCAGAGCTCTAGGTTGCGTAGTTAACCTAGGGAAGTCATCAGGGAGAGTTGGTATACGTATATGAGAGCGCGTATTTGTGATTACTTTGGTTTTCAAAAGCTATATATATATATGTACATTATTAGTGTAGCTAAGGATGTAGTCGCACTGCACTGACACCACAAAGAGGAAGGTTAATCGTTTTCTCGGTGCAGATTAAACGATGAGCCGATACGCTAGGGGTACCGGTAGAGGAGCCAATAATGGTGATGCTGCTGATATGAGGACGATGTTTACTAACCTCATGAGAGAGATGCTTAGAGATGTTCAGAGGGAAGCTCCCAATGCTGGTAATGGTAGTGTTCCAATAGTGCAGGTGCCTAGGGCCGATTTCGCCAAGCTGAATAAGGATTATACTAGCCTTAGTGTGAAGCTGTTCCACGGAACGGAATCGGCTACAGATGTTCAGGATTGGTTGGACAGTTGCGAGCGTATCTTTGAAGACTTAAGTATCGAGGATGCGATGTAGAGAAGGCTAGCATCCCGTCAGCTACAAGGATGGGCAATGAATTGGTGGAATACTATAAAGGCAGCTACTCCCGAGGATCAGATTACTTGGGAGCAGTTTAAGGCTCGCTTTAGGGATAAGTTCATTCCAACTGCTCAGAAGTCAGTGCTGTTTAAGAAATCCTTGGAACTCAAGAAGAATGGCAGAGCTGTCTCGGAGTATATTGCCAAATTCGACACTTTGTCAAAATATGGGTTATCCCTAATAGATACTGCTGAGAAGAAGAATGGGAAGTTCATAACTGGTTTGGATGGATACTTGGGGGAAAGGCTTATTAACCACATCAATGAGACGTTTGAGTCAATTGTGGGGAAAGCATTGAGGTCAGAGAGACTTTACCCCTAAGTCGAAGACTGAGGTTGCATCTGCAGAGGAGCCAAAGCCGCAAGCAAGTGGTGGAGGCAAGAGTGGTTCTCAGAATAAGAGTAAGCAGAACCAGAATAAGGATGGCCAGAAAAAGAATAAGAAAGATGTTGAGTGCTTCAGCAGTGGTAAGAAGGGCCATTATGCTGGTAATTGTTGGGCCAAGCCAGCGGATAGGAAGTGCTTCAACTGTGGCCAAGTGGGAAATCACAAGGATAAGTGTCTGCAACCCCTAAAGAAAAGCAAATGGTGAAAGCATATGCCCTTAATGCTATTCCTTCTTCGTCGAATGCCCCAACTATGGCAGAGAAGGGAAAGAATGTCATTATTCAGGGTATGCTTTCTGTTTATGATGTTCCTATTAGAGTTTTGTTTGATACCGGAGCTTCCAGTTCTTTCATATCTAGTGACCTGGTAGATAGGTTGGGATTGGAGCCCAAAATTGCCGATAGACCTTTAGTGGTGACGAACCCGATTGATGGTTTGACTAACCTTAACATGATTTGTCGTAATGTGGTCTTATCGAGTCATGGATGCATGTTTGTTTATGATTGCTTTGTTTTGTGATTTACTGGGTTTGGCATTATTTTGGGAGTCGATTGGCTCCAAAGATATGGGGTGGTGGTAGACTGCGAGGGCTTTTTGGTGACAGCTAGAGCGGATGATGGGCAGAGGGTAGTGTTTGGTGGTCTACCTAGTGATGGGGTAATGTCTAGTTTTCTAAATTCCCTCGACATCCCGCATAGTGAGTTGTCAGGTTTGCCCATGGTTGGCCAGTATCCGGACGTCTTCGAGGAAGTGACTGGGCTTCCACCATACCGAGAGATTGAGTTCTGTATTGATTTAGTGAAAGATGCCAGACCTATAGTGATGCCACTTCGTCGTATGACACCAAGGGAGCAGCGAGAGCTCGGGGTGCAAGTCAGCGATCTTTTGAAGAAGGGATTTATCAGAAGGAGTGTTTCTGAACGGGGAGCACCAGTTGTGTTTGCTACCAAGGCGGATGGTTCCCTTCGTTTGTGTGTAGACTACCGCAAGTTGAATATAGTGACGAGGAAGAACAAGTATCCTCCACCGCGGATAGATGATTTGTTTGATCAGTTGAGTGGCGCGAGAGTATTCCCTCAGTTGGATCTCGCGACAAGTTTTCATCAGCTTAGAGTGGAAGCTGAGAGTATAGCTAAAACGGCATTTCGGACGCCATTTAGATTTTATGAGTGGTTGGTCATGCCATTCGGGCTGACCAATGCCCCAGCATATTTTGTGGATCTTATGAATAGGGTATTCAGAGATCAGTTGAATAAGTTTGTCCTTGTGTTCGTGGATGATATTTTGGTCTATTCGAGGACAGAGGAAGAACACAAGGAACATTTAAAGATAGTGATGGAGGTGTTGAGAAAACACTAATTGAAGGCAATGTTTTCTAAATGTCACTTCTAGAGGAGGGAAGTGAGATTCTTGGGCCATGTTGTTTCAGAGAATGGTATTGCAGTGGATCCTGCGAAGGTGGGTACGGTACAAGATTGGTCTACGCCCAAGAATGCAACGGACATAAGAAGTTTCTTGGGATTAGCTGGATATTATCGTAAGTTTATCCAAGACTTCTCCAAGATAGCAGCACTGTTGACTCAGTTGACCAAGAAGAATCAAGCTTTCGTCTGGGACGAAAAGTGCGAGAATGCATTCAAGAGTCTAAAGGAAAAGTTGACATGTACACCAGTATTAGTCATTCCTAAGGGGAATGAAGAGATGATGGTATATACGGATGCATGTGGTACTGGACTGGGTGCTGTATTAATGCAAGGAGGTAGGGATGTAGCTTATGCAAGTCGGCAACTGAAACCACATGAGAAAAGATACCCTACCCATGATTTGGAATTGGCAGCGATCGTGTTTGCATTGAAGATGTGGAGACATTATCTCTTAGGAGAAAGATTCGGGTTGTTTACTGATCATAAATCATTAAAATATCTCTTCTCTCAAAAGGATCTAAATCTCCAACAGCAAAGATGGTTAGAATTCTTGGCTTCCTATGATTTTGATATCGCATACACACCAGGAAAGGGCAATGCGGTAGCTGATGCATTGAGTAGAAGACATGCCAGTTTAGGGGCTACGTTTCTAGAATGGAAGCAACTGGAGTACATCGCTGGGTATGATTTCAGACCAAAGTGCGAATTGGATCCAGAAATGTTAGCAAGTTTGACGATCAGACCCACTTTGATTGAGCGGATTGGTTCCAGTCGGAGGAACGATCCTAACTTATTGGAAGTCATCTCCAAGTTAGAGATGGGCATCGACGAGGAGATGAACAAGTATGGGCTTGATCGAGATGGATGGCTTAGAAAGAATGAAAGACTAGTTGTACCCGATGTCAATGGATTGAGAGATGAAGAGCTTAGGGAATGTCATCGCTCAAAACTGACTATACATCCCGGTGGTAACAAGATGTATCGAGACATTAAGCAGACCTACTACTGGGAAGGGATGAAAAGAGACGTTGGGAAGTTTATATCCAAGTGCATGAATTGCCAGCTAGTTAAAGCTGAGCAAAAGAAGCCTAGTGGTTTGTTACAACCATTAGAAGTTCCAAAATGGAAATGGGAACAAATCTCAATGGATTTCATTGATGGGTTACCAAGGACTAGATCGGGCCATGATAGCATTTGGGTGATTGTGGACCAATTGACTTAAAGTGCAAGATTTATACCCGTCAAGTCGAATAGGACGACAAATAAATTAGCTGAACTATATGTAAAGTGGGTAGTGACATTTCATGGAATACCCAAAGGCATTATAAGTGACCGAGATCCGTTGTTCACTAGTGGATTTTGGAAAAGCTTATAAGAGGCGTTAGGATCAGAATTACATCTCAGTACCGCGTATCATCCTCAAACTGACGGTCAAACAGAGAGGATGAATCGTATATTAGAAGACCTATTGAGAGCCTGTGTGTTGGATTTTGGTGGATCATGGGATAACCATTTGCATCTAGTAGAGTTTGCCCATAATAATAGTTACCAATCCTGTATTGGTATGGCTCCATTTGAAGCTTTGTACGGAAGACCGTGCAACTCACCGTCATGTTGGCTAGAAACTGGTGAGAAGTTTGTGCTTGGACCAGATGTGATAAGAGAAACTTCAGACAAGATCAAGATCATTCAACAGCGAATGAAGGCTGCCCAAGATAGGAAGAAAAGTTCTGCTGATAGGAGGAGAAGAGAATTAAAATTCTCCATTGGCGACTTGGTGTTTGTCAAGATATCTCCGTTGAAGAGAGTGATACGATTTGGCAGGAGAGGCAAGTTAGCACCAAGATTTGTTGGTCGTTTCCCAGTTCTCGAAAAAATTGGGAATTTGGCATATAAAGTTGAATTACCAGACAAGATGGCAGGAGTTCACAATGTGTTTCATGTTTCCCAGTTAAGGAAGTTCGTACACGACACAGATGTGACTATTTCACCTGATCAGTTGGATGATATCGAAGTTGAACCTGAGGCGGTTGGGAACCGCAGGCATATGCGTATTGTTGGGAACGATACGAAGAAACTTCGAAGGGAAGCTGTGAATCTAGTCAAAGTTCAATGGGGCGTGAATGAAAATGACTGTACTTGGGAGACAGAGGAGAACATTAGGAAGACGTATCCAGAACTCTTTGCCTGGTAAGATTTCAGTTTCGATTTAGTCTTTCCGCATGCTAGGATAGGTTTGCTTTATTTGTTTTTCATGTTTGATTGTTGTATATGATTGATAGGCATGCGGGATCCTTTGTATGTTTTGGGTTAAGGAATTTCGAGGACGAAATTTCTTAAGGGGGGGAGAGTGTAACGACCCGCATTCTACGCACCGAAGTATCGTAGAATATTTATTTCTTTCATATATGAAGTCGTATGGTCATGTAACTTTGGGAGACGACTATTGGGGTTATTTCCCATGTTCATGATTTTTCCCGATTTTTAAATGACCGTTTTGCCCCTAGCTGATCTTGTTTCGGCCATAACTTTTGACTGGAAATGAATTTTGACATGAAACTGCTTCTATTGGATCCGGATGATTGTTTACAATTCCGTAGAGTGGTCACATTAGCCAAACGGACTCACCGTTTGGGAGATATGGCTGAAACAAGTTTCAGATAGTGAAAAACAGCTTTATTGGGCTTAACCGGGTGATTAACAGCTAGGCCCAAGGGGAATTTCGGGATTAAGAGTTTAAAAGGGCTGTTAGGGTTTAGAGAATACCTTTTCCTCGTTTTTCAGCCATCACTATTTATTCCTCTCAACCTAGCAATGGCCTCCAACACCCAAATCAACTTCTAATCACTTTCTAATCAAGTGTTGGCTTAAACTACATCAAATCAAGGAGAAATAGCACCATTTCAGAGTTAGAGCCACTGTTAGACATCAGTATTCATGCCAAATAGAGATTCATTTTAGATCTGAGTTTTATTTGTGGCAAAGGTGAGTGATTAGCATTTTTTTGATACTAATTACAGTTAATCAGGGTGATTAGTGGTAATTAGCGAATATATGCATGTTAAAAATCTGGAAAAATATTTATAAATTCTTAAATATCATTTTATGCCCCTGTTAGAAAATTTGGTTAGTTTGGTTAAGTTTTGTTAATCATATGATTAGTTTTGCTTAAACATGCTTAAGGGAAAATATGGGATTTTGGCTATGTTTGATCTGTTTTAACCGATCAAATTATTGTTTCGGTGTTTGTGAATGATTATACACGTCGCTATGACTGTATGGTATGCTTGTGATTGTCTAGAAGTGATAGATTGGTCGAAAACGCCGGCGAATGGCGTAAAACAGTCGCTGGAAAGTTGCAGGAAATGTGCAGGGTTTCAAACCGGATTGGATCAGATTATTAGGCTCAGATCGGATAGGAGAACTGGGCAAGTGGACTTGATTCGGATTGGAACTTAGCATAAGGGGCTTGGCAAGAAGGAAGGCCAAGTGCTTGGAGTTGGAGTTGGGCAGGGGATCGGATCGGAGAGACAACAGGGATCGGTCGGCTGCCGAACCGAACCGGAGCTGGCATCTTCTTAGGTGTGCAAACGGAAGGGACAACAAGAAAGGTTGGATCAGATCGGAACCTGAAACTATAAGGAGGACCTTAGCACTTTACCACCGAACCGAACCGAGCATGGGTGACCGAACCGAACCCAGCATGGATGACCGAACCGATCTTGGGTGACTGTACCGAACCAGACGTGTACTTCTATTTCTACATGACGACTCTTCTGAAGACCAACTCCAATTCGACCAAAAGTCGAGATGCAAAGGAGGTCCAAATGAGGAGCTTTGACTCAGGATCCATATAGGAACCAATGAGCGAGCTTCATGATTGGGCTTTGCTGCGGGACGCGTGCAAAGGGGTTGTCGATGTCTATAACTTTGGATCACTATGTGTAGGGGGTACGTGAACGGATTCAGGGCCATAGTGGCCTAGGTACGACTAGTGGGCTATAGACCAATGAAGTGGAATCATTGAAAAGGTTTGGTCATGATTCCATGGGATAAGCTTGGTGGTAGCAGTAGTTGTACAAGTTGTACTCCGTCACTACTTTGATGGGTCTAGTGTTTGAAAGTAGTGGACATCGTATGCTTTACGCACTGAGTGAGTGATGTGAGGATGGTTGCTATGCTTGATTTGTTTGCTATCATTATGACATGTACACCCCACCCCCGTATTCTTTACACCATGTTTAGTGGCACCTTAGAGTATTGTACGGTATGTAGTGCTAACTCTTTGGTTGCAGGTCCAGATATGGTTTAGTATACCTGTTATTGTTCGGTTTAGCTGCTTATCGTTCATACCAGACTTTTTGTCTGACCCAGAGTTTTATGTCTCTTCTTATTACTATGGGTGCTCTAACGAGTAGACTAGAGATAGGTTAGCTGGGTATGCACGAGTAGCTGATCCGGAGACGAGCAGGAGGCTTCCACGTATGATATATATATATATATATATATATATATATATATATATATATATATATATATATTCTCCCTGTGTTGTTGAAGGTCATTGCTTGGGCATTAGTGTGAATCTTCTGCTTTAGCTTTCTTTTGCTTTAGAGAAAGTTTTAAAGTTGTAATAATGATGTTGGATCATAAGCTGTACTTGGATTTCCGCTGCTATGTTAGTTTAGTTTTCAGCTTATGCACTGTCTCGCCTGTTTTATGTCAAGATTATGTTATTATTATATTTTATTTCATGCGCTGTGAGATATACTACAGGTTCCTTGTTAGTACATTCCCTTCTTTCCTTTCTTTGGCGACAGTTCCGTGCTAGTCGGGCATGTGTATAATGCACTTTTGGAGGAAATGCCAGCTGGTGCGGGGCGGGCCGTCACATTGGTTTTTCCCTTTAGCATATCAAATAAAAAAATCTCTGAATGTATCCAAGTTTTAACTTATTCTAGCAAAGAGAGATGTGAGTTATCAAACAAAAGCAGAGGTATGTTTTCGGTGTAAACATGATTTAGTTTAAAAGTCACAGGGTTTGTACAAAGCATATCTGATTTCAGCATATGGGTTTTGTCACCCGAATCAAGTTCAGCGCATGTATACAGTCATCCATGGTTAAGCTTATCATGTTCAGGTAAAAAATAAGAATGGGTGTTTACTCACCAGTCAAGGCTCGATGTTCTCGGCTTTACTCTTCTTCCTACTGATTTTTGTTAGAGTTGCTTTGGCTTGTGAAAATATGCATGGATATGTGCCATTATATAGGTGAAGAAAATTATAAAAAAAATAGGTCATTGAATAAACATATGGGAAAAGAAAACATGCATAGAGTGCTCAACCTGATTTTGGAATGACTGAAAAGGGAAAAACTAGCTTTTACTAGCTGGTTGGATGCCAAAACCCCTATCTTCCCTTTTTCCGAAGTGTTTTAGTCCTCTGAAACCATGTGATTGGGTACTTCCTTATACAGATTATACACAAAAATGGCTGTTGTAATAATATCTCCTTAAATGCATGTGTACTATATGTTTTATCAAGCAATCTCATTTTGTTCCCTAGTTTGATTGGTGAAAAGAAATGGCAGCATCTATCATCTATGCCAAGTTGTATTTATCATTTCGGCTGAGAACATTAGGTGCTTCACATGGCCTTTGAGTTTAAAAAAAAAAATTTGTTTACTTTACTTTATAGTATTTGTTAAAGCCTTAAACACCGGTACGTGGATATATTTCGGCCAATATATAAATTGTGCTTATCAAATCCTAGTGCATGCAGACCATATGCCTATTCTATATTTAATTTTCCTATTGAAATCAGGACATGTGCAAAAATGGGGAAAATGCCTACTTAATAACAAACAAAATCTCAGTGCATGTGAAAATATAGTTTGGCATACGTGCAAACATACCTATCAAATCCTAAATCTTAGCCGAGGTTAGTGTAGTTCTTTATGTATGCAGTCTTTAATTTCTTACTTGTTCATTCTTTGCATTGATAAACAGGGTAGGCGCCAACAAAAAAATAAATAAAATAAAAAATAAAATGGCCACTTTATACTAGCTTAACACATACACAGGTTAAAGGGGTTTACAAAAACATTATCATAAACAAGGCATCTAAATTTGAATTGTTTTAAGTGTGGAATTTAATTGTATTTACAATTTGTTAATTTCGATCGACAAATTTTTATTAACGATGTTAGATAAAACCGAGCCGTTACACGTTGGGTTTGATTTGGAGTCGTGACATTAAACAGATAATTTACAAATTAAATACTATTAAAATATTATATATATATAAACAAATTTCGTGAACCCTAATTCACAAAACAGAAACTAGCCGCCGACTACAATTCAATAGCCTACGAGCTCCGAATTTCGTCCAATAAAATTCCCAATTGGTTTCGAATTGGATAGTGATTCTAAATCGAAAATGATAGCCTTCTTCAAGGTCTTTAAAATGAGATGAGTATGATGGGATTTCGTTGTGTGTTCTTCATGAAATTAATTCTCGAAGTGCCGCCGTAAGGAGGCGTTTTTAGATGCCTGGAGGGATCGAAATGCTAGCGGTTTAGGGCGATGGTAGAGGGGCATGAGCGCTTTAATAGGGTGGAGGCCGATCGTGGTACGGTGAGACATGGATGCAGTGACGAGAAACCCTAGATGTTGAGGCCGGTTTGGTTTTCTTGAAGATGTGTTACGGGGGGACAAGAGGGTAACAATGAAAAAAAGGGTTAAGGAAATATTTAAATTAATTATATAATTAATTAATTCATAAATGTAATTAATATTTAAGGTGCCATATCTTGTTTAAATCAAAACGGAATTCGATGATTTCAGAAGCGTTGGAACGACCTCAAAGAGCTCTACCATATGGAACCGACTAGATCAGAAACGGAGAAAATTATAATTTGAGGCGAGTTTAAATCCAAATGTATTGAAATCGGCAAATAAAGAATGACGGAGTGGAAACTAATGTGAGAACTTCTCACTATAATTTTTTGTACAGTTATTTATTTTATAACTACATATATGAACTGCCAGTATTGATTTTTTTTTATCAGTTTTTAATTATCACAAATGTTGTGTGGTGCCTGTTAGCTCACCTCCCTCGTCCACTGACCATGGACGATTTAATTGATTGTGTTGTGTTGTGATTGTGATGTGAAATGGAGTAAATATATATACATATTGTGTGTTGTATAATAAAATATATTTATCCATTGTGAAAATTGTATATATATATATATGCGCTACGAATATATATATATATATATATATATATATATATATATATATATGCATTGTATAATAAAATATATATGCGTTGTGAAATTATATATATGCGTTGTGAAGTAAAATATAAATATGCGTTGTATACATATGCAATATATAAATCGTTATGCTATTGAATAAATATTTGTTTGCTAGAAATATTATTTTTATCTTATATATGGGATATATAAAATAGTCATGTAATGAAATAAATATTTATTCACTAAAAATATATTTTTTAGCTTACATAGGCGATGAATAAAATTGTCATGTAATGGAAAAATTATTGGATTGTTAAAAATACAATTTTTAACATATATATGCATGATATAAAATTTCCGTGTAAAGGAATATTCAATTTTGATGTAAAATTGAAAAGGAAGTTGAAATCGTTTTAAAACAAATTTATAAACGTTTTAAAATACGTTTTAAATAGAAATCAATGAAATGGACATAATGGTAGATCCGACTATCGGATTCTCCTAAAACTGGAACCTTGGGTTCGTATCAAAAAGAGCTTTCCAATGAATATAAGAGATTTGAAATCAAACGGTTAGATTTGGAAATATGTCCAAATAAATTTCAGAAAAGGTCGCTATGGACGCAGTTCGGTGGCCGTTATTAAAAACCGACTGTAAAGGCTTTAATAAAATTATTAAAAATGTGGAAAATTGTGAAAAATCATGATAAATGATTTGGAAAGAGTTTAGATGGAAAATTCCAAGTTTGGAAGTATAAAACTATATTTTTATTGAAATTAACTCGTTAATAACTAGAATTATAATCCAATTATTTTTAGAAATAATAAGTTGGATTGAAAATGGTTTTAAAATACCAAAATATGAATTGGAATGGAACTAATCTTCAGAATATTTTGTATTGGATTCCGTGATTATATAGATATTCTTGAGGAATTTGGAAGATATATATATATATATTGTTATTCCCAATACGATATTTGTTGGTTTCAGAATTTGATATTGAATATAAGCCGATATAATTTCTATTTAAAGCCTTGTATTTGATATCAAATTAGATTTTTAGGTTTGCGTGAACGGTTTCTTAAATAACACTATTCTTAAACCCAGTTGAGAAAAGAATAAATCTTTTAATGAAGATTTAGAGAAGTTTACCAATTAATTAATATGTAATTGGAATTGAAATGGGAATGGATTTTGGTTTTGTCATGAACAATGTTTTAAATAACATTTGTTCTTTAACCCAAATTAACTGTAAAGAAATAATTTGGAATTTATAAATCTTTTTATTAATATTTAATGTAAATTTTCCAAAGTAAAATTTTCCAATTTAATATACTAAATTGGAATTGAATGGAATTCGATTTGGTAATAACTGAGATGAGCTTCTATGAATGAAGACCGTTACTATATATGGAATTTAAAAGGCTTTGCCGTTATTCCATTTATATTATTTGTCTGGTATGGAAATTTATATCAATTCTATATTGATATGTTTTCTATGAATATTCCATAGTTAATGGAAGCTAATTTGGGTTTATCGTGAACTGTGATTTATATGACATTAATTCTTTAACCCAGTTAATGACAGGATCAATTTTCCTAAAAGTTGAACAATCATTGAGTAATGATTTTTAGGAAGATTAAAACCAATTGTAGTTTTTTTTAAATTAGATTGGAATGAGATAATTAAATTTATCGAATTCATGAAATGATCTAGAAGGAGTACCACCAGTTTTACTCCAGGCGATAGCTAAATCTTTAATTAGATTTGAATAGGAAATGGTAATTAATTTACCGATAATATAGTGCATGTTAGAAATGGAGTACTACCATTTAGCTCCATGGGATGAATAGGTTGGGATTGGAAAGATTAAATAAATAATTACTTCGGTAAGGTACGATAATTCCGACTAGTTAATAAAATCTTTTGAAATGATATCAAAAGCAAGATTAAAGAATAAATTTAAAAGAATTTATCTTTGATGAAATTAATGGGCACATTTCCCTAAAGATGTGAATATTTGAATAAAAGAATATTCTGAATTGGAATGAGGCGTATGATGTGTTTTTATAGCACTTGATTATTGATTATAAAATACGCGAGTTATTCGGAAAGATCGGGTTTATCCTATTCAGAAAAACTGATACGGTGACTAAAAGTCGACAATTGTAACGATAAGGATTTCGCCCCGACCTAATCGATCGCTAAACCGACCAAGACCGTTCGAGACCCGGATCGTAACGAGGACAAGACGAATCAGAACACAAACAGAAGAACACTTCATTGCTTATTACAACATTTTCATCAGAATATAGAATATGAATAAATATTACACATCATAAATTATCAGAGATTTAATTACATTACTACAGCGGAAAATAATACAAAACACAACTGGAAGTAATACACGGAAACAGAGCTTTCCGAATATCGCTTCAGCTGTAAATCAGGATGTTGTGAATATAAATCTGCAAAACCAAAACTACTAGCTGTCCGTGTGGAAAATAGGGGCACCCAGAGTTTAGGTTAAAACAATAAACTCTAGGTCAGTCATGTGACTGGAGTGAGAACTAAAATAGTTATTAATCTTTATTTTAAAGTTAGGTAAATCAAGGGATCACACTGTATAACACGGAACAGGTTTCCTCCTAAGAATACCAGTGCATAAAACAACAATACAATGCTAAATAAAGAACAATGAAGCTATTATAAGACCCTGGTCCCATCACACAATGCAACACAAGCCGGAGGACAGGGTTTTTACCTTATAATAGCCAAGAATGCTTAGTACGTGAAATTTCACATTTTATTATTACTATAAGTGTATAGTGTCAAAACAATTTCAGTCATAAGTATCAATCATAGATGGCCTAAGTGCCCCATACCACTATGTTGCCATATATAGGTTTACAATTAGAACCGCAAATGTCACGTATTGGAAGTTGGATTTCCAATTGTGAACCGAGGCAAGGCATCGTCCTCACCGAATTCGAGACTGTCTAGCCCGATCCTCAGGAACAGCCGCAACTGCCTCATGGATCGTCAGGGTCGGTCCACCGATGTGGATTATTATGCCTGAAATATGCATTTCCCCACCCTTTGGGGGCGTAAATTAGTCAAATGACTCCATCGGCTCCACATAGTCACTGATATATCCGAGACGCCTCGCAATCCAACAACCACACAGGTGAAAATAATATAAATGTCAGGGCTGGTACGCCACTAACACCACCCTAGCTAGAAAGAAACGCATGCCCTCCCTGAGGCCCTCTCCCGTTTCTGGTCAACAACCAAGGTGTGAGGCTCGCGAATTAACGCTACACAAAGCTATGCCACACAGGTGGTCCTTTGATCATCAACCACAAGACTTTGCTTTTCAACAAAAGCCTTGATCATTTGCATCTTAGCATGCCACACAGGCAAACCACTCCATGCAACCGATATCCATCAATCACTCAGAATGATATCCAATGTCAGACACACAGTCCATTTACAAGTCCGTTCTGGGGCTGAACGAAATCGGAGACACCTTGTACCTCGCATATCCATCGATCTCCAAGTAAGTCTGGACAATCACCAACTGATTCCTCCTCTTGGGTGTACAGCCCAATCAAGATCATCAGTAATTATCCAAACGATGTGAAGACCTCCGGTCTTCGACCACCATTTTCATCCTTGAGACATCATCGAATCAGTTATTCAAAATGGGATAAACCCGGTCTTTCTGAATAACTCGCGTATATAATAACAAGTGTTAAACAAACACAACATACGCCTCATTCCAATTCAGAATATTCTTTTATTCAAATATTCTTATACTTTGGGAAAGGTTCCCATTAATTTTGTCAAAGATAAATTCTTTAAATTTATTCTTTAATCTTCTTTTGAATATCAATTCAAACCAAATGATGGTTTATCCAAAGTAGTCGGGATCAGCGAACCTTACCGAAGTAATCACTTGTTTTAAATTTCCCAATCCCAACCTATTCACCCCATGAAGTAAAACTGGTAATACTTTATATCTAACACCACGGTGTTATCGGTAAATTCAATTACCGTTTCACGTTTAAATCTAATTAAATATTTAACTATCGCCTGGAGCAAAACTGGTGATACACCATTCTCGATCATTTCAATCTAATTAAAGATTCATTAAAACTCCGCTCAGTTTTAATCTTCCCAAAAATCACTATTAATGATTATTTAACTTGGAAAATCATATCCTGTCTTTAACTGGGTTAAAGAACCAATGTCATTTAAAACACGGTTCACGATAAACCCAAAATCACATTCTATTTCATCAGCCTTTAACCGTAAATTAGCAAGTGAAAAATTCCCTAAGTAATAACCCCGAAGGTCGAAACCAACATCAGATCAATACCCAGGAAACCAGTCAACTTAACTAATCTTCAGTTAGTTTTTGATTTTCTTAACTCCGTTTGGGTCTAAGAACAGTATTATTAAAGATACTGTTCACAACAACCCAAAATGACATTCCATTTACAATGGAATCTTTATGGAAAACCAATCGATATATATAATCGATATAAACTTCCATATCCGACTAATAATATAAATGGAATAGTGACAAAGCCTTTTAAATACCAGATGTATTAGTTGTCTTCCTCCACAGAAATTCACTTCGATTATCACCAAATCGAATTCCATTCCATTCCAATTTATTTTATTAAATTGAAAAACTTTACTTTGGAAAATATCCTTTAAATCTTAACAAAAGATTTATAAATTCCAAATCATATTTTACTGTAAATCGGGTTAAAGAACGAATGTCATTAAAACACAGTTCACGATAAACCCAATTCACATTCCATTAATTATTGGGTTAAAGAACAAGTGTTATTTAAAACACTGTTCGCGATAAACCCAAAAATCAATTCAAATTCAATTCCAATTAAATACCATTTAATTGGTATAATTCATTAAATCTAAATAAAAAGATTCAATCTTTTTATCAACTGGGTTTAAGAACAAGGTTAATGAAGACAACATTCACGACAAACCCAAATTCCATTTGATATTGAATACAAGGCGCTTAATAGAAAATATATCAGCTTATATTCAATATCAAATACTTCGACCAACAAATATCATATTGGAAATAACGATATAAATATATCTTTCAAATTTCCATAACAATATCTGTATAATAACGAAATCCGACATCGAAATATTCCGAAGACAATTTCAATTCAAATCCATTCCAATTTATATATTGGTAATTCTGGTTATTTTTAAAACCATTTCAAATCCAATTTATTTATTTTAAAAATAAATGGATTATAATTCTAGTTCAAAACTAGTTCATTTCGATAAAGTTCTATTTTTATGTTTTCAAATATGGAATTTTTCATCCCAATTCTTTCCAAATCATTTCTTATGATTTTACACAAATTATTACTATTTTTAATAATTTTATCAATGCCCGTACAGTCGATTTCCATAATCGGCCATCGAACTGCACTTACACCGACCTTTTCCAAATTTGATTTGGACATAATTCCAAATCCAACCATTCGATTTCTTATTTCTTATATTCTTTAGAAATCTCTTTTCGATACGAACCCAACGGTTCTGATTTTAGGAGAATCCGACGGTCGGATCTCCTGTACTGTCCGTTCGAAGTTAATGGTCGAAATTCGCGAACTGCCGTAGCGCAGCGCATTCTATTCAGGCCATTATATATATAATATATATATTATATATATTTCGTCGATTTCCTTTTAAAACATATTTTATAAATCGTTTTAAATTTGTTTTCAAAATTATTTCAACTTCATATTCAATTTCAAATCAAAATTGAATATTCCATATAAAATCGATATTCATTATGAAAATGAATAAAATCGATATAGATATCGTTCACGTCAAAATGGCTCATATCTAATCAATACGGCTTTATATATTTCAATAACTTCGTTATTATATTCAACAAATGAATATTTTATTCAACACGTGAATTTTCTTTTATATTTAAAATAAAATATTTATATTTTAACAACGATTCAAATAAATAAATACGTTCTAATTCTGTTTAAAATAAATTTCTGGTCGTTATTATTTAAAATAATCCATTTTGAATATTCAAAATTTATTAAAATAGCCAAAGTAAAAGTTTTAAATTGGCTCAGAATTTCTGGGTTGTCACAACGATGAAGATGGTGGTTGAAGACCAGAAATCTTCACATCATTTGGATGATTACTGATGTCATGATTGTGTTGTACACCTAAGACAAGGTAGTAAGTGGTGATCGTCTAGACGTACTTGGAGATCGACCAGATATGCAAGGATCTATCTCCTGTATTGGACATATGGGATGAGTAATAAGGTGCCTCCGGTTTTGTTCAGACCTAGAACGAACTCGTAAATGAACGTGTATCTGACATTGGATTTCATTCTGTATTGATTGATTTTTATTAAATATATATCTGTTTGGTGGCGGATAATTTATTCTCTTTCTTAACACCCTTCTCTGAGTCGTACGAGCTTAGAGGTTATATATTGATAGACATCATTTGTAAGGCGTGAATTGTCAGTGTGGCATGCTGAGATGCAAATGATCAAGGATTTTGTTGAAAAGCAAAGTCTTGTGGTTGATGATCAAAGCATGGCTTTATATAGCATAGCTTTGTGTATAGCGTTAATTCGTGAGCCTCACACCTGGTATGGGTCAAAAACGGAATAATGACTGCAGGATGTGCATGCATTTCTTTCTAGCTAGGAGTGGTGTCATGGTATGGAGCGTAGACATTTTTTTACTTATATGGATGATGGATTGCGACGCGCGTCGGATTTGTGTCCCTAGTGGCTCTTGAGATGGTTGACATACTGACCAGATTTTATGCCCCATAGGGCAGGGAAACATATTGTTCAGGAATTACTAATCCACTAAAGTAAGTGTGGATCGGCCCTGAAGATCCTGGTGCACTTGCGAGTGAATCCTGAGGCACAGGCTAGAGTGTCTTGAATCGGTGAGGACGATCCCATGCCTCAATTCATAAATGGAAATCCAATTTCCGATACGTTACTTTTCGGTTTTAGTTGTAAACCTATATGGCGGCATAGTGGCATGGGACGCTCATGTCTGTCTATGATTGATACATTTATATTTGAAGCTATTTTGACAATATACACTTATAGTAATATCAAAATGATTATTTTTTAAACGTACCAACCATGTTTGGCTATTATAAGGAAAAAATCTATCCTCCGGCTTGCATTGCATTATGTGATGGGACCTGAGTCTTATAATAGTGTAACAGCCCAGATTTTTTGACCATTTAGTTATTATTTAAAAATGTTTTTTTATTGTTTTGGAATTTTAAATGGTTTAATTTCAATAATTTTGAATATTTTATGTTATTCCGAAATGGTAGAAATTTAGTGGATCTGCAATATAATGTGAACTGGCAGTATAAAAGGATAAATTTTTAATTAAAAATAGTACGTTTACAATGGAAGTAGTAGCCAACGAACTCGGATTTCGATGAAATCAGTTTCATTAAATCCGAAATGATGAAATTAGGTAACCAACCAAGTTACGTCAAAAATGGTATCCGTATGTGGAAAAGAAAAAATAAAAGGCCAAAATTTGAACTAAATTTTGACGGTAATTGGAATTTGCTAATGCTAACGGCAAAACTGGAACCTGAGACCTATCCAGGAAAATTCTAAACATAGGATATTAGCTATATATGAAATCTGGGAAAATCCTATAACGGGTATAGAAAGTTATTAAGGAAACAAAATTTAAATAAATTATTTGAAAATCTAAACGAACTCCGATTTTTGATTTGAATACATAGGATTGAAGTACGTTAAAAACCGGACCAGATGGTGGAAGAATTTCTGAAAACCGTTATCGTTTGATACTCCAACATGAGACCGGAAGGTGTTGAAACTAACACAAAACACTATTTTGAATTTGAATTTAAATTATTTGAAAGTTCAAATGAATTCAAAATTTAAATATTTATATATATTATTGAAGAGCAAGAAAAATTGAACAACATGGTTGAAAAAGATTTTGGATAAGGTATCAATAAGTAAGTTAAATTAACGTCCGAATAGGGTTGAGAAAACACACTTTACTATTCATAAATTATTAAATTTATTTATAATTTAATTAATTTAAGGATTAATCCTAGCCATCCATTTTCGACCGTTGGATTCGCGCCACCTCAGCAATCCATGTGACTCCTTCGGCTATAAATAGCCCCCCCCCCCCCCTTTCATTTTAAACTCACTCCTCCTCCTCCTCTTTCAAGCTTTGGCAATGGCAGAAATAATAATAAAATATTAGGAAATAGGGAAAAGGGAAGAAAGGGAGAAAGGAGGGTAAGACGGGGAGCTAGGGGCTCTTAGGCAGAGGCTTGGGCTTCACGGGGTAAGTTTTTAAATAATATTTATTTATTTATTTTTGTAATATATATATATATAATAATTAAAATAGAATTTGTAAAAATAAATATCGGAACATTCTAAGGGTGATAGAGAGGATAGTGTCTAAGGCTTGAGTTTGGAAAATATAGTTTCCTGCTCTCCCTGGCTATCCCTAACTGATCCGACGAATGGGATGATTAATTTAAATTTTAAATTTTAAATTTAATTTGAATTTAATTTGAATTTAAAACAAACCAGGGGCATTTTCGTAATTTTTAATTTTAAACTTTAAATGCTTATAACTTTTTCAAAACAAGTCGGATTTCCACGAAACAAGGACCGTTGGATTCTTATCGAAAAATACTTTAAAATGAGTGGAAGCAGATTTTTGATCCGGGTTAAAATTTTTAAGTTATAATTAAATGAATATTTTTAAATATTTTATTTGAAAATTAAATTAAATTAATATTAAAATGGTTTTTCAATTTTAAAAAAAATTGGATATGGCTAGAGATGGGAAAGTAGGATTTTTTTAGAAGGGCAGGGAAGGTAATTTGGCTAATAATGCAATTAGAAATTAATTAAGATAAAAATAATTTAATTAATTAAATTAATTTAATATTCATTTAAATTAGGTAGATATTGTAAATAGCATAACTTTTGCATACATTAACGAAATTTAACGAAACAGGATCCGTTGGGATCGTATGGACGAGCACTACGCAAGGGAACTGACCGCAAGTGGATTGGAGCTCGTTTGGATTTATGGTGAAATTTAACGATTGAACCAAATCAATGACCAATTATCGTTATTCAACGATAAACCGTCCAAGGTGAGTAAATCTCACTAACTCTGAACACTTTATATTTTTATAAAGTATTTTTAGAACTGATAAATATTGGTTGAATTGATGAGTGTTGATTGTTTGGTTGAACTGCTAGTCAGCTGGTTGAAAATACCGATATAGTTATATATATATCGTTAACCGATGTTGATTTTGTTTATCAGAATACCTCATATTGAAATGAAATTGATGTGAATTATATTGTGTAACATCTGTGGATGCAGGGAAATAGGTCGGAGGAATCCAACTGGATTCCTCAACATTTATTTACCGTTTTTCATATATTCTGATATATGATGTGTTATATCATCTGTTGTTGAACCTGTGTGTTTGGATGATGATTGAACCTTTTGATTTGGTATTTTTATACCATAAGTGATACTAGAAAGTGAAAAGGTATTTTCAAAGTTTATTTTGAAAATAAATTATTTATATAAAATCAATAGATTTTATATATAAAAGGAAGAGAATTTCATGAGAGAAAATGATTATAGAATCAAAGCATTTGTTAAAAACAAATATTGGTGAAATCAAATAGAAGGGAAAATATTGGTGAAATCAAATAGAAGGGAAATATTTGTGAAACGATTACAAATAGAAATAAAAAGGGAAACATTCGTAAAAGTATTTACAAATGGAATTGAAAAGGGAATATTCATGTAGGGAATAAAGAAAAGTTGAAAGAAGTACTTATGTGTTAAATAAATAGAAAAGTTAAAAGAAATATTTATTTGTTGAATAAATAGAAAAGTTAAAGGGAATATTTATTTGTTAAATAAATAGAAGCGAAAAGAGAATAGTTATTTGTTGAGTAAACGAATAGAAAAAGAATCTATTCAAGGGGGGTAATTCAAAGGAATTATTCAAAAGAGAAAAGTCAAAGGGATTAATTCAAAAGAGTTAATCAACTAGAGTTAAACCGTTGGAGTTAAACTGTTAGAGTTAAACCGTTGGAGTTAAACTGTTAGAGTTAAACAGTTGGAGTTAAACTGTTAGAGTTAAACAGTTGGAGTTAAACTGTTAGAGTTAAACCGTTGAAGTTAAACTGTCAGAGTTAAACCGTAAAGTTAAAAAGTTAGAGTTAGTTAGTTAGAGTTAACCAGTTAGAGTTATTCAGTTAGAGTTATCCAGTTAGAGTTATTCAGTTAGAATTAACCAGTTAGAGTTAATCAGTTAGAGTTAATCGTTTTGAGTCAAATCGAACTAGAGTTATTCAAATCTAGTAATCGAATAAGGGTTAATTGAATATTAGTTATTCAATTAGAATTGATCGAATCTAATTATTCGAGATAGAGTTAAAAATAGACAAAGTTATTTAAGGATGAATTTCCATTTAGCACGACTGCTAGCGTAATTCGCAGGGCTGCAGATAGCCTACGGCGGTCGGATGTTTCCTGGGGGAATCAGGCGTAACCATTGTGATCGCTGCGATCTAGATTCAAGCAAATGGTGTTAAATCAAATAGTAATTAATCAATAGAAGTTAATTAAGTCGAGTTAGTCGAGTATTAGTAAATTAAGTAGGGTTAGTCAAAAAGGGAATTAATCGAATATCACCTATTCGAAGTAGAGTTATCGAATATAGTTTATTTGAGAAGAGTAATCGAATATAGTTCGTTCGAAGTGTGTTAAATCGAATATAGTTATTCGAAGGAGAGAATTATCGAATATGGTTTATTCGAAGTGAGATTTTTCGAATATTAGTTATTCGAAGAAAAGGATTACGAATATTAGTTATTCGAACAGGGGAATCGAATATAGTTTATTCGAAAGAGAATTATCGGATAGTGATTATTCGAGAGTGAATCATACATGGAAATTCGATTATATCGAATCAAGGGAAGTAATGTTTACTTTCCATTTCAAATCAAGTTTTAATTATCTCTTAATAAAGTAGTTGGTTGTTTATTTATCCAAATTAAGATATGGGGATATATTTAAGTTAACATATTTTGAAAGCATGGAATTATAACATTTATAGTTATAATCAAATGATTCAGTAAAGGAAGTGGATTCATAAATAGAATCCGAGAGTTCGCAAGGAAGTTTCTTAAAGAGTGAAGTTTGAACTTTGTCTATTTCGAAGTTAGAAATGTTGTTCAGTTAAGGTCTGAGAGGTAATTATACCCCAACTTGATTGACTTCGTTTTTAACTAAGAAGTGGATAAGATTCGAGAGTGAAAGGGGTTAAGTGAATTTAGCTAATGAGCGAAATGGTTGGTGTTGGCATAGCGATGTTTATTCAAACACCAGTTTAAACCCAATGAAGGAGATTTGGAAATGTCTTTCAAATGAAAAATCAGAAATGTTTTCTGAATATAGAAAATGAGAAATGGAATTATTTTCCATTGTTAATAACGTATATTTTCTAAATATAGTAAATAAGAAATATAGGAAAACAAGAATAAGGAAAAGGGTAAATTTATGATAATTTGATGATGAATGATGATTGATCGATAGAATTTCCATCTGGAAATAATATCGTTGTTTGCACACAGACATGTTTTCATTTGATAGTTAAATCACCGACTATCAAAGTTTTTGACCATTTTACGTTGTTAATATGGAGAGACCGGTTGGATTATTATCCAGAGAACCACTCCGTATTGGCATAAGCGTTGCGAATCAAGTATGCTGAATATATTGAAGAGGGAGTTATGCAAGGGCTATCCTATTTACAGAATAGTGCCTTCGGTTTGTCCAGTCCCAGGACAAACGTGAATGGACGAATGTCTGACAGAGTATATTCAAAGGATCGCGTAAGTTGATCTCTTCAAACGTACTTACGTTTGGTGGCGGAGGAATTCGTTTCTCTTAGCTGTATACCCGTGGTATTTTTGGTGAAATCAATTTGTGATTTGGCGGGTATGACGATGTGGCATTCAAAGTAATGGAGGTGTGATCCGTCAAAAGATACGTTATGACCTCTAGCCTCATCAACCGGGAAATGACAAAAATCGGGCAGGCAGCATGGCTATGTGGGTCGCACCCATTAGGATGTATGATCACCTATCTAGAGAAATTCCTTTTGTTCTTAAATCTATCGATGCTGCCCCATTCGGGAGACGGTTGCTGATCCCAACCGTTGGTGATATACATTCAATACACTCAAGCGAAATGAGTGGTCGGTCATGTGAGGGCCGGGTTGCAAGATGTTCTTGTTGAACCCAGTGTATTCGCCTCTAGAGATACACGTTCGGAAGGTGGTCCCATACCTTGTCAAGTTGGAATCCAATCTCCAATAAGCGCCCGCGGTTTTTGATTATATGCTATATATGTAGAGCGTGAGATGCAAGCGTTCTACTAGATTTTAATTACTTGTGATTAGACATTATTATAATATCAGATAATATATGATTTCCAAAGTGTTTTTGGTTATCGTAAGGTAAAAACCGTCCGTGTTTATGTGTGGATTGGTCTTACGATTATCTTTTCTTTCAAAAGGATTTTGAAAGTTAAACCAAATGATTTGAGTTTACTCACACCAGTCCCATGACTGACCCAGAGTTTATTTTGTTTTGTTTTCCCTAAACTCTTGGGTGCCCAAATTTGTATGGGCAGTCAAGTAGTCAGGATTTACAGGTATGCTTGAAGAGCTTGGAGCAGGAGGCTTCAAGATTTTTCTAGCTATTGATTATTCCGCTGTGATGAAAGTGTTGTACTCTGATAATGGTATGATATACATATACTACTTTGATTTCAAGATATGTTGTCTATTATATTTTATTCGTTCCGCTGTGAGATTCGTGTTACTCTGATGTTGTTGTGTTCTTCTTCTTCTTCTGTTCTAATTTTCTATCTTATCTATCCTCACCCTCTAATTTCTTTCTTGGACTATCCGGTAATTTCGACTTTTGATTGTTCGATAGGTGCTATATATCGGATAACCAAGGTCGTTTTTTCCCGGGTCGTTACAGTGGTATCAGAGCGAGGTTAAGTATTACCTTGGCTCTGTGGCGTGACTCGGTAGAGATAGGGTTAGTAATGCCCTAGACTGAGTTTGAGTGTATATATACGAGTGAACGTATTTGTTATTTGATATAAAAATGGTTTTATATTGTGGAGATTTATTGGTTGAGTTGTTTATGAGTTCTACTCGATCAGTTTGATCCACTGTATCGATAGGAGTTTATAAACACTTGAATACGATGGGTCGACACGATATGTTTTAAAAAAAAAGGGTAAATGAAATAATTTTACCTAAATTATATTTTGATATAAGCAAAGTATAGATATTTGAAATTATTATAGTATATTGAATGTGTTGGTTGTGATTATAATCGAATAAGATTATAAAATGTGAAATGGTTATGTAAATAACAAATCAAAATTCATATAAGTGAAATATATGAAATCAGATGAATTAAATCTGAATTTAAATCTGAATTTAAGTTCAGAATTGGAATTAAAATTGCTAAAATTTGAATAAGCGTTGTAAATGGAATTAAATGAATATATGTGAATTTTAAAATCCTGGGAGATTTTAAATTTGTTACAAGCATTGAAAAGGGATATTTTGAAATGAATTTCAAAATGAAAATGTTTAAAAATGGGTTTTGAAAGTGCTATAGTATTGAACTCACTTCGATAGCTGGAAAATAAATTCCGATGTTGATCCGGACATCATCGGTGCTCATTTTCGAGTTTGTAAGTGACGGATTACTACCAAAGATTTTGTTTTTAATTGTTTTGAAAAACCGAGTTGTTTTGATATTCCAAAGGGATATTTGATTTTTGGAAAAGGCAAAGCTATTTGAAACTCCCAGGTAAGATTGTTTGAAATAAACACAAATTAAATAGAAATTTGTGAAAGTAAATTTGAAATTGAATTGAAGGCAGTTCAGTGGAAATTGAGTTGAATTGAAATAGAATGGTATCAAGTAGAATTGGACTGGATTAGAGATAATATGGGATAGAAATGGATGGTCAAGCAAGAAATTTGAATTGAGATTGGAATTGCAGTTTGATTGAAATTTGGCTTGGTTATAAGAGGATGGTCGTGTTGAAGATAAAAGTGATTGGGATGATAGTGGTATATGCTAAATTGATAGCAGAATTGAATGCCGACAAAAAGGTACGCGTACATATTCATATGAGTTTGATGAGATTTATGAGCCTGTTTGGCAAGCCACTTGGCTGTTTGATTTTCTTTTGGGTTGAAGAAGGCCTAGAGAGGCGAGTTAGAGTTTGAGCTATTGACCAGTACAAAGGAGGTACTGGCGAAATTTTTCAAAAATTTCGAGTGTTAGAAAATTTCCAGAATTTTTGAAAATTTTCGTTTATAGAAATAAATTAATTAGAATAGATTGGTTTAGTGAAACCAGAGTAAACAAATAATTTTAACTTAGTTATAAAGTTCATTTTTCTACCTTAGCAATTTCGAGGACGAAATTATTTTAAGGGGGAAAGAATGTAACAGCCCAGATTTTTTGACCATTTAGTTATTATTTAAAAATGTTTTTTTATTGTTTTGGAATTTTAAATGGTTTAATTTCAATAATTTTGAATATTTTATGTTATTCCGAAATGGTAGAAATTTAGTGGATCTGCAATATAATGTGAACTGGCAGTATAAAAGGATAAATTTTTAATTAAAAATAGTACGTTTACAATGGAAGTAGTAGCCAACGAACTCGGATTTCGATGAAATCAGTTTCATTAAATCCGAAATGATGAAATTAGGTAACCAACCAAGTTACGTCAAAAATGGTATCCGTATGTGGAAAAGAAAAAATAAAAGGCCAAAATTTGAACTAAATTTTGACGGTAATTGGAATTTGCTAATGCTAACGGCAAAACTGGAACCTGAGACCTATCCAGGAAAATTCTAAACATAGGATATTAGCTATATATGAAATCTGGGAAAATCCTATAACGGGTATAGAAAGTTATTAAGGAAACAAAATTTAAATAAATTATTTGAAAATCTAAACGAACTCCGATTTTTGATTTGAATACATAGGATTGAAGTACGTTAAAAACCGGACCAGATGGTGGAAGAATTTCTGAAAACCGTTATCGTTTGATACTCCAACATGAGACCGGAAGGTGTTGAAACTAACACAAAACACTATTTTGAATTTGAATTTAAATTATTTGAAAGTTCAAATGAATTCAAAATTTAAATATTTATATATATTATTGAAGAGCAAGAAAAATTGAACAACATGGTTGAAAAAGATTTTGGATAAGGTATCAATAAGTAAGTTAAATTAACGTCCGAATAGGGTTGAGAAAACACACTTTACTATTCATAAATTATTAAATTTATTTATAATTTAATTAATTTAAGGATTAATCCTAGCCATCCATTTTCGACCGTTGGATTCGCGCCACCTCAGCAATCCATGTGACTCCTTCGGCTATAAATAGCCCCCCCCCCTTTCATTTTAAACTCACTCCTCCTCCTCCTCTTTCAAGCTTTGGCAATGGCAGAAATAATAATAAAATATTAGGAAATAGGGAAAAGGGAAGAAAGGGAGAAATGAGGGTAAGACGGGGAGCTAGGGGCTCTTAGGCAGAGGCTTGGGCTTCACGGGGTAAGTTTTTAAATAATATTTATTTATTTATTTTTGTAATATATATATATATATAATAATTAAAATAGAATTTGTAAAAATAAATATCGGAACATTCTAAGGGTGATAGAGAGGATAGTGTCTAAGGCTTGAGTTTGGAAAATATAGTTTCCTGCTCTCCCTGGCTATCCCTAACTGATCCGACGAATGGGATGATTAATTTAAATTTTAAATTTTAAATTTAATTTGAATTTAATTTGAATTTAAAACAAACCAGGGGCATTTTCGTAATTTTTAATTTTAAACTTTAAATGCTTATAACTTTTTCAAAACAAGTCGGATTTCCACGAAACAAGGACCGTTGGATTCTTATCGAAAAATACTTTAAAATGAGTGGAAGCAGATTTTTGATCCGGGTTAAAATTTTTAAGTTATAATTAAATGAATATTTTTAAATATTTTATTTGAAAATTAAATTAAATTAATATTAAAATGGTTTTTCAATTTTAAAAAAAATTGGATATGGCTAGAGATGGGAAAGTAGGATTTTTTTAGAAGGGCAGGGAAGGTAATTTGGCTAATAATGCAATTAGAAATTAATTAAGATAAAAATAATTTAATTAATTAAATTAATTTAATATTCATTTAAATTAGGTAGATATTGTAAATAGCATAACTTTTGCATACATTAACGAAATTTAACGAAACAGGATCCGTTGGGATCGTATGGACGAGCACTACGCAAGGGAACTGACCGCAAGTGGATTGGAGCTCGTTTGGATTTATGGTGAAATTTAACGATTGAACCAAATCAATGACCAATTATCGTTATTCAACGATAAACCGTCCAAGGTGAGTAAATCTCACTAACTCTGAACACTTTATATTTTTATAAAGTATTTTTAGAACTGATAAATATTGGTTGAATTGATGAGTGTTGATTGTTTGGTTGAACTGCTAGTCAGCTGGTTGAAAATACCGATATAGTTATATATATATCGTTAACCGATGTTGATTTTGTTTATCAGAATACCTCATATTGAAATGAAATTGATGTGAATTATATTGTGTAACATCTGTGGATGCAGGGAAATAGGTCGGAGGAATCCAACTGGATTCCTCAACATTTATTTACCGTTTTTCATATATTCTGATATATGATGTGTTATATCATCTGTTGTTGAACCTGTGTGTTTGGATGATGATTGAACCTTTTGATTTGGTATTTTTATACCATAAGTGATACTAGAAAGTGAAAAGGTATTTTCAAAGTTTATTTTGAAAATAAATTATTTATATAAAATCAATAGATTTTATATATAAAAGGAAGAGAATTTCATGAGAGAAAATGATTATAGAATCAAAGCATTTGTTAAAAACAAATATTGGTGAAATCAAATAGAAGGGAAAATATTGGTGAAATCAAATAGAAGGGAAATATTTGTGAAACGATTACAAATAGAAATAAAAAGGGAAACATTCGTAAAAGTATTTACAAATGGAATTGAAAAGGGAATATTCATGTAGGGAATAAAGAAAAGTTGAAAGAAGTACTTATGTGTTAAATAAATAGAAAAGTTAAAAGAAATATTTATTTGTTGAATAAATAGAAAAGTTAAAGGGAATATTTATTTGTTAAATAAATAGAAGCGAAAAGAGAATAGTTATTTGTTGAGTAAACGAATAGAAAAAGAATCTATTCAAGGGGGGTAATTCAAAGGAATTATTCAAAAGAGAAAAGTCAAAGGGATTAATTCAAAAGAGTTAATCAACTAGAGTTAAACCGTTGGAGTTAAACTGTTAGAGTTAAACCGTTGGAGTTAAACTGTTAGAGTTAAACAGTTGGAGTTAAACTGTTAGAGTTAAACAGTTGGAGTTAAACTGTTAGAGTTAAACCGTTGAAGTTAAACTGTCAGAGTTAAACCGTAAAGTTAAAAAGTTAGAGTTAGTTAGTTAGAGTTAACCAGTTAGAGTTATTCAGTTAGAGTTATCCAGTTAGAGTTATTCAGTTAGAATTAACCAGTTAGAGTTAATCAGTTAGAGTTAATCGTTTTGAGTCAAATCGAACTAGAGTTATTCAAATCTAGTAATCGAATAAGGGTTAATTGAATATTAGTTATTCAATTAGAATTGATCGAATCTAATTATTCGAGATAGAGTTAAAAATAGACAAAGTTATTTAAGGATGAATTTCCATTTAGCACGACTGCTAGCGTAATTCGCAGGGCTGCAGATAGCCTACGGCGGTCGGATGTTTCCTGTGGGAATCAGGCGTAACCATTGTGATCGCTGCGATCTAGATTCAAGCAAATGGTGTTAAATCAAATAGTAATTAATCAATAGAAGTTAATTAAGTCGAGTTAGTCGAGTATTAGTAAATTAAGTAGGGTTAGTCAAAAAGGGAATTAATCGAATATCACCTATTCGAAGTAGAGTTATCGAATATAGTTTATTTGAGAAGAGTAATCGAATATAGTTCGTTCGAAGTGTGTTAAATCGAATATAGTTATTCGAAGGAGAGAATTATCGAATATGGTTTATTCGAAGTGAGATTTTTCGAATATTAGTTATTCGAAGAAAAGGATTACGAATATTAGTTATTCGAACAGGGGAATCGAATATAGTTTATTCGAAAGAGAATTATCGGATAGTGATTATTCGAGAGTGAATCATACATGGAAATTCGATTATATCGAATCAAGGGAAGTAATGTTTACTTTCCATTTCAAATCAAGTTTTAATTATCTCTTAATAAAGTAGTTGGTTGTTTATTTATCCAAATTAAGATATGGGGATATATTTAAGTTAACATATTTTGAAAGCATGGAATTATAACATTTATAGTTATAATCAAATGATTCAGTAAAGGAAGTGGATTCATAAATAGAATCCGAGAGTTCGCAAGGAAGTTTCTTAAAGAGTGAAGTTTGAACTTTGTCTATTTCGAAGTTAGAAATGTTGTTCAGTTAAGGTCTGAGAGGTAATTATACCCCAACTTGATTGACTTCGTTTTTAACTAAGAAGTGGATAAGATTCGAGAGTGAAAGGGGTTAAGTGAATTTAGCTAATGAGCGAAATGGTTGGTGTTGGCATAGCGATGTTTATTCAAACACCAGTTTAAACCCAATGAAGGAGATTTGGAAATGTCTTTCAAATGAAAAATCAGAAATGTTTTCTGAATATAGAAAATGAGAAATGGAATTATTTTCCATTGTTAATAACGTATATTTTCTAAATATAGTAAATAAGAAATATAGGAAAACAAGAATAAGGAAAAGGGTAAATTTATGATAATTTGATGATGAATGATGATTGATCGATAGAATTTCCATCTGGAAATAATATCGTTGTTTGCACACAGACATGTTTTCATTTGATAGTTAAATCACCGACTATCAAAGTTTTTGACCATTTTACGTTGTTAATATGGAGAGACCGGTTGGATTATTATCCAGAGAACCACTCCGTATTGGCATAAGCGTTGCGAATCAAGTATGCTGAATATATTGAAGAGGGAGTTATGCAAGGGCTATCCTATTTACAGAATAGTGCCTTCGGTTTGTCCAGTCCCAGGACAAACGTGAATGGACGAATGTCTGACAGAGTATATTCAAAGGATCGCGTAAGTTGATCTCTTCAAACGTACTTACGTTTGGTGGCGGAGGAATTCGTTTCTCTTAGCTGTATACCCGTGGTATTTTTGGTGAAATCAATTTGTGATTTGGCAGGTATGACGATGTGGCATTCAAAGTAATGGAGGTGTGATCCGTCAAAAGATACGTTATGACCTCTAGCCTCATCAACCGGGAAATGACAAAAATCGGGCAGGCAGCATGGCTATGTGGGTCGCACCCATTAGGATGTATGATCACCTATCTAGAGAAATTCCTTTTGTTCTTAAATCTATCGATGCTGCCCCATTCGGGAGACGGTTGCTGATCCCAACCGTTGGTGATATACATTCAATACACTCAAGCGAAATGAGTGGTCGGTCATGTGAGGGCCGGGTTGCAAGATGTTCTTGTTGAACCCAGTGTATTCGCCTCTAGAGATACACGTTCGGAAGGTGGTCCCATACCTTGTCAAGTTGGAATCCAATCTCCAATAAGCGCCCGCGGTTTTTGATTATATGCTATATATGTAGAGCGTGAGATGCAAGCGTTCTACTAGATTTTAATTACTTGTGATTAGACATTATTATAATATCAGATAATATATGATTTCCAAAGTGTTTTTGGTTATCGTAAGGTAAAAACCGTCCGTGTTTATGTGTGGATTGGTCTTACGATTATCTTTTCTTTCAAAAGGATTTTGAAAGTTAAACCAAATGATTTGAGTTTACTCACACCAGTCCCATGACTGACCCAGAGTTTATTTTGTTTTGTTTTCCCTAAACTCTTGGGTGCCCAAATTTGTATGGGCAGTCAAGTAGTCAGGATTTACAGGTATGCTTGAAGAGCTTGGAGCAGGAGGCTTCAAGATTTTTCTAGCTATTGATTATTCCGCTGTGATGAAAGTGTTGTACTCTGATAATGGTATGATATACATATACTACTTTGATTTCAAGATATGTTGTCTATTATATTTTATTCGTTCCGCTGTGAGATTCGTGTTACTCTGATGTTGTTGTGTTCTTCTTCTTCTTCTGTTCTAATTTTCTATCTTATCTATCCTCACCCTCTAATTTCTTTCTTGGACTATCCGGTAATTTCGACTTTTGATTGTTCGATAGGTGCTATATATCGGATAACCAAGGTCGCTTTTTCCCGGGTCGTTACAAATAGCTTCATTTTCCAAAAAGCATTGCGTTGTTTTAGTTTAAACTAAGATTTATGTGGAGTAAACCCATCCCGTGACATGCGGCCTGGTCCCATGATTTTACCAACTTTTAAAGTAAAGATTTAACAACTGTTTTATTTCTCACACCAGTCCCATGACTGACTTGGAGATTATTGTTTTAACCTAAACTCAAGGTGCCCATATTTTCCACATGGGCAGCTAGTAGTTTTGGTTTTCACAGATATTTCTTTCTCTAGGATCCTGGATTACAGCTGGAGCTATATTCGGAAAGCTTTGTATCCGTGTATTTCTTTCAGTTGTGATTATTGATGTATTTTCCGCTATACATTGTATTTATCCATTTAAATTTCCGTTGCTTTATATTTTAATATCTGATATTATTTTATTTCCACTGTGTAATATTTATTCATACTCTGATATATTCTTGTACTCTGATGTAAATTGTTGTAATAGCAATGAAATGTTCTATTGTTTGTGTTCTGATGAGTCGTGTTCTCAATTCAATCTGGGCTTTCTCGTAAGGGGAAGTTTGGGCCGTTACAAATCGTTAATGCTATTAAATATTCTCTCTTGTAATACAAGAAATAGTAAGTTGCCACTTAGTATCAATTTAGGCAGACACTCATTGTCATTTAATGTGACAACCCGGATTCTGATAGACCGAATTTTTCAAATTCTATCTATCGAAACCCGAGTTGGGTGCTATGGTATTCTACAGAAAAATACAGACATAAAGAAACATGTTGGAATTCGTAAAGCATCACACAACAGAAGGAAATAAAGTATAATATTCAAATACTACTTCACCTTATTAACAATACTCTAAACCAATATCCAAAGCTATACAATCTCTGTCATGAACCTAACCTGGAAGTATGTAATGAGGAGGGGGTCAGAACATAAGTTCTGTGTGAGTGGACTTAGAATAAAATTCTGTATAATCCTACATATACCGTTCAGTTATATTTTCTTGCTTATTAGGTTATTTGCGATATTAGCTCTCTAGGCTATAATTATGTCCCACTAGTAGGTTAACCTAATACAACATATATGTAGATAGCCCCAACTCGTCTAATCCTTTCCACACACACACACACACACACACACACAAATATATATATATATATATATATATATATATATATATATATATATACACAGTCCCTTGCCGTATGTCGTACGGGCTTCATCATGCAAATCTATAATACTTTAGTGTAGTGCCACCATTCTCGAAATCGTTTGGACTACTACTCTCCATCTTGCTAGATTCCGTGTATCATCTAGATCTAGTATAAAGTTTACTATCGAGTGCTTCCTAGATTCAACCAGGGTTTACGCTACCCAGGGCCACGGGGGTTTATGCCTACCAATTGAACGCTTCTCGGATTTAGGGTTTACGCAACCTAGGTCCAACTAGGGATTATTCTACCTATCGAACGATGCCCCTTAGTCTAGGACACACTACCCAGAGCGATGTATGTTCCTAGACTTTCCCCACGTACATGTCGTGGTCGTTATCAATGTCTAGTTGCACATGTCCTCTATATGTGCGGCCTGAATCTCGTGGCAAGGCTAATCAAGAAACACAGAACTCAGTCGGGAGTTTTAAGTTATTTGCCGATGCAGATGCTAAGGTCTGTTTTTATCTGTGTGTGACTATGGTCCCACTTGACCCATCCCTCAACTAATGAAAGGAACCCAAGAAAATCAAGAACGAGAACTATTCCTAGGCCCCCTATGCCCCACAAACATATTGGCCAAACCTCACTCATAACTAGATAGCGAGTATATGGTCTGTTGGAGTTCTCCGCCTTTCCGCTTTACGTACTCAATTGACTCAAGATGGTAGGTAGACGACAACGTGCTATCACAAGGCTAAACAAGATATCGTCGCCTCACGCTGACCCATCCTAGTCTTTAGGTTGCTTATATTGCAACCAAGGCATACCCTTGGCTCTTGTAACGCAGACCTTAACCTCTGTGAGCCCAGGAGGATCATCTACAACCTCACAGAGGGATACCAAGAGTACCCTCATGGTCCCTCGAAGTCGCGTGCTTCGTAACCCAGTTCGTTGGAGCCTTCTTCATGGTCAGATGGACGTTCGGTCCTCCTCGTGTTCTACTTGGCTTTCTTGACTAAGGATTACTACTTAATTCTCTTAACTAAGGTTCACTACTTAGTTTCCTGAATCATTAGCTTCCTTAACTAAGGTTCACAACTTAGTCCTCTTAACTAAGGTTTACTACTTAGTTCTCTTTCTCGTTATTTACTTAGTTCTCTTAACTAAGGTTTATTACTTGGTTCCTTTTAACTAAGGTTTACCAATGAATTCAAGCATGACTTAAGTTCTCTTTATCAAATGATAGCATTCGAGTGTTTTTCCACGTTTCCAGCTTAGATTAACTTATTTCATGGTATAAGCCATCCCACCCTTCGAGTCTTGTATTACATCTTAAGTCATATTCATTTCTTATCCCTAGGATAAGTTTATTTATTATTTAATCTTATCATTCCCCACTTTTCCTTGCTTTGATATTGGTTAAGTTTGCCCATGTGTCCAAGTTGACTTAACTCCCAATCACGTGTGACGGCAAGGAATTTCGCTCGGTCTGAACCAGTCGCTAAACCGACCCAGACCGTTCGAAACACCCTATCGTTTGAGAACACGACAAAATAGAACGCAAACAGAAGAACATTTCATTGTATATTACAACAATGCACCAGATTACAAGAATATACAGAGTATAAATAAATATTACACAGAAATAACAGAGGTTCAAATTACATTTGAATACATCGCAGCGGAAAATAATACAATACACAACTAGAAGAGATATACGGATACAAAGCTTTCCGGATATCATTCCAGCTGTAAACCAGGATCCTGTGAATATAAATCTGCAAAACCAAAACTACTAGCTGCCCGTGTCAAAATAAGGGCACCCAGAGTTTAGGTTAAAACAATAAACTCCAGGTCAGTCATGTGACTGGTGTGAGAACTAAAACAGTTAATCTTTATTTTAAAATTAGGTAAATCAAGGGACCACGCCGCATAACACGGAACGGGTTTCCTCCCAAGAATACCAGTGCATGAAACAAACAACGCAATGCTAAATAAAGAAAAATGAAGCTGTTATAAGACCCAGGTCCTATCACACAATGCAACGCAAGCCGGGGGATAGGGTTTTCCCTTATAACAGCCAAAGAATGCTTGATACGTTTAAAACAAATCATTTGATACTATAATAAGTGCATAGTGTATAAAACAACTTCAATCATAAATATCAATCATAGGCGGCGTGAATGCCCCATCCCACTATGTCGCCATACTAGGTTCTACAATTAAAACTGCAAATGTCACGTATTTGGAAGTTGGATTTCCATCTATGAACCGAGGCAAAAGATAGTCCTCAACCGATTCGAGACTGCCTAGCCCGAGTCTCAGGATCAGAGCTCGAGTGACCCTTGGATCGTCAGGGCCGGTCCACCGATGTGGATTAAAATGCCTGAACATTGCGTTTCCCCGCCCTTTGGGGCGTAAATGAGCCAACGAATGACTTTATCGGACCCGGATCGTCCGATCAAACCGAGGCGCCTCGCAACAGCAACAACCACATAAGTCAAACTCGTCAGGGCGTGTAAAACCACTGACGCCACTTCTAGCTAGGAGGAAACGCAGGCCCTCCCTGAGGTCCGTCTCCCGTTTTTGGTTCATACCGGGTGTGAAACTCGCGAAGTAAACGTTACACAAAGCTACGCCACAAAGGCCGTGCTTTGATCATCACCATAAGACTTTGCTTTTCAACAGAAGCCTCGATCAACTGCCGCTTAGGCATGCCACACAGGCAATTCACTCCATGCGTTTGATATCCATCAATATATAACCCCTGAGCTCGTACGTCTCAGAGAAGGGCGTTAAGCAAGAGAATAAATTCTCCGCCGCCAAACAGATATATATTTAATAGAAATCAATCACACAGACTAAAATCCAATGTCAGACACACAGTCCATTTACAAGTCCGTTCTGGGGCTGAACGAAACCGGAGGCACCTAGTACCCCGCATATCCATCGATCTCCAAGTACGTCTGGACGATCACTAACTGTTTCCATCTTCTTGGGTGTACAGCCCAATCAAGATCATCAGTAATCACCCAACCGACGTGAAGACTTCCGGTCTTCGACCACCGTCTTCATCTTCGACTTATCGTCGTATCAGTTATTCAGAATGGGATAAACCCGGTCTTTCCGAATAACTTACGTATATTTTAAATAAGTGTTACACAAACACAACATACGCCTCATTCCAATTCATCAGTCACTAACCGTAAATTAATCAAGAGAATAATTTCCCAAATATTAACCCCGAAGGCCGAAACCAACATCAGATCAATATCCAGAAAACCATTCTGCTTGGCTAACCGACAGTTAGTTTCTAAATTTCACATTCATAGGGAAAGGTCCCCATTAATTTTATCCAAGATAAATTCCTTGAATTTATTCTTTATTCTATTTTTGAATCTCAATTCAAACTAGTCGGGATTAGCGAACCTTACCGAAGTAATCATTTATTTTAATTTCCCCATCCCAACCTATTCATCCTATGAAGTAAAACCGGTAATACTTCATATCTAACACCACAGTGTTATCGGTAAATTCAATTACCATTTCACGTTCAAATCTAATTAAAGATTTAACTATCGCCTGGAGCAAAACTGGTGATACTCCATTTTCGATCATTTCAATCTAATTAAAGATTCATTAAAACTCCATTTAGTTTTAATCGTTAACTGGGTTAAAGAATTTGTGTCATTTAAAAACACGGTTCACGATAAACCCAAAATCACATTCCATTAATTATCGGGTTAAAGAACAAGTGTTATTTAAAACACTGTTCACGATAAACCCAAAAATCAATACCAATTCAATTCCAATTAAATATCATTTAATTGATACACTTCATTAAATCTATATAAAAAGATTTAATCTTTTCTCAACTGGGTTCAAGAACAGTGTTAGTGAAGACACCATTCACGACAAACCCATATCACATTTGATATTCAATATAAGGCTCTGGATAGAAAATATATCGGCTTATATTCAATATCAAATTCTACGATTAACAAATGTCGTACTGGAAACAACGATATAAATATATATCTTTCAAATTTCCATAACAACATCCGTATAATCCCGAATTCCAACATCGAAATATTCCGAAGACAATTTCGATTCAAATCCACTCCAATGCAATCATTGGAAATTCTGGTTATTTTTAAAACCCTTTTTCAAATTCAATTTATTTATTTAAAAATAAATAGAATTATATTTCTAGTTCAAAACTAGTTCATTTCGATAAAAATCTATTTTTATCTTTTCAAATATGGAGTTTTTCATCCCAATTTTTCCCAAATCATTTCTTATGATTTTACACAAATTATTACTATTTTTAATAATTTTATCAAGGCCCGTACAGTCGATTTCCATCAATGGCCATCGAACTGCACTTACAGCGACCTTTTTCAAATTTGATTTGGACATAATTCCAAATCCAACCGTTAGATTTCAAATTTCTAATATTCATTAGAAAGCTCTTTTCGATACGAACCCAACGGTTCCGGTTTTAGGAGAATCCGATGGTCGGATCTCCCGTAATGTCCGTTTGAAATAAATGGTCGAAATTCACGAACTACCGCGGCGCGGCGCGTTCTATTCAGGCCATTATATTATATATATAATATATATAATATATACTTCGTCGATTTCTATTTAAAACGAATTATATAAATAGTTTTAAATTCGTTTCAAAAGCAATTTCAACTTCCTTTTCAATTCAAATCAAAATGGAATTCTTCTTTATAAATTCGTTTTGAAATTCATTTCTATTCAATTCAAATTTCAATTCAATTTGAATTCGTTTCAATTCGCTTTCAATTCAATTTGAATTCGTTTTCAATTCAATTCAATTCATTTCGAAATCGTTTTCAATTCAATTCATTTCGAAATCGTTTTCAATTCAATTCATTTCGAAATCGTTTTCAATTCAATTCATTTCGAAATCGTTTTCAATTCAATTCATTTCGAAATCGTTTTCAATTCAATTCATTTGGAAATCGTTTTCAATTCAATTCATTTTGAAATCGTTTTCAATTCAATTCGAATTCGTTTTCAATTCAATTCATTTCGAAATCGTTTTCAATTCAATTCATTTTGAAATCGTTTTCAATTCAATTCATTTCGAAATATTCGATCTCAAAATTACTTCTCCATATTCATTTTAAAATGAATAAAATCGATATAAATATCGATCACGTCAAAATGGCGTCAATCAAATCAACACGGCTTCATATATTGATATTTTCAAATATTCCATTTCGAATATCTCTATTTCAAACATTCCTATTTCTAAACTGGAATGAGGCCCAATCAATTACCATATAAAATTAATTATATGGATTTTCATACAACACATGTATATAATAGCATTGAAAAATGATCAACCATCAACCAAAGTGCACTACACTGTATAAGCATCAAATAAAGATATCTAACGCTTATAACAGCCTGTCAATCAATCGATCGACATATTTAATCAATCAGGATGAGTGAACTTCAAATTTCATCCCAACACCCGTGTGGGGTTTCAAACAATCAAACGCATATTTTATTTGTGCAGTTGGGCGATGTGTAAAATTTATCGACCCAATCAATGTCCTTCAAATAGATGTACATAAACAAACCGTCTGGTTTGTAAATGAATATTTATTTATTCACATTCACGTTAAAAATTATATTTTTAACGACAAAACATTTTATTCCAACATATGAATTTCTATTCAGTTCATTCTTTAAATAAAATGATATCTTTATTTTTCTAACTTATTTTAGAAAATTTCGGCGGCATAACGGCACGATACTAGAAACGGGACGAGGCCTAGCCTTATCCCCAGTCTAGTGAAGGCCCACGCCATTCACACATCAATCAAATTAATTTATTCCACCAAACAATTCAGTTTCAAATCAAATCATCTAACTAATCTATGCAACCAAACAAACAAGTCCATGGTCTGTGGACGATTGTGTCGGGTGCTACTAAGCACCGTCTGCATCCTAGTATATACATATATAAATAGAAAAAGAAATTGAAAGGTGAGAAATTCTCACTTATAGCTATCCAGCTCCACGACTCTTCCTTTAGAGAAATCTTCATCATTCTCGCCTTTTTATCATCTTCGTTGCCCGTAGTCACTACATATATAAAAATCGAATTTTTACTTCGCTATTCAATATATAAAAATCAAATTTTTACTTTTTTAAAATATCGTCTTTTCACTTTTAAAAATATCTTCTTTTGCATTTTAAAAATCTAGTCTTTTGCATTTTAAAAATCTAGTCTTTTGCATTTTAAAAATCTAATCTTTTGCATTTTAAAAATCTAATCCTTAGCATTTTAAAAATCTAATCTTTAGCATTTTAAAATCTAATCTTTAGCATTTTAAAAATCTAATCTTTATTTTAAAACGCCTAAAGATTATACTTTTATACATAAGAAAAATCCCATTTTCCATTACATAAAAATCATA
This sequence comes from Allium sativum, assembly GCA_030737875.1. Taxonomy (NCBI): domain Eukaryota; kingdom Viridiplantae; phylum Streptophyta; class Magnoliopsida; order Asparagales; family Amaryllidaceae; genus Allium; species Allium sativum. Next base: position 737,347,832 of record CM060920.1, read on the forward strand.
ATTCTATACGATAAAAATCTCTCCTTTTCTTTAATAAAAACTTGATCTTTCCTATAACCAAAATCATATTATTATTTACTTTTAAAAAAAATCACAAAATTTCAGTTTTAAAACTTAAAAAAAATCAGTTTTAAACTTTAAATAAAATCAAACTTGAAATTTAAACTTACCTTAGCTTTGAAGGAGGAGGATTGCGTCGAACCGAGGAGATAGGGGAAGGGAAGCGTCGCGCGAGGTAGGCGGAGGAGGATAGGGTGGCACGACGAAGGTAAGGGGGCGAGGCGATTTGGGGAATCGGGTTTGGTTTCGAGCGCGCGGATCGGGGAATTGAAGATGGAGGAGAGAGGAGTGAGGAGATGGAGGGGAGATCGAAGTGGGGAGGGGCGCCGAGGTCGGGTGGCGCGGTGGTCCTCGCCAGTACTGGCGAACGGAATCGGGGGGGGGGGGGGGGGCTGAGCGTTCTTCCCCCTTCTTCTATTTTTTTTTATTTTTGATTTGTAAATCGATTGTAACGGGGGGCCAGAGATAAAGGAAGAGAAAGGTTTTTTTTTATTTTAAAAAAATTATTTAATTATTTTATTTTTGAAAAAAAAGTTGACTTTTACATACGACCTCTAAACGAGGTCCACCGCCTGTCGTCCATAGCGTTTTACCCCCATTCCGAACACAATGGGATATGTATCGCAAGCTGATGTGATCATTTCGATTTGTTTCCGTTGAATTTACATTTAAATCACTATATTGAATTTTAAACGTACTTTTCAAATTACCGGGGTCACATACTAACTCTAAATATTCCCGAAAAATATTTTCTAGCTTTGTATTGACGATACGGTCCTAACAAAACTAGTTTCGTCGAATTTTGAGACCGTTGGAAAAATGGCCATTTTCCAGTCGATTAAAATCAACTGAAACTGGTCAAACGCGTTTTCCTTTGCCACGCTCACATATTGATTCGAAAAATTATGAAATTTGAAACCTAGCAATAACTTGACACCACGGACCCAACAAAACTGGTTTCGTCGAAATCCGAGGTCGTTTGCAAAATTTCCATTTTTAAGGGCCTGAATTCCATAGCGACTATTCAGAATTTTCAACTAGACATATCTTTTGATTCCCGCTATGAAATTTCAATTTTTCGGATTCGTTGGAAAGATATCATCAATTAGATCCTATGATTTTTGGTTTCACTAAAATCCGGATTGTTTTGCACCCGGTACATTCAATTGAAGTTTGAAATCGAATTATCGAACTACCGCGCCATTTTCAATTCTATTTATAATTATATATAAATATTTATATTCTAACGACGACGCGTATAATATATACGTTCGAACTCTATTCAAAATAAATTTCTCGTCGATTTTATTTAAAATAATTCATTTTAAATAATAAAAATTCGCTAAAATCGCCAAAATAAAAATTTTAAACTGGCCCAGATTTTCCGGGTTATTACAATCTCCCCCACTTAAAACTTTTCGTCCCCGAAAAGGAACAAAGCCGAAAGTGGTTTGATTAATCAGCTCTACGTTCGATCTGGCTTCCATTCTCCAACTCTTTAGTTTCTGAGAATTTTCAAATTTTCAAAAATTTGGCTAACACCCTAAATTTTCGAAAAAATTTCGCCATAACCTCCCCTGCACCGGGAGCATCGGGGAATTTCAAATAGCTTCCCCGGTCCTTCAGATCTCAAAAAGAAAAAGAAAAAGCCAAGCGGCTAGCCAATAGGCTCATAAAATCATCAGCACCCAAACAAAACCATAAATTATGTAGTAAACATGTACCTATTTGTCGGGCAAACAAATTTTATTCTTCGGCTCTAGCCTCCTTGCTATGACCTGTTCAATATAAGTGCAAGTATATGCTAGCAAATGCGACCAATTTTCAATACAATTCAATATTCGATCAAATTAGGCACAATGGTTCAAAATTTTCAAACAAATAAACAACCAACACAAACATCAATCAATTAGTGAATTATCATTTGAAATTCATAATTTTGATACATACACAAAAGTCATGTTTTTGATGCCAAATCACAACTATAGACCCTATCTAATTTTGGTTCTCACACCAGTCTAATGGAAATATATAGAAATCTCACCTTCGAAACACGAAAATAAATTCTAATGATGACGCATCAATCGTTAGAATCATGTCCGAGCGACTAGAGTGTGATTCTATATCTATCGAATATATTTGAGGCTTCAATACACGTGGATCAGACGTATACTAAAATCTCTATATATTTGATTGTCCAAATCAATGTAAATAAATAATCAAATACGTATAATTGATTTAAGTTTTCAAAACAAAACTTGTTTTCATCAGAAAAATATACTCTTCACACTCGTTCTAGGATACTACTGATCCCATCTCTAACGAGTCATTCCCGTTGGATATTACTAATCCAATATCTGATGAATTCTTTCGTATGGTTCTAATGTGCCTTGTTCTCCGCTTTGTAAACCAAAGCTCTGATACCAACTGTGACGGCAAGGAATTTCGCTCGGTCTGAACCAGTCGCTAAACCGACCCAGACCGTTCGAAACACCATATCGTTTGAGAACACGACAAAATAGAACGCAAACAGAAGAACATTTCATTGTATATTACAACAACGCACCAGATTACAAGAATATACAGAGTATAAATAAATATTACACAGAAATAACATAGGTTCAAATTACATTTGAATACATCGCAGCGGAAAATAATACAATACACAACTAGAAGAGATATACGGATACAAAGCTTTCCGGATATCATTCCAGCTGTAAACCAGGATCCTGTGAATATAAATCTGCAAAACCAAAACTACTAGCTGCCCGTGTCAAAATAAGGGCACCCAGAGTTTAGGTTAAAACAATAAACTCCAAGTCAGTCATGTGACTGGTGTGAGAACTAAAACAGTTAATCTTTATTTTAAAATTAGGTAAATCAAGGGACCACGCCGCATAACACGGAACGGGTTTCCTCCCAAGAATACCAGTGCATGAAACAAACAACGCAATGCTAAATAAAGAAAAATGAAGCTGTTATAAGACCCAGGTCCTATCACACAATGCAACGCAAGCCGGGGGATAGGGTTTTCCCTTATAACAGCCAAAGAATGCTTGATACGTTTAAAACAAATCATTTGATACTATAATAAGTGCATAGTGTATAAAACAACTTCAATCATAAATATCAATCATAGGCGGCATGAATGCCCCATCCCACTATGTCGCCATACTAGGTTCTACAATTAAAACCGCAAATGTCACGTATTTGGAAGTTGGATTTCCATCTATGAACCGAGGCAAAAGATAGTCCTCAACCGATTCGAGACTGCCTAGCCCGAGTCTCAGGATCAGAGCTCGAGTGACCCTTGGATCGTCAGGGCCGGTCCACCGATGTGGATTAAAATGTCTGAACACTGCGTTTCCCCGCCCTTTGGGGCGTAAATGAGCCAACGAATGACTCCATCGGACCCGGATCGTCCGATCAAACCGAGGCGCCTCGCAACAGCAACAACCACATAAGTCAAACTCGTCAGGGCGTGTAAAACCACTGACGCCACTTCTAGCTAGGAGGAAACGCAGGCCCTCCCTGAGGTCCGTCTCCCGTTTTTGGTTCATACCGGGTGTGAAACTCGCGAAGTAAACGTTACACAAAGCTACGCCACAAAGGCCGTGCTTTGATCATCACCACAAGACTTTGCTTTTCAGCAGAAGCCTCGATCAACTGCCGCTTAGGCATGCCACACAGGCAATTCACTCCATGTGTTTGATATCCATCAATATATAACCCCTGAGCTCGTACGTCTCAGAGAAGGGCGTTAAGCAAGAGAATAAATTCTCCGCCGCCAAACAGATATATATTTAATAGAAATCAATCACACAGACTAAAATCCAATGTCAGACACACATTCCATTTACAAGTCCGTTCTGGGGCTGAACGAAACCGGAGGCACCTAGTACCCCGCATATCCATCGATCTCCAAGTACGTTTGGACGATCACTAATTGTTTCCATCTTCTTGGGTGTATAGCCCAATCAAGATCATCAGTAATCACCCAACCGACGTGAAGACTTCCGGTCTTCGACCACCGTCTTCATCTTCGACTTATCGTCGTATCAGTTATTCAGAATGGGATAAACCCGGTCTTTCCGAATAACTCACGTATATTTTAAATAAGTGTTACACAAACACAACATACGCCTCATTCCAATTCATCAGTCACTAACCGTAAATTAATCAAGAGAATAATTTCCCAAATATTAACCCCGAAGGCCGAAACCAACATCAGATCAATATCCAGAAAACCATTCTGCTTGGCTAACCGACAGTTAGTTTCTAAATTTCACATTCATAGGGAAAGGTCCCCATTAATTTTATCCAAGATAAATTCCTTGAATTTATTCTTTATTCTAATTTTGAATCTCAATTCAAACTAGTCGGGATTAGCGAACCTTACCGAAGTAATCATTTATTTTAATTTCCCCATCCCAACCTATTCATCCCATGAAGTAAAACTGGTAATACTTCATATCTAACACCACAGTGTTATCGGTAAATTCAATTACCATTTCACGTTCAAATCTAATTAAAGATTTAACTATCGCCTGGAGCAAAACTGGTGATACTCCATTTTCGATCATTTCAATCTAATTAAAGATTCATTAAAACTCCACTTAGTTTTAATCGTTAGCTGGGTTAAAGAATCCGTGTCATTTAAAAACACGGTTCACGATAAACCCAAAATCACATTCCATTAATTATCGGGTTAAAGAACAAGTGTTATTTAAAACACTGTTCACGATAAACCCAAAAATCAATACCAATTCAATTCCAATTAAATATCATTTAATTGATACACTTCATTAAATCTATATAAAAAGATTTAATCTTTTCTCAACTGTGTTCAAGAACAGTGTTAGTGAAGACACCATTCACGACAAACCCATATCACATTTGATATTCAATATAAGGCTCTGGATAGAAAATATATCGGCTTATATTCAATATCAAATTCTACGATTAACAAATGTCGTACTGGAAACAACGATATAAATATATATCTTTCAAATTTCCATAACAACATCCGTATAATCCCGAATTCCAACATCGAAATATTCCGAAGACAATTTCGATTCAAATCCACTCCAATGCAATCATTGGAAATTCTGGTTATTTTTAAAACCCTTTTTCAAATTCAATTTATTTATTTAAAAATAAATAGAATTATATTTCTAGTTCAAAACTAGTTCATTTCGATAAAAATCTATTTTTATCTTTTCAAATATGGAGTTTTTCATCCCAATTTTTCCCAAATCATTTCTTATGATTTTACACAAATTATTACTATTTTTAATAATTTTATCAAGGCCCGTACAGTCGATTTCCATCAATGGCCATCGAACTGCACTTACAGCGACCTTTTTCAAATTTGATTTGGACATAATTCCAAATCCAACCGTTAGATTTCAAATTTCTAATATTCATTAGAAAGCTCTTTTCGATACGAACCCAACGGTTCCGGTTTTAGGAGAATCCGACGGTCGGATCTCCCGTAATGTCCGTTTAAAATAAATGGTCGAAATTCACGAACTGCCGCGGCGCGGCGCGTTCTATTCAGGCCATTATATTATATATATAATATATATAATATATACTTCGTCGATTTCTATTTAAAACGAATTATATAAATAGTTTTAAATTCGTTTCAAAAGCAATTTCAACTTCCTTTTCAATTCAAATCAATATGGAATTCTTCTTTATAAATTCGTTTTGAAATTCATTTCTATTCAATTCAAATTTCAATTCAATTTGAATTCGTTTCAATTCGCTTTCAATTCAATTTGAATTCGTTTTCAATTCAATTCATTTCGAAATCGTTTTCAATTCAATTCATTTCGAAATCGTTTTCAATTCAATTCATTTCGAAATCGTTTTCAATTCAATTCATTTCGAAATCGTTTTCAATTCAATTCATTTTGAAATCGTTTTCAATTCAATTCATTTTGAAATCGTTTTCAATTCAATTCGAATTCGTTTTCAATTCAATTCATTTCGAAATCGTTTTCAATTCAATTCATTTTGAAATCGTTTTCAATTCAATTCATTTCGAAATATTCGATCTCAAAATTACTTCTCCATATTCATTTTAAAATGAATAAAATCGATATAAATATCGATCACGTCAAAATGGCGTCAATCAAATCAACACGGCTTCATATATTGATATTTTCAAATATTCCATTTCGAATATCTCTATTTCAAACATTCCTATTTCTAAACTGGAATGAGGCCCAATCAATTACCATATAAAATTAATTATATGGATTTTCATACAACACATGTATATAATAGCATTGAAAAATGATCAACCATCAACCAAAGTGCACTACACTGTATAAGCATCAAATAAAGATATCTAACGCTTATAACAGCCTGTCAATCAATCGATCGACATATTTAATCAATCAGGATGAGTGAACTTCAAATTTCATCCCAACACCCGTGTGGGGTTTCAAACAATCAAACGCATATTTTATTTGTGCAGTTGGGCGATGTGTAAAATTTATCGACCCAATCAATGTCCTTCAAATAGGTGTACATAAACAAACCGTCTGGTTTGTAAATGAATATTTATTTATTCACATTCACGTTAAAAATTATATTTTTAACGACAAAACATTTTATTCCAACATATGAATTTCTATTCAGTTCATTCTTTAAATAAAATGATATCTTTATTTTTCTAACTTATTTTAGAAAATTTCGGCGGCATAACGGCACGATACTAGAAACAGGACGAGGCCTAGCCTTATCCCCAGTCTAGTGTAGGCCCACGCCATTCACACATCAATCAAATCAATTTATTTCACCAAACAATTCAGTTTCAAATCAAATCATCTAACTAATCTATGCAACCAAACAAACAAGTCCATGGTCTGTGGACGATTGTGTCGGGTGCTACTAAGCACCGTCTGCATCCTAGTATATACATATATAAATAGAAAAAGAAATTGAAAGGTGAGAAATTCTCACTTATAGCTATCCAGCTCCACGACTCTTCCTTTAGAGAAATCTTCATCATTCTCGCCTTTTTATCATCTTCGTTGCCCGTAGTCACTACATATATAAAAATCGAATTTTTACTTCACTATTCAATATATAAAAATCAAATTTTTACTTTTTTAAAATATCGTCTTTTCACTTTTAAAAATATCTTCTTTTGCATTTTAAAAATCTAGTCTTTTGCATTTTAAAAATCTAGTCTTTTGCATTTTAAAAATCTAATCTTTTGCATTTTAAAAATCTAATCCTTAGCATTTTAAAAATCTAATCTTTAGCATTTTAAAAATCTAATCTTTAGCATTTTAAAAATCTAATCTTTATTTTAAAACGCCTAAAGATTATACTTTTATACATAAGAAAAATCCCATTTCCATTACATAAAAATCATAATTCTATACGATAAAAATCTCTCCTTTTCTTTAATAAAAACTTGATCTTTCCTATAACCAAAATCATATTATTACTTAGTTTTAAAAAAAATCACAAAATTTCAGTTTTAAAACTTAAAAAAAATCAGTTTTAAACTTTAAATAAAATCAAACTTGAAATTTAAACTTACCTTAGCTTTGAAGGAGGAGGATTGCGTCGAACCGAGGAGATAGGGGAAGGGAAGCGTCGCGCGAGGTAGGCGGAGGAGGATAGGGTGGCGCGACGAAGGTAAGGGGGCGAGGCGATTTGGGGAATCGGGTTTGGTTTCGAGCGCGCGGATCGGGGAATTGAAGATGGAGGAGAGAGGAGCGAGGAGATGGAGGGGAGATCGAAGTGGGGAGGGGCGCCGAGGTCGGGTGGCACGGTGGTCCTCGCCAGTACTGGCGAACGGAATCGGGGGGGGGGGGGGGCTGAGCGTTCTTCCCCCTTCTTCTATTTTTTTTATTTTTGATTTGTAAATCGATTGTAACGGGGGGCCAGAGATAAAGGAAGAGAAAGTTTTTTTTATTTTAAAAAAATTATTTAATTATTTTATTTTTGAAAAAAAGTTGACTTTTACATACGACCTCTAAACGAGGTCCACCGCCTGTCGTCCATAGTGTTTTACCCCCATTCCGAACACAATGGGATATGTATCGCAAGCTGATGTGATCGTTTCGATTTGTTTCCGTTGAATTTACATTTAAATCACTATATTGAATTTTAAACGTACTTTTCAAATTACCGGGGTCACGTACTAACTCTAAATATTCCCGAAAAATATTTTCTAGCTTCGTATTGACGATACAGTCCTAACAAAACTAGTTTCGTCGAATTCTGAGACCGTTGGAAAAATGGCCATTTTCCAGTCGATTAAAATCAACTGAAACTGGTCAAACGCGTTTTCCTTTGCCACGCTCACATATTGATTCGAAAAATTATGAAATTTGAAACCTAGCAATAACTTGACACCACGGACCCAACAAAACTGGTTTCGTCGAAATCCGAGGTCATTTGCAAAATTTCCATTTTTAAGGGCCTGAATTCCATGGCGACTATTCAGAATTTTCAACTAGACATATCTTTTGATTCCCGCTATGAAATTTCAATTTTTCGGATTCGTTGCAAAGATATCATCAATTAGATCCTATGATTTTTGGTTTCACTAAAATCCGGATTGTTTTGCACCCGGTACATTCAATTGAAGTTTGAAATCGAATTATCGAACTACCGCGCCATTTTCAATTCTATTTATAATTATATATAAATATTTATATTCTAACGACGACGCGTATAATATATACGTTCGAACTCTATTCAAAATAAATTTCTCGTCGATTTTATTTAAAATAATTCATTTTAAATAATCAAAATTCGCTAAAATCGCCAAAATAAAATTTTTAAACTGGCCCAGATTTTCCGGGTTATTACATCACGTATTCAATTCAACCCACACGTCATGTCAAATTGGTTAAGTGTTGTCTATCAGTTCATGTTGACTTATCCTACCCATATATCTTGTCAAATTGGTTAAGTGTTATCCAGAAGTTCATGTTGACTTAACTCACCCATATATCGAGTCAAATTGGTTAAGTGTTATCCAGCAGTTCATGTTGACTTAACCCACCGATATATCATGTTAAATTGGTTAAGTGTTATCTAGCATTTCACGTTGACTTAACCCACCCATATATCGAGTCAAATTGGTTAAGTGTAATCTAGTGGTTCACGTTGACTTAACCCACCCATATATCATGTTAAATTGGTTAAGTATTATCTAGCATTTCATGTTGACTTAACCTTACCATACTAGCATGTGTCATTAGCATTAATTAATTATTAATGCCCAACCTCTCACATTAGACCTATTGTTGCAGTCATTGGATGTGCCGGTTGGTTCCGGGCAGGATTACACCACAACTCAATCTAACCTCTGTTTTCAAGCACGTTATGACTAACTTCTCACATTAGAACCTATTGTTTGTGGTCACTGGATGTGCCGGGCGGTTCCGGGCAGGGTTACGCCATAAACTCATTCTAACCTCGAGTTAGCCATGTTTCTTGTTTAGACAATTAACAATTCATGTCTATTCTAGGTATCATAGCCCAATTATAAATTTACAAGCATGTTCATGTTCATTCTTGATATCAAATGTCAATTATCAATTCACAAGCATGTTCATGTTCATTCTAGATATCAAATGTCAATTATCAATTCACAAACGTGTTCATGTTCAAGTTATGCCATATTGTCAATTTCATGTTATGTGTCGAGTTCCATAATTACTTAAAAACATGGTTTGTCCAACATATTCCATTTTCTAATTATGTTTCTAGGATCTTACCGGCATATCCAATTTTCAAGTCTCAAATTCAAGCCTTACCCAAAAACCCCAATTTATGTTCATGCTTATAATCCCACTAATAGGCTATACCTATTATTCCAATTTTTCCATACAGGTGTCCCTAACAGGTTACTATCATTCCTCATAGGTTGGTTAAGTTTATTCATATGTCAAGTGCTACTTAACCCATTTCTACTTTGCTTATAAAACCATTCGTGAAATAATCTTTTTACCCAAATTACTCAATTATAGCCAAATTTAACAATTCCATGTTATTCATATCCAAACATGCCAATTTCCAAAATCCTATTATACCCAATTTCATAAAATCAATATTTTCCCAGTATATTTCCCCACGTTTATACATATAATCTAATTCACCTTTTAGGCTTAATTTCAAGTCACAAACAATTTCCGCTAATTGTCCCAATATTTGCAATAATAATCGTTATGCCACAATTCCCCAATTTCAGATTATATTCCTCAAATGCATAAAATAAGTTATGCCCCAATATTTCCATATTTCAATCGCATGTATGTATAATAAGATTTCGTCTAGGTTCGTGATAACCTAGATCCAAAAATAAAAAGGGAAGGAGAATAAAAGAACAATTATTATAACAAAAATCTTGCATTGAGTTTATAATTGGGGAATGATGAACGATAATAATACTATTATACAACAAGTTTATTATAATTCCACTCATAGTGTTTTTGCGCTCTAATTCGTAGATCTTTGATTTTCTTTTTCAATTCATGAATTTGATTTGACTTTGATTGATTTCATGCCCCAATTTACAGATCTGATCTTCCTTTTATTTCCTTTCACGGCGTAGGTTGCGGATCTGAATCCCTCCTCTTTTCTTGCGCGGTATTTCAGATTTGAATCTCTCTTTTGTTTTATTTGCGGTAATTGAAATCCTAAATCTCATTCTTTTTAATTTAGGAATAGATTCGTGAAGAGAGAAGATGGATCTAAGATTTGGTGGAGAAGAATAATTGTTTAGATCCATTGAGGAGGAGGAAGAAGAAAATTCTCTTTAGATTAGGCCAGAGTGGAGGCGTAACGGAGTTGTGCAGAGAAAGCACTAGGTCTGGGGGTGTTTATATAGGTAGAAACCAATGAATCTAGTCAGAAATCGCGTCCAGGTGCGAAAAAGTGAATTATGCCCAAATCTGGGGGTAGGTCGACCCCCAGGTCGACCCCTAGGTCGACCTCCCTGGGTAGGTCGACCCCCAGGTCAACCTCCCTGGGTAGGTCGACCCCCTGGTCGACCCCTAGGTCGACCTTTCTGGGTATTTTCCTATGTAAATTCTGAATTTTTGTTGAATCTTCCGAAGGCCATAACTCTTTCATACGGAGTCCGATTTTCGAAAACTTGGAATCTATTCCAAGCAGAATTCCGAGACGAACGCAATGGTGATGTCCATTTTACTTAATTCCTGATATTTAAATTAAGTGTCCTTATTTTATTATCTTCTCTGTTACGTACACTATTATTGACTTAATTTTTCCTTCTCTTCCATATTTTAATAAATTTTCATTGTACATCACCATTATTTACCTAGCTATGTATATATACATTTATGTACATTTTTAATTTTATTAAAAATGCGGGGTGTTACATTCTCCCACCCTTTAAAAATTTCGTCCCCGAAATTCGATAAGAGTAAAAATAGATAGTCCCTCGCAACATCCAATTAGTGTTCATCCAATTGTTGCAACATTATGCACATGTGCAAAGTGAATTACATCGTAGCAAATCATGTATGCCTAATTTGGATCCACCTATATGCATGCAAACTTTAAAAACTTTTTTTATTCAAAACATTATGCTCACATCCTAAATATACTTGCAATTCTATATGAATGCAATATTCTTGAAAAATCAAAATATTTTTCATCCAAGTTTTCCCACACTCTTTTAGAATAAGAGCATAGTTCACCCAATAGTCGCATCCAAAACCCTACTATCCATCATTAAATTCGAAATTTAGAAAAATCTAATTTTCCAAATTCGATTTCCTTGTGTTACGAAATGATATAAAAACGGAAAAATTCACATCCTCCGTTTTTATTTTCTAATCGTACTTGGATTTTTATATGACTATTCTATGAAGATTTCCTATTTTCCTATCCAAGCACAACCACATAAGAAAATTTCTTCTTATTTTCCACTTATCTTGGAAAAATTTCATATTTATTCATCTTTCTCTTATGATTTCCATTTTTTTTCCATCACATTTGTTGCCTTACAGAATTTATTGTTTCTTGTTAGGTAGGCTTTTCTCTTTCTTAGCTTATTTGACCTAATCCAATTACTTAAGTTTATTATTTCAAATAAGCATTTTCTTTTTTCAACTCAAACAACGTCCTACACAGCTACTACTATGGGCCAAGAATCTTAGGACATTGTCATCTCAGATAATTGCGAGTCCACACAACAGGATCTACCCACTAACTTGCCCTTTTACTACTTAGTAGTCACTACTAGTCCTTGATATGTATTTCTAGCATATCCCTGTTTTTTCTCCAGCAACAAACCTAGGTTTCTCAATGCTTATGCATTCTACGGGAAATTTTCCATTAGTTTAATATTAGCTAATCCCTTACTGTGAATTGGCAAGAGAGTAACTCCCTAAACATCAACCCCGAAGACCAAAATCAACATCAGATTGACACTAGAGAATCACTCAATTTAACCAATCTCTAGCTGGTTCCAATTGTTTAATTCATAGCTTTAACTTTCTCTCGTTCTATTCTAAGCACTAATCGTTAACTACTCCATTTTTAAAACATGGTTTGGCCTTTTTCTTTTTATTACATTATTCTTCGAAAAACAAAAAGTGGTAAAAAAATTATTCTCTTCTCAAAAATTTTCTTTTGCCAAACCAAAAAAACATGTCATAAAATAAAATGCAAAACATTCTCTTCAAATCACGAAACTGGAGTAGACAAGAACAACTATCGAGGTGACATTGTTCCTATTTACAATGTTAACTTTGGGTGCTTAGATGCAAGCATCTACTCTATTCTTATAGTCTACCGCTTATTTTGTTCACCCAAAAAAAATTTCTTTTCAATCCTTTCATATATGAAAACTAGAGAGCTATACATGCTCTATAATATGCACCTTTTCATGAGAGAATTCTTTTAAAACAAGAAATCATTTGTTTTACACAATATACCCCACTTTACTTTAAAACCCAACATGCATTTATCAAAATACTTTTAAGATTAAATCTTGGAAAATACCACAATTCCTTTTACAAATTCAAGTTCTTAAAAGTTTATCATTGTGTTAGACTCAAAGCAGGTCTTCGACTCAACTAGGCTTTCCTAGGCACTTTCACGAATTCAATTCTCTTAACCATATATATTCCTAATCCATTTTCCATATTTCAACCTTTTCTAGTTTCTAAAGTTTTGTTTCTAAACCCACTAATCTGAAATACTAATATTTCAGTTTCCATCCTATGGGATACTTTTCTTTCTCTAGCTTCAAGTCATATTGTACACTTTCCCAACCACCTAATGGTTTCCAAATTCCTATGTTCATTCCTTGAGTGTACAGACTAGATATCCCAACTCTTTTCATGTCTAGTGGGCTATTATATGGATTTAGGTATATATATAATATATTTATATTTTAGAAAATTCAAATACGTTCACTCATTATCTCCCTAAGATCACTAAACCGAAGCTCTGATACCAGATGTGACAATTCGGATTCCAACAGACCGAATTTTTCAAATTCTATCTATCGAAACCCGAGTTGGGTGCTCTGTTATCCTGCAGAAAAAGACAAAGATAAAGAAACATGTCAAAATTCGTAAAGCATCTCACAGTGGAAGGAAATAAAGTATAATATTCAAATACTGCTTTACCTTATTAACAATATTGCTAAACCAGTATCCAAAGCTATATCATCTCTGTCATGAACCTAACCTAGAAGTATGTAATGAGGAGGGGGTCAGAACGTAAGTTCTGTTTCAGTGGACTTAGAATAAACTTCTACATAATCCTATATATAACGTTCAGTTATATTTTCTTGCTTATTAGGTTGTTCGCGATATTAGCATTCTAAGCTATACATATGTCCCACTAGTAGGTTAACCTAATACAACGTATATGTAGACACCCCCAACTCGTCTAATCCTTTCCATATATATATATATATATATATATATATATATATATATATATATATACATTCCCTTGTCGTATGTCGTACGGGCTTCATCATGCAAATCTATATTACTTTAGTGTAGTGCCACCATTCTGGAAATCGTTTGGACTACCACTCTCGATCTTGCTAGATACTGTGTATAATCTAGACATAGTCTAAGGTTTACTATCGAGTGCTTCCTAGATTCAACCAGGGTTTACGCTACCCAGGGCCACTGGGGTTTATGCTACCTATTGAATGCTTCTCGGATTCAGAGTTTACGCGACCTAGGTCCAACCAGGGATTATGCTACCTATCGAACGATGCCCCCTAGTCTAGGACACACGACGCAGAGCGATGTATGTTCCTAGACTTTCCCCGCGTACATGTCGAGAATCGTTATCGATGTCTAGTTGCACATGTCCTCTATATGTGCGGCCCGAGTCCCGTGGCAGGGCAAATCAAGAAACACAGAACTCGGTCGGGAGCTTTAAGTTATCTGTCGATGCAGATGCTAAGGTCTGTTTTTATCTGTGTGTGGCTATGGTCCCACTTGATCCCTCTCTCTACTAATGAAAGGCACCCAAGAAAATCAAGAGGGAGAACTATTCGTAGGCCCCTTATGTCCCCACAAACCTATTGGCCAAACCTCACCCATAACTAGATAGCAAGTATACGGTCTGTTGGAGTTCTCCACCTCTCCGCTTTATGTACTCGATTGACTCAAGATGGTAGGTAGACGACGATGTGCTATCACAGGGCTAAACAAGATATCGCTGCCTCACGCTGACCCATCCTAGTCTTTAGGTTGCTTATATTACAACCAAGGCATACCCTTGGCTCTTCTAACGTAGACCTTAACCTTTGTGAGCCCCGGAGGATCATCTGCAACCTCATAGAGGGATACCAAGAGTACCCTCACGTCCCCTCGAAGCCGCGTGCTTCATAACCCAGTTCGTTGGAGCCTTCTTCATTATCAGATGGATGTTCGCTCCTCCTCGTGTTCTACTTGGCTTTCCTGACTAAGGTTTACTACTTAGATCTTTTAACTAAGGTTTACTATTTAGTTTCCTGAATCATTAGCTTCCTTAACTAAGGTTTACAACTTAGTCCTCTTAACTAAGGTTTACTACCTAGTTCTCTTTCTCATTATTTACTTAGTTCTCTTAACTAAGGTTTATTACTTAGTTCCTTTTAACTAAGGTTTACCAATGAATTCAAGCATGACTTAAGTTCTCTTTATCAAGTGATAGCGTACGGGTGTTTTTCCACGTTTCCAGCTTAGATTAACTTATTTCATGGTATAAGTCGTCCCACCCGTTGAGTCATGTATTACATCTTAAGTCATATTCATTTCTTATCCCTAGGATAAGTTTATTTATTATTTAATCTTATCATTCCCCACTTTTCCTTGCTTTGATATTGGTTAAGTTTGCCCATGTGTCCAAGTTGACTTAACCCCCAATCACATATACAATTCAACCCACACGTCATGTAAAATTGGTTAAGTGTTGTCTATCAGTTCATGTTGACTTAACCTACCCATATATCTTGTCAAATTGGTTAAGTGTTATCTAGCAGTTCACGTTGACTTAACTCACCTATATATCGAGTCAAATTGGTTAAGTGTTATCCAACGGTTCACGTTGACTTAACCCACCGATATATCATGTTAAATTGGTTAAGTGTTATCTAGCATTTCACGTTGACTTAACCCACCCATATATCGAGTCAGATTGGTTAAGTGTAATCTAGTGGTTCACGTTGACTTAACCCACCCATATATCATGTTAAATTGGTTAAGTGTTATCTAGCATTCCATATTGACTTAACCTTACCATACTAGCATGTGTCATTAGCATTAATTAATTATTAATGCCCAACCTCTCACATTAGACCTATTGTTGCGGTCACTGGATGTGCCGGTTGGTTCCAGGCAGGATTACACCACAACTCAATCTAACCTCGGGTTTCAAGCACGTTATGACTAACTTCTCACATTAGAACGTGTTATTTGCGGTCACTGGATGTGCCGGTGGTTCTGGGCAGGATTACACCGCAGACTCATTCTAACCTCGAGTTAGCCATGTTTCATGTTTAGCCAATTAACAATTTATGTCTATTCTAGGTGTCATAGGGCAATTATAAATTTACAAGCATGTTCATGTTCATTCTTAATATCAAATGTCAATTATCAATTCACAAGCTTGTTCATGTTCATTCTAGATATCAAATGTCAATTATCAATTCACAAGCGTGTTCATGTTCAAGTTATGCCATATTGTCAATTTCATGTTATGTGTCGAGTTCCATAATTACTTAAAAACATGGTTTGTCCACCATATTCCATTTTTTAATTATGTTTCTAGGATCTTAACGGCATATCCAATTTTCAAGTCTCAAATTCAAGATTTACCCAAAAACCCCAATTTATGTTCATGCTTATAATCCCATTTATAGGTTATACCTATTATTCCAATTTTTCCATACATGTGTTCCTAATAGGTTACTATCATTCCTCATAGGTTGGTTAAGTTTATTCATATGTCAAGTGCTACTTAACCCATTTCTACTTTGCTTATACAACCATTCGTGAAATAATCTTTTTACCCAAATTACTCAATTATAGCCAAATTCACCAATTCCATGTTATTCATATCCAAACATGCCAATTTCCAAAATCTTATTCTACCCAATTTCATAAAATCAATATTTTCCCAGTATATTTCCCCACATTTATACACATAATCTAATTCACCTTTTAGGCTTAATTTCAAGTCACAAACAATTTCCGCCAATTGTCCCAATATTTGCAATAATAATCGTTATGCCACAATTCCCCAAATTTCAGATTATATTCCTCGATTGCATAAAATAAGTTATGCCCCAATATTTCCATATTTCAATCGTACGTATGTATAATAAGATTTCGTCTAGCTTCGAGATAACCTAGATCCAATAATAAAAAGGGAAGGAGAATAAAAGAACAATTATTATAACATAAATCTTGAATTGAATTTATAACTAGGGGAATGATGAACGATAATAATACTATTATACAACAAGTTTATTATAATTCCAGTCACAGTGTTTTTGCGCTCCAATTCATAGATCTTTGATTTTATTTTTCAATTCATGAATTTGATTTGACTTTGATTGATTTCATGCCCCAATTTACAGATCCGATCTTCCTTTTATTTCCTTTCACGGTGTAGGTTGCGGATCTGAATCCCTTCTCTTTTCTTGTGCGGTATTTTAGATCTGAATCTCTCTTTTGTTTTATTTATGGTAGTTGTAATCCTAAATCTCATTCTTTTTAATTTAGGAATATATTCATGAAGAGAGAAGATGGATCTAAGATTTGGTGGAGAAGAAGAATTGTTTAGATCCATTGAGGAGGAGGAAGAAGAAAATTCTCTTTAGATTAGGCCAGAGTGGAGCCGTAATGGAGTTGTGCAGAGAAAGCACTAGGTTTAGGGGTGTTTATATAGGTAGGAACCAACAAATCTAGTCAAAAATCGTGTTTAGGTGCGAAAAAGTGAATTCTGTCCGAACCTAGGGGTAGGTCGACCCCCAGGTCGACCCTTAGGTCGACCTCCCTGGGTAGGTCGACCCCCAGGTCAACCTCCCTGGGTAGGTTGACCCCCTAGTCGACCTCTCCGGGTAAGTCGACCCCCTGGTCGACCCCCAGGTCGACCTGCCTGGGTATTTTCCTATGTAAATTCTGAATTTTTGTTGAATCTTCCGAAGGCCATAACTCTTTCATACAGAGTCTGGTTTTCGAAAACATGGACTCTATTACAAGCAGAATTCCGAGACGAACGCAATTGTGATGTCCATTTTACTTAATTCCTGATATTTAAATTAAGTATCCTTATTTTATTATCTTCTCTGTTATGTACAATGTTATCGACTTAAATTTTCCTTCTCTTACATATATTAACAAATTTTCATTGTACATCACCATTATTTACCTAGCTATGTATATATACATTTATGTACATTTTTAATTCTATTAAAAATGCGGGGTGTTACATTTAAGATCATCCAATAGACCCCTTCTTTACTATTTAACTAGTATTAAATGTGAACTCCAAGCCATTTAATACTTTCCATGGATAGGTAGTCCTTTAAAAACCTTTCAATTCCTCTTCGTTAAATTTATACTGCCTATCCCTCTAGGTACGCCCTCACACAGCACCTAGAGAGGAACCCGACTACTTCCAAAGAACTACTCCACTCATTGTATATCGTTATTTAAGACCAATTAATACCCTTTTAAGAGAAAGGCGGACCTCGTGTCCAATTAAGACATTGTAAGGGCGAGTTCCATGACTTGGGTCCTAAACCAAGGAGTGAACCTTAGGAAGGGACCTAGTCCTAACTACTTAATAGCCAAACTAGGTAGGTCAGCCACTTAATACCTTCTCAATACAGCCCTTCTTCACACACACACATATGTATACACACACACACACACACACACACATATATATATATATATACACACACAGCCCTAAGGTGGGATTCGAAAGGGGTTTTGTAATGACTCGCATTTTACATATTGGAGGATCGTAAAATATTTTTATTTAATTATCCAAGGGCGTATCATTTTCAACTTTTGTTATGTTGTTCATGGGGATGTGTGACATGTCCGTAATTTTTATTAATTTTATTTATGACTATTTTACTCTATCAGTTTTGAGTAGAGCATAATTTTTGACTGGGATCTAACCAGGTGCTAAGATTGATTTCATTGGATTGACAATGGTGCTTACAATTCCGTAGAGTGGCAAATTTGGCTGAGCAGTTTGGGAGAAATAGATGTTTAGTATTACACAATTTTCTGGACAGACTAATTACTTATTAGTGGGTTGATTAGTGAGGCCCGTTAAGGCTAAGGCCTGTTGTATATAAATAGAGGGGTAGAGGTAAGGAGAATGGTATAGTTTCTTCATTCTCTCATTTGGTTAGGGCTTGAGATTCTTCCTTGGTCTACCAAATATACCTCCACTTCATTTAATTCATAGATCTACATAGGAAGATTGAAGATCAACATCGAGGTAGAGTGGATCGCATCAAATTAGTTGATTTGAAGATTTTTCTTCGCTGTTAGGATTAGAGATTCTTCAATTTGAGGCTATTTTATAGATTTAGTGAGTGATGAGCATCTTTCATGCGGAATCAATCGATTATATGGGTTTGTTTGATCTCATTTTCATCAAAACATGTCATTTTCACCTAGATTTAATCGAGGTAAGTTTATTTTCATTCGAAACACCATAGGATCTAATCTAGTAAGATTATAAAGGTAAATTCATATGATAATTCTATGTTTATGCAAGTTTACATCCATTTATAGATTTTTTATCATTTTATCATGATGGTGAAGTTCATTTGATTGTTGATGTGCTAATGTTTGTGGATGATTGCTTTTGATTGTTTGGTTGAATATAGTTAATTTGGATGAGATGGATGCATAGGTGTTCGTCGAGAAGTGAATTTTGGGCAAGGATCGTTCGTAAAACAGGATGGATCGGTGGATTGTTGCACAAAAAAGAATGGGTCGTTCGTATTTATGGTGATGGATCGCACGAATTTGGAGTTGGATCGGTTTCTAGTGTGAGTCGTGTCTTGTAATGCAAGAAACGGTGGACCGGTGGTTTTTGGGTCTCATGGATCAGCCTCGAAATGAGCTTGTGCCATGTGATGGAGCAAATCGTGAAAACTTTGTCGGGTTTGCCAAGTTTTGATGGATCGACAAACAAGTGGATCGACCGAGAAAAACTAGAGTAGCACATGATGGAATCAATGGATCAGCCAATGAGCAAGTTGATGGATCGCATGGAAAAACCATATGATCAGGCAATGAGCGGACCGAGTGCAAACTGATGAATCACTACAAAACTTTGAAGCGCACATGAGGGATCGGTGTAACATGGATCGCATAACAACCGATGGATCGGGTCGTTTGGGGAAGCCTGGATCGGTAAGTGTTGTATGGGAAAATCAATTGATCCGATGATGGATCGGTGTTCGATCCTTAATCGATCAGTGATGGTGCGCGAAATGCACGATAATGGATCAATCATGGGTACGCATGGTGAATTTTTTTGAATCGGGGGAACCGACCCATAGGCTGTGAACGAGGTGAGTGATCCATGGATGGATCATGGGTGATCCATCATACAAGTGACCAAATGATGTTATTTTTGGTTCGATGATGGGCGTAGCTTCGATGTAAATTCAGATGGAATGTTAGAAGTGAAGTGAAGTGTTCGTTGATCAATGAAATGCAACCAAGTTGTGGAGATGAATCAAAGATGCCGAGCTCATGGATAATGGTTGTTCGAGAAGACACTTAAGCTTATGAATAGTCATCAAGGTGGATGATTAGAGATATTAAAAGCTGAGGGATTATTGTTAGTCGGAGGTTCTAGTGGACTTAAAGCAGGGGTATAATGAGGATGCCCAAAAGACTAGAAGATTCTAGTCAAGTACCTTGGTATCGATGAAAGGCCTAGAAACAAGTCACGATGGCGTATGGAGTTTTTGCTAAACCTGGGGTTACCATTAGCCCTTGACGGATGACAAGTTGTCCCAGTCGTATGATTAATGATGGTTTCAATGCATGGTTGAAGGTGATAGCCAGAGTCATGGATGTTATCTTTTGTGTCATCTTGCATGAATTGTCTAACGTAGAGGGAGATATCTCTTGGGTGCTTGTTTGACGCTGGTTTAGGCCTTCGGGGCTTGTACTTTGGAGATGTTGAACTCGATTATGATGGTCTATGCTCGATAACTGGTTGTTATGGATGTCTGTTTATTTCTTCTCTAATTCTCAGGGAAAGGCTATCACTGTCAATTGTGGAAGAAACAAGTTGGGGTTCTTCTCTATTGCTGTGTTGGCAGATTGGATTATTTATCTTCCTAATTATCATATACTTTATTGATGATGTTAGATAGTTATTTATCGCTCATTAAGACTATTGTTTGATTCAAGGTTTTATGTTTCCTTCTTATTACCTTGGGTTGTTCATCCGGTTGTGGATGGGCCGACTGAGTAGCAGGTAACAGAATAAGTCTTGATGAGGACGATGTTGCAGAGCGACGACGAGCAGGAGTGTAACAGCCCGCACCTCCGTTCATGAAATATATTGTTCCCAACTTAGACACCGTTTAGGTTGGGGATTTTGTTCCTTAAAAGGCCTGGGGTTAGTAGAAGATAGGATCTACTACATACGTCCGCACTTTCACACAAGCTTCCACGATGTATGACTTAAATTTCACTAGAAGTAGGGGTGTGACAAGGAGGCTGACGTATTATGTACTAATATCTACTATTAGTTGTTGCCACTATTATGGTTGATATGATACTCTAAGTGACTTTGTAGTAAGGTTGATTGTATAGATTTTGTTGATGTATTCCACTTTGATGTATGGATATTTCATGATGATATGAAAGTTTAAGATTCTGCTCAATTATGCTTCACTATTATTTCCTGTTGTATATGTCCTATTATATTTTCTTCGTGCGTTGTGAGTTATACAACAAGTTCCGTTTGTGATTTCTTCTCCGATGATCGTCCTGGATCGGCCTGGCACGTCACACATCGCATCTTCTTCTCAGTTTGTGCGAGAGGTACAGGGCAGTTGTCACATTTTAGAGTTGGAAGGGCTTTTCTAAACCTATTGATTTGCTAGATGTTATTGGAAGCAAGCTAATTGCATCCTTATCACTGTTAATTTATATTTTATAAAGCTGGGCTCTTTTTTGAAATGGTAGTAATCCATAGTATGTCATTGCATTTGGATAAACACATTAGGGCTATCAACAGGAGGGATAAAGTGGGGATTTACCAATTTAATTTGAACACTTGTCAAGGAGGAAAGTATACAACAAACATATAGGTTCTTAATTAACTTATGGGTAAAACATTGAGATGTCGATAGATGTTCCGCATCAGATTTATAAAGATTTATAATTACCCCATGGGAAAATTGCACTACTTAGAATAAGGGTTTATAGTCATTCCATGGCATAAAATTACCAGGTTCCTACTTATCCTATGGATAATACTATGAGATGTACAATAGATAAACTACATAAAGTGAAGAGTTTATATGTATACCACGATATAAGACTGCCAGGTTCTTAGTCTACCTAAAGAGGGTGCAAGGAAGTTAGCCGACATCCATAGGATGGTTTATAGTTAACCCGCATCATAAAACTACTAGGTTCATAGTCAACATACTGATAAAACTAAGGGGGCGGCTTGCAGTTAGCTGATATCCATTAAAAGGTTACTTCATAAATTTATCGAGGATAGTAAATCCAGAAGCCAAGGGAGGGTATCCTAAAGTTGAGTGAAAGAATAGTTCATATAAATGAACTAGGAAACTAGAACGATACTTACGTGATTCGTAGGATGAAAGAAATATAAAAGAACTGTTAAGACAGTTAGTGTAATGGAAGGGATGGGAAATCCACAACACGATTTCATATTACATGTTGCATGTCATACTGCTATCATTATTTTTGTATTATGCTAACCATTGAAGTGCAGGAGCATAGGATTGGTTGCTATGTTTTGGTATTGGTGAGGGAAAACCCATTCCCTTAAGAGGTGCTATCTTGCTAGTTAACTTTCAATGTTTGGTAGAAATGATATTATTCACATTAATATTTTTGACTGACCTCATTTTGAGTAGGTTGAGAGTTAAGGTTTTCATATTATCCTTTTAGAGTAAAGTTTCCAAAGACGAGCAGGAAGCTATGGATAATAAGGAATTTTCCGCTATATATTTATTTATCTTTTAGGGATAATTCTAGAGACAAATCTATTTAACCCCATTTACCTAGACAATGATCATCCAAGAGGGCATCTTCATATATCACTCTTGTGTTTGGAAATATTCATATTTTCTTTTTATGGGTTATGTGAAAGGGAAAATGTGATGAATGTTATTCAGTAAATGTTATTTCAAACTTTTTTATGTTCCCTGATATGACCCCTTAATTTATATACTAATTTTAGTAAAGATTAATTTTTTTTGATCATCTGCTCAGTTCAAAGGATCACTTCCCCTTTGAAAACTCTATCGAGGATCCATACTTGTATTGATATAAATATATCAATCTGATTTGACTTTTAGCTTATATATTTGAAGATAAACAAACCCCTCTCACCATATATCAGTATTGTAATTTAAATTGCCAAGAGGCATTTGACTATAGAAATTCTACAATCAAGTGCACAAAGCAAAAATAAGTAATATTTTTCTCAGTTTTATTCCTAACTTCTTTACTAATCCAATAACGTTGGATTCCAGTTTAAATGTAGTGCTAAAAACTCCATAATTTTTGTAATTAGAGTATACCATCTAAGGTGTTAATTGTCCTTCAGACAAGTTGTTCAATTCTTATATATATAGGGATAAAACCATATGAATAAGTTGCCTAATATTCACAAACAACTAACAATCATTTTCATAAGCTTTTGATCTACTAAATTCCATGCATACACATAAATACGAGTATAAGTGACCAATTTCTTTTTCCTGCTAAATACATTAACTACTCTTAGTTAAGAACTTCTTTGAAAGACATAAATCTATATGAAAACCTTAGGAAAATAACTTTAGTATCTTCCAAAACAAAATAAATATCCCTTATATTCTAGCACTGATATTCAAGAGGTAAAACTGAGTTAAGCATTTTTGTAAAGAGGATAAATTACTTTTGAGCATCTAACATAAATGAGTGCATATTTTATGATAAGAATAGCAAACACTTAGGCATATAGACTGGCTAGGTGCGTCCTGATCATGTACCAGGTCTCCTTTTAATACATAAGATAAATATATATCTTATACAATACTTCTTATAACATATTTTCATTTAAAACATTCCTTCTTGCGTAAAGCCTTCCATTTATCTAATCATTACATATACCCCAAATCATAAATATGCCATAACCTTTCAAAGAAAATAACCATTTAAGTCTTAATCATCACTCAACCAGTTACTTAAGGTGATACGTAGTACCTACTCAATAAGCTATAAGGTAGCAAACACCCATAACAATTTGCAATACAAGGTCTCTCTCTTAAATCACTTCAATTATTTAACTACTACTAGACTACTGCCATTAACTAAGAAAGCATATCATCTGCATCACGCTACTTCAATTCAACCCTCTATTTAGCTTCTTCCTGACCTGTAGTCACTCTTGAGGCTGCCCCCAAAGAGTATTCATACAAAATGGGGTCAGACAAATAAGCCTGTGTGAGTAATTTCTATCAACCTTTTATTTAATTACTATAACCAGTGTGTGGTATTTAAACTACTTTTTGAATGTATCCTTCTACCAGTATAAATACATCCATATGTTCAGGTTCCCAATTTCTTATCATTTGACTACATAATATGTATCAAGGTTACGGTGTGTGTATGCATATATGTATGATATTTTCACAACAATTATCAAAGCATATCAAAATATTATCACACATACAAACCCTTCGTATCTACCCCGCATATGGTTAAATTCTCTTCCCTCCAATCTACTTATTGCCTTGCTTCCAGCAATACTCACTCTTAGGTTAATTCATATTCATAGACATACTAATCCTAATTTTGCACACATTCTATTTTTATTTCTTACAAAACCTCGATCATCCACACAAAAATTTTCTACTACCTCCCCTCTTATCAAACTGGCTTTCTTTTCTTGTAGGTAAGGGTCTTGACACTGCGTCTTCCCCGCTTTATATATTAAATCAAACTTAATAGCTATCAAGCTCAATTTTCTAGTTCTACTTGGCTCATAATAGGTTCCTTCCTATTCACAATAGTTGCTGCTTATTTCCCCTTCAGAAAGTAATGATAAAGCTTTATACTCCTCTATCAATAGCATGGCAATTTTTTCATGTTGCCTACTCAAGGAATCAACAACTTTTTTAGCCTTTCCAGGAGTATATTGTATATCCACATCATAGACTGCCAAAAATTCTACCTACCTACATTGCCTCATATTTAGATCTTTTTGGGAAAACATGTACTTAAGTGATTTGTGGTCAGTAAATAGTTCAAATTCAGTTCTCAACAAATAGTGTCTCCACAATTTTAAAGCATATACAACAGCTGCCAATTCTAAGTCATGTGTTACATATCTTACTTCACTTGGTTTCAACTCTCTAGAAGCATATGAAATAACCTGATCCCCTTGCATTAATACATCCCTCAACCCTGAACCACTTGCATCAGTGTACACCATTAGGCCCTTATTCCCTTCAGGTGCATTCAGTATGTGTGCCTGTACTAGTGCATCCTTTAGTTGCATAAAAGCCCCCTCACATTTACTATCCCAAATAAAAGGTTGATCCTTCCTAGTTAGGCTAGTTAAGGGAATGGAAATTTCTGCAACATTTTTAATAAACCTCCTATAATAATCAACCATTCCCATGAATGACCTCACTTCTGAAACTATTTTTGGCCCTTTCCACGCTTAAACTGCCATGACCTTACTAGGGTCTACAGAAATTACCCTTTCTGATATTATATGCCCTAGAAATCTCACCTCATTTTTCCTAAAAGTACATTTCGAATACATGGCCTTTAAGCCATGAGAACTTTGCCTACTCAAAACTGAATGCAACTGCTTTTCATGGTCTTCTATTGTTTTTGAGTAAATCAAAATGTCATCTATGAATATCAAAATGAACTTGTCCAAGTAATCTCTAAAAATTTGGTTCATTAAATCCACAAAATAAGAGGGGGCATTTATCAAGCCAAAATGCATAACAAGAAATTCATATATCCCATATCTGGTGTTAAATGCAATGTACTTAATGCTATTTTCTTCAACTTTCAATCGATGAAATCCTGATGCTAAGTCCAATCTAGAGAATACTTTATCCCCATTTAGTTAATAAAAAAAATCATCAATTCTTGGTAGTGGATATTTGTTTTTAATGGTTACTTTGTTGAGCTCCCTATAGTCAATACACATTCTGAGTGTGCCATCTTGTTTTCTTACAAACACCACTATTAATCCCCATTTTGAACTATTGGGGTCTTATAAAGTGTTTTTCTTCTAATTCTATTATCAGTTGTTTTAATTCAGTCATGAGTTCTTTAGGTCCCATCTTAGTAGGCTCCTTTAGTATAGAGCTAGCTCCTGGAATTAGGTTTATCTGAAATTCAACTAGCCGGTGCTGAGGTATTCCTTTTACTTCAGTTAACACATCAGCATATTGATTGACTTTGGGAATTTTATCTAATGTAGATTCTGCTTCTTGAGGGTTCATGTTGTACAATCTTGCTATATTATTTTCTATTATGGTTTCACACAACACTGTTATCCTTTTCCCCTCCCCATTTCCAAGAGATATCATGGAAATTTCTAATTTTATAGTTGCATTATATTTCCTTAACCAGTCAACCCATAAAATGATACCAATCCCAGTGTAATTAAGCACATACAAATCAGAAGGAAATATGCATCCCCCTATATTAAATTCCACTTGTACACATTTCATTCCTAACACATAAGAGCTACTAATAGGACTTTTAATATATAAGGGTATGTCAACCAACAAGCAATTTAATTTAAATTGTTTTATTATATCATGTGATATAAGAGTGTGTGTGGCCCCTGTATCATATACTACAGCTACATATAAGGTATTAATAAATAATATACCTTCCACTTGGTCATGTTCCTCTACATTGTAGTCCACTAAAGCTTTACCCTTTCCTGCTAGTGCTCCTACTTTTTCAAGCTGTTTTGGTTCAGGGCAATCTCTACTAAAATTCCCCTCTTTGCCACAATTATAACATTTGAAAGTTGCCACTTTTCCCATAGTGCACTTAGACTTAATGTGTCCTTCCTAACCATAGCTGTAGCAAACAATCTTTCCCTTTGCTTCAGTGGGTCCTGCAACTTTCTTACTCCCAGCATCCTCTTTCCTTTTCTCATAAGGTTGAAACTTATTTTTTTCCCTTCTTGTTATTATTATTGTCTTTGAGGTTTATGCATTTTGCCCAAGCATTTTCATGCTTCTCTATGCTTAGTGTTAAATCTAACACTTGATCAAATGTCTTCTCTACTTAGGGTATCATTGCCCTACTTAATCCAGCATCCAACCCCTGCATATATCTATCATTCTTTGAAACTTCATCAGCAACAAGCATTGCTCCATATTTTGATAGTGCTTCGAACTTTTGTGTGTATTCAATTACACTCATGGTACCCAGCCTAATCCTGGTAAATTCTTCCAATAAGGAGGCTTTTGCTGAAGCAAGAACAAACCTTGCTTTAAATAACTCCTTAAACTGATCCCAATTTTCTTGATTTTCTGGCCTTGCTGCAATGATGGCTTCCTACCAATCCAAAACAGCTCCTCTAAATTTCCTTGAGGCAATTAACCTTTTCTTCTGATCCTCAACTTGCATGTCAAAGAAAATTCTTTCTAATGACCTTAGCCAAGTTTGAACCCCCATAACACCTTCAGTCCCATCAAAACTCTTGCCTCCTAGGTGCGCAAACATTTTCAGCATCTTGGACAGTTCTTCATGAGGATTGGCCTGCCTATTGCCCACCACATCTCTTAATACCCTCACAAATTCCTGCATATCCACCCTTGGAGGCTCATTTGATGATCCAGGTGCATTTTGGTATCTTGTTCCAACCATGTTGCTCTAAAGAGGATTAGGGTTGAATTAGTTCGATTTTCACTATTTACACATCAAACTAGATTATCCAACCACGAAAATTTTAGTTATACAGGTTCAAACAGTGTAGTTCATCATCCAGAATTATTAGTTTATTTATTTATAGTTGTGTATCTATCTAACACAGCTCTGATTAAAATGAGATGACCCCTTAATTTATATACTAATTTTAGTTGAATTTTTTTTATCATCTACTCACTTCAAAGTATCACTTCCCCTTTGAAACCCTATCCATGATCCATACTTGTATTGATATAAATATGCCAATCTGATTTGACTTTTAGCTTGTATATCTTAAGATAAGCAAGCCCCTCTTACCGTATATCAGAGTTGTAATTTAAATTGGCAAGAGGCATTTGACTATTTAAATTCTACAATCAAGTACACATAGAAAAACTAAGTAATATTTTTCCCATTTCTATTCCTAAATTCTTTACTAATCCAATAATGTTGGATTCCAGTTTAAATGTAGTGCTAAAAAAACTCCAAATTTGTAATTAGAGTAGACCATCTAGGGTGTTAATTTTCCTTCAGACAATTTGTTCAATTCTTATCTATACAGGGATAAAACTGTATGAATAGTTGCCTAATATTTGCAAACAACTAACAGTCATTTTCCTAAGATTTTGATCTACTAAATTCTATGCATACACATAAATATGAGTATAAGTGACCAGTTTCTTTTTTCGGCTAAATACATTAACCACTCTTAATTAAGACCTTCTTTGAAAGACATAAATCTGTATGAAAACCATGGGAAAATAATTTGTAGTATCTTCCAAAACCAAATAAATATCCCTCATGTACTAGCAGTAATATTCAAGAGGTAAAACTGAGTTAAACATTTTTGTAAAGAGGATAAAATTGCTTCTGAGCATCTACCATAAATGAGTGCATATACTATGATAAGAATAACATACATTCAGACATGTAGACTAGCTAGGTGCACCCTAACCATATATAAGGTCTCATTTTAACTCATAAGATAAAATGCATATTTCTTATACAAAACTACTTATAACATATTACCATTTAAAGCATTCCTTCCTGCATAAAGCCTTCCCTTTATCTAATCATTACATATGCCCCAAATCATAAATATGCCATAACATTTAAAAGCAAATAACCATTTAAATCTTAATCATCACTCAACCAGTTACTTTTGGTGATACAAAATGCATACTCAATAAACCATAAGGTAGCAAATACCCATAACAATTTGCAATACAAGGTCTCTATCTTAAATCACTTCATTTATTTAACTACTACTAGGCTACTACCATTAACTAAGCAAGCATATCATCTGCATCAAGCTACTCCAATTCAACCCTTTGTTTAGCTTCTTCTCGACCTGCAGTCACTCTTGATGCTGCCTCTAAAGTGTATTCATAGAAAATAGGGTCAGACAAATAAGCCTGTGTGATTAACTTCTATCAACCTTTTATTTAATTACTATAACTAGTGTGTATTATTTAAACCACTTTTTGAATGTATCCTTCTATCAGTGTAAATACATACATATGTTCAGGTTCCCAATTTTTTATCATTTGAATACATAATCTGTATCAAGGTTGCAGTGTGTGAGCATGCAGATAAATATATATTTTCACGACAAATATTGAAGCATATCAAAATATTATCACACATACAAACCCTTCATATCTACCCTGCACATGGTTAATTTCTCTTTTCCTACCAATCTTCTTATTGCCTTACTTCCAGCAATACTCACTCTTGGGTTAACTTATATTCATAGTCATACTAATCATTCACATTAGGGCTTTCAAATTTTCTACTCAATTCCTTTGTGCACACTGATTGGGTATAACAATTCCCCCAATCACTCGGGTCCCTGGGCCTAAACAAGCCATGTGTAAGCTTGCACAATATTCACAATGCACAACTATTAAGTAGTTCTTTTACTGCCCAACAATGTCCTCATTTCTTTTTCCCATAGTATTACACATTTTCCCTTTCTAAAAGGTCACTTAAATACCCTGAATATCCATGTACTCCTTCCTCATCCCCAACCCTACCTTATCCATCTATATCCATAGACATAAAAATTGTAAGCATACATTCTATGCAACCATCTTATCTAGTCATTTCATGTAATTACAACTTACTTTATATTGCAAGTATATCACTATTAAAACAATATATTTAGCCAAGGATGTTTTATAAAGTGTGGTACATCCTCAAGACCATTCCCTTTTTACTTATCTGGGCTTCACTATTACTTGCATTTTACAAGATCAAGTATAAGTCAATCACAACATCAAGTTTTTAAGGGATCTTTACTGAGCAACAGAGATTCAACACATGAAATCATTCATTGCACCCCTGGATCATCCTCCATAAATATATGGCATAAGCAGTTTTTTTTATTCCCCCTACCTTATATTTATGTCACCTCTCCGGCCTTATATTTCAGGTCAATATTTCTATATGATAATATCTAGATCAACAATGGTTTTATTATACTATTGGCAGATTTCTATTCCTGAAAGATTGCAAAATAATTTCAGCATGCTTATGGGTTATTGTTTCAATGTTACACTATAGTGTAAATATCACACATAACGTTGTTGCTACATACTTATCAAAATGAAAAGAAAATCATTTCACATAACATATAAGGTTACCTTTTATCATAGGACTTAATGCCATAGGTTTAGAGAAAATCACTCACTAAATGCTTTGCTTCCTTAGCTATTTATCCCAAAGTGTTCTTCTTGAAACTGTTGTTGTACCCTAGCTTTATATTATAGAGAAAAGCTAACTTAATTAATCCCTCATTTTACCAATTTATAACAAGATGCTAGGGTTTCAGAGCCTATATAATGTCTATTTTACCTTACACTATCACTGCTCTCTATATGTACCATTTTATTACTCACTATTCCTTCCCTTTATCATTTGAATAAAAGAGAATGGTTGATACTGGGCGCTTTACTTTATTCAAAAGAGTATACTTTATTATTTACTACCTTGCCACTAGGTCATGTGAATGGCATTGATTTTTAAATCATCTAGAATTATAATTTTTGCCACTCATAGTTGTTTGTTTTTATTTTATGGTTGTAGATAGCCCAATTATTTTTCATACCATATTTTACCAATTTACTCCCATTAGCATATAGATACATAGATACATACATACATACATACATACATACATACATATATATATATATATAAGAGTACTCAAAGTCTTTATGGATTGCATTTAATTAATCTAGTATATTCCTTTCAGGTTGTGCAGTTATAACGCTCAGTGGATCTAATGCGGTAGAGGTGCAAAAAGTTGTAGCGGGGATAATGCGAGGAAATAGCAGGATATAGCGGATGAGCCTAAAATAGCATATAAAACTCATATTTTATTCGTTTACAAACATGTAAATGACAAATAAATGGATAATTATCATTCAGCTTAATTATAATTAGTACATTCTTAATTTTAAATTAAAGCATATGCAAATATATGTAAATAAATGTAAACTTTTACTTAGCATGATTAAATTTAATAGAATATTGCAGTATTTTCTATTCTAAGAAATATGTAACAACCCGGATATTTCTATAAATATTTGATTGTGCATATATGTAAATATATGCATGGTCATTGACAATTTAAAAAATAATGTTATAAAGGTAATGCATGAATATATGTTAAAAGAAAAAGATTCATGCATTTTACAAAGGTTAATGCATTAAATGTGCAAGTAAAAGGAAGAAATCAATGTGTAAATGCATTAATATAAAAATAGAGATAAGCAAGGATAAATTAATGAGACAATTTCATGCGACAATAAAAATAAGGAAAGATGTAAAGTTTTAATGCATGAAAAAAGAGAGGAAGTTAACAATGTAAGCAATAAAGGTATGCAAT
This sequence comes from Allium sativum, assembly GCA_030737875.1. Taxonomy (NCBI): domain Eukaryota; kingdom Viridiplantae; phylum Streptophyta; class Magnoliopsida; order Asparagales; family Amaryllidaceae; genus Allium; species Allium sativum. Next base: position 737,379,449 of record CM060920.1, read on the forward strand.
AAATCGAAAGGAAAGATAAAGAATCAATGTAATAAAATACATGCATATCATACATTAACGAGAAGATTAGTGCAAAGGAATGCATGTAATGCATGCAATAAAGTGCATGTAATAATATAAAAAGAGAAAAATTAATGAATTGATGGCATGCATAAAAATGGTTAATAAAGAGGGTATCACAATCAGTGCATATACATATATATATATATATATATATATATATATATATATATTAAAATGCAAAGGGAAGAAAGAGGTGAATCAATAACATGCAATTAATTATGTGCATGTGAATATATGCATAAGTTAATATATTGAAAGTTATATTGTTAATGCATAGAATAATAAAAAGAATTGAGCGCATAAAAGTAGAGTGCATTAATTACAATGAATAAATAAATAAATAAATGCATTAAAGGTAAATTGATTGATTGTAAAATAAGGATGTGCAATCAAAATAAAAAGAAAGCTAAATGCATGAAGGTAAATTAATTGACTGGAGAAAGAATGATATATGCAATGTAGTGTGAAAGCGGTTAAAATGATGGTGTGAAAAGGGGTTATGCAGAGAGGAGGTTAAAAAGAGGGAAAAAAATATAAATACATATAATAATAATAGCACATGACCCTGTGCATGGTCTATGACTGTGACGATCCCAAAATCCATGTGACGGTATTAAGGATAATCATTGGAATATAACACATCAATCATCATAGCAGAGTACAGATAATAGCAAAAACAATAAATAGAATAATTTTACATGGATATGACAGCGAATCACAACATGTAACAACATCAGAATAGCACAACGTAGGATATAACTTAGTAAATAAAAGGGGAATGATCAGTCAGCATCGCCATCGGCGGAATATATACATACAATAATAAATACTGGAAGTAAAACAGTCTGCATCGCCTGTGGCGGAATCATAATATATATACAATAATGGCGGAAAATGTCAAAGTCATCTCGGTGAATTCAGCCTCGCCATAAGCCAAAAGTGCACTCCATACTACAGTGCTAAGCCAAAATAACCTGTCATCTGTGAACTAGGCTGCCCGTGTGAAAATAAGGGCACCCGAGTTTGCAAAGTGAAACAAACAACGAGTCAGTCATGGGACTGGTATGAGAAATCTACTTGACTGGTTAAACAACAGTAATACGACAAATCATAGGACCACGCCACTTTCGCGGAACGGGTTTACTCCAGTGATTGCCGGTGCATTTAAAAAAAAAGTAAATTCTTTAAAACAACGCAATGCTTTTAAAAAGAATGTAGCCGTTATAAGACTCAAGTCCCATCATACAATACAATGCCAACCGGAGGATAGAGTTTTACCTTATAATGGCCAAATATGCTTAATACATGCAAAGAAAAATCATTTGATATTATTACTAGTGCATATATGTTTCAAAAACGAATATCATCATAAATATCAATCATAGACGGCATAAGTGCCCCATACCACTATGTCGCCATACTAGTTCTACAATCAAATCCGTTATTTCGTATTGGAAATTGGATTTCTGTCATGAGTCGAGGCAAGGGGCAAGATCCTCTCCGCTTCGAGACACTCTAGCAAATGCCTCAGGACTACACACTCTGGGTGACCCTTGGATCAGCTGGGCCGGTCCTCTCTTACGTTTGAGGATTGGCAATTCCTAAACACACGTTTCCCGGTCCTTACAGACCTAAAATCAAGGCGCCTCGCATTCCAACAACCACACAAGTGAAATATAGAAATAATATATATATATATATACTCCCCTCGTCCACAGACCATGGACGATATTAATTGTTTATGGTTGATTTTGTGGTTGAAAAATACCTTTTTGTTGAAAAATACCCTCTTGTGGTTGAAACAAATTAGAATAGAATTGTGGAAATGAAAATAAATCATGCCGCCTGCATGCGAACTAGATGCATGATTCCCCATTGTCAAAAACCGCGAGGTTTTAAGGTAGAGCGAGAAGCCGTACTAGGGACGGTCCCGGTTTTAACTACCCTGCCGTTATATATATATACAAACTAATGAGCTACACGCCTTAGAATAACACTGAGTCTATTCTGACGAGATGTTTAATGTGTTAGATTCCAGAACTAAGGTTTACCAAAGCTCTGATACAACTGTGACGATCCCAAAATTTGTGTGACGGTATTGAGGATAATCATTGGAATATAACACATTAATCATCATAGCAGAGTACAGATAATAGCAAAAAAAATAAATAGAATAATTTTACATGGATATGACAGCGGAATCACAACATGTAACAACATAAGAATAGCACAACGTAGGATATAACATAGTAAATAAAAGGGGAATGATCAGTCAGCATCTCCATAGGCGGAATATATACATACAGTGAGACATAATAAGGGTATCAGTCTACATCGCTGGAGGCGGTACATATACATACGATAATAAATACTGGAAGTAAAACAGTCTGCATCGCCTGTGGCGGAATCATAATATATATACAATAATGGCCGAAAATGTCAAAGTCATCTCGGTGAAGTCAGCCTCGCCATAAGCCAAAAGTACACTCCATACTACAGTGCTAAGCCAAAACAACCTGTCATCTGTGAACTAGATTGCTCATGTGAAAATAAGGGCACTCGAGTTTGCAAAGTGAAACAAACAACGAGTCAGTCATGGGACTGGTATGAGAAATCTACTTAACTGGTTAAACAACAGTAATACGACAAATCATAGGACCACGCCACTTTTGCGGAACGGGTTTACTCCAGTGATTGCCGTTGCATTTAAAACAAAGTAAATTCTTTAAAACAACGCAATGCTTTTGAAAAGAATTTAGCCGTTATAAGACTCAAGTCCCATCATACAATGCAACGCAAACCGGAGGATAGAGTTTTACCTTATAATGGCCAAATATGCTTAATACGTGCAAAGCAAAATCATTTGATATTATTACTAGTGCATATATGTTTCAAAGACGAATATCATCATAAATATCAATCATAGACGGCATAAGTGCCCCATAACATATGTCGCCATACTAGTTTTACAATCAAATCTGTTATTTCGTACTGGAAATTGGATTTCCGTCAAGAGACGAGGCAAGGGGCAAGCTCCTCTCCGCTTCGAGACACTCTAGCAAATGCCTCAGGACTACACACTCTGGGTAACCCTTGGATCGGCTGGGCCGGTCCTCTCTTACGTTTGAGGATTGGCAATTCCTAAACACATGTTTCCCAGTCCTTACAGACCAAAAATTGAGGCGCCTTGCATTCCAACAACCACACAGGTGAAAAGTAGATATAAACGTCAGGGCTGGTAGGTCACTGACACCACCATAGCTAGAAAGAAACGTCGTGCTCTCCCAGCAGTCTGTATCCCGTTTTTGACTCATACCAAGGTGTGAGGCTCGGGAATCCACGCTATACACAAAGCCATGCCACGTAGGTCGTGCTTTGATCATCGAACACAAGACTTTGCATTGCAACAGAAGCCTTGATCACTGCATCTTGGCATGCCACATAGGCAATCCACTCCATACGACTGATTTCTATCGATATATAACCTCTGAGCTCGTGCGTCTCAGAGAAGGGCGTTAAGAAAAAGAATAAATTCTCCGCTGCCAAACAGATATATATTTAACAGAGATCAATCAGTATAGAACAAAATCCAGTGTCAGACACACAGTCCATTTACAAGTCCATTCTGGGTCTGAACGAAACCGGAGGCACCATATTCCTCGTATATCCGTACAATCAGCACATACGTTCAGACGGCTACTACTTCCGTTCCTTCACGGTAGCTACTCCAATCAAGAACTTCAGCAGCGCCCATCCAACCGATACGAAGATCGTCGGTCTTGAACCATCTTCGTATTTTCGAATTCGAATCATTCGATCAATTATTTGAAATGAGGGTTAGCTCGGCCTTTTCAAATAATTCACGTATAATTAGAATTCAAATCAATTCTTTCCATGGTTATATTATTCGACATTCACATTTCAGTTCTTTGGTATTATTTTCATGTCAAACACATACAACCATCAAATATCAAACAGGTCAAGCAAAATTGGTTTATTTCCCATCCATGTCGCTTATAATATTTTATAACGATTTTTCGCCATTTTTATTTATTTAAAAATGGCCATATTTAATTAAACGACGTTTCAGGTCGTGCCGTGGCACTGGCGCTGTTTTTCCCCTGATTTGTTTTACACATATTGGAAAATCTAACTGTTGGATTTCTATAAAGTCTATACCACTGGAAAGATATTCCCAAAGCGAATCCAACGGTTCCAGTTTCGTGAAAATCCGACGGTCGGATCTTCCACACTAGTCGTTTGAAGTTACGGTTTCAAAATTCGAACTGCAGCGTCGTTAATCGATTTAATTTATTTATATTTATATTTATATATAAATATAAACGATTTTGGCGCCGTTTTTCTTCAAATTTGAATTAAACATTCCAGACAATCCAACCTTGGATTTTTACAAAGTTGGTGCCGTTGGAAAGATATTTCCAAGGCGAACCCAACGGTTGCGGTTTCGGGAAAATCCGATGGCCGGATCTCCCGTACTAATCGATTCAAATTATGATTTCAAAACACAAACTGAACGGCTTCGATTCCTTTCAATTCTATTTATATTTATATATATAAATATAGTTCATTCTTTTATTTCAAAAATAGTTCATTCTTTAATTTCAACATCGTTTTCACTTCAAATATTTCACTAACGGCTTTATATTTCGAAAAAATTCGCTATAACCTCCTTTGTACGGGAAGGGGTTTGGAAATTTATTGGTCCGTATTAGGTACCCAATAAATCCTATAACGCATACACATATTTATAGTGATATATTCTGGTGTTTACAGGGGTGCATGTATAGATAATAACTCCAGAGAATAAATTCTCGTCACCCTGTCAAGCCTGAGGGAGCGTGTATTTTTAATTACTCCAGAGGATAAATCCTCGTCACCTCGTCCCGTGTGGGAATAAATAGTCCATATGTCGTATCTAATGACTAGAGAGACGTGATTATTGTCAACTCCAAACCCGTGTTGGGTTTTTATTAATCTGGCAATTTATCGTTATATTTTATATAGTCCATATCAGTCATCAGTTCAACCTGTAATATATAATCATTGCCATACAAGCCTCTCGCTCGTATGGTTAATCTTCAACCTCGTCACACAAGCTCCAAATGCTTATGTGGAATATGCCTATCGTCAAGAAGTATGCCATGTAGTGTAGTTCAAAATTAATTGTTACTATCCTATGGCGATGTTTATTATTACACACAAAATAACGAGCACTCCGCATCCAATGACATTCACAAGAGTTGATATAAAAATAAAATTGCGCAGCCAACTCATCAAGGCTTACCTATTTGTCGGGCACGCAAATAATTTCTTTACTCTACATCTAATCCATTTTCCCTGTTCGACACATGTATATATATGCAGAACAAAGCTAATAATAATATTTCTAGCGAATATTTATTTCAACACGTGTGTATTTTTATCAAAGCGTATACATGATAAAAGAAATATATTTATCATCAAAAATATTTATTCAACACATGGATGTTTTTAACACTTCATATTCACAATAAAATGTAATTTTTATTGTTTTATCAATTTATTTAAAATACGAATGACATTCAACACATGAATTTCAATTCAACGAATGAATTTCAATTCAACACATGAATATTATTTACAGTTTGTATATATATAAAAATGTGATTTTTATCGTTAAAGCTATTTATTTAAAATTCGAATAACATTCAACACATGAATTTCAATTCAACGATTGAATTTCAATTCAACACATGAATATCCTTTACAGTTTGTATATATATAAAAATGTGATTTTTATCGTCAAAGCTATTTATTTACAATTCGAATAACATTCAACACATGAATTTCGATTCAACAAATGAATTTCAATTCAACACATGAATATTCTGTATAGTTTGTATATATATAAAAATGTGATTTTTATCGTTAAAGCTATTTATTTAAAATTCGAATAACCTTCAACACATGAATTTCAATTCAACGAATGAATTTTAATTCAACACCTGAATATTCTGTATAGTTTGTATATATATATATATGTGATTTTTGTCGTTAAAGCTATTTATTTAAAATTCGAATAACCTTCAACACATGAATTTCAATTCAACGAATGAATTTCAACTCAACACATGAATATTCTGTATAGTTTGTATATATATAAAAATGTGATTTTTATCGTTAAAGCTATTTATTTAAAATTCGAATAACATTCAACACATGAATTTCAATTCAACGGATGAATTTCAATTCAGCACATGAATATTCTGTATAGTTTGTATATATATAAAAATGTGATTTTTATCGTTAAAGCTATTTATTTAAAATTCGAATAACCTTCAACACATGAATTTCAATTCAACGAATGAATTTCAATTCAACACAAGAATTTTCTGTATACTTTGTATACATATAAAAATGTGATTTTTATCGTTAAAGCTATTTATTTAAAATTCGAATAACATTCAACACATGAATTTCAATTCAACGAATCAATTTCAATTCAACACATGAATATCGGTTTCAACATATGAAAATAATTTCAACAAATGAAAATTATTCTAACACATGAATATTTCAGAAAATTTTGGAAGCATAACGGTAGGGTAGTTAAAACCGGGACCGTCCCTAGTACGGCTCCTCGCTCTACCTTAAAACCTCGCGGTTTTTGACAATGGGGAATCTTGCATCTAGTTCGCACGCAATCGGCATGTTTTATTTTCATTTCCATAATTCTATTCTAATTTGTTTCAACCACAAGAGGGTATTTTTCAACCACAAAGGTATTTTTCAACCAAAAAATCAACCATAAACAATTATTTCCAACCATTCGTCATACTATATATTTTCATGCCAATCACAAGCAATAAATATCGTCCATGGTCTGTGGACGAGGGGAGTATATATATATATATATATATATATATATTATTTATATATTTCTATATTTCACTTGCATTTAAACACAATTCAAAGCATATATGTTTCATACAAAGCTTGTATAATTTATACATCGCTAATATAACTTATACAACACATGTATATGAGGTGTACAATGCGTATATAATTTACACTTCGCTTATATAATTTATACAACACGATTCCATTCACACAATTTAATTTAGATTCCTCACTTTGGTTTTTGAAGTGCCAAAAATCGTAGGTAGACAAGAATAATCCGCGGCCTCTGCTAAATGGTAGAGAGCCTCCTTGCGGTCCCGATGTTTCCTATTTCATCGAATTTTGTCAACACACGAGAAAGATATTATTTTTCAAAGTTTTGCAACACTTAAAAGTGTTATTTTCATTTCAGAAGTTTCAAAGCCGATACCTTTGCCAAACCTTCGAAACTAGGTTTAAGGTTTTCGGCGAACCCTTGAAGCGAGGTTGCAATAAGACGATGCCACGGCCTAGAGCCTGGAGAGAGCTTCACGTCGATGCCAGTCACCCCCAACTCGAGCTGACGTGGGCGAGAATTCTGGCGTGAGGCGGTGATGTTTTGGGGCGATGGTTCTCGTCGACGATCGAACGAGGATGGGTGCAGGTGGTGTTGATTTGAAGAGGGGAAGAAGATGAACAGAAAAGCTAACTGGAGGGGGCGGTGAAAACGATCGTGGCGGCGACGATCGGGCCCGGAAGATTCGAATGCTTCTGCGTCGTTCGTCGATAGGGGTTTGACCAGAAAATCAGAAGTGAGAGAAAATAGAGGGCTTTGACCTATTATATTTAAATTTTAAATTCCAAAAATATCCTTTTGAACAAACGAACACCAATTTCAACCCGACGACTGTCGCCCCTAGCTAAATACCCCCATTCCGGACATAATGGGATATGTTTCGTTGGCCATTTCGACTATTACAGTCAGTTATTTTTCAAATTAAAGTATAAAACATTTAGTATTCAATTTTAACGTACATTTTGATTTGCCAGGGCGACACCCTGAATCAAAAAATCGCAGAAAAATTAATCTAGCTATGTTTTGACGATACGGTCCCAACAAAACTAGTTTCGTTGAATTCTGAGATCGTTTGCAAAAAATCTATTTTCTGGTTGACCCATTTTAACCGAAATTGACCAATCATATTTTCATTTTCCCCGCTCAAATACTAGCTTCAAAAATTATGAAATTTGAAACGTAGCAAAAGTTTGACATACCGGATCCAATAAAAGTGGTTTCGTCGAATTCAGAGGTCGTTTGCAAAATGTCTATTTTCAAGGGCTATATATTCTATATTGCGACCTTTCTGAAAATTCATTTGGCCATAACTTTTGATTCCTGCTTTGAAACTTCGATTTTTCAGATTCGTTAGAAAGGTATTCATAAACAGATTTAAATATTTTTGGTTTCACTGAAATCTATTATATTTTCCACCCAGTACAGTCAGTCAAAGTTTGAGTTCAAATTTTCAAACCGCCTCACTATTTCCAATACATTATTTTATTGAAATATTCTATTTCAATTTCTTAAATTCTTTGACAATAACCAATTTTAAAAAATTTAAAGTGGTTCACATTTTCCGGGTTGTTACAATCTCCCCCACTTAAAATTTTTCGTCCTCGAAAAGGAAACAACAATACAGTAGGAAACTTTAACGACCCGGATTTTTAGCGACTTTGGTTATCGTCATAAGCTCGATGTCGATAACCAAAACATCTAAAAATCCTGGTAATTAGTGAAAGAAATTAGAGGGTGGGGAAAGATAAGATAGAAAATTAGAATAGAAGAAGAAGAAGAACACAACATCAGAGTAACACGAATCTCACAGCGGAACGAATAAATATATTTCATAACATAACTTTGAAATACAAATTTGTACTTGAATATACATGTCATTATCAAAGTACAGCACTTACAACACAGCGGAAATAACTATAGCTATATGATCCTGAAGCCTCCTGCTCCAGCTCTTCCAGTATATCTGTAAATCCTGACTACTTGACTGCCCATACAAATTTAGGCACCCAGGAGTTTAGGGAAAACAACAAAATAAACTCCGGGTCAGTCATGAGACTGGTATGAGTAAAACAGTTTAAAAACAGTTCGAACAAGTAAACGATATCTCATAAGACCACGCCGCATAACGGAACGGGTTTTTTCCTTATGAGAATCCAAAATATCTTTATATCAAAACCTTTTGACATTATAATAATGTCTATCAACCACAGTATATATATAATCATCTAGCAGAAACGCTTTCATCTCACGTTCTACATATATAGTATACAATCAAAACCGCAAGCACGTATTGGGTAATGGATTTCCAACTATGACAAGGTATGGAACCACCTTTCACTAATGTACCTCTAGAGAGGAATACACTGGGTTCAACAAGAACATCTTGCAACCCGGCCACACATGACCGACCACTCATTTCGCTTGAGTGTATCGAATGTATATCACCAACAGTTGGGATCAGCAACCGTTTCCCGAATGGGACAGCATCAACAATAGATTTTTAGAAGTAAATGAAACTCTAGATCAGGTGATTATACACCCTACTTCGGTGCGACCGACTTAGCCATGCTGCCTGCCCGATTTCTGTCATTTACCGGATGATGAGGCTAGAAGCTACGCTTTATCATCATACCAGATTCACTTTGAATGCCACATCGTCAAATCCATCAAATCACCGATTAACGTCTACAACAATACTTTATGTGTTAGCTAAAAGAAGTTTCCTTCTCCGCTTCCACTCTTGGTACGGTTGGAGAAATCAATATACGTGATCGTCTGGAAATACTCTGTCAGACATTCATCCATACAAGTCACCCAGGAACAGGATGAACTGAAGGCACTATTTCTATTAATAGAAAAAGTCCTTGCACTCTACTCCGTCTTCGATTATCTTTATATAATCTGATTCGCACGCTACTGCCGATATGGAGTGGTTCTTCGGATAATAATCCAACCGGTCTCTCCATATTGACAACGATGGTCAAAACTTCGACAGTCTGTGATTTAACTATCGAATAAAAACAAGTGTTTCGATAGTCGATGATTTAACTATCGAATAAAACAAGTGTTCATCCAAACATCCAACAATCACTGAGCCTTTAATTAATATTCCATTAATTAAATCTCTTCTCTATTTCTTTATCAATATTTGTTAACCAAATATTTTCAATAACCATGTTGGCCTTTTACGTTATTTGGAAAATATTTCCATATATCGCCTTCTTTTATTTTCTAAACTTTAGAAAATAAATGTTATTTATAATTGGAAAATATTCCAATTACTTATCTCTTTTCCGACTCGTTTATTTCTACACTTAGGAAATGTTCATTATTCTATTTCCAAGCTTTGCACATATTTGGGTTAAAACGGATGTTGTGTAAAACATCGTTACGACAACCCAAATACAGTATTTAACTAATTCTTATTCCACATTGATCTTCGAGCCTGAATCTTGCTACTTATCGGTATATCATGAAATCAACCAAGTTGGGGTATAATTACCTCTCAGACCTTGACTGAATAACATTTAACGTCAAAACAGACAAGACTACTTACTCGAATAATCAATACCATACAACTGATTATTCACATATACACTTTCTCTTTCTATTCCTATGAGATTTTATTCTTATACTTCCTTTTTTATTATACTATTCTATTTCTAAGTTCGTTTTCTAATCGACTTCTATATATTTTGATACGTTGATTTCTAACTATCAAATTATCTTAAAAATATTCTATCTCCTTAAATTCCCGGAAAAATTCGCCTTAACCTCCTTTGTACCGGGAGCATCGGGAAATTTCAAATAGCTTTCCCGGTCCTTCTCATCTCAAAAAGAAAAAGAAAAAGCCAAGTGGCTTGCCGATACGGCGCATAAAATCTCATATATGAATTAAATACGTACCTTTTTGTCGGGCATTCTATGTATTTCACTTCTATACTTTATTCCAAACCTGTCTCCTGTATATTTATACCTGTCCAATCTATTTTAACTATACCAATCGTTTTAACTCAATTTGTTAATTAAATCTGTTACTTAACTTTTCAGTCTATTTCACCTTCATATTTGAACATGACATGTTCAAATATATTTTAACTGCATATTAACAAATTCTAATTATACTCATACTCTCGTTTCCTTATCGACTTCCTATTCAAATTCCAATTCAATTCTATTTGAATTCTCTTTATTTAAACTTCATTTGAATTCTATTTTCAAATTCTATAGTTTAAAGTCCATTTGAAATTCTATTTTCAAACTCTATAGTTAAACTCCATTTGAAATTCTATATTCAAATTCTATTGTTCAAAGTCCATTTGAATTCTATTTTCAAACTCTATAGTTTAAAGTCCATTTGAATTCTATATTCAAAGTCTATTTGAATTCTCTGCATTTTTTTATAAACAACGTTTATAACCTCAATTCAAATCCCACCTTTCCATTTATAAACAATGTTTATAAATTCAATTCAAATCCCATATTTTCATTTATAAACAAAGTTTATAAATTCGATTCAAATCCCATCTTTCCTTTATAAACAAAGTTTATAAATTCGATTCAAATCCCATCTTTCATTTATAAACAAAGTTTATAAATTCGATTCAAATCCCATATTTTCATTTATAAACAAAGTTTATAAATTCAATTACTTGTTTTATATACCTTCAAAACAAGTTAATATTTTCTATAGTTTTATTTAAAATTCAAATTCTATTTATAAAAAAAATAGAATTTCCTTTTTAAATATCAAATACCCTTTCCGATATTTTTATGAATCAATATTCAAGCTCTAGTGGTATTTTCAACAATCAGATCAACCAATTTTCAATCACTTGATTTTTAACACATCATATAGGAATATATATGAAATCAAACAAACAACAAACAGATAATATATTTTTGAGGAATCCAGTTGGATTCCTCCAACCTATTTTCCTGCATCCACAGATGTTAGTCAACATAGTAATACCCATCCTGCTACGAGGCAGGATATCGCGGTATGAAGGTCATCCACTAATCATAGCGTGGGGTGTATAGGGTAATCATCCGCTAATGAAACCGCGGGCATCCCCTAATGAGACTGCGGGAATCCAACCAATCATCAACCCAATATATATATATATATATCCTAAATAACTAATATATATTTTAAAACAATCAAACAACATTCAAACAAGCACAGACAATTATTTTTAACTATATAAAAATAATTTCTAAATAAATGGTGAGTGAGGTTTACTCACCGTGATATTTATTTGCTGATCGTCTTATTCTGAATTAAAAATCCAAAGCGACTCCAGAATCAACTCTATTTCGTATCTCTCGCAGCTACGAGATTCCCTCAACTTGTCTCGAATAAATTTATTTTGTTCCTATGATTATTTGATTTTATAAAGCTATCAAAAATTAACTATTCGAATGAACAAATAAATTTCTTCATATTTTTAAATTTCAAAATAAAAATATACCTTAGTCATCTCCCAAATAATTGTATTTCCTGCATGCTACAATGTACGACTCCCCTAAGCTTACCCTTCCTTCCCAAACTTTAACCTTTCAAACTCAGATCTGACATACTTTGATCTAGGTCGCTGTATCCCTCTTCCACCCTTCAACAGAACACTGGCTCAACCTCATTTCTAATGCCTCATAAATTCGAACACCTGTTGTCCCAACCTCTTGTCGCTGAATCACCAGTACCAACATCGACAGGAATCGCACATCCTGAAACCTCCTTCCGCAACTATTCAGAGCTTGTTGAACAGTTCGAGCCCAAGGAAAGTTGGATCGCAAGTGGTGAAACCTATTCAAGACCATAACGGTTCGATCGTGATCCCCAAATCAACATTCTTGAAATCGATTTGAACCCTAACTTCGATCTGAAACATATCGCGCCCCCAGATATTGATCCCCCTTCACGAAGAACACGCAGAAATGGAGAATGATACTGTTAAAGGCTCGCGTTCGTATTGTGATTTTGAGAGCTCAGGGTTTTATTTCTTACGAGCGGAAACAATTGGAAAGGGAAAAAAAAGCGGATTTGATTTCGGGAATTGGCTGAGGAACGAGAATGTATCAATGGAAAAAAAGATATCGTCGTTTATATAGCTAAGAAGGAACAGACGTGCCACCATCTTTCTTCTATCGTTTTTAGTGGTGAGGCAAGGGACACCCGGTGTGAATGGTGGAGAAATCTAATTCACAAATGAAAAGATATTTTCCTTATGATATTTTTTTTTTTGTTTTATTTCAAATTAATTTAAACAGGTATTCTTTAATTAAAATACTTCACTGACTGCGAACTCCTTTCTGAACCCAACAAGTGACAATTCTAGGGTAATACCCTTATTTCGGATACACTGGTATAGGTCACGAAGTCCAATTCGATTGTCTGTAGAAGATATAATTTAAATTGATAAAATTTAAATTTCAAACCATTTAAATTCTGAGATAATAAATTAATATTATTATCGTTATAAATTCAAATGAAATTTCCTATAAATTATATGAACTGTATTTAATTCAAATTAAATTTTGAATTCAACTAAATCCATTTTCTTATTCTGATAATTTAATATTTTCAATATTAAATTGAAATTGATTTTTAAATCGATAACTCCCTATAAAAATTGATTTATTTACTTAACTCAATACTCAAATCCATATTAAATATTTTAAAATTAACCCCTAAGAGTCCAGGTCATTACAGAAACAAAATGCAAATGCAAAGTATTGCAAAGGTACCTTGCACCGGAGTTAGTCAGAGATGTCCACTCTGCATTTGGGGTAGGCTTGCTTAATGCTTTCCTCTGTCTCCCAAGTACAGTCTCTAGGATCACTACTCCACTGCACTTTAACTAAATGAATCTTTTTTCTCCTTAGCTCTCTAGTTTGTATGCCAACGATCTTCAATGGCTCTCTTCTGACTGCAAATTCTAGAGTAATTTCCAAGTCCTGTTGTGTTGCTTCTTCTACAACAAGATCCAGATCATGCACATGTTTTCTAAGTTGAGGTACGTGGAACACATCATGCACCCCAGGCAACCAATTAGGTAATGAAATCCTATATGCAAGAGTTCCAATCCGTTCAAGTATAGGAAAGGGACCAATAAATCTCGGTGCCAACTTCCCAATTTTGCCAAATCTGATTACTCCCCTCATCGGAGAAACTCTTAAATAAACATAATCGCCAACGGCAAATGATATATCTCTTCTTCTCGCATCTGCATAACTTTTCTGTCGGCTTTGTGCGGTTTTCAATCGCTTCTTTATGAAATCAACTTTATCAGATGCTTCTCGAACCATATCGGGCCCTAACACAAGTCTATTGCCAGTTTCTACCCAACATGCGGGAGATCTGCACGGTCTACCGTGTAATGCTTCAAATGGCAACATTCCCAAACTTACTTGATAGCTATTGTTATAAGAGAATTCTACCAAATGTATGTGATCCTCCCATGACACGCCAAAATCAATAATGCAAGCCCGTAGAAAATCTTCTAGAATTCTATTCACCCGCTCAGTTTGGCCATCTGTCTGAGGGTGATAAGTGGTGCTTAGATTCAATTTGGTTCCCAATTCGGTCTGGAATGCTTCCCAGAATTTGCTAGTAAATAGGGGATCTCTATCACTGACTATATTGAGCGGCACTCCATGTAGTTTAACTATTTCTTTGAAGTAAATTTGTGCTGAACTTTGAGCCGTTCTGTTGGATCTGACAGGTATGAAATGGGCAGTCTTCGTGAAGCGATCTACGATCACCCAAATCCTGTCGTTTCCTTTCTTAGTTCGAGGTAAACCATCAACGAAGTCCATCGAAATCTGCTCCCACTTCCATCCTGGGATATCTAATGGTTGTAATAATCCAGCCAATTTCCGCTGATCGCTCTTAACTAGCTGACAATTGGAGCATCTGCTAACATATAATGAAATATCACTTTTCATCGCCTTCCACCAAAATGTGCATTTGAGGTCGTTATACATTTTGCTCACACCAGGATGGATACTGAGTTTAGACCTGTGACATTAATCAAGCACTTCCCTCTTTAGCTCGGAGATGTCAGGAACACAAATTCTTCCTTTTAATCTCAGAACTCCCTCACTATCAACTTGGAAGCTGGAGTTTATGCCTTCTTTGATTCTTTTGACCATCTCCTTAGAAAAATTATCTTCTTTCTGAAGGGTCGAGATCCTGTCAATTAATGAAGACGTAATGATAAAACTGGCGATGATTTCATTCTTTCTGCTGAGTACATCTGCTACAACATTGGCTTTCCTTGGAGTGTATAGAATCTCAAAATCGTATGCTGCAAGGAATTCTAACCAACGCTGTTGTCTCAAGCTTAGATCTTTCTGAGTGAATAGATACTTTAATGATTGATGATCAGTAAACAGCTCGAACCTCTCGCCCAATAAATAATGCCTCCAGATTCTCAAAGCAAACACGATAGCTAACAACTTAAGATCATGAGTTGCATAGTTTCTTTCATGCGGCTTCAGCTGACGGCTGGCATAAGCGACCACTTGGCCCTTTTGCATTAATACTGTGCCAAGCCCTCTAGTAGAAGCATCTGTCCATACAGTCAAGTCCTAGTTGCCTTCTATAATTGTCAATACTGGAGCAGTTGTCAATTTCAGTTTCAGCTCCTGGAAAGCTTCTTCACATTCGGGAGTCCATTTGAATTTCTCATGCTTCTTTGTAAGCTTTGTTAATACACCAGATATCTTTGAAAAATCCTTAACGAATTTCCGATAGTAAATAGCCAATCTGTTAGCCTACTTTGTGAACTAGGCAACACAAAGTCAAGAAACCAACCGTTGAAGAGTATTTCAAGTTATGCGACTCCGGTTCGGATCGGAAGGAAACTCCACAATTCAGATTGATAGCAGCGTATCGGTTCGGATCGGGTAAAATTCTCTGTTCGGATCGGATATCTCTTACCGGATAAATTGGCAAAGCATACCTGATCGGATCGGAAGGCCAATGAATCTCAGGTGGATCGGAAAGCCGTCTGCTTGCCACGACTCCGGAGCGGAGCGGAGTATGATTAGAAAAGAAGAGACGTCCAAGCTACCCCGGTTCGGGTCGGGTATTCCGATCCGAGCCCCCAACCTGCACATCTCCGACCCGCACTCATGATCCAGGAAGATCTCCTATAAAGTCGCCTGGAGAACCGGACCGGATGTGACCAATTCCTACCCCTAACGTCCATCTCATTGATGCGTTGTCAGCTTGATAGCCCATCCGAACCCGAAGAGAGTGCAATGGATGACACGTGTTCCGACCCGGATTGCATCTCAGGCAGATTCACACCTATAAATACCCCATCTAGAGACAAAGAGGAGGATCTTTTTTCAGCACTTTTGAGAATCCAAGTACCTCCATCATTCGAATCCCTTCACTCCCGGAAAATCCAAACCATCTTTCATTTCCTGTTTTTATCATTCTGAGTGAACAAAAGTGAGTTGTGAGCGAATCTTACATTGTATATGTAATTGAATTACTGAATATAGTGAAAACTAAGTGGACGTAGGCATTTCTTCGCCGAACCACTATAAACCTTGTGTGTTTTTTTTTATTTCTGCTTTACTTTATCTTGTTTCTAATCAATTTGGGTGTTAGAACCACATTTGGGTCTAACATTTTGGTGCTTTCACTGAGAATCCTCATCTAAAATTCTTTATTTTCCGGGATCTCTTTCTACTTTTTGGACCGTTGAGTTCAAAGAAGTGAATCCTTAAGTTTCTCCACTTTCTTACATTCGTTGAAGTAATTGTCAAAGACTCATGGCCAGAGGAAAAGGCAAGGAAGTCCAGTCTGTTCAAGGAAATGGAGCTGGTGAAGATCAGCAACATGCTGTTGTAACAAGGTCTAGGGGGCAGAGTTCAGCAGCAGGGAGAATCAACGCAGGAAATCCGAACCGACAGCAAGGGGAAAGTTCCGATCCGATCCGGGTTGGAGACTCTGAAGCAGTGCACTCCCCCAGTCTGAACCGACCCGACTTGCTCGCTGCACACCGATCCGAACAGACACCCCAGCTCCGATCCGACCCGACTTCCTACCTCCGATCCGACCCGATGCTTGGTGAAGCTGGAACATCTACTCGAGTCCCCGCAAATGCTCCAATTCCAGCTGCCAGGGTTGGAGATCAGGCCAATCCATCTGCTCCCATCACTCAAGGAGATTTCTCGCGCTTGCTTGATATGCTTGAGAGCACGAGGGAAGCTATGAGAGTTCATGAGCGCACCAATCTCATGATGCAGGAAAATATGAGGCTCATGAGTCGGGAAATCAGTGAGCTCCGCCGGCAAAGAACTCCGTCGCCAGTTCGTCATACACCAGTAGATCAATCTTCATCTTCTGAGGAAGAGAGGCCCCGTGAGCGAAGGCCACTCGAACGACCTCAGAACGTGGAGCAGCTAACGTTTGGATCTTTGGGATCTCGCGAGGATATCGCACGAGCATTAGGAAACAATAGCCCATCTCGGGGGCAAAGACTCCAGTCCCCTCTTCCCGAGATCGACCGGGAACGCAGGGAAAGGAATAGAGCAGAGGCAGCTCGAAGAAGAAGGGCGTCTCCTGAGCAAGAGCCCCGGAGGAACTCGGACAATAGGGCCAGGGAACCTGAGCAGCCCCTAACTAGTGCCGATGTGCAGGCGATGGTTCGTCGAATTATGTCCGAAAGCCGGAATTATACAAATGAAGACTACGGTATAGAGCGAAGCCATACTCCGTTCACTGACGACATCCTAGACTTCCAGTTCCCCCGACGCTTTAATTTGCCACAGATGGATAAATATAACGGAAGGACTGATCCAGGACAGCACTTGATGCGGTATTCGTGGCTTATGAATGCAGCTGCTGCCCCCGATGAAGTAAAATGCAAAGCGTTCCCAATCTACCTAGAAGATGTGGCTTTATTTTGGTTTACCCGACTTCCTCCTCGTTCAATTTCTAATTACAAAGAACTAAGCGAGCGTTTCATGAACCAGTTCCGACTACATGCTCGAAAGTCCAAGAGCGTTATTGAATTGTCGAGGATCAAACAGGCACCAGGAGAATCTTTAAGGGCATATTTAGATCGTTTTAACCAAGCTGTAACTGAGGTCAGTGACCCGCATGAGCCCACTATTCTGATGGCATTGAAGGAAGGAGTCGATCCCGAATCTGAGTTTGGAGACTACCTTTCTGGGAAGACACCCCCCACAAGGGCGATATTCTACGAAAAAGCCGATATTTATCTAAGACGAGAGGAGGCCCGGGCAAACCGGAAGAGAAAGTCTGAGACAGCTTCAAAGGAGAATGTGCAAAGTAATATTGCAGTGAAGCAGTCTGGGGAAAGTTCTGGCAAGGTTGAAGTAAATGTAGGAAACAAGGGTGGAAACAGCAATACTGGAAGCGGGGGAAACAACAACAACCGTAATTCGAACGGTAACAGGAGAAACAGAAATAGGGGAAGCGACCCAAACAAAAGGCCCCGATTCCAGAACTACGAGAACTACACACCACTGAATGACACGTTGGAAAATATTTACCTGGACACGTATAATGTGTTGCAATACAAAAGACCGCCACCTCGTGATTCGACCGAGAAAGAAATGGCGACAGGGAAATTTTGCTTGTTTCACGGAACGCATGGACATTCGACCAATGAGTGTCGACATTTGAGGGATGTAATTGAAAAGCTGCTGCGTGAAGGAAAGTTGGATGAGTACAAGGTTGCCCCGAGGGACAGGGGGCAAGGAGAGCAGGCTCCAAAGCAAATCCTACCTGCTCCTAAGCCTACCGCGCAGCAGAAAGGTAAAGGGATCGTCATCAACTCCATAGTAGGCGGACCTCACCCGGCAATCCGAAGCTTTAGGTCAATGGACCAATATGTGAATGCGGCCAAGCATCTAGATGTGAATGAAGGTGACGATTTGGAAGATGTCACCCCCATCAAACAACAAAAAACCATGTTCGATGACGTGGTGTTTCGCAGCCGAGACAACACAGGAATACAATCTCCCACCAATGATCCGTTGGTTATTACTACCACTATTGGGCCAGCGTTGGTCCATAAGGTATTAGTAGACAACGGAAGTTCCGTTAATATTTTGTTCAAGAAGTCATTTGATCAGATGAAGCTTGAGCCTGAAGATCTGAAACCTTGTGAAGGATGGATTAGAGGTTTCAACGGAGCGACGACAGCTCCTATGGGATATATAGAGTTGCCTGTGACCCTAGGGCAAGGAGAACGTAGAAGAGTGCGAATGCTTCAGTTTGTAGTACTGGATGTAGATTCGCCATATAACGCATTTTTAGGGAGGCCTGCCCTCGCTGAGTTTAGAATTTGTATCGCCCCTTGGTGCTTGTTACTAAAGTTCCCAACCGAAGCCGGGACTGGAGTAATAAGGGGGGATCAGGTTTCTGGACGGGCCTGCTATGTGGCCGAACTGAAGATGTTGATGAAAGGAGTTAATGCTGAGAATAAGGATGCCTCATCTCCCTCAAAGGGGGACTCGGCATAGCAATTAGAGAGGTTGAACCCAAGGGAGTTGCGAAAAGGAACGCCTGAAGACCTGGATCCTAGAAAAGACGAGGAACCAGAGGCTAGGAATGCAACTCCTAATGAAGCAACAGTGGAAATTCCTGTTGATAAAGCTGATCCGACGAAAGTTTTGAAGATTGGTTCCCAATTGGATCCACGTCGTGCTGAAGAGCTGACGAACTTCTTGAAGGCGAACTTAGATGTGTTCGCCTGGACCCATGCTGACATGTGTGGGATATCGCCTTCCGTTATCAGTCACAAATTGAATGTAAATCCGAAGCATCCACCTGTAAAGCAAAAGAGACGCATGCTGGGCCCAGAGAGGTCGGCTGCCCTCAAAGAGGAAATAGAGAAATTGAAGCAAAATGGATTTATTCGAGATTCGACCTATCCCGACTGGATATCGAATCCCGTTCTGGTAAAGAAGCCAAACGGAAAGTGGCGAACTTGTATTGACTTTTCAGATTTAAATAAGGCTTGCCCAAAAGATAGTTTCCCACTTCCCAGGATTGACCAGCTTGTAGACTCGACAGCAGGTCATGAACTTCTCTCTTTCATGGATGCATATTCTGGATACAATCAAATTCCTATGCATGTACCAGACCAAGAGCATACAAGTTTCATTACGAATCTGGGATTATATTGTTATGTTGTAATGCCATTCGGATTAAAAAACGCTGGAGCTACTTATCAGCGGTTGGTAAATAGAATGTTTTATGATCAAATAGGAAAAACTATGGAAGTTTATGTGGATGATATGCTTGTTAAATCAAAGCAGTCCTCCAGTCATACGCAAGACTTAGCAGAAATGTTTGGTATCTTGCGAAAATACCGTATGAAATTGAATCCTTTAAAATGTTCATTTGGAGTGGCGTCGGGAAAGTTCCTTGGCTTCATTGTGAGTTCCCGAGGAATTGAAATCAACCCTAGCCAGATAGCGGCGATTAGAAATATCAGGGAACCAAGGAGAATTAAAGACGTCCAAAGTCTGGCAGGGAAGGTAGCGGCGCTAAGTAGATTCATCTCCAAAGCCACCGATAAATGTGTTCCATTTTTTGATTTGATAAAAAGGGGAAAGAAGAACTTCCAGTGGACTCCCGATTGTGTCGAGGCTTTTCAAAATCTGTTAGAACTATTAGAAAAACCGCCAATCTTATCAAAGCCCGTAGACCATGAAGAACTATTTGTTTATCTAGCAGTCTCGGCTCACGCTGTCAGCACAGTTCTGGTTCGAGAAGAAGACAAAGTACAAAGGCCAGTATACTATGTGAGTAAGAAATTAGCAGCGGCAGAGCGCAACTACCCAAAGATCGAGAAGCTTGCTTATAGCCTCCTGATTGCATCCCGAAAGCTTCGTCACTACTTCCAAGCCCATCCAATAACCATATACACCGATCAGCCGTTAAGACAAGTGCTGCAGAGAACCGAAGCGTCGGGAAGGTTGATTAAATGGAACATAGAACTAAGCCAGTTTGATTTGAATTTTCAATCACGAAAGTCAATCAGGGGGCAAGCTCTAGCAGACTTTATTGCGGAGTTCACCATTCCAGAAGAAGAAATAATCAATGACCAAGTGGTCAAATCTGAGGATAAGCTAGAGATGAATCCGTGGAGACTATATACAGATGGAGCTAAAAATGACCGAAGATCCGGAGCAGGAATTGTCTTAGTCACTCCGGAGGGACGGTCGTTATATTACGCCCTACGGTTAGAATTTTCGGCCACTAACAACGACTCTGAGTATGAAGCCCTGATTGCCGGGCTGAAACTCGCTAAAGACCTCGGAGTAAAAGTGATGGATATATTTTGTGACTCTAAGATTGTTGTTTGTCAAGTGCGAGAGGAGTTCGCGGCTCGAGGACCTCGACTTGTCGCTTACCTTAAGAAAGTGAAGGAGCTATTAAGTAGCTTAGAGCGGTACAACCTAACACATATTCCCAGAGAAGAAAACCAGAAAGCGGATAGACTAGCAAAATTAGCTAGTTCTGACAATCCAGAAGGGACTGAGGTAATTCCAATTGAAACGTTGGAGTCGCCAAGCTTTGAGTCAATGGAAATGGAATTCGTTCTTGAAGCGGAACCAGAGAAGGAATCATGGATGACGCCAATCAAGAATTTTCTTAAGAATGGGACACTCCCATTAAAGAAGAGTGAAAAGAGAGCTGTAGTTCGCAAAGCTGCCAGATATGTTATGCAAGACGATACCCTCTATAGGCAAGGATTTTCTATGCCCCTGTTACG
Source organism: Allium sativum (assembly GCA_030737875.1). Lineage (NCBI taxonomy): Eukaryota > Viridiplantae > Streptophyta > Magnoliopsida > Asparagales > Amaryllidaceae > Allium > Allium sativum. Next base: position 737,401,241 of record CM060920.1, read on the forward strand.
ATGTATCGCACACGACGACATCAAGCGTGTACTGAGAGAAGTACACGAAGGTGAGTGTGGAGATCATACAGGAGGTCAAACTTTAGCAAAGAAAATATTGCGGTACGGATACTTCTGGCCTACGATCAACAAGGATGCAGCTGATTATTCACGACGCTGCGATAAGTGCCAGAGATTCGCCAAAATCCCCAGGGCACCATCAACCCAGCTTAAATCGATGGTGAGTCCTTGGCCATTTGCCACATGGGGAATCGATATCATTGGAGTTTTACCGATTGCTAAAGGGGGGGCTAAGTATGCCATAGTAGCCGTGGATTATTTCACGAAGTGGGTGGAAGCTGAACCCTTGACTAAGATCACCACAAGAAAGGTGATAAGTTTTGTGGTCCGAAATATTATATGCCGATTCGGAATCCCAAGGACAATTATTACTGACAATGGGACCCAATTTGATAGCACTGAATTCAGAAACTTTTGCCAGAAATATAAGATAGACAAACGATATACTGCAGTGGCCTATCCACAATCTAATGGGCAAGTAGAGGCAATAAACAAGGTAATAAAATCCATCCTCAAAAAGCGATTAGAGCGTGCAAAGGCAAAATGGGTTGATGAATTGCCCCTAGCTTTGTGGGCATATCGAACAACGTTTAAAACGGCTACTGGTCATACCCCTTTCTCCCTCTCCTTTGGTTCAGAAGCAGTAATTCCAGTTGAACTGGAAGTTCCTTCCCACAGGGTGACATATTATGACCCGATGACGAATCGGGCACTTTTACTTGAGTCTCTTGATGAAGTCGAAGAGAAAAGAGACGAAGCAGACTTGCGTGCAGCAAGACATCGGCGTCAGATGGCGCGCTATTATGACAAAAAAGTTCGCCTCAGAACTTTTGAACCCGGAGATTTGGTGCTCAAGAGAGTTTTTCCATCCCTTCCTCACCTCGGCCCAAAATGGGAGGGACCCTTTGTCATCCAACGGAAACTTGATAAAGGAACATTCAAGTTAACGACCGTAGATGGCGAAGAAGTCCCTCGAGCATGGAATGCCCAACACTTAATGCGATATTTGGATTAGAAATGCTATACTTTTTGCTGTTCTTCCTGTAAACTCTGTAATAAGGCACGATTTGCCTTTGGAAAATATGACGATATGAATAAAGGACTATAAAGTGGACGTAGGCTATGACTTAGCTGAACCACTATAAAATATTGTGTGTTATTTACTTTTATGCATTTACATTCGTTAGTTATTCTGTTGTGATTATAAAATACAGGACAACTTAGAACCTAAAAAGGTTGAAACAGTTTGGGCATAAAAAGAAGCACAATGATTATTTGTGCAATAAGACATAAAAGAATGAGAAAACGACATTCTTAACTCTAACTCTCCAGAGAAAGAGAGAGAGTATAAAAGCGTCTCAGACTGAGCGCTGAAAAAGAAATTCTATTCTGAACTCTAACTCTCCAGAGAAAGAGAGAGAGTATAAAAGCGTCTCCGACTGAGCGCTGAGAAAGAGGTTCAACTCCGAACTCTAACTTTCCAGAGAGAAAGAGAGTATAAAGGCGTCTCCGACCGAGCGCCGAGAAAGAAATCTTTTCCCGTTGAACGACCGGGGGATAAACAAATAACTGAACTCGAACTCTAACTCTCAAGAGAGTGAGAAAGAGTATAAAAGAAATGCCAGGAAAAACAACAGATATTGATGATACAGGAAATGCTATCCCGTTAGAGAATCGGGAGCATCCAGATTGCATAGTTAGGCACTGAATAACTTACGGAGATTGACTGGGGACACATGCCCATACACATATCTCCCCCCTTCACAACTTTGTTTCATAATTATAGATATGCATTTTTATATAAGTGCAGAACTGCTAACAAATAAACATTGCAGAAAGTGAATTATTTTTATTTACGAATGAATGAATTTGTACAGGGAAATAACTGAAAAAGAAAGTGCGGAAGCTGCTGGTGTAGCAGCACTTATTGATTTACAAAGATGCTAAAAGGACACAGAAGGACCCACTATTTGGGCTTGGAATGAGCCTTTGATTTCTTGACAGCTTTTTCTGCATCTTTTGCTTCCTTCTCGGCTTCAGTCAAGATCCGCTTTGGTTTCTTTTTCCCTGAAGATGTAGTACTGGGGCCAGCAGACTTTTTCCCGGAGGGCGGGGCACTGGAATCGAGAGAAGATTTTTTAGCAAGTTCTTCGGTAATAGATCTAGTGGAAAGCTTAACAACTAACCTTGAACCTGCATCCACAACAGCGAGGGGCTTGAGGACCTCAGGGTCTAATTCTTCAGCCTTTAATTGCAAGCGCTTGTCTTGATCAGCCTTCATGGCAGCCAAGGTAATGTCCTCAGCGCTTTTCGATTCCCCGGTTATTGTAACTTCTGGTTCCTCATCATGCCCCTCGTCTCCTCCGTCGTCTTTTAACGCTGCAATCATTTCTTCGTCATGGGGAGTAGTCACCTTAGTTGATTCACTCCTTTCCCCCAAGTCTGTGGAAGCAGCCTTGTCTTCTCCTTCTTTGACCCTATCAGCGGGCTTTGTCCCAGTGGTAGCTCCTTGAACTACATCTGTCTTCGCGGAGGATTCAACGCCTACAAAATGAGAAACATCGGTTATCAACTCAGGCGAGAGCAAAGGATTTCTCATTGAACGTTCAATCATGTAGCCAAAGGTAGTAGTAGCCTTGACAAGTTGAGGAGAAAAGACAGGGATACCTTCTGAAGACTTCTCAGCGGGGGTGACTACTACCTCTGGAGTTATTTCAGGAATGGGAGATAGTAAAGTTGATCGGGGAATTCCCGGGTTTTCGGGATCATACCCTTCCACTTCAGGAGTTACAGGAGCAGAAGAAGAGGAGCCAGCTTCAGGAATGGTTTTCTGTTTAGACTTCCGCCTCTCTTCTTCCATGGCCTCAGCAATTAGACGGCGACCTTCAGCTAGGCGCTCTGGTTCGTCGTCTCTCAAGTACTTCTCCATCAACTTATCTTCATCGAGGGAATCGACCTTAAGCTCTTCTTTTTCCCACTCAACGATTTGATTCCACACATGAACCAAGGTGGATGGATAGTCCTCGATCCAGGAAATGTTTCGACGACGAATAATGTGCGCAAAGAATTCGATCATTAGCTCCCCGAAGCCCTGGATATCGGCCTCCGCCTCTGATAGCTGTTTGCGGGTTTCCTCCGCAGATTTAATAGCGCATTCAACGTTGCCCTCAGCCAGAGCAGCCCTGTTTTCCGCCTCTAACAATTTTGAAGCCAAATCAGCGTTTTTCTTTTCTAACTCGGCACTCCTTTTCGCTAACTCGGCATTCTTTTGCTCAAGCTCAGCGTAAGCGAGACGTGTCTTAGCAGCCTCTGACTTGGCTTCGTCAGCTTGCTTCTTCAACTCGGAACGTTCCTGAGTGTGGGATTCTAGCAAATCATGATAGCGCTTTTGCATGTCCTCAAACTGTTGTTTGAAGTTAGAAGCGTTCTTCTGAGCGATAGCTAGTTGAGCTTGAGTATCTTCTAAATTTTTTCCTAAGGTTTTCAGGGCCTTAGCATCTTCCTCTGCAGTTTTGTGCATTGAGTCAGCATTTGTCAGTAGCGTGCGAATGATTCTAGAAAGAGTGCGGGAATACTTGAACATTTCGGTATATTGTTTTTCCACCAAATCAATCTTTGCTCTGGCCTCCTCTGCCTAATTAGAAGAAATAGGTTCAAGGGAAGGTAGAAAGGTCAGAGTCTCGAAGTAGTGCTCGGGAAATTGCTCCTTTAAGTATGCCAGCCTTACGGCGGTTCCCGCATCTGGTGGAGGAGGGGCTAGGAGTGTTAGTTCAGCGTCCCTTCTCGAAGAAGATTCTGTAGAACCCTTGTCTGTCCGAGGTCGCTTAGTAGCAGGGACTTTTTGCTTGCTTCTAGACCCAGTTTCCTTTGGAGGTGTTTTCTCTCTGCTTCGCTTTTCATGGGAGGAAGTGGAATCCCTAGATTGTGGTCTATCCTCCTCCCTACGACCTTGATAGCTTTTGTATTTTTCCTGTTCCGGTCGAACTGGTGAGCGGGAGCGTGAGGATCGAGATCGATAAGGATCATAGGGTCTCCTTTCCTCCCTGCCGCGGTCATCCCGGCGGTTATATTCGGCATCCTGGGGAGGATTAGACATGCTGCGGCGAAGCTTTCTTATGTCATAAGAGGATCGAGACATTGTACCTGCACGATAAGTTAAACGAAGTTTAGAATCAGCGGATCCATGGAAAAAGAAGTGCAATGAATGCTAGTGCTACGGTGCAAAGTGCATCCTATGTAGTGTATGTGTCCCCCCAACCAACCCGAGTCTGAAGCTAAAGTGGTGCGGGCAGGCTCTTTGGCCTTAGCAGGAGTAGTCTCTTCAGAAGAAGTGAAGACTAGGGGGTCCTTTCTGAAATCTTCCGAAGTGTATATAGCCTCGGGTAAAGGGAGATCCCCCAAACCCTGAAATATGTGCTCGTCGGCGCTAGGAACATCCCCTTCGGAAGCGTGAAGTGGCGACCCTTGGGGAGATTTTGATTTGTCTACCGAGGTAGTTTCCTCGGGGGCAACGTACCCTTCACGATGTTTTTTGGCCAGATTAGCCAGCTCATCGTCTTGAGTGGAAGAGGGAGAGGGTGAAGTTTGAAGAGAAGCTGCAGGAATCCCCGAGCCTTCTCCTATTTCTGGAACTGTTTCCACTGGAGGGATATATGCATAAGGGACTGTCCCATGACCGATGCTACGGTGGACGGATAGCAGCCCGTGAAAATGAAGGTACTCATCTTTAAGAACCTCGTCAATAGTAAGGAATTTTTGGTCGCCATTGAGGAGACGGTGCATTCGATCAAAGAACACTTGGTCTGATACCTGTTTGGGATTATCGACTGCAAATAAAAAGGAAAAACAGGTCAGGGTGATGATTCAAGTGTCTAGAATCCAGGGTCAGAAAATCAGTGCTTTACTTGATTTTATCCATCTTCTGGCGCATCCAGGCTGTTGCTTTATATAGAACCACTCCAATCTGGAATCTCCAGCCTTGCTGCTAAACGGTGTAGAGATTATCTTCCTCTTTGGGACCGACTCAAAGTAACAGAAAGAAGGGGTTTCCCTAGTCCGATGTTTGAAATTATAGAAGAAATGAACATCGTCAAACGTAAGCTCCACGCCTAGAATTTCACGATATGCTATGAATAAGGTATGCAGATAGGCGTATGAATTGGGATGTAGCTGCATGGGGGCAATCCGCATTTGTCTTAAGAAGTCGACGATGAAAGGCGAGAAAGGAGGAATGGCGCCAACCATGCACATCAAACGAGTGACCGTCATATATCCTTCTGGAGGGTTATGTGGACGGTCAGAACGTGAGGGCACTAGAGTGTCTCTCTTCATTATTCCATACTTCAAGCAAATTCTCACGAGTCGGTCGTTGTCAATTGTTGATTCTACGGAATCTGGAGGTGATTCCAATATAATAGCTGAGTCGAATTCATCGGGTGCTCGGGTGTCACCAATCCCTCCTTCCTCCTCAAAGCCTAGGGAGACTTCATTTTCCGAAGACACTTCATCGCTTTCCTGATGACCAGCTCCGTAATCCGGACCCTCGCTGTCCCATTCTGGGTCAGATGAAGAAGATATATCCTCGAGAGTGGTTTTGTGGGAAGTTTCTGGAGCTTCTTTCCTCTCAGCTAGACGAGAAGAGCGTCTGGGCCTCATTGTCATGGAACTATTGAAGAAGCAATAGCACGAATTAGAGTGAATTATCCCGTGTCCCCTTTTTGTGTATGTGTGTGAACTAAAGTGTGTGCAACAAATGCGGGAAGTGCAAAATAAGAGTACAGCAATGTAAGACGAAGCTTTAAAGAGAAGGTGATAGTCAGAATTGTTCTTAATTCTCGTTTATGTTTACAAGGCACTATCCTAACTGTCCGCGAGGCATATTCGTCTAGAATGAGTGTTAGTTGAATTAGTTGAGTGGTCTTTATGTGTCAAGTTCAATATATTCGGGTCGGTTCGGATATGCATATGATGACTAGCTCGACGCAGGCAAAGATAACAGTCGGTTCGGATGCCTCACTAAAGCATGGTCAGTTCAAGACAAGGGAAGCAACGGGTGCGGAAGCAGGACAGATCCGTTCGGATCGGGTAGCCCGATCCGAACCGAACCAGCATCACCTAACCGATCCGTTTACTTCAGCCTCTTATCCCATTCACTTTTCCGACCCGAACCGCCTTTTCCTTTCCTTTCCATCTTTCCTAAGAACGAGACCCGAGCCGATTCCCTTTCCCTCCTTTTCCTTTTTGCTCCTTCGTCGTCTACCCGAATCGACTCCAGCTTGTCACCCCACTCTTCATCTCTTTCCTTTTTTCCCATCTACTCACAGATGAGTCCACTTTATCACCGAAGCCGCCGTGAAGAACAAATGTTCGCCCTATTCAGCCTCGCAACGCCTCGAAGCAACGGCGCGTCCACCAGCAGCGGCGGAGGGTTCGAGTGACGCTTATGGCCAAACCATCTTAATCCAACGCTAATTGAAATCGAGAACGGTTGCAACAAAAGTATTTGAGATTAGAAAAGCTACCTATATGTTTGATTCGGGAAATCTACAGGAAGTTGTTTTAGAATTTTCGAGTTTCTAACGTTTTCAATATTATGGTCGGGAGCGGTAGCAAAAACGAAGAAGGAAGGAATGAAGGCAGTAACGAGTTTATAAAGGGAATGTTGTTGACTCCTCGTCTTCCCATTTTGTCTCACCCGCTCGGACCGGAATGAAGGCCCAGAAGCACAACTCCCTCTGAAGGCCCAACGTCCAAGAACTTAACTCACGAAGACGCTTCGGATCGGAATCCGAACCGAGCGGAAATCTCACGCGATTGATTTAACGTCCGACTCGAATTGAAGAGAAGGGAAGTAAAGGAGGAGCATACCTACAAGAAGCATTACACGGCGAGTAGAGTTCCCACATTTGCTCAGAAATGAAGAAAAGGCACTCGGATCGGACGCCGAACCAAATAGAAATCAATGCATTACTCTTGACAATTCTGGTTGAACGACATCAAAGGACGCTTTGTACAACGAAAGCATCCTTTGAGGGGGCAAAATGTTAGCCTACTTTGTGAACTAGGCAACACAAAGTCAAGAAACCAACCGTTGAAGAGTATTTCAAGTTATGCGACTCCGGTTCGGATCGGAAGGAAACTCCACAATTCAGATTGATAGCAGCGTATCGGTTCGGATCGGGTAAAATTCTCTGTTCGGATCGGATATCTCTTACCGGATAAATTGGCAAAGCATACCTGATCGGATCGGAAGGCCAATGAATCTCAGGTGGATCGGAAAGCCGTCTGCTTGCCACGACTCCGGAGCGGAGCGGAGTATGATTAGAAAAGAAGAGACGTCCAAGCTACCCCGGTTCGGGTCGGGTATTCCGATCCGAGCCCCCAACCTGCACATCTCCGACCCGCACTCATGATCCAGGAAGATCTCCTATAAAGTCGCCTGGAGAACCGGACCGGATGTGACCAATTCCTACCCCTAACGTCCATCTCATTGATGCGTTGTCAGCTTGATAGCCCATCCGAACCCGAAGAGAGTGCAATGGATGACACGTGTTCCGACCCGGATTGCATCTCAGGCAGATTCACACCTATAAATACCCCATCTAGAGACAAAGAGGAGGATCTTTTTTCAGCACTTTTGAGAATCCAAGTACCTCCATCATTCGAATCCCTTCACTCCCGGAAAATCCAAACCATCTTTCATTTCCTGTTTTTATCATTCTGAGTGAACAAAAGTGAGTTGTGAGCGAATCTTACATTGTATATGTAATTGAATTACTGAATATAGTGAAAACTAAGTGGACGTAGGCATTTCTTCGCCGAACCACTATAAACCTTGTGTGTTTTTTTTTTATTTCTGCTTTACTTTATCTTGTTTCTAATCAATTTGGGTGTTAGAACCACATTTGGGTCTAACACAATCCAAGGAAACTTCGAACTTCTGTAGGGGTAGTAGGCTGTTTCCAGTCCTAAATCGCTATAATTTTTCTTGGATCTACAACAATCCCTTCCTTTGATACGACATGGCCAAGGAACTTAACTTCATCCTGTCAGAAGATACACTTAGAAAATTTAGCTTTCAAGACATTTCTCCTCAGGATTACCAACACTTGTTCTAAATGTTTTGCATGCTCGCCTTCTGACTTGGAGTAGATTAAAATGTCGTCGATGAAGACCAGAACAAAATTATTCAAAACACCACGGAACACTCTGTTCATAAGATCGACGAAGTATGCTGGAGCGTTACACAAGATGAACGACATTACTAACCATTCATAGAATAAATCGGGACCCCTGAAGGCTGTCAAAGGAACACAGTCTTCGGCTGTACGTAATTGGTGGAAACCTGTAGCTAGGTCCACCCCGGAGAATACTGTTGCCCCATTTAATTGATCTAACAGATCATCTATACGTGGCAAGGGATATTTGTTCTTCTGTGTCTGCTTATTGAGATCTCGGTAGTCAACACAAAGTCGTAGAGTACCGTCTGATTTCGGGACAAACACTATTGTTGCTCCCCAATCTGAAAAGCTTGGTCTGATCAGACCTTTCCAAAGCAATTCTTGAGTTTGGCTACCTAACTCTTCTTTTTCTTTCGGGGCCATTCATCTAATTGGATGTACTACTGGTCGGGCGTTCAGAATTAGATCTATTCTAAATTCGATTTCTCTTTGCGGAGATAAGTTTTCGACTTCTTCAAACTCATCTGCATAGTTTTTAACGACCGATATCTTTTCTAATGAAGTGGGAATAACTTCCAAAGAAGACCAAAATTCTTCTCTATCCGGATCTGAACCGAGACATGGTATAGTGATATGCCCAACTTTAGTTTCAACCTTAACGATTCTTTCGGCACATCTAACTTCAACCTTATATTTTGTCAACCAATCAAGTCCCAGAATAATATCGAACTCACGAAAATCCATGGCAATCGAATCAAAAGGAAATCGGTATCGAGAAAAGGAAATAGGTACTCTACAATATGAACTGCGAATGATAGAGCCTCCTATCGGGTTTTGAACTTTAATTGGTTCCTTTAGACTTCTTACTTTTAACTTTAACTTACTAACAGTGTACTAGAAATGAAGCTACGTGATGCACTAGTATCAAAAAGTACTGAAACAGGAATATTTTTAATGGTAAGGGTACCTCCCAAGACGTCGGGTTTACCTGATCCATCGGTGATAGCTGGCGGGGTCTCCCCGTCATAAACCTGAGCCACCTGTGCATTCTTCTTCAAAGAACAATTCCTGCTATAGTGCCCCTTCTGATGGCAGTTGTAGCATTCGGCTAAGCTGCGGTCTGGATCTGCCTTTAGTTTCTTTGGGGCTGTGCACACATTCGAATAATGTCCTTTCTTTCCGCAGTTGTAGCAGCTTCCTTTGGGTATCTTTCCAGATTGCTGAGTAGCGGCTGCTGCATTGCTGGACTCTGGCTGATCTCCTGAAGCTTTGCACTTGTTTCCAGCTTGGCTTTTGGTGCGGTTTAGGTTGGAGTGTCTCTCATCCAGATCTTTGTAGTTTTAGGTCATCTCCACCAATTCTGAGAATGGGAGTTTGATGTTGCTCATGGCCCTGTCCTGGTACTTGCGTCGTAGCCTAAATATAAACCTCTTATTCTTAGCTTTGGTTGTCAAAATAAGATCTGGAGCATAGCGTGATAGCTGAGTGAATTTGTTGAGGTAGTCTTGGATAGAGAGGTCTCCCTGCTAGAGATTAGCAAACTGATCACACATCGGCGCTAAGGCCTGCTCAGGGATGAACTTTTCCTTAAACATGGTCTTGAATTGTTCCCAGGTCCTAACAGTACCCTCCTCATCTTCGGAGGTGATGGCATCCCACTACAACTCGGCCTCCTCCTGTAAGAGCCAAATGCTTAGACGTGCCTTGTTGTGGGTCCCCAGTTCCATGCCCCCAAAAATCTTCTCACAAGTCTTCAACCATGCAATAGCCTTTGTCACGGTACCAAGGCCAGAAAAGGGTTTGCCTCCCAGGTTCCTGTATCTCTTTGCTACTCTGTTAAGCTCGAAGTCCTAGGGTGCTGGTGGCTGTATCATAGAACCCTCCTCTGCTACGGGGATATTCCCCCATCCTCCAGCTCTGCCTGCTCGGCCTCCTCGGCCACCTCTGGCTGCAGCTGCTCATGTAGCCATCAGATAAAGTACTGTATAAGCAAGAAAAGAGTCAAGCTCACAGAAATGATAACTTTCATATATGATAAAGCAGGAGAACATAAGGAAAGGTAATGATGTACTAATCATATTGTTTTGCTATTCTGCTTAGCTCATTCTAGGACATCTCTAATCCTATCTCTAATGAGCTACTCGCCTTAGAATACTACTGATTCTATTCTGACGAGATGTTTAATGTGTTAGATTCCAGAACTAAGGTTAACCAAAGCTCTGATACCAACTGTGACGATCCCAAAATCCATGTGACGGTATTAAGGATAATCATTGGAATATAACACATCAATCATCATAGCAGAGTACAACAAAAACAATAAATAGAATAATTTTACTTGGATATGACAGCGGAATCACAACATGTAACAACATCAAAATAGCACAACGTAGGATATAACTTAGTAAATAAAAGGGGAATGATCAGTCAGCATCGCCATCGGCAGAATATATACATACAGTGAGACATAATAAGGGTATCAGCCTACATCACCAGAGGCGGTACATATACATACGATAATAAATACTGGAAGTAAAACGGTCTACATCGCCTGTGGCGGAATCATAATATATATACAATAATGGCGGAAAATGTCAAAGTCATCTCGGTGAAGTCAGCCTCGCCATAAGCCAAAAGTGCACTCAATACTACAGTGCTAAGCCAAAACAACCTGTCAATTGTGAACTAGGCTGCCCGTGTGAAAATAAGGGCACCCGAGTTTGCAAAGTGAAACAAACAACAAGTCAGTCATGGGACTGGTATGAGAAATCTACTTAACTGGTTAAATAACAGTAATACGGCAAATCATAGGACCACGCCACTTTCGCGGAACGGGTTTGCTCCAGTGATTGCCAGTGCATTTAAAACAAAGTAAATTCTTTAAAACAACGCAATGCTTTTGAAAAGAATGTAGCCGTTATAAGAGTCAAGTCCCATCATACAATGCAACGCAAACCGGAGGATAGAGTTTTACCTTATAATGGCCAAATATGCTTAATACGTGCAAACCAAAATCATTTGATATTATTACTAGTGCATATATATTTCAAAAACGATTATCATCATAAATATCAATCATAGACGGCATAAGTGCCCCATACCACTATGTCGCCATACTAGTTCTACAATCAAATCCGTTATTTCGTATTGGAAATTGAATTTCCGTCATGAGTCGAGGCAAGGGGCTAGCTCCTCTCCGCTTCGAGACACTCTAGCAAATGCCTTAGGACTACACACTCTGGGTAACCCTTGGATCGGCTGGGCGGGTCCTCTCTTACATTTGAGGATTGGCAATTCCTAAACACACGTTTCCCGGTCCTTACAGACTTAAAATCGAGGCGCCTCGCATTCCAACAACCACACAGGTGAAAAGTAGATATAAATGTCTGGGCTGGTAGGTCACTGACACCACAATAGCTAGAAAGAAACGTCGTGCTCTCCCAGCGGTCCGTATCCCGTTTTTGACTCATACCGAGGTGTAAGGCTCGCGAATCCACGCTATACACAAAGCCAGGCCATGTAGGCCGTGCTTTGATCATCGAACACAAGACTTTGCTTTGCAACAGAAGCCTTGATCACTGCATCTTGGCCTGCCACATAGGCAATCCACTCCATACGACTGATTTCTATCGATATATAACCTCTGAGCTCGTGCGTCTCAAGAGAAGGGCGTTAAGCAAAAGAATAAATTCTCCACCGCCAAACAGATATATATTTAACAGAGATCAATCAGTGTAGAACAAAATCCAATGTCAGACACACAGTCCATTTACAAGTCCGTTCCGGGTCTGAATGAAACCGGAGGCACCATATTCCTCGTATATCCGTACAATCAACACATACGTTCAGACGGCTACTACTTCCGTTCCTTCACGGTAGCTACTCCAATCAAGAACTTCAGCAGCGCCCATCCAACGGATACGAAGATCGTCGGTCTTGAACCGTCTTCGTATTTTCGAATTCGAATCGTTCGATCAATTATTTTAAATGAGGGTTAGCTCGGCCTTTTCAAATAATTCACGTATAATTAGAATTCAAATCAATTCTTTCCATGGTTATATTATTCGACATTCACATTTCAGTTCTTTGGTATTATTTTCATGTCAAACACATACAACCATCAAATATCAAACAGGTCAAGCAAAATTGGTTTTTTTCCAATAATCCATGTCGCTTATAATATTTTATAACGATTTTTCGCCATTTTTATTTATTTAAAAATGGCCATATTTAATTAAACGACGCTTCAGGTCGTGCCGTGGCACTGGCGCTGTTTTTCCCCTAATTTGTTTTACACATATTGGAAAATCTAACCATTTGATTTCTACAAAGTCTATACGACTGGAAAGATATTCCCAAAGCGAATCCAATGGTTCCAGTTTCGTGAAAATCCGACGGTCGGATCTTCCACACCAGTCGTTTGAAGTTACGGTTTAAAATTTGAACTACAGCGTCGTTATTCGATTTAATTTAATTATATTTATATATAAATATAAACGATTCTGGCGTCGTTTTTCTTTAGATTTGAATTAAACATTCCAGACAATCCAACCGTTGGATTTTTACAAAGTTGCTGCCGTTGGAAAGATATTTCCAAGGCGAACCCAACGGTTGGGGTTTCTGGAAAATCCGATGGTCGGATCTCTCGTACTAATCGATTCAAATTACGATTTCAAAACATGAACTGCACGGCTTCGATTCCTTTCAATTCTATTTATATTTATATATATAAATATAGTTCATTCTTTTATTTCAAATATAGTTCATTCTTTAATTTCAACATCGTTTTCACTTCAAATATTTCACTAATGCCTTTATATTTCGAAAAATTTCGCCATAACCTCCTTTGTATGGGAAGGGGTTTGTAAATTTATTGGGCGTATTAGGTACCCAATAAATACTATAAAGCATACACATATTTATAGTGATATATTCTAGTGTTTACAGGGGTGCGTGTATAGATAATAACTCCAGAGAATAAATTCTCGTCACCCTGTCAAGCCTGAGGGAGCGTGTATTTTTAATTACTCCAGAGGATAAATCCTCGTCACCTCGTCCCGTATGGGAATAAATAGTCCATGTGCCGTATCTAATGACTAGAGAGACGTGATTATTGTCAACTCCAGACCCATGTGGGGTTTTTATTAATCTGGCAATTTATCATTATATTTTATATAGTCCATATCAGTCATCAGTTCAACCTGTAATATATAATCATCGCCATACAAGACTCTCGCTCGTATGGTAAATCTTCAACCTCGTCACACAAGATCCAAATGCTTATGTGGAATATGATGAAGTATGCCTTTCGTCAAGAAGTATGCCATGTAGTGTAGTTCAAAATTAATTGTTACTATCCTATGGCGATGTTTATTATTACACACAGAATAACCAGCACTCCGCGTCCAATGGCATTCACAGGAGTTGATATAAAAATAAAATTGCGCAGCCAACTCATCAAGGCTTACCTATTTGTCGGGCATGCAAATAATTTCTTTACTCTACAGCTAATCCATTTTCCCTGTTCGACACATGTATATATATGCAGAACAAAGCTAATAATTATATTTCTAGCGAACTAATATTTATTTCAGCACGTGTGTATTTTTATCAAAGCGTATACATGATAAAAGAAATATTTTTATCATAAAAAATATTTATTCAACACGTGCATGTTTTTAACACTTCATATTCACAATAAAATGTAATTTTCATTGTTTAATCAATTTATTTAAAATACGAATAACATTCAACACATGAATTTCAATTCAACGAATGAATTTCAATTCAACACATGAATATTCTTTACAGTTTGTATATATATAAAAATGTGATTTTTATCGTTAAAGCTATTTATTTAAAATTCGAATAACATTCAACACATGAATTTCAATTCAACGAATCAATTTCAATTCAACACATGAATATCCTTTACAGTTTGTATATATACAAAAATGTGATTTTCATCATTAAAGCTATTTATTTAAAATTTGAATAACATTCAACACATGTATTTCAATTCAACGAATGAATTTCAATTTAACACATGAATATCGGTTTCAACATATGAAAATAATTTCAACAAATGAAAATTATTCTAACACATGAATATTTCAGAAAATTTCGGCAGCATAACGACAGGGTAGTTAAAACCGGGGCCGTCCCTAGTACGGCTCCTCGCTCTACCTTAAAACCTCGCGTTTTTTGACAATGGGGAATAAAGCATCTAGTTCGAACGCAGGCGGCATGTTTTATTTTCATTTCCACAATTCTATTCTAATTTGTTTCAACCACAAGTGGGTATTTTTCAACCACAAAGGTATTTTTCAACCACAAAATCAACCACAAACAATTATTTCCAAACATTCGTCATATTATATATTTTCACGCCAATCACAAGCAATAAATATCGTCCATGGTCTGTGGATGAGGGGAGTATATATATATATTATTTCTATATTTCAGTCGCATTTAAACACAATTCAAAGCATATATGTTTCATACAACGCTTGTATAATTTATACATCGCTAATATAACTTATACAACACATGTATATGAGGTGTACAATGCGTATATAATTTACACTTCGCTTATATAATTTATACAACACGATTCCATTAACACAATTTAATTTAGATTCCTCACTTTGGTTTTTGAAGTGCCAAAAATCGTAGGTAGACCAGAAAAATCCGTGGCCTGTGCTAGATGGTAGAGAGCCTCCTTGCGGTCCCGATGTTACCTGTTTCATCGAATTTCGTCAACACACGAGAAAGATATTATTTTTCAAAGTTTTGCAACACTTAAAAGTGTTATTTTCATTTCAGAAGTTTCAAAGCCGATACCTTTGCCAAACCTTCGAAACTAGGTTTAAGGTTTTCAGCGAATCCTTGAAGCGAGGTTGCAATCAGACGATGCCACGGCCTAGAGCCTGGAGAGAGCTTCACGTCGATGCCAGTCACCCCCAACTCGAGCTGACGTGGCGCGAGAATTCTGGCGTGAGGCGGTGATGTTTTGGGGCGATGGTTCTCGTCGACGGTCAAATGAGGATGGGTGCAGGTGGTGTTGATTTGAAGAGGGGGAGAAGATGAACAGAAAAGCAAACTGGAGGGGGCGGTGAAAACGATCGTGGTGGCAGCGATCGGGCCTGGAAGCTTCGAATGCTTCTGCGTCATTCATCGATAGGGGTTTGACCAGAAAATCAGAAGTGAGAGAAAATAAAGGGCTTTGACCTATTATATTTAAATTTTAAATTCCAAAAATATCCTTTTGAACAAACGAACATCAATTTCAACCCAACGACTGTCGCCCCCAGCTAAATACCCCCATTCCGGACACAGTGGGATATGTTTCGTTGGCCATTTTGACTATTACAGTCAGTTATTTTTCAAATTAAAGTATAAAACATTTAATATTCAATTTGAACGTACATTTCAATTTTCCAGGGCCACAAACTGAATCAAAAAATCCCAGAAAAATTAATCTAGTTATGTTTTGACGATACGGTCCCAACAAAACTAGTTTCGTCGAATTATGAGATCGTTTGCAAAAAATCTATTTTCTGGTCGACCCATTTTAAACAGAAATTGACCAATCACATTTTATATAGCGACCTTTCTGAAAATTCATTTGGCCATAACTTTTGATTCCTGTTATGAAACTTTGATTTTTCAGATTCGCTAGAAAGGTATTCATAAACAGATTTAAATATTTTTGGTTTTACTAAAATCTGTTATATTTTCCCCTCGGTACAATCAGTCAAAGTTTGAGTTCAAATTTTCAAACTGCCTCACTATTTCCAATTCATTATTTTATTGAAATAATCTATTTCAATTTCTTAAATTCTTTGACAATAACCAATTTTAAATAATTTAAATTGGTTCACATTTTCCGGGTTGTTACACTATGGGTGCGACGCACCCTAGCTGTGTTGGCTGGGTTCTAGAATGTTCTTTTCTAGTGTGAGGTGGACGGTTTAGATGAGTTTTTTTATTTAATCCTAAGGGCCCAGTTCTTCTAACCCACCTATAAATAAAACCTTAAACCCACTGATTTATTCATCTAATTCTATGGCAATGCCATGGCCTACTCCTTCTTCTTCTTCCCCAAGAAATTCTTAAATCTAATCTTCTTTCTTCTCTCCAAATCTCTTAATAAAATAAAATATTAGATTTAGAATTTCTTCTATTTCAAAATAAAGAGAAAATGGATTTTGATTCACAATCTACGCCGCAAGAAAGGGAAGAACTTTGGATGATAATCTAAATCAGACCTAGGAAAGCAAAAATCACTGTGATTGGATTTAAATTACCCTTGTTGAATAATAGTAGATGTATCATTTAGCAATTCCCCAAGTTAATTTGTTTAATTCAATTGAAATAATTCAGATTTTATTTTATGCATATTATGTTCTTCTTCTTCCCCTTTCCTTTTCATTTTTAAGATTAGGCTAACTTCGAGCCTAATCCAAATCTCTGAAAAGCATGCGTATAAACAAAGATTGGAATAGTGAAAATGATATTTGGGAATTTGGGAAAAATTTGTAATTGGGGAATTGTGGAATAACATATAACATAACCTGAGATTGGAAAATTAGGGGAAATTAGCACATATATTAACCTAGAACATAAAAGAAAATATGTGCGATTAAAATTGAGAATGATTAGATACGAATGGGTATGTTAAATCAAGAATTTATGCATGAACTATATGTACATAAGAAAAGTTAGAATTGAAGATTTAGACATATGGGATTATAAGTTGAATTGGGATTTATTGTAATGACCCGGATCCTTATGGGTTAATTTTGAATATTTAATATTTAATTTAAATATTGGGTGGGTAATATAAATGGAATTTTATATTTGAGTTATCAATTTCGATTTAATGTCGAATAAATTGAATTATCGTAATGCAGTAATAATTTAATTTAAAAATATACAACTAAATCGAATCAATTCAGATGATCAGTATAAAATTTAGCTGAGTTAGAATAATAAAATTTAAATTATTATTAAAGAATTTAATGGTTTGAAATTTAATTTATCAATTTAAATTAATATCTGTTCCGGATGATCGAACTGGACTTCGATACTTATCTCAGTGGGTTCAGAATAGTGGGTTTAACCTAGAATGGACAGTTGTTGGGTTCAGAAAGGAGTTCGCAGTATTTTAATTAAAGGACACTGATTCAAAATAAAATAAAATATCAAAATTTTGTGGGCAGAAAACAAAACATCAAGGCAAAATCAAACAGGCCGAGTAGTTCATTTCTTAACCACAAAATTTAAACAGTAGGTGTTCCTCTCCTCACCACTAATTAAACCAATGAAGAAAAGTAATGGCATGTTTCCTCTTACACTCCACAGAAAATTGGCCTTGCTGTTCAATGATAAGGCCGCACTCTTCTGTTATAAAATCGCACTAACCCCATTCCTTTTCCCCTTGGATTTCCATCTCGTTCTTTTTCTTTTTGTTCGATTCAATAAAAATGGCCACTGCCTTAAAAATCAAAACCGAACAAAGCCATCCTCAAAATCAAACAGGAAACCGCACTTGATTTAAGAGTGAGTAGAGATTGAAATCATTGCTGTTATTCCCTTTCATGCATCGCGCTTGCGTTACCAACGAAGCCCAGGGCATCACCTCGATCTCGCGATGGACTGTCGATTTAGGGTTACTATTTTGGGAAGTCGCGGTCAATGATGGGTAGCAGTTGCGATTGAGGGGCTCAGGGCGACCTCAGTGTTAGGTACGATTGGAATTCGAACGCTCTGCTGCTGATTAGTGGAGTTCTTGGGCTCGACTTCGACGAAATTGAGGGTGCGATAGTTGGAAGTAGGAAGGTCAAGATTGAATGGGTTTGGGTGTGTTCGGGTTTTGCGAGTATTGGAGCAGTGCGATGGTGATTTGAGAATGGTCTGGGGTTTGGATCGGTGGCGGAAGTGGAGTTCAAACTTTTCTGGGTGGTTGTTCTGTTCGACAGTGGTAAATTTGGTTGCGATGGCCTGGGAAGCATCGAGATGGTGTCTGATTGGAGCTGTTCAACAGTTAGCAGTTTGGGTTTATAAATGATGGAAGCAGGGAGTTCAGCTTAGTTTCATTTGGGAAGACAGTGTTGCACTTGGATGGATCGACAGTGTAAGGAATGCTACAGAGGAGAGGCTCGAATTTGTAACTATAGGAGATTACGGTTGGAGGATCGGGAAGTAGGATATTTGGATTTGAAATTTGAGATCTTACATTCAAGAAGTAAAATGGAAATTTACAAGATAATCGACGCATAAAAATCACAGTGAGTAAATCTCACCTTTTATTTAGAATTATTTTTATATAGTTAAAAATAATTGTCTGTGCTTGTTTGAATGCTGTCTGTTTGTTTTAAAATATATTAGTTATTTAGGATATATATATATATATATTGGGTTGATGATTGGTTGGATTCCCGCAGTCTCATTAGCGGATGCCCGCGGTTTCATTAGCGGATGATTACCCTATACGCCCCACGCTATGATTAGTGGATGACCTTCATACCGCGATATCCTGCCTCGAAGCAGGATGGTTATTATTTATGTGCTAACGTCTGTGGATGCAGGAAAACAGGTTGGAGGAATCCAACAGGATTCCTCAAAAATATATTATCTGTTTGTTTATTTATTTGCATATATACTGTCATATATGATGTGTTAGAAAAATAAAAAAAATTGGTTGCTTTGTGTGTTTAAATATCACTGGGGCCTAAGTGTTGATATTTAAAAATATCGAAAAAGGTATTTGAGATTTAAAAAGGGAATTCTATTTTTATAAATAGAATTTTAATTTTAAATGAACTATAGAAAATATTAACTTGTTTTGAATATATATGAACGAGTATTGAATTTATAAACCTTGTTTATAAATGAAAATGTGGGATTTGAATTGAATTTATAAACTTTGTTTATAAATCAAAATGTGGGATTTGAAAGGAATTTATAAACTTTGTTTATAAATCAAAATGTGGGATTTGAATTGAATTTGTAAACTTTGTTTATAAATCAAAATGTTGGATTTGAATTGAATTTATAAACTTTGTTTATAAATATATAGTGTGGGATTTTAAGTGAAGTTATAAACGTTGTTTATAAATAATGCATAGAATTGAATTTGGAATTTGAATAAAGAGAATTCAAATAGATTTGGATATAGAATTTGAATAAAGAAATTGAAAAGGGATTTGAATATAGTATTCAAATGGATTTCAATATAGTATTCAAATGGAATTTAAACCATAGGATTTGAAGATAGTATTTCAAATGGAATTAAACCATAGGATTTGAATATAGTATTGAAATGGGATTTGAATAAAGGATTTAAAATGAGAATTTGAATAAGAGGAATTCAAATAGAGTTGAAATGAGAATTTGAATTAAGAGAAATTCAAATAGAATTGAAAATGGAAAATAGAATTCAACTAGAGTATAAACAAGTTAAAATATATTTGAACATG
Organism: Allium sativum; assembly: GCA_030737875.1. NCBI lineage: Eukaryota > Viridiplantae > Streptophyta > Magnoliopsida > Asparagales > Amaryllidaceae > Allium > Allium sativum. The sequence goes on from CM060920.1 coordinate 737,420,964, forward strand.
TCATGTTCAAATATAAAAGTGAAATAGCCTAAACAGTTAATTAACAAATTAATTAAAGAATTGAGTTAAAACGACCGTGTATAGTAGGATAGGTATAGACATACAAGAGACAGGTTTGGAATAAAGTGTTAGAAGGTATATAAATAGAATGCCCGACAAAAAGATACGTATTTAATTCATATATGAGATTTTATGTGCCGTATCGGCTAGCCGCTTGGCTTTTCTTTTTCTTTTTGGATTGGTAAGGGCCATGGGAGGCTATTTGAAATATCCCAAAGCTCCCAGTACAAAGGAGGTTATGGCGAATTTTTCCGGGAATTTAAGGAGATAGAATATTTTTAAGATAATTTGATAGTTAGAAATCAACGTATCAAAATATATAGAAGTCGATAAGAAAACGAACTTAGAAATAGAATAGTATAATCAAAAAGGAAGTCTAGAATAAAATATAGTAAGAATAGAAAGAGAAGTGTATACGTGTTTAAAAGTGAAGAATTAGTTGAATGGTATTGATTATTTGAGTAAGTAGTCTTATTTGTTTTGACGTTATAAATGTTATTCAGTCAAGGTCTGAGAGGTAGTTATACCCCAACATGATTGATTTCATTATTAACAGATAAACAGTTAGATTTCAAGCTCGAAGATCAATGTTGAATAAGATTTAGTGGAATATAGTATTTGGGTTGTCGTAACGATGTTTTACACAACATTCATTTTAACCCAAATAAGTGTAACTTGGAAATAAAATGATAAATATTTCCTAAGTATAGAAATAAACGAGATCGGAAAAGAGATAAATAATTGGAATATTTTCCAATTTTAAATAGAAGATATTTTCTAAGCTTAGAAAATAAAGGAAGGCGATATTCAGAAATGTTTTTCAAATAATAGAAAAGGGCGATATGGTTATTGAAAATATTTGGTTAACAAATATTGATAAAGAAATAGAGAAGTGATATAATTAATGGAATATTAATTAAGGGCTCAGTGATTGTTTGATAATTAGATGAACACTTGTTTTCTTCGATAGTTAAATCATCGACTATCGAAACACTTGTTTTTATTCGATAGTTAGATCACAGACTATCGAAGTTTTGACCATCGTTGTCAATATGGAGGGACCGGTTGGATTATTATCCGAAGAACCACTCCGTATTGGCAGTAGCGTTGCGAATCAGATTATATAAAGATAATTGAAGACGGAGTAGAGTGCAAGGACAATTTCTATTAATAGAAATTGTACCTTCGATTCATCCTGTTCCTGGGTGACTTGTATGGATGAATGTCTGACAGAGTATTTCCAGAAAGGTCACGTACATTGATTTCTTCAACCGTACCAAGAGTGGAAGCGGAGAAGGAAACTTCTTTTAGCTGACACGTAATGTACTGTTGTAGACGTCAATTAGTGATTTCGATGGATCTGACAATGTGGCATTCGAAGTGAATCTGGTGTGATGATAAAGCGTAGCTTCAAGCCTCATCATCCGGTAAATGACAGAAATCGGGCAAGCAACATGGCTATGTAGGTCGCACCTATTAGGGTGTATAATCGCCTGATCTAGAGTTTCATTTACTTCTAAAAATCTATTGTTGATGCTGTCCCATTCGGTAAACGGTTGCTGATCCCAACCGTTGGTGATATACATTCGATACACTCAAGCCAAATGAGTGGTCGGTCACATGTGGCTGAGTTGCAAGATGTTCTTGTTGAACTCGGTGTATTGTAACACTCCACCTCCGCTAATGTCACTCACAAAGGGAATGCACTAGGTTTGGTGAAGCATTATTGAGGTAAACATGCACAGAAATATTACAAGACAGAACATATATATATAAAACAGCGAAAGTAAAACAAATTTCATTACCTTATAAAATAAGGTCTAAAGCCCTTTACATCAGAATACATCAAAACCTGTCTTGCAATAGTAAAGAAGCATAAAACCTTTTCATAAATTATTCCCCAAATAAAATAGTGAAGTAGCCATAGCCAAGAAAAGTCCAAGCCATGCATGATGACCTCCAAGCAGAGGAAGCCCGAACTAAATAACAGTGTTTCCTCCCTGAAACCTGGGGGGGAAACGGAAGACAAAGAGGCAAAAGAAAACGGGGTCAGTCATAAAGACTGGTAAGTCCTATCTACTTCCAGTATAAAAACAGGTAAAGGTAACATGACATGCATAAACTGAAAATAAACATAAGAATGACGACATGATAGATAAGCTAAACCAAGATAACTGGATGAACTACTGTAGCAAGATAAACTAAGGTGTTATGATAAACTACGGTGTCAAGATAAATCAAGGTATCACATCATCAGGTTTCTACCAAGTATACTATCCCAAGGTATCTATCATGTATAACATCCCACGGTATCTATCATGTATATTTCTCATGGTTCTAACATGTATATTTGCTCTGCACCTCTCGTACTAGTATCCCAACCCGTGTCATGTGTTAATTACGAATGTCCCTTGCCCAATGTCATGTAATGGTCCATGTCAACCTAATATATAGCATATGTAGGTTTTCCCGACTCGTATGTTTCTTTCCATGTATAAGTTCAGTCCTTTGCCGTAGGCCGTACGGGCTTTCCCATGTAAATCTATACCACCTCAACATAGTACCGTTTTATCCTTGAGGTTATTTTGGACTGCTACCCTTGATCTGGTTATGTTTTCTTACCATGAACTATCGCGTGTTCACTTAGGATTTATGCCACCTAGGACCACTAGGGATTATGCTACCTAATGAACGTTTCCGTGTCTCGGTTTGGGTTTTGGCCACCTAGGACCTCTAGGGATTATGCCACCCGTCAACCGCGCCCTTTATCCCACGTGTGTATCGTGAATCGTTTTCCATGTCTAGCCGCACATGTATCTCAATGTGCCATCCGAGTTCCGTGCCAGGGCAAATCAAGAAATGCGGAACTCAGTCGGGAGCTTTAAGTCGTCTTCTGATGCAGATATCAAGGTCTGTTTTTGTATCCGTGGCTATGGTCCCACGTGACCCCTCCCTCAACTACTGAAAGGCAATCCAAGAAAAATCATGTATGAGAACTACATCCCGGCCCCACTATAGCCCCACTTTCCTATGAGCCAACCTCACCCATGACTCGATAGCAAGAACATGGTCTGTTGGGAGTTCTCTGCCTTTCTGTTTGTACACGATTGACTAAAGATGGTAGGTAGTCGGCGACGTGCTATCCAGGGCAAAATCAAGTATCGTCGACTCCACGCTAATCCATCCCAGTCTTTAGGTCTCTCGCATAGCAACCAAGGCATACTCTTGGCTCTTCTATCGCAGACCTTAACCTCTGTGAGGCCGGGTTTCATGGACCACCTGCCACCTCACAGAGGGATTCCAAGAGTACCCTCACGTACCCCGAAGCTACCGCTTCGTCACCCAGTTCGCTGGAGCTTTTTATCCAAGTCAGATAAGTTGCTCCTCCTCGTATACTAAGCGATGACCTACCGTATCAGGTTACTCATCTCTTTATGAACTAGTCCCATGTCCTTAGCTAAGAATTATTACTTAGTTACCCTTAACTAAGGTTTACCACTTAGCTCCTCTTTCCGCTATCCTTGTTAACTACAATTTCCAACCTAGTCCCCTGAGCTAGGGTTTTGTCAAATGGGTTAAGTGTTGTTATCCAAGTTCATGACTTAACCCGCCTACGAATCATGTCAAGATTGGCTAAGTACTCAAGTTCAAGGCTTAGCCCTACAAGTTGGTTAAGTGTACCAAGAAGCTCATGACTTAACCCTATCAAATCAAATTGGTTAAGTATTTATTTGTCTTAACCCTATCAGATTATCATGTTAGATTGATTAAGCATAGATTATCTTAATCCCATCAGATTATCGAGTCGGATTGGTTAAGTATGGGTTAGCTTAACCCCATCCACTAATCGTATTACAATGGTTAAGCCTAATTTTAAAAGGTCTTGTGACTTAACCCTATCAGGTCCACCTATTAGATTGGTTAAGTATAGGTTACTTAACCTCATCAAATCATCATGTATAATTGGTTAAGTATAAGTTACTTAACCCCCTTAAATTACCGTGTTAAGTTCGTTAAGTATTGGTTACTTAACCTCATTGAATTACCAAGTTTAGATTGGTTAAGTGTTTATCTTAACCCCATCGAATTACCGTGTTTAGATTAGTTAAGTGAAGGTTACTTAACCCCATCTAATTACCGTGTTTTATATTAGTTAAGTCTAAGTTACTTAACCCCATCTAATTACCGTGTTAGATTAGTTAAGTATGGATTACTTAACCTCATCGAATTTACCGTGTTTAGATTAGTTAAGTGTGGATTACTTAACCCCATCTAATTACCAAGTCGGATTAGTTAAGCGTAAATTACTTAACCCCATCCCCTAATTGTCTTGTATGGTTAAGTGTCATTAAGAAATCAAGCCCGGTCCCACTTAACCTACCCATTTGTGTCATATCGGTTAAGTGTCATTAGTCAAATTTACTTAACCTTATCATGTGGCATTAATTTAATTAATGCACTCTCAACCTCTCACATTAGACCTTGTTGTGGTTACTAGTTAAGCTGGGCGGGTCCGGGTAGTTTTACACCACAACCTAGTCTAACCTCGGGTCTTAAGCGCGACATGACCAACTTCTCACATTGGATCCTATTGTTTGTAGCCACTAGTTAAGCCGGGCGGGTCCGGGTAGATTTATGCTACAAACTCAACCCAACCTCGAGTTGGCCACTTTCAGGTTTGGTCTAGTGTCTTTTTACACTTACAACCCACCCATGTCTAGTTCAAGTTCCATGTTTTCCCACGTGTCATGACCATATTTAAATTTATCATGAATGTCATGTTCTCATGTAAGCCCCATGTCAAGTTTTTCATGTCATACCCACGTTTTTCCTAAGCTACCCAAAGTATTTCCAACCCAAGTGGAAGCGAGTCGCATAGTAGGGTATTATGCCAACATATTGGCCACAAACATGCATAGTATCATAAGGGAATTTGGCCACAAGCATGCATAGTATCATAAGGGAATTTGGCCACAAACATGCATAGTTTCATAAGGGGATTTGGCCACAAACATGCATAGTATCATAAGTGAATTTGGCCACAAACATGCATGATACAAAAGGGGTTTGGGTTCATTTACATGCATAAGCCCCAAAGTCAAATCTTTGTCAATGTTTCACAAGTCAAATGGTTCCCAAAGGTTCATGCTAGCATTCCATAGATAAAGATTCAAACTTGCAAGGTAAACTAGGTTAATCATAACATGAATAGCATGATCTAGTCACTAAGCATAGCCAAAAGTCATAGGTTCAAGCAAAAGAGGCATGACAAGGTTCATATAGGCTAGCATACTTAGTTTAATCTCGTTTTATTCCATGCCATCATTAAGACTACCGTTTAGATCTAGAAGTAGCTAGAACTTACATAGCGAGGCTTAGGAAAGGATCATCATCATCTTGACGAAGAAAGGTGGCTCCTTTGTCGAAGAATCGTCATGGAATTTGTGTAGCAACGTTGATCCCTCCTCGATTTGGTGTAGAAAGCTTGCACCTTTTGATTTGAACCCGATTTGAATGCATAAGCCCTTGGAGTTGGAGATGGAGGCCATAATCACTTGGCATTTGGGCAGCACTTCGTGGCATGAGTGATTTGTGAGGGTTTAGGGTAGGCTTAGGGGTCTTTTTATAGAGATTAGGAGTAGTTTAGGCTGTTAGATTAACCCTAGGATAGATCCAAGCCCTCAAAAATCGTCACAAGCCTCCAAAACGGAGCCAAACAGCAAAACAGGTGCACCAGGCTGCCTGGGTCCGACCAGGCAGGTCGACACCCAGGTCGACCCTGGGGTCGACTCTATAGTCGACCTGGTCCCCACCAGGTCGACCCCCAGGTCGACCTGGTTCTGGCGGGATTTTTCCCGCCTAGCCTGATTTCTGAAAATTTTGAATCTGTTTTGAATTCTGATTTTTCATGAAACTTCCGAAGGCCATATCTCGGCCATACGGACTCTGATTTACGAAATTTCGGACTCTATTTCGCGTATTTTTCCGAGACGAACGCAATGGAATAGCCCGTTTCTCCTGATTCAGATTTTAACATTTAATTCTGCCTTGATTCTTGTCTTAACACGTTGTTAAAAATTCGGGTTGTTACATTCTCCCCACCTTTAAGGATTTCGTCCCCGAAATCTCCAAGTTAGGAAGAACGCATCCTACCATTCATCATCCATCTACTCAAAACATCATCCACAGGCAAACATTGTCCTTAGGCGATTTCTAATGTCATATGAACATATGCAAAACGTGTGTGTATATGCTCATTAGCTAATGCTAATGATCAGGCCTGAATGATCTTTCTAATGCAAAATATGTTTAGTGCCATGAGTCCAACATGTATGCAAATAGTCCTAGTCATATAAGTACTATATGCGTGCACAAACATTCATTCATATGCAACATCCGCATGATAACACAATCAATTTCATCCATAAACAAGTATAAATACTCGTGCATATGCAACATGAATCGTGACCACGTCAATCTATTATTTAATGTGTATTCGCGCATCCACGAGCAACCACTTGCAACCATTTGCAACCATATCAATCAGAACATGTTTCAAATACATGTTTACATCCATAGAGTTCTATCTAAGGTTCCCAAGATAGGATCGAGAAGATAAACAAGACAAACTCCTTACGGGGTTTGCAACGGAAACAGGATCGAGAGGATATCCACCAAGCGATATCATGCAAGCAAGCTCTACAGGAAAACCAGGGATCAAGGATACACTCTTTAAAAAGAGGTATGATGCGCGTGTCTAGCCTTACGTCTTCTAAGTCGCGTTTCCTTGAGCTTAATTCCTCGGTGCCTTGACCATCTTCTTAACTCCATGATCTCGTAGCTCCTTGATTCCTATTTCCAAGGTATGAGTTGGAACTCATTTCACTGTCGCTTCTCGTTTCACTTTCACTTATTCTTTCCCTAGTATGCTCGGTTCAAAAATATATGCGTACTCATGCAAGCTCTCCAAAATTCACTAGTGAATTCTGGATCTCGTTTACTGATGCCAATCCATGTTACCACGTGCACTTACTAGAGTGGTTCCTATAACCCATGCTCAAGCGGAATGAACCATTCGTCTTATTGGCGGACATTACTCGATTGGATCAAAGATTTCCGATAAATGCATCAAGAGATTCTAGGTAACTAACAGTGACAGAACCCAAAAGGTTATACGAGACTTCGAAGGTATTAGCAAGCCAAGAGTCTGACTACCCTCTTTTCAAAACCGAGAATGGTATCCCTTACTGGATAACCAATTTACCCCTAGAATCCATCCATAGCTCAACAATAGAAGCATTGCTTCTAATCTCAACACTTGGCATAGACGTTCTCAAATCCAAAAAGTCATGAATAAATGGACCGACTCTCCAACCAGATTTTGGGACTAAAGTGGGATCTTATACCATGCTAGTACTAAGGTGCAGAGACTTAACTATCGAGGCAGACTTAAATGATGCGATGATCAAAACAAAGTCTAGACGGGATGATAGAAAAGAAAGGCTAAGCCTTTAAAAGAAATGGTACCATTTCTCTTAGGTACGCTAGAAATGAGAGCATACAATTGTCCTCTCGCTGATCTTGTCCTTATCTTCCTTTGTGGATCAAGCCATACCAACAAGTTGCTTATTCCTAAGCTCGTGTCCTTTATCCTTGCTCTTATCATCCCTTCTTATAACTTCGGTGACAGGTCTCTCGAGAACTTCCTCCATCACACGGGAAAACACTTAAGTAGCTAAACAAGGGTTAGTCGCAGTTGAAACTACTGTGACTACAGATGGAGGAAGGAAAGGAGTTTCAATCAAGGAAACAAACGATAATGCTAATGGCCTTTGGGGAATAGCCTTTTAAAACAAACTTTTCTTAAAAAATGTTTCTTTGTAAACGGTTTTTCAAATAGTTTTCAGAAGGTTGTAAAAACTTTTGCCCAGTCTGGTAACCTTCTGCTATGATACCAAATGTAACACCCCACCTCCGCTAATGTCACTCACAAAGGGAATGCACTAGGTTTGGTGAAGCATTATTGAGGTAAACATGCACAGAAATATTACAAGACAGAACACACACACACACACACACACACACACATATATATATATATATATATATAAAATAGCGGAAGTAAAACAAATTTCATTACCTTATAAAATAAGGTCTAAAGCCCTTTACATCAGAATACATCAAAACCTGTCTTGCAAAAGTAAAGAAGCATAAAACCTTTTCATAAATTATTCCCCAAATAAAACAGTGAAGTAGCCATAGCCAAGAAAAGTCCAAGCCATGCATGATGACCTCCAAGCAGAGGAAGCCCGAACTAAATAACAGTGTTTCCTCCCTGAAACCTAGGGGGGAACGGAAGACAAAAAGGCGAAAGAAAACGGGGTCAGTCATAAAGACTGGTAAGTCCTATCTACTTCCAGTATAAAAACAGGTAAAGGTAACATGACATGCATAAACTGAAAGTAAACATAAGGATGACGACATGATAGATAAGCTAAACCAAGATAACTGGATGAACTACTGTAGCAAGATAAACAAAGGTGTCATGATAAACTACGGTGTCAAGATAAATCAAGGTATCACATCATCAGGTTTCTACCAAGTATACTATCCCAAGGAATCTATCATGTATAACATCCCACGGTATTTATCATGTTTATTTCTCATGGTTCTAACATGTATATTTGCTCTGCACCTCTCGTACTAGTATCCCAACCCGCGTCATGTGTTAACTACGAATGTCCCTTGCCCAATGTCATGTAATGGTCCATGTCAACCTAATATATAGCATATGTAGGTTTTCCCGACTCGTATGTTTCTTTCCATGTATAAGTTCAGTCCTTTGCCGTAGGCCGTACGGGCTTTCCCATGTAAATCTATACCACCTCAACATAGTACCGTTTTTCCTTGAGGTTATTTTGGACTGCTACCCTTGATCTGGTTATGTTTTCTTACCATGAACTATCGCGTGTTCACTTAGGATTTATGCCACCTAGGACCACTAGGGATTATGCTACCTAATGAACGTTTCCGTGTCTCGGTTTGGGTTTTGGCCACCTAGGACCACTAGGGATTATGCCACCCGTCAACCGCTCCCTTTATCCCACGTGTGTATCGTGAATCGTTTTCCATGTCTAGCCGCACATGTATCTCAATGTGCCATCCGAGTTCCGTGCCAGGGCAAATCAAGAAATGCGGAACTCGGTCGGGAGCTTTAAGTCGTCTGCTGATGTAGATATCAAGGTCTATTTTTGTATTCGTGGCTATGGTCCCACGTGACCCCTCCCTCAACTACTGAAAGGCAATCCAAGAAAAATCATGTATGGGAACTACATCCCGGCCCCACTATAGCCCCATTTTCCTATGGGCCAACCTCACCCATGACTCGATAGCAAGAACATAGTCTGTTGGGAGTTCTCTGCCTATCCGTTCGTACACGATTGACTAAAGATGGTAGGTAGTCGGCGACGTGCTATCCAGGGCAAAATCAAGTATCGTCGACTCCACGCTAATCCATCCCAGTCTTTAGGTCGCTCGCATAGCAACCAAGGCATACTCTTGGCTCTTCTATCGTAGACCTTAACCTCTGTGAGGCCGGGTTTCATGGACCACCTGCCACCTCACAAAGGGATACCAAGAGTACCCTCACGTACCCCGAAGCTACCGCTTCGTCACCCAGTTCGCTGGAGCTTTTTATCCAAGTCAGATAAGTTGCTCCTCCTCGTATACTAAGCGATGACCTACCGTATCAGGTTACTCATCTCTTTATGAACTAGTCCCATGTCCTTAGCTAAGAATTATTACTTAGTTTCCCTTAACTAAGGTTTACCACTTAGCTCCTCTTTCCGCTATCCTTGTTAACTACAATTTCCAACCTAGTCCCCTGAGCTAGGGTTTTGTCAAATGGGTTAAGTGTTGTTATCCAAGTTCATGACTTAACCCGCCTACGAATCATGTCAAGATTGGCTAAGTACTCAAGTTCAAGGCTTAGCCCTACAAGTTGGTTAAGTGTACCAAGAAGCCCATGACTTAACCCTATCAAGTCAAATTGGTTAAGTATTTATTTGTCTTAACCCTATCAGATTATCATGTTAGATTGATTAAGCATAGATTATCTTAATCCCATCAGATTATCGAGTCGGATTGGTTAAGTATGGGTTAGCTTAACCCCATCCACTAATCGTATTACAATGGTTATGCCTAATTTTAAAAGGTCTTGTGACTTAACCCTATCAGGTCCACCTATTAGATTGGTTAAGTATAGGTTACTTAACCTCATCAAATCATCATGTATAATTGGTTAAGTATAAGTTACTTAATCCCTTTAAATTACCGTGTTAAGTTGGTTAAGTATTGGTTACTTAACCTCATTGAATTACCAAGTTTAGATTGGTTAAGTGTTTATCTTAAGCCCATTGAATTACCGTGTTTAGATTAGTTAAGTGAAGGTTACTTAACCCCATCTAATTACCGTGTTTTAGATTAGTTAAGTCTAAGTTACTTAACCCCATCTAATTACCGTGTTAGATTAGTTAAGTATGGATTACTTAACCTCATCGAATTTACCGTGTTTAGATTAGTTAAGTGTGGATTACTTAACCCCATCTAATTACCAAGTCGGATTAGTTCAGCGTAAATTACTTAACCCCATCCCCTAATTGTCTTGTATGGTTAAGTGTCATTAAGAAATCAAGCCCGGTCCCACTTAACCTAGCCATTCGTGTCATATCGGTTAAGTGTCATTAGTCAAATTTACTTAACCTTATCATGTGGCATTAATTTAATTAATGCACTCTCAACCTCTCACATTAGACCTTGTTGTGGTTACTAGTTAAGTCGGGCGGGTCCGGGTAGTTTTACACCACAACCTAGTCTAACCTCGGGTCTTAAGCGCGACATGACCAACTTCTCACATTGGATCCTATTGTTTGTAGCCACTAGTTAAGCCGGGCGGGTCCGGGTAGATTTATGCTAAAAACTCAACCCAACCTCGAGTTGGCCACTTTCATGTTTGGTCTAGTGTCTTTTTACACTTACAACCCACCAATGTCTAGTTCAAGTTCCATGTTTTCCCACGTGTCATGACCATATTTAAATGTATCATGAATGTCATGTTCTCATGTAAGCCCCATGTCAAGTTTTTCATGTCATACCCACGTTTTTCCTAAGCTACCCAAACGTATTTCCAACCCAAGTGGAAGCGAGTCGCATAGTAGGGTATTATGCCAACATATTGGCCACAAACATGCATAGTATCATAAGGGAATTTGGCCACAAGCATGCATAGTATCATAAGGGAATATGGCCACAAACATGCATAGTTTCATAAGGGGATTTGGCCACAAACATGCATAGTATCGTAAGTGAATTTGGCCACAAACATGCATGATACATAAGGGGTTTGGGTTCATTTACATGCATAAGCCCCAAAGTCAAATCTTTGCCAATGTTTCACAAGTCAAATGGTTCCCAAAGGTTCATGCTAGCATTCCATAGATAAAGATTCAAACTTGCAAGGTAAACTAGGTTAATCATAACATGAATAGCATGATCTAGTCACTAAGCATAGCCAAAAGTCATAGGTTCAAGCAAAAGAGGCATGACAAGGTTCATATAGGCTAGCATACTTAGTTTAATCTCATTTTATTCCATGCCATCATTAAGACTACCGTTTAGATCTAGAAGTAGCTAGAACTTACATAGCGAGGCTTAGGAATGGATCATGCATCATCTTGACGAAGAAAGGTGGCTCCTTTTCGAAGAATCGTCATGGAATTTGCGTAGCAACATTGATCCCTCCTCGATTTGGTGTAGAAAGCTTGCACCTTTTGATTTGAACCCGATTTGAATGCATAAGCCCTTGGAGTTGGAGATGGAGGCCATGATCACTTGGCATTTGGGCAACACTTCATGGCATGAGTGATTTGTGAGGGTTTAGGGTAGGCTTAGGGGTCTTTTTATAGAGATTAGGAGTAGTTTAGGCCGTTAGATTAACCCTAGGATAGATCCAAGCCCTCAAAAATCGTCACAAGCCTCCAAAACCGAGCCAAACAGCAAAACAGGTGCACCAGGCTGCCTGGGTCCGACCAGGCAGGTCGACACCCAGGTCGACCCTGGGGTCGACTCTATAGTCGACCTGGTCCCCACCAGGTCGACCTGGTTCTGGCGGGATTTTTCCTGCCTAGCTTGATTTCTGAAAATTTTGAATCTGTTTTGAATTCTGATTTTTCGTGAAACTTCCGAAGGCCATATCTCGGCCATACAGACTCCGATTTACGAAATTTCGGACTCTATTTCGCGTATTTTTCCGAGACGAACGCAATGGCATAGCCCGTTTCTCCTGATTCAGATTTAACATTTAATTCTGCCTTGATTCTTGTCTTAACACGTTGTTAAAAATTCGGGTTGTTACATGTATTCTCCTCTAGAGATATACCAGCGGAAGGTGGTTCCATACCTTGTCATGGTTGGAAATCCATTACCCAATACGTGCTTGCGGTTTTGATTGTATATATATGTGGAACGTGAGATGCAAACGTTCCACTAGATTATTATCTACTTGATTTAGACATTATTATAATATCCAAGGAGTTTTGACATAAAGATTATCGTTCCTTTAAAAGGGATTTTGAAAGTTAAGTTAAGTGTTTGGATTCTCATAAGGGAAAAACCCGTTTCGTGTTATACGTCGTGGTCTTATGAGATATCATTTAGTTTTCTGAAACTTTTTTAAACTGTTTACTCATACCAGTCCTTGACTGACCCGGAGTTTATTTGTTTTGTTCTACCTAAACTCTTGGGTGCCTAAATTTGTACGGGTAGTCAAATAGTTCAGGATTTTTCAGATATATCTAAAGGAGCTTGGAGCAGGAGGCTTCAGCGTTATCTAGTTATAGTGTTGTTCCGTTGTGTTGTAAGTATTGTACTCTGATAAGTGTATGTTATACAGTTGAGATTTTGTATTTCAAAAGTTATAATATATTATATTTTGTTCCGCTGCGATGTGAGATTCTGTGTTGTTATTTCTTTTCTTCTTCTATCTCTTTCTTCTAAAAAAAATGTTTCGTATTTTCGTGATATTTGGGTTGGACGTATGATGTATATAGTCAACTCCGATGTTTCAGCTATGCGGGTCATTACAGTTGGTATCAGAGCTTAGGTTGAGCGAATACCTAGGCTTGTTGGAATGTGCTCATTAGAGATAGGATCAGTAGTATCCTAGAATGAGTTGGGTGTATATATATATATATGAGAGAGCGTATTTGTTATTTGATATAAAAACTATTTTATATTGTGTTGACTAGTCTGTTGGGTGAATTATGAGTTTTGATCGAAACGTGGGATGCCACGATGTCGATAGGAGTTTATAAACACTTGAACAGAAGATTGGACACGATATTGTTTTAAATAGTTGAGTTGATTGTTAGGATTATAATCGAATTAGATTATAAAAACTGAAATAGTTATATATAACCAATGGAATTTGTATATGAAATCAAATATGCAAATGAGATGAATTAGAATTTAATTCAAACCAGAATTAAGAATTTAAAATCCTGGGAGTTTGGGAATTTTTTTTCCAAAATGAATGTCAAGTGATGTAGCACTGGCCTCATTTAGTGGCTGGGAAATAATTCTGATGATGGTCGCCATATCATTAGTGTTCATTTTCGAGTTTCTAAGTGATGAATTGCTGCCTTAGAAAAGTTTTGACGGAAATTTGTTTGAAAGAAACAAGTTGTTTGAATATTCAAATGTTTTGAATTTGAGATAGATATAAATATATGTATATATTTATATTACTTCAAAGGAATTTTGAAATGGGAATTGGAATATAGATTTCAAATAGAAGTAAAATATAGGGATTCAAATAGGATTTGAAATGGAATTTTAAATATATATAATTCAAATAAAATGTGAGTATAACATTTGAACATAGAAATTTAAATAGGATTTGAATAAAGAAAATTCAAGTAGAAATTGTATAAGAAAAATTGAAATGGAATTTGAATTCAAAGGAATTCAAATGGATTTGAATAAAGAAAAGTCAAATAGTTATTTGAATATTAGAATTCAAAGAAAATATAAAGTTTGAAACAGAATTTTAAATAAAAGGAGTTTAAATAGAATTTGAATTCAAAGTGAAATTAAATAGAATTTGAATTCAAAGGATTTCAAATAAAAATTGAACAAAGGATTTCAAATAGAAATTGAACAAAGGAATTTAAATAGAAATTGAATAAAGGATTTCAAATGGAATTTGAATAAGGGATTTGAAATGGGTTTTGAATAAAGGATTTCAAATAGAAATTGAAGATAAGAAATTCAAATAGAATTTGAAGATAAGGAATTGAAATAGAATTTGAATAGAAGAAAATTCAAATAGAAATTGAATAGAAGGAAATTCAAATATAGAGTTTGAATAAAGAAATTCAAATGGAATTTGAATATTGTAAATATATAGGATTTGAATATTAGAAGTGAAATTGATCGGGAATATTATGTGAAATGGATTTGATATATATTAAAAATATATCAGAATGGAGTTGAATTTATTATAAACAAAGTTAAAACGTTTATATTTATAAATATAATTAAACATGCTCGCCGTAGCACGATAGTTCTTAAATTGACGATTCGAACTTCAATTTAGTATACAGAACTCAGTTGAAGACGGAATTCTTTGAAACAAGAATCGTCGGGACCGGTTGAACAATAGTTTTCTAATGAAAGAGAAAAATCTGGATTTCGTCGTATAGATTTTGAGTTATATCAAAATCAAATTTTTAGAAAAGCAGCGCCAGAACCATTATAAAACCATAACAGTTTAATTAAATAAATAAAAGGATTTTTAGGAAATAAAATCCGAATTGGCATTAGAAAAATCCAGACTAGAGATATAAAATAAATATGAACTCCAGTGAAGTAAGTGAAATGATTTTTAAGACAAAAATCATATTTTAAATGGTTAAATAGAATTAACTAAATTGAAAAATAATTAGTTAAAGGAAATTTGAATCGAAATTGGGTTTTTGGATAAGTGAAAGAGATTGAGAGTTTATATTCGAAATCGAATATATAACTCGAGTTGAAAATATAATTAGATTAGTTTATAATTAAGATGACATATATTTGAACAAGTTATATTCAAATAAAAAGGGTGAAATAGGCAAAACGGTTAATTAGCAACTAGTTAATGGGAATTTGAATGACTGAAATTAAATTTAACTTAAGTAAGTTAAATGGATCGAAATGAATAAATTGAGTAAAATCAATGTGAATGAAATATGAATTGGGTGTGAATAAAGGAAAAACCAAAAGAGTTAAAAAGAAAATATATTTGTAAAACAAATATAAAGGGAATATATTTGTAACACAAATACAATGGAAGTTATGTGCAAACAAATAGAAGGAGAAATATTTGTAAAAACATTTACAAATAGAATTTAGAACGGAATATTTGTAAAACATTTACAAATAGATTCAATGGAAATATTTATTTATAGAAAATAAATAGAATGTTATAAATGAGATATTTATTTGTTAAATAAATAGAATTTAATCAAAGGAATATTCAGAAGATGAATAGAAAATGGAAATCTGTTTTTAACGGATAAACAGAAAAGATTAATTTATAAATAACAGTTTATAAATTAAATTAAATATTTATCATTCGATAGATGGAATATATAAGTCTGAACTTATATAGAGAAGAGATATTGGTTTTTAGCACCGATAGTTTTAAATAGAAGGGGTACACAACACTTGTATAAGTGAAGTAAAGTTATTAAAGAGAACATTTATAAAGTGAAGAACCGTTACTAAAAGTAAATCTTTATAAATGAATAAACGTTATCCAATAGGAGATATTCGAATAGGAGAAGTCGATTAGAGTTAGAAATAATCGATTAGAGTTAGAATAAATCGATTAGAGTAAGAATTAACCAGTTAGAGTTAATCAGTTAGGGTTAATCCGTAGAGTTAATTGAATAATAGTTGTTCAATTAGAATTTATCGAATATTTGTTATTTAAATTACGAGTTAACCAGATAGAGTTAATTTAACATAGTTAATCGAATTAGGATTTAATTGAATGTAAGTTATTCAATTAAAGTTGATCGAATATAGTTATTGAGATAGAGTTAGTCAACCATAGTAACTCAGGATAAATTTCCATTTCGTACGACTGCTAGCGTAATTCGCAGGGCTGCAGATAGCCTAGGGCGGTCGGATGTTTCCTGAGGGAATCAGGCGTAGCCATTGTGATCGCTGCGATCTAGAGTCAAGCGAATGGAGTTAAGTGAAAAGAGCTAATCAAATAGGGTTAATCGATAAGAGTTAAATGCAATAGAGTAAATTGAATAGAGTAAATCGAATATAGTTTATTCGAAGAAAGGTTTTCGAATCTAGTTATTCGAAAGAGAGATTATCGGATATAGTTTATTCGAAGAAAGGTTTTCGAATCTAGTTATTCGAAAGAGAGATTATCGAATATAGTTTATTCGAAGAAAGGTTTTCGAATCTAGTTATTCGAAAGAGAGATTATCGAATATAGTTATTCGAAGGGAGGAGTTATCGAATAGGGATTTATTCGAAAGAGAGTTACGTAAGGAAGTTTGAAATGTTGAGTATCAACATAAATGAGTTTTGAAAAGATAGATGGGTTTGTAGCACTTTTTCTACCTTAGCAATTTCGAGGACGAAATTATTTTAAGTGGGGAAGATTGTAATGACCCGGATCCTTATGGGTTAATTTTGAATATTTAATATTTAATTTAAATATTGGGTGGGTAATATAAATGGAATTTTATATTTGAGTTATCAATTTAATAATCAATTTCAATTTAATGTCGAATAAATTGAATTATCGTAATGCAGTAATAATTTAATTTAAAAATATACAGCTAAATCGAATCAGTTCAGATGATCAGTATAAAATTCAGTTGAGTTAGAATAATAAGATTTAAATTATTATCGAAGAATTTAATGGTTTGAAATTTAATTTATCAATTTAAATTAATACCTATTCCGGATGATCGAACTGGACTTCGATACTTATCTCAGTGGGTTTAGAATAGTGGGTTTAACCTAGAATGGACAGTTGTTGGGTTCAGAAATGAGTTCGCAGTATTTTAATTAAAGGACACTGGTTCAGAATAAAATAAAATATCAGAATTTTGTGGGCAGTAAACAAAACATCAAGGCAAAATCAAACAGGCCGAGTAGTTCATTTCTTAACCACAAAATTTAAACAGTAGGTGTTCCTCTCCTCACCACTAATTAAACCAATGAAGAAAAGTAATGGCATGTTTCCTCTTACACTCCACAGAAAATTGGCCTCTCTGTTCAATGATAAGGCCGCACTCTTCTGTTATAAAATCGCACTGACCCTATTCCTTTTCCCCTTGGATTTCCATCTCATTCTTTTTCTTTTTGTTCGATTCAATAAAAATGGCCACTGCCTTATAAATCAAAACCGAACAAAGCCATCCTCAAAATCAAACAGGAAACCGCACTTGATTTAAGAGTGAGTAGAGATTGAAATCATTGTTGTTATTCCCTTTCATGCATCGTGCTTGCGTTACCAACGAAGCCCAGGGCATCACCTCGATCTCGCGATGGACTGTCGATTTAGGGTTACTATTTTGGGAAAGTCGCGATCAATGATGGGTAGCAGTTGCGTTTGAGGAGCTCAGGGCGACCTCGGTGTTAGGTACGATTGGAATTCGAACGCTCTGCTGTTGATTAGTGGAGTTCTATGGCTCGACTTCGATGAAATTGAGGGTGCGACAGTGGGAAGTACGAAGGTCAAGATTGAATGGGTTTGAGTGTGTTCGGGTTTTGCGAGTATTGGAGAAGTGCGATGGTGATTTGAGAATTGTCTGGGGTTTGGATCGGTGGCGGAAGTGGAGTTCGAACTTTGCTGGGGTGGCTGTTCTGTTCGACAGTGGTAAATTTGGTTGCGATGGCCTTGGAAGCATCGAGCTGGTGTCTGATTCGAGCTGTGCAATAGTTAACAGTTTGGGTTTGTGACGACAAGGAATTTCGCTCGATCTGAATCAGTCGTTAAACCGATCTAGACCGTTCGAAACCCCTGGTCGTTTTAAGAACACGACAAATCAGAACGCAAACGAAAGAACATTTCATTGCTATTACAACAATTCCATCAGATACAAGAATATACAGAGTATGAATAAATTACATTCGATAAATATCAGAGATTACAATAAATTACATAGCAGCGGAAAATAATACAAAACACAACTGAAAGTGATACACGGATACAGAGCTTTCCGAGCATCGTTCCGGCTGTAAATCAGGATCCTGTGAATATAAATCTGCAAAACCAAAACTACTAGTTGCCCGTGTCGAAAATAGGGGCACCCAGAGTTTAGGTTAAAACAATAAACTCCAGGTCAGTCATGTGACTGGTGTGAGAACTAAAACAGTTATTTAAAACTTTACTTTAAAAGAGAGTAATTCAAGGGACCACGCCGTATAACACGGAACGGGTTTCCTCCCAAGAATACCAGTGCATAGAATAAACAACACAATGCTTTTTCGAAAAATGAAGCTATTATAAGACCCAGGTCCCATCACACAATGCAACGCAAGCCGGAGGATAGGGTTTTCCCTTATAATTGCCAAACATGCTTAGTACGTTTTAAAAACAAATCATTTGATACTATAATAAGTGTATAGTGTCAAAACAATTTCAATCGTAAATATCAATCATAGACGGCATAGAATCCCATGCTACTATGTCGCCATACTAGGCTCTACAAATAAAGCCGAAATATCTCGTATTGGAAATTGGATTTCCGTCATGAGTCGAGGCAAGGGGCAAGCTCCTCTCCACTTTCGAGACACTCTAGCAAATGTCTCAGGACTACACACTCTGGGCAATCCTTGGATCTTCAGGGCCAGTCCTCTCTTACGTTTGAGGATTAGTATTCCTGAACACACGTTTCCCGGTCCTTACAGACCTAAAATCGAGGCACCTCATCCAACAACCACATAGGTGAAAAGTATATAAATGTCAGGGCTGGTAAGTCACTGACACCACCAAAGCTAGAAAGAAACGTCGTGCTCTCCCTGCATTATCCCGTTTATAACTCATACCGAGGTGTGAGGCTCGCGAATTTACGTTATACACAAAGCTGCCACGTAGGCCTTGCTTTGATCATCAACCACAAGACTTTGCTTTTCAACAGAAGCCTTGATCCATGCAACTCAGTGTGCCACACAGGCATTTCATGCCATGCGATTGATATCTATCGATATATAACCTCTAAGCTCGTACGTCTTAGAGAAGGGCATTAAGCAAGAGAATAAATTCTCCGCCGCCAAACAGATATATATTTAACAGAAATCAATCAACACAGAATAAAATCCAATGTCAGACACACAATCCATTTACAATTTCGTTCTAGGTCTGAACGAAACCGGAGGCACTTTCCTCGCATATCCATCGATCTCCAAGTACGTCTGGACGACCACCAACTAATTCCCTCATCTTGGGTGTACAGCCCAATCAAGATCATTAGTAATCATCCAAACGATGTGAAGACTTCCGGTCTTCGACCACCGTCTTCGTCTTCGACTTATCGTCGAATCGGTTGTTCAGAATGGGTATAAACCCGGCCTTTCCGAACAACCCGCGTATATTAAAACAAATGTTACACAAACACAACATACGCCTCATTCCAATTCATTAGTCACTAACCGCAAATTAGCAAGTGGACAATTTCCCAAATATTAACCCCGAAGGCCGAAACCAACATCAGATCAGTATCCAGGAAACCATTCATCTTAACTAACCTACAGCTAGTTTCTAAATTTCATATTCTTAGGGAAAGGTTCCCTTAATTTTATCCAAGATAAATTCTTTAAAATTTATTCTTTAATCTTCCATTGGATGTCATTTCAAGCCATATTATGGTTTTCCAAACTTGTCGAGATTAGCGAACCACTCCGAAGTAATTATTTATTTTATTTTCCAATCCCAACCTATTCATCCCTGAAGCAAAACTGGTAACACTCCATATCTAATGCCACGGTGTTATCGGTAAAATTAATTACCATTCCACGTTCAAATCTAATTAAAGATTTAACTATCGCTTGGAGCAAAACTGGCGATACTCCATCCTCGATCCTTTCCTAGATTTGATAATTTATATTATCAATCCACATTTCAATCTAATCAAAGATTCATTAAAACTCCTTTTACTGGGTTAAAGAACTAATGTCGGTTAAAACACAGTTCACAATAAACCCAAATCACATTCTATTTATTATCGGGTTAAAGAACAAGTGTCATTTAAAACACCCTTCACGATAAACCCACAAATCCATTCTATTTACAACCCATTCCAAATCCAATTTATTTATTTAAAAATAAATGGGTTTTAATTTTAGTTCAAAACTAGTTCATTCCAATAAAAAACTATTTTTATCTTTTCAAATATGGAGTTTTTCATCCCAAATTTTCCCAAATCATTTCTTATGACTTTACACAAATTATTATTATTTATAATAATTTTATCAAGGCCCGTACAGTCGATTTCCATCAACGGCCATCGAACTGCACTTACAGCGACTTTTTCCAAATTTGATTTGGACATATCTCCAAATCCAACCGTTAGATTTCAAATTTCTAATATTCGTTAGAAAGCTCTTTTCGATACGATGTAAATTTTATTGTTAAAATATTTCGTTCAACACATGACTAATCTCAACGGATGAGTACGGTCTACACATGAACCTTTATTTTATAAAGAAGTTAGTTTCTAATTCTATATATAATAAAGATGTAAATTTGTTGACCGTACTCATCCGTTGAGATTAGTCATGTGTTGAACGAAATATTTTAACAATAAAATTTACATCCCTTTTTCACTTTCGTTGCCCGTAGCCACTACCAAACAATAAAATTTAGAAAGCTCTGATAACAAGTGTGACGACAAGGAATTTCGCTCGATCCAAATCAGTCGTTAAACCGATCTAGACCGTTCGAAACCCCTGATCGTTCTGAGAACACGACAAATCAGAACGCAAATGGAAGAACATTTCATTTTTGTTACAACAATTCCATCAGATACAAGAATATACAGAATATAATTGAATAAATTACATTCAATAAATATCTGAGATTACAATAAATTACATAGCAGCGGAAAATAATACAAAACACAACTGAAAGTGATACACGGATACAGAGCTTTCCGAGCATCGTTCCAGCTGTAAATCAGGATCCTGTGAATATAAATCTGCAAAATCAAAACTACTAGATGCCCGTGTCGAAAATAGGGGCACCCAGAGTTTAGGTTAAAACAATAAACTCCAGGTCAGTCATGTGACTGGTGTGAGAACTAAAACAGTTATTTAAAACTTTACTTTAAAAGAGAGTAATTCAAGGGACCACGCCGTATAACACGGAACGGGTTTCCTCCCAAGAATACCAGTGCATAGAATAAACAACACAATGCTTTTTCGAAAAATGAAGCTATTATAAGACCCAGGTCCCATCACACAATGCAACGCAAGCCGGAGAATAGGGTTTTCCCTTATAATTGCCATACATGCTTGGTACGTTTTAAAAACAAATCATTTGATACTATAATAAGTGAATAGTGTCAGAACAATTTCAATCATAAATATCAATCATAGACGGCATAGTATCCCATGCTACTATGTCGCCATACTAGGCTCTACAAATAAAGCCGAAATATCTCGTATTGGAAATTGGATTTCCGTCATGAGTCGAGGCAAGGGGCAAGCTCCTCTCCGCTTTCGAGACACTCTAGCAAATGTCTCAGGACTACACACTCTGGGCAATCCTTGGATCTTCAGGGCAGGTCCTCTCTTACGTTTGAGGATTAGTATTCCTGAACACACGTTTCCCGGTCCTTACAGACCTAAAATCGAGGCGCCTCATCCAACAACCACATAGGTGAAAAGTATATAAATGTCAGGGCTGGTAAGTCACAGACACCACCAAAGCTAGAAAGAAACGTCGTGCTCTCCCTGCAGTCCTTATCCCGTTTTTAACTCATACCGAGGTGTGAGGCTCGCGAATTCACGTTATACACAAAGCTGCCACGTACGTCGTGCTTTTATCATCAACCACAAGACTTTGCTTTTCAACAGAAGCCTTGATCCATGCAACTCAGCGTGCCACACAGGCAATTCATGCCATGCGATTGATATCTATCGATATATAACCTCTAAGCTCGTACGTCTCAGAGAAGGGCGTTAAGCAAGAGAATAAATTCTCCGCCGCCAAACAGATATATATTTAACAGAAATCAATCAACACAGAATAAAAACCAATGTCAGACACACAATCCATTTACAAGTTCGTTCTAGGTCTGAACGAAACAGGAGGCACTTTCATCGCATATCCATCAATCTCCAAGTACGTCTGGATGACCACCAACTAATTCCCTCATCTTGGGTGTACAACCCAATCAAGATCATCAGTAATCATCCAAACGATGTGAAGACTTCCGGTCTTCGACCACCGTCTTCATCTTCGACTTATCGTCGAATCGGTTGTTCAGAATGGGTATAAACCCGGCCTTTCTGAACAACCCGCGTATATTAAAACAAATGTTACACAAACACAACATACGCCTCATTCCAATTCATTAGTCACTAACCGCAAATTAGCAAGAGGACAATTTCCTAAATATTAACCCCGAAGGCCGAAACCAACATCATATCAATATCCAGGAAACCATTCATCTTAACTAACCTACAGCTAGTTTCTAAATTTCATATTCTTAGGGAAAGGTTCCCTTAATTTTATCCAAGATAAATTCTTTAAAATTTAATCTTTAATCTTCCATTGGATGTCATATCAAGCCATATTATGGTTTTCCAAACTAGTCGAGATTAGCGAACCACTCCGAAGTAATTATTTATTTTATTTCCCAATCCCAACCTATTCATCCCTGAAGCAAAACTGGTAACACTCCATATTTAATACCACGGTGTTATCGGTAAAATTAATTACCATTCCACGTTCAAATCTAATTATTGATTTAACTATCGCTTGGAGCAAAACTGGCGATACTCCATCCTCGATCCTTTCCTAGATTTGATAATTTATATTATCAATCCACATTTCAATCTAATCAAAGATTCATTAAAACTCCTTTTACTGGGTTAAAGAACTAATGTCGGTTAAAACACAGTTCACAATAAACCCAAATCACATTCTATTTATTATCGGGTTAAAGAACAAGTATCATTTAAAACACCCTTCACGATAAACCCACAAATCCATTCTCTTTACAACCCATTCCAAATCCAAATTATTTATTTAAAAATAAATGGGTTTTAATTTTAGTTCAAAACTAGTTCATTCCAATAAAAATCTATTTTTATCTTTTCAAATACGGTGTTTTTCATCCCAATTTTTCCCAAATCATTTCTTATGATTTTACACAAATTATTATTATTTTTAATAATTTTATCAAGGCCCGTAAAGTCGATTTCCATCAACGGCCATCGAACTGCTCTTACAGCGACCTTTTCCAAATTTGATTTGGACGTATCTCCAAATCCAACCGTTAGATTTCAAATTTCTAATATTCGTTAGAAAGCTCTTTTCGATACGATGTAAATTTTATTGTTAAAATATTTCGTTCAACACATGACTAATCTCAACGGATGAGTACGGTCAACACATGAACCTTTATTTTATAAAGAAGTTAGTTTCTAATTCTATATATAATAAAGATGTAAATTTGTTGACCGTACTCATCCGATGAGATTAGTCATGTATTGAACGAAATATTTTAACAATAAAATTTACATCCCTTTCTTCGCTTTCGTTGCCCGTAGCCACTACATATATAAAAATCGAATTTTTACTTCTCTATTCAATATATAAAAATCGCATTTTTACTCCGCTATTCAATATATAAAAATCCCATTTTTACTTCGCTATTCAATATATAAAAATCCCATTTTTACTTCGCTATTCAATATATAAAAATCCCATTTTTACTTCGCTATTCAATATATAAAAATCCCATTTTTACTTCGCTATTCAATATATAAAAATCCTATTTTTACTTCGCTATTCAATATATAAAAAATCCTATTTTTTCTTCGCTATTCAATATGTGAATCTATATTTTTGATTTCACTAAAATCCGGTTTATTTTGCACCCGGTACATTCAATTGAAGTTTGAAATTGAATTATCGAACTACCGCGCCATTTTCAATTCCTTTTATAATTATATATAATTATTTATATTCTAACGAAGGCGTATATAATATATACGTTCTAAATATATTCAAAATAAATTTCTCGTCGATATTATTTAAAATAATTCATTTTAAATATGCAAAATTCATTAAAATTGCCAAAATAAAAAATTTAAACTGGCTCGCATTTCCGGGTTATTACAGGGTTTATAAACGATGGAAGCAGGGAGTTCGGCTTAGTTTCATTTGGGAAGACAGTGTTGCACTTGGATGGATCGACAGTGTAAGGAATGCTACAGAGGAGAGGCTCGGATTTGTAACTACAAGAGATTACGGTTGGAGGATCGGGAAGTAGGATATTTGGATTCGAAATTTGAGATCTTACATTCAGGAAGTAAAATGAAAATTTACAAGATAATCGACACATAAAAATCATAGTGAGTAAATCTCACCTTTTATTTAGAATTATTTTTATATAGTTAAAAATAATTGTCTGTGCTTGTTTGAATGTTGTCTGATTGTTTTAAAATATATATTAGTTATTTAGGATATATATATATATATATATTGGGTTGATGATTGGTTGGATTCCCGCAGTCTCATTAGCGGATGCCCGCGGTTTCATTAGCGGATGATTACCCTATACGCCCCATGCTATGATTAGTGGATGACCTTCATACCGCGATATCCTGCCTCGAAGTAGGATGGGTATTATTTATGTGCTAACGTCTGTGGATGCAGGAAAACAGGCTGGAGGAATCCAACAGGATTCCTCAAAAATATATTATCTGTTTGTTTATTTATTTGCATATATATTGTCATATATGATGTGTTAGAAAAATAAAAAAAATTGGTTGCTTTGTGTGTTTAAATATCACTGGGGCCTAAGTGTTGATATTTAAAAATATCGAAAAAGTTATTTGAGATTTAAAAAGGGAATTCTATTTTTATAAATAGAATTTGAATTTTAAATGAACTATAGAAAATATTAACTTGTTTTGAATATATATGAACGAGTATTGAATTTATAAACTTTGTTTATAAATGAAAATGTGGGATTTGAATTGAATTTATAAACTTTGTTTATAAATCAAAATGTGGGATTTGAATGGAATTTATAAACTTTGTTTATAAATCAAAATGTGGGATTTGAATTGAATTTATAAACTTTGTTTATAAATCAAAATGTGGGATTTGAATTGAATTTATAAACTTTGTTTATAAATATATAGTGTGGGATTTTAAGTGAAGTTATAAACGTTGTTTATAAATAATGCATAGAAATGAATTTGGAATTTGAATAAAGAGAATTCAAATAGATTTGGATATAGAATTTGAATAAAGAAATTGAAAAGGGATTTGAATATAGTATTCAAATGGATTTGAATATAGTATTCAAATGGAAGTTAAACCATAGGATTTGAAGATAGTATTTCAAATGGAATTAAACCATAGGATTTGAATATAGTATTGAAATGGGATTTGAATAAAGGATTTAAAATGAGAATTTGAATAAGAGGAATTCAAATAGAGTTGAAATGAGAATTTGAATTAAGAGAAATTCAAATAGAATTGAAAATGGAAAATAGAATTCAACTAGAGTATAAACAAGTTAAAATATATTTGAACATGTCATGTTCAAATATAAAAGTGAAATAGCCTAACCAGTTAATTAACAAATTAATTAAAGAATTGAGTTAAAACGATCGGGTATAGTTGGACATGTATAGACATACAAGAGACAGGTTTGGAATAAAGTGTTAGAAGGTATATAAATAGAATGCCCGACAAAAAGGTACGTATTTAATTCATATATGAAATTTTATGTGCCGTATCGACTAGCCGCTTGGCTTTTCTTTTTCTTTTTGGATTGGTAAGGGCCATGGGAGGCTATTTGAAATATCCCGAAGCTCCCGGTACAAAGGAGGTTATGGCGATTTTTTCCGGGAATTTAAGGAGATAGAATATTTTTAAGATAATTTGATAGTTAGAAATCAACGTACCAAAATATATAGAAGTCGATAAGAAAACGAACTTAGAAATAGAATAGTATAATCAAAAAGGAAGTCTAGAATAAAATATAGTAAGAATAGAAAGAGAAGTGTATACGTGATTAAAAGTGAAGAATTAGTTGAATGGTATTGATTATTCGAGTAAGTAGTCTTATCTTTTTTGACGTTATAAATGTTATTCAGTCAAGGTCTGAGAGGTAGTTATACCCCAACTTGATTGATTTCATTATTAACAGATAAACAGTTAGATTTCAAGCTCGAAGATCGATGTTGAATAAGAGTTAGTGGAATATAGTATTTGGGTTGTCGTAACGATGTTTTACACAACATTCGTTTTAACTCAAATAAGTGTAACTTGGAAATAGAATGATAAATATTTCCTAAGTATAGAAATAAACGAGATTAAATAATTGGAATATTTTCCAATTTTAAATAGAAGATATTTTCTAAGCTTAGAAAATAAAGGAAGGCGATATTCGGAAATGTTTCCCAAATAATAGAAAAGGGCGATATGGTTATTGAAAATTTTTGGTTAACAAATATTGATAAAGAAATAGAGAAGTGATATAATTAATGGAATATTAATTAAGGGCTCAGTGATTGTTTGATAATTGGATGAACACTTGTTTTCTTCGATAGTTAAATCATCGACTATCGAAACACTTGTTTTTATTCGATTGTTAAATGATAGACTATCGAAGTTTTGACCATCGTTGTCAATATGGAGAGACCGGTTGGATTATTATCCGAAGAACCACTCCGTATTAGCAGTAGCGTTGCGAATCAGATTATATAAAGATAATCGAAGATGGAGTAGAGTGCAAGGACAATTTCTATTAAAAGGAATTGTACCTTCGATTCATCCTGTTCCTGGGTGACTTGTATGGATGAATGTCTGACAGAGTATTTCCAGAAAGGTCACGTACATTGATTTGTTCAACCGTACCAAGAGTGGAAGCGGAGAAGGAAACTTCTTTTAGCTGGCACATAATGTACTGTTGTAGACGTCAATTAGTGATTTCGATGGATTTGACAATGTGGCATTCGAAGTGAATCTGGTGTGATGATAAAGCATAGCTTCAAGCCTCATCATCCGGTAAATGACAGAAATCGGGCAAGCAGCATGGCTATGTAGGTCGCTCCTATTAGGGTGTATAATCGCCTGATCTAGAGTTTCATTTACTTCTAAAAATCTATTGTCGATGCTGTCCCATTCGAGAAACGGTTGCTGATCCCAACCGTTGGTGATATACATTCGATACACTCAAGCCAAATGAGTGGTCGGTCAAGTGTGGCTGAGTTGCAAGATGTTCTTGTTGAACTCGGTGTATTCTCCTCTAGAGATATACCAGCGGAAGGTGGTTCCATTCCTTGTCATAGTTGGAACTCCATTACCCAATACATCCTTGCGGTTTTAATTGTATATATATGTGGAACGTGAGATGCAAACGTTCCACTAGAATATTATCTACTTGATTTAGACATTATTATAATATCAAAGGAGTTTTGATATAAAGATTATCGTTCCTTTCAAAGGGATTTTGAAAGTTAAGTTAAGTGTTTGGATTCTCATAAGGGAAAAACCCGTTCCGTGTTATACGGTGTGGTCTTATGAGATATCATTTAGTTTTCTAAAACTGTTTTAAACTGTTTACTCATACCAGTCCATGACTGACCCGGAGTTTATTTGTTTTGTTCTACCTAAACTCTTGGGTGCCTAAATTTGTACGGGCAGTCAAGTAGTTCAGGATTTTTCAGATATATCTAAAGGAGCTTGGAGTAGGAGGCTTCAGCGTTATCTAGTTATAGTGTTGTTCCGTTGTGTTGTAAGTGTTGTACTCTGATAAGTGTATGTTATACACTTGAGATTTTGTATTTCAAAAGTTATAATATATTATATTTTGTTCCGCTGCAATGTGAGATTCTGTGTTGTTATTTCTGTTCTTCTTCTATCTCTTTCTTCTAAAAAAAAATGTTTCGTATTTTCGTGATATTTGGGTTGGACGTATAATGTATATAGTCAACTCCGATGTTGCGGCTATGCGGGTCATTACATTTATGCAATAAGAATGAGGGTTGACATAACTTAATTGTTCAAACCAATAAGAATAAGGGTTGACGAATTATTGATAACTTTAAAGAACAATTAGTTTGGGTATAATTAGGTATAACTTATATACATGAAAAGTTGGGCATAACATATAATAAGGATTATTGGCATAACTATGTACGAGATTATGTAATCATGGTAGAATTTATGTATCCAACTCAAATTGGAACCATAAACATGAAATTGGGTTTAGAAGCGTGAACATGAATTATTGGATTGGGATAAATAGGCAAATAAAACCTAGATTGAAATTTTCAGTTAAAAGATGAACATGCCAAACCCAAGGTTAGATTGAGTTGCCGTGTAAGTCTGCTCGGAACCACCCGGCACATCCAGCAACCACAACAACAGGCCTAATGTGAGAGGTTAGCACATTAAGCCCAAAACCCGAGGTTAGAACGAGTTTGCGATAGAAGTCTTCCCAAAACTGCCCGGCATATCCAGCAACCGCAAGCAACATGTCTAATGTGAAAGGTTGAGTGCATTGATAAAAAGATTAATGCTATGAAACTAACATGTTAAGTGTGCTCAGGTTAAGTAAACGGAGGCGTATAGACAAACTTAACCAACGTAATAATGGGGAATGGTAGCAAACCTTAGTTAAGAAAACTAAGTAAATAACGATGGATTATGGCAACATCAACAGATATGAGTATAACTGAATGGGAAGATAATAGGTAAGCTTGTTACAAGACAAGTAAGTATTATAACATAGGTTATAATGATCGATACAAAGATGAAATAATTTATGAAAGAATGCAACCCGTACTTAATTGAAGATTAAGTAATCCGTGGGAACGGGAAAACATAAGTTATATGAGTAAGGGGAAACTTATTAGTAAAACTTATTTAAGATGACTAAGTTAATGAGTAAACGATAAAGAGAATTTGTTAGTAAACCTTAGTTAAGAGAACTAAGTAAACTATAACAACACGAAAAATCTGAGCCATTTTTTTTTTTTTTTTGCGAATTTAATGAATTTTGAATATTTAAAATGGATTATTTTAAATAATGACAACGAGAAATTTACTTTTAATAGAATTAGAACGTATATATTTATATGTATCGTCATTAAAATATAATTATTTATTTTTAATTATAAAAGTAATTGAAAATGGCGCGGTAGTTCGAAAATTCGATTTCAAATTTCAAATGAATGTACAGGATTCCAAATAAACCGGATTTTAGCGAAACCAAAAATATTAGAATCTAATTGAGAATATCTTTTCAACGAATCCGAAAAATTGAATATTCAAATCGGGAATAAAAAGTTATGCCCAGTTGAAAATTCAGAATAGTCGCTATGGAATTTTGGCCCTTAAATATTGAAATTTTGGAAACAACCTTCATTTTCGATGAAACCACTTTTGTTGGATCAGGGATGTCAAGTTATTGCTAGATTCCAAAATTCATAACTTTTGAAAGCAATATGTGAGCATGGCGAAGTAAAATGTGTTTTGATAGTTTTAGTCAATTTTAATCGACTGGAAAATGGCCATTTTTCAAACGGTCTCAAAATTTGATGAAATTAGTTGTTTAGGACGGTATCGTTAATACGAAGCTAGAAATAATTTTTCTGGAATTTTTGGGGTCCGTATGTGGCCCTGGTAAATTTAAATGTGCGTTCAAAATTGAATATATAGATTTATATTTTGATTTTGACGGAAACTGATCAAAACAGTCGAATTGGCTTACCGAACCTAGCCCAATGTGTTCGGAATGGGGGTATTTAGCTAGGTGCGACAGTCGTTAGGTTCAAATTGGAGTTAGCATGAACGAACAAAGAATTTTCAAACTAAAAAAATTTAAATAATGAAATAGTATAAAATATTTTTATTAAACACTCTCTCTTCCTTCTTTACTCAGTCAAACCCCCCATCTCGCTCACTTTCAAAACTGATTAAATTGAAAAAAAAAGGGGGCGACACAACCGCCGCCACCTGTCGGAGGCGAGCTACGCCGGAGCCGCGGCGCCTAGCCCCGACCTCGCGAGCCCTCACCCTTTCCCCCGACGCCGTGGATCGAAGACGCCCCCCTTCATCTCCTGCCCCAGTTCGACGCCCCAACCACCACAGCCGACCATCAGAAGACCCCCGACCGCCTGTTGCTCCCTCCTCTTCCTCGCAAGAGGGCCCTCCTCGATCTGAAAGCAGAAAACCCTAGGAAAATTAGTAAGTGTTCCTGAAATTTTTTTTGGTTTATAAAAAATAGGATTTTTAATTTATAAAGGTAGGATTTTTAGTTTATAAAAATAATATTTTTATAAAAAGAAAGCTACGATTTTTATTAACATGAAAGCGAGTTAAAAATATGATTTTTAGCATATGGAAAGAACTGATTTTTAACACGTGAAAGATGAGATTTTTAACACGTGCAAGACGAGATTTTTAAAATATAAAAGATTGGATTTTTGAAATAGAAAAGCTTTGATTTTGTTTATTTGAAAGGATAAAATTTTTATAACGATGTAGCGAATATAAAAATATAATTTGTAGCTATGTAAAAATTGGATTTTTATTGTTTGAATAGTAATATAAAAATATGGTTTATATATATGAAGAGAAATAAAAATTCGATTTTGATATAAAAAGCGGAGGTATAAAAATATAGTTTTTATATAGAACGAAACGTTGTAAAAATATCTGATTTTTATATATGAGGTGCCATTATAAAAATGTGATTTTTAAAATATACGTGATAATAAAAATGTGATTTTTACTATGAACAGCGTGTAAAGGATTGCGTTGAATTTAGAAATAAAATGGCGGAGTGGAACCCAAAGGTGAGAACTTCTCACAGTAATTCTTGTTTTATAGTTAAAAATATATACTTGGATGCCCACGGTGCTTAGCAGCACCCGACAACCGTTGTCCACAGACCATGGAC
Source organism: Allium sativum (assembly GCA_030737875.1). Lineage (NCBI taxonomy): Eukaryota > Viridiplantae > Streptophyta > Magnoliopsida > Asparagales > Amaryllidaceae > Allium > Allium sativum. The sequence goes on from CM060920.1 coordinate 737,452,253, forward strand.
GACTTATTTGATTTTGTTGTGCGGTGAAAATTGATTATGATGTAGGATGAATGGAAATATATTCATGTGTTGAAATAAATTAGTTATCGTTAAAAATATAAATTTAACGTAATGTCAATAAATAAATATTCATTTACAAATCGAACGATTTGTTTATGTACATTGATTTAACTGATATTGATTGGGACGATAGATTTTACACGTCGCCCAACTACACAAATAAAATCTGTGTTTGTTGACTGAAACCCCCACACGGGTATTGGGATGATATTTGACGTACATTAATCCCGATTGTTTAGTTGTACGTCAATCGATAGGTTGACAGATAGCTGTGTAGTGCACTTTGGATGATGGTTGATTATTTATCACTGCTATTATATACATGTGTTGTATGGAATCCATATAAATAACATTATATGATAATTGATTGGGTCTCATTCCAATTTAGAAAATAAAGTATATATTCATGTGTTGAATAAAATATATATTCATGCGTTGAACCCATTCATGTGTTGAAAATATTCATGTGTTGAATAAAATATTTTGTAATAACCCGGAAATTCTGAGCCAGTTTAAAATTTTTATTTTGGCAATTTTAGCGAATTTTGAATATTTAAAATAGATTATTTTAAATATAAACGACCAGAAAATTTATTTTGAATATAATTCGAATGTATATATTATATACGTCGTCGTTAGAATATAAATAATTATATATAATTATAAATAGAATTGAAAATGGCGCGGTAGTTCGATAATTCGATTTCAAACTTCAATTGAATGTACCAGGTGCGAAACAATCCGGATTTTAGTGAAACCAAAACCAATAGGATCTAATTGAGAATATCTTTCCAACGAATCCGAAAAATCAAAATTTCATAGCGGGAATCAAAAGATATGTCCAGTTGAAAATTCTGAATAGTTGCTATGGAATTCAGGCCCTTAAAAATGGAAATTTTGCAAACGACCTCGGATTTCGACGAAACCACTTTTGTTGGATCCGCAGTGTCAAATTATTGTTAGATTCCAAATTTCATAATTTTTCGAATCAATATGTGAGCGTGGCAAAGGAAAACGCGTTTGACCAGTTTCAGTTGATTTTAATCGACTGGAAAATGGCCATTTTTCTAACGGTCTCGGAATTCAACGAAACTAGTTTTGTTAGGACTGTATCGTCAATACGAAGCTAGAAAATATTTTTCTAGTTAGTATGTGACCCCGGTAATTTGAAATGTACGTATAAAATTCAATATAGTGATTTAAATGTAAATTCAACGGAAACTGATCGAAATGGTCGAACCAGCCTACGATACATATCCCATTGTGTTCAGAATGGGGGTGAAACGCTAGGGACGACAGGCGGTGGGCCTCGTTTCGAGGTCGTATGTGAAAGTCAATTTTTTGCAAAATGAATTAAAAAAATAAAAAAAAATAATATCCTCCTCTTTATTATCTTCTGGCCCCCCCCCTCTTATTCTCGATACAGAACAGAAAATAGGAAAAAAAAATCGACGGAGACAGCATCGATCCCCAGCCACCATCGGCGCCAGGCGCCGTCGACCTCCCTTCGCTCCTCCCTCCACGAGCCTGCGCCTCCATCTCTCGACGAGTCCAAACCCTCCAACCCCAAAATCGAACGCCTCCCTCAGCCATTTGGCCACCACCGCCGACCCCAAACGCCCCTCCCCCGGCCTCCGCTCGACTGCCGGACCCCTCCTCCTTCCGTGAATCCGAACCCCCTCCCTCTTATAAAAAAAAACACTATAAGTCTTCTATTAGTTTGTATTTATTTATTTTTGCTATTAAAATTTTGTATGAACCATTATGATTTAGGATTGATTTTTACTGTCATAAAGGATTTGATTTCTAAATGTAAGAGACTTGATTTTGAAGAAAATATAGAAAGACAAGATTTTCGAATAAACAAAGAGTTGATTTTTATTTATGAACAAGATAAGATTTTTATTTGTTCATTAGCTAGGAGAGAAAAAGAAGTGATTTTTAATAATAGAAATATGATTTCTATATTTATAAATATTAAAAATATAATCTTTACTATATAGGAGATATAAAAATCTGATTTTTGTTTATGTAGAGGATTAAAAATATAATTTTTACATGATAGGAATATAAAAAATATCATCTTTATATAGGTAGCAAAATAAAAATGTGATTTTTATAGTGATGAAATAGAAAAGACGATATTTTGAGATGAGTAGTGAAGTAAAAATATGATTTTTACTTCGAGAAAAATATAGATTTTTGCAACAAGGAAGTTATAATTTTTATTATCCATAACGAGTTATAAAGATTTGATTTTGAAAGGAAAAAGAAGAAAAGCGAAATCTATATTTTTGAAAAGGCGAAATCTTTATATATTGAATAACAAAGTAAAAATTCGATTTTTATATATTGGATAGCAAAGTAAAAATTCGATTTTTATATATTGAATAGCGAAGTGAAAATGTGATTTTTACATATGTAGAAAATACGGGCAACGAAGAGGACAAAAAGGCGAGAACGACGAAGATTTCTATAAAAGAAGTGCCGTGAAGTTGGATAGCTATCGGTGAGAATTTCTCACCTTTCAATTTCTTTTCTAAGTATATATATATACTAGGATGCAGACGGTGCTTAGTAGCACCTGACACAATCGTCCACAGACCATGGACTTGTTTGTTTGATTGCAAAAATTAGTTAGATTATTTGATTGAAATTGAATTGTTTGGTGAAATGAATGGATTTGATTGATGTGTGAATGGCGTGGGCCTTCACTAGATCGGGGATAAGGCTAGGCCTCGTCCCGTTTCTAGTATCATGCCGTTATGCCGCCGAAATTTTCTAAAATAAAAATATCATTTTATTTAAAGAATGAAATGAATAGAAATTCATATGTTAAAATAAAATGTTTTATCGTTGAAAATATAATTTTTAACGTGAATATAAATATAGTGAATATGAATAAATAAATATTCATTTACAAACCAGACGGTTTGTTTATGTACACCTATTTGAAGGACATTGATTGGGACGATAAATTTTACACATCGCCCAACTGCACAAATAAAATATGCGTTTGATTGTTTGAAACCCCACACGGGTGTTGGGATGAAATTTGAAGTTCAGTCATCCTGATTGATTAAATATGTCGATCGATTGATTGACAGGCTGTTATAAGCGTTAGATATCTATATTTGATGCTTATACAGTGTACTGCACTTTGGTTGATGGTTGATTATTTTTCAATGCTATTATATACGTGTGATGTATGAAAATCCATATAATTAATATTATATGGTGATTGATTGGGCCTCATTCTAATTTAGAAAATAAAGAATATTATAAAATAAAGGTTCATGTGTTGACTGTACTCATCCGTTGAGATTAGTCATGTGTTGAACGAAATATTTTAATAATAAAATTTATATCTCTAATATTATAAAATAAAGGTTCATGTGTTGACTGTACTCATTCGTTGAGATTAGTCATGTGTTGAACGAAATATTTTAATAATAAAATTTATATCTTTATCTTTATAAAATAAAGGTTCATGTGTTGACTGTACTCATCCGTTGAGATTAGTCATGTGTTGAACGAAATATTTTAATAATAAAATTTATATCTTTATCTTTATAAAATAAAGGTTCATGTGTTGATTGTACTCATCCGTTGAGATTAGTCATGTGTTGAACGAAATATTTTAATAATAAAATTTATATCTTTATCTTTATAAAATAAAGGTTCATGTGTTGACTGTACTCATCCGTTGAGATTAGTCATGTGTTGAACGAAATATTTTAATAATAAAATTTATATCTTTATCTTTATAAAATAAAGGTTCATGTGTTGACTGTACTCATCCGTTGAGATTAGTCATGTGTTGAACGAAATAATTTAACAAAAATAGTCACACATGGACAATACTCATTCGTTGAGATTAATCGTGTGTTGACAAAAATAAATATTCATTTGTTGAATAGAATATTTGAAAATAGAAATATATGAAGCCGTGTTGGTTAGATTGACGCCATTTTGACGTGAACGATATTTATATCGATTTTATTCATTTTAAAATGCATATTGAAAAGTGATTTCGAAAACGCATATTTTGAAATGAAATTGAAACTTGAATTGAATTCGAATTGGAATAGAAAACGAATTTGATTTCAATTGAATATATAACGAATTTGAATCAAATAGAAAACCAATTTGATTTGAATCAAATAGAAAACCAATTTGAATTGAATCAAATAGAAAACCAATTTGAATTGAATCAAATAGAAAACCAATTTGATTTGAATCAAATAGAAAACCAATTTGATTTGAATCAAATAGAAAACCAATTTGAATTGAATCAAATAGAAAACCAATTTGAATTGAATCAAATAGAAAACCAATTTGAATTGAATCAAATAGAAAACCAATTTGAATTGAATCAAATAGAAAACCAATTTGAATTGAATCGAATAGAAAACCACTTTGAATTGAATCGAATTGAAAACGAATTCAAATTGAATAGAAAGCGAATTGAAACGAATTCAAATCGAATTGAAATTTGAATTGAATAGAAATGAATTTTAAAACGAATTTTTAAAGAAGAATTCAATTTTTCTTTGGATTGAAATAGAAGTTGAAATGGTTCTTGAAACGAATTCAAAACTATTTATATAATTCGTTTTAAATAAAAATCGACGAAATATATATTATATATATAATATAATGGCCTGAATAGAACGCGCCGCGCCGCGGCAGTTCGCGAATTTCGACCATTTATTTCAAACGGACATTACGGGAGATCCGACCGTCGGATTCTCCTAAAGCCGGAACCGTTGGGTTCGTATCGAAAAGAGCTTTCTAACGAATAATAGAAATTTGAAATCTAACGGTTGGATTTGGAGATACGTCCAAATCAAATTTGAAAAAGGTCGCCATAAGTGCAGTTCGATGGCCGTTGATGAAAATCGATTGTACGGGCCTTAATAAAATTATTAAAAATAGTAATAATTTGTGTAAAATCATAAGAAATGATTTGGGAAAATTTGGGATGAAAAACTCCATATTTGAAAAGATAAAAATAGATTTTATCAAAATGAACTAGTTTGAACTAAATTTAAAACCCGATTTGTTTTTAAATAAATAAATTAGATTTAAAAAGGGGTTTTAAATAATCGAAATTCCTAATATATTTGATTTAAATTGAACTAGAATTGTTTTGTGGGTTCATCGTGAACGGTGTTTTAAATAACACTAGTTCTGTAACCCGATAATAAATATAATGTGATTTGGGTTTGTCGTGAACTGTGTTTTAAATAACACCTAGTTCTTTAACCCAGTAAAAGGAGTTTTAACGAATCTGCAATTAGGTTGAAATGTAAATCTGTAATCTAAATTATCAAATTTAGAAATGAGCGAGAATGGAGTATCACCAGTTTTGCTCCAAAGCGATAGTTAAATCTTTAATTAGATTTGAACGTGAAATGGTAATTAATTTTACCGATAACACCATGGTGTTAGATATGGAGTATTACCAGTTTTGCTTCATGGGATGAATAGGTTGGGATTGGGAAATAAAATAAATAATTACTTCGTTGTGGTTCGCTAATCTCGACTAGTTTAGAAAACCATAATTTGGTTTGATAGATCATCCAAAGGAAGATTAAAGGATAAATTATAAAGAATTTATCTTGGATAAAATTAATGGGAACCTTTCCCTAAGAATGTGATTTGGTGAATAAAAGAATATTCTGCGTTGGAATGAGGCGTATGTTGAGTTTGTGTAACATTTATTTTTAATATACGCGGGTTGTTCGGAAAGTCCGGGTTTATACCCATTCTGAATAATCGATTCGACGATATGTCGAAGATGAAGACGGTGGTTAAAGACCGGAAGTCTTCACATCGTTTGGATAATTACTGACGATCCTGATTGGGCAGTACACCCAAGAGGATGGAAATAGTTGGTGGTCGTCCAGACGTACTTGGAGATGGATGGATATGCGAGGAAAGTGCCTCCGGTTTCGTTCAGACCCAGAACGGACTTGTAAATGGATTGTGTGTCTGACATTGGATTTTATTCTGTGTTGATTGATTTCTATTAAATATACATCTGTTTGGCGGCGGAGAATTTATTCTTTTGCTTAACGCCCTTCTCTGAGACGTACGAGCTCAGAGGTTGTATATCGATGGACATCAGTCGCATGGCATGAATTGCCTATGTGGCACGCTAAGATGCAATGATCAAGGCTTCTGTCGAAAAGCAAAGTCTTGTGGTTGATGATCAAAGCACGGCCTACGTGGTAGCTTTGTGTATAACGTGAATTCGCGAGCCTCACACCTCGGTATGAGTTAAAAACGGGATACGGACTGCAGGGAGAGCACGACGTTTCTTTCTAGCTTTGGTGGTGTCAGTGACTTACCAGCCCTGACATTTATATACTTTTCACCTTTGTGGTTGTTGGAATGCGAGGCGCCTCGATTATAGGTCTGTAAGGACCGGGAAACGTGTGTTCACGAATAACTAATCCTCTAACGTAAGTGAGGACCGGCCCTGAAGATCCAGGGGTTGCCCAGAGTGCGTAGCCCTGAGGCATTTGCTAGAGTGTCTCGAACGCGGAGAGGAGCTTGCCCCTTGTCTCGACTCATGACGGAAATCCAATTTCCGATGATTGTATTGCGGCTTTATTTGTAGAGCCTAGTATGGCGACATAGTAGCATGGGATGCTATGCCGTCTATGATTTATATATATGATTGAAATTGTTTTGACACTATACACTTATTATAGTATCAAATGATTTGTTTTTAAACGTAACAAGCATGTTTGGCTGTTATAAGGTAAAATCCTATCCTCCGGCTTGCGTTGCATTGTGTGATGGGACCTGGGTCTTATAATAGCTTCATTTTTCGAAAAAGCATTGCGTTGTTTATTCTATGCACTAGTATTCTTGGGAGGAAACCCGTTACGAGTTATACGGTGTGGTCCCTTGAATTACTCTCTTTTAAAGTAAAGTTTTAAATAACTGTTTTAGTTCTCACACCAGTCACATGACTCACCTGGAGTTTATTGTTTTAACCTAAACTCTGGGTGCCCCTATTTTCCGCACGGGCAGCTAGTAGTTTTGGTTTTGCAGATTTATATTCACAGGATCCTGGTTTACAGCTGGAATGATATCCGGAAAGCTCTGTATCCGTATATCACCTTCAGTTGTGCTTTTATTATTTTTCCGCTGCTATGTAATTTATTGTAATCTCTGATATTTATCGAATGTAATTTATTCATTTATACTCTGTATATTCTTGTATTCTGATGGAATTGTTGTAATAGCAATGAAATGTTCTTCCGTCTGCGTTCATTTGTGTGTTGTTCTCAAAGTATCCGCTCTTTCCTTCACGGGGAAGAAACAGGAGCTTACAGTGGTATCAGAGCTTTGGTTTACAGAGCTCGAGAACAAGATACATTAGAACCATACGAAAGAATTCATCAGATATTGGATTAGTAATATCCAATTAGAATGACTCGTTAGAGATAGGATCAGTAGTATCCTAAAACGAGTGTGAAGAGTATATTTTCAAATGAAAACAATTTTGTTTTGAAATTTAAACCATTTTAAAACGTATTTGAATATTTATTTATTTTTGAATATGGACAATCCAGTATATAAGGATTTTGCATATACGCGTCATGAACGTATATTCGAAGTTTTAATATACTGGATAGATATGGAATCATACTCTAGTGGCCTGAAGATGATTCTGATGGTTGAGTACTCGTCGTCAGAATTTATATTCGAGTGACGAAGGTGTGATATCTATATATTTCCATTAGACTGGTGTGAGAACCAAAACTTATATAGCTAGAACACTTTGTTGTGAATTGGCATCAAAAACATGATTTTTTGTATATATATCAAATTTATGAATTTGAAAACTTTAATCCACTAATTGATTGATGTTTGTGTTGTTTGTTTATTTGTTTGCTAATTTTTAACCATTTATGCCTAATAGCATCAAATATTGAATTGTATTGAAAATTAGTGGCATTTGCTTGCATATACATGTACATCATTGAACAGGTCATAGCAAGGAGGCTAGAGCCGAAGAATAAAATTTGTTTGCCCGACAAATAGGTACATGTTTACTATAATTTACTGTTTTGTTTGGGTGATGATGATTTTATGAGCCTATTGGCTAGCCGCTTGGCTTTTTCTTTTTCTTTTTGAGATCAGAAGGCCTATATGGCAATTTCGGGATTTTCCCGTGGCTCCCGGTGCAGGGGAGGTTATGGCGAAATTTTTCGAAAATTTAGGGTGTTAGCCAAATTTTTGAAATTTTGAAAATTCTCCGAAACTGAAAAGTTGGAGAATGGAAGCCAGATCGAACGTAGAGTTGAATAATCAAACCACTTTCGACTTTGTTCCATTTCGGGGACGAAAAGTTTTAAGTGCGGGAGATTGTAATAACCCAGAAATTCTGAGCCAGTTAAAATTTTTTATTTTGGCAATTTTAGCGAATTTTGAATATTTAAAATAGATTATTTTAAATATAAACGACCAGAAAATTTATTTTGAATATAATTCGAACGTATATATTATATACGTCGTCGTTAGAATATAAATAATTATATATAATTATAAATAGAATTGAAAATGGTGCGGTAGTTCGATAATTCGATTTCAAACTTCAATTGAATGTACCGGGTGCAAAACAATCCGGATTTTAGTGAAACCAAAACCAATAGGATCTAATTGAGAATATCTTTCCAACGAATCCGAAAAATCAAAATTTCATAGCGGGAATCAAACGATATGTCCAGTTGAAAATTCTGAATAGTCGCTATGGAATTCAGGCCCTTAAAAATGGAAATTTTGCAAACGACCTCGGATTTCGACGAAACCACTTTTGTTGGATCCGCAGTGTCAAATTATTGTTAGATTCCAAATTTCATAATTTTTCGAATCAATATGTGAGCGTGGCAAAGGAAACGCGTTTGACCAGTTTCAGTTGATTTTAATCGACTGGAAAATGGCCATTTTTCTAACGGTCTCGGAATTCAACGAAACTAGTTTTGTTAGGACCGTATCGTCAATACGAAGCTAGAAAATATTTTTCTAGTTAGTATGTGACCCCGGTAATTTGAAATGTACGTATAAAATTCAATATAGTGATTTAAATGTAAATTCAACGGAAACTGATCGAAACGGCCGAACCAGCCTACGATGCATATCCCATTGTGTTCAGAATGGGGGTGAAACGCTAGGGACGACAGGCGGTGGGCCACGTTTCGAGGTCGTATGTAAAAGTCAACTTTTTGCAAAATGAATAAAAAAAATAAAAAAAATAATATCCTCCTCTTTATTATCTTCTGGCCCCCCCCCCCCTCATTCTCGATTCAGAACAGAAAATAGGAAGAAAAAAAAAACGACGGAGACCGCATCGATCCCCAGCCACCATCGGCGCCAGGCGCCGTCGACCTCCCTTCGCTCCTCCCTCCACGAGCCTGCGCCTCCATCTCTCGACGAGCCCAAACCCTCCAACCCCAAAATCGAACGCCTCCCTCAGCCATTTGGCCACCACCGCCGACCCCAAACGCCCCTCCCCCGGCCTCCGCTCGACTGCCGGACCCCCCTCCTTCCGTGAATCCGAACCCCCTCCCTCTTATAAAAAAAAACACTGTAAGTCTTCTATTAGTTTGTATTTATTTATTTTTGCTATTAAAATTTTTTATGAACCATTATGACTTAGGATTGATTTTTACTGTCATAAAGGATTTGATTTCTAAATGTAAGAGACTTGATTTTGAAGAAAATATAGAAAGACAAGATTTTCGAATAAACAAAGAGTTGATTTTTATTTATGAACAAGATAAGATTTTTATTTGTTCATTAGCTAGGAGAGAAAAAGAAGTGATTTTTAATAATAGAAATATGATTTCTATATTTATAAATATTAAAAATATAATCTTTACTATATAGGAGATGTAAAAATCTGATTTTTGTTTATGTAGAGGATTAAAAATATAATTTTTACATGATAGGAATATAAAAAATATCATCTTTATATAGGTAGCAAAATAAAAATGTGTTTTTTATACTGATGAAATAGAAAAGACGATATTTTGAGATGAGTAGTGAAGTAAAAATATGATTTTTACTTCGAGAAAAATATAGATTTTTGCAACAAGGAAGTTATAATTTTTATTATCCATAACGAGTTATAAAGATTTGATTTTGAAAGGAAAAAAGAAGAAAAGCGAAATCTATATTTTTGAAAAGGCGAAATCTTTATATATTGAATAACAAAGTAAAAATTCGATTTTTATATATTGGATAGCAAAGTAAAAATTCGATTTTTATATATTGAATAGCGAAGTGAAAATGTGATTTTTACATATGTAGAAAATACGGGCAACGAAGAGGACAAAAAGGCGAGAACGACGAAGATTTCTATAAAAGAAGTGCCATGAAGTTGGATAGCTATCGATGAGAATTTCTCACCTTTCAATTTCTTTTCTAATTATATATATATATATATACTAGGATGCAGACGGTGCTTAGTAGCACCCGACACAATCGTCCACAGACCATGGACTTGTTTGTTTGATTGCAAAAATTAGTTAGATTATTTGATTGAAATTGAATTGTTTGGTGAAATGAATGGATTTGATTCATGTCTGAATGGCGTGGGCCTTCACTAGACCGGGGATAAGGCTAGGCCTCATCCCGTTTCTAGTATCATGCCGTTATGCCGCGAAATTTTCTAAAATAAAAATATCATTTTATATAAAGAATGAACTGAATAGAAATTCATATGTTAAAATAAAATGTTTTATCGTTGAAAATATAATTTTTAACGTGAATATAAATATAGTGAATATGAATAAATATTCATTTACAAACTAGACGGTTTGTTTATGTACACCTATTTGAAGGACATTGATTGGGACGATAAATTTTACACATCGCCCAACTGCACAAATAAAATATGCGTTTGATTGTTTGAAACCCTACACGGGTGTTGGGATGAAATTTGAAGTTCACTCATCCTGATTCATTAAATATGTCAATCGATTGATTGACAGGCTGTTATAAGCGTTAGATATCTATATTTGATGCTTATACAGTGTATTGCACTTTGGTTGATGGTTGATTATTTTTCAATGCTATTATATACGTGTGATGTATGAAAATCCATATAATTAATATTATATGGTGATTGATTAGGCCTCATTCCAATTTACAAAATAAAGAATATTATAAAATAAAGGTTCATGTGTTGACTGTACTTATCCGTTGAGATTAGTCATGTGTTGAACGAAATATTTTAATAATAAAATTTATATCTCTAATATTATAAAATAAAGGTTCATGTGTTGACTGTACTCATTCGTTGAGATTAGTCATGTATTGAACGAAATATTTTAATAATAAAATTTATATCTTTATCTTTATAAAATAAAGGTTCATGTGTTGACTGTACTCATCCGTTGAGATTAGTCATGTGTTGAACGAAATATTTTAATAATAAAATTTATATCTTTATCTTTATAAAATAAAGGTTCATGTGTTGACTGTACTCATCCGTTGAGATTAGTCATGTGTTGAACGAAATATTTTAATAATAAAATTTATATCTTTATCTTTCTAAAATAAAGGTTCATGTGTTGACTGTACTCATCCGTTGAGATTAGTCATGTGTTGAACGAAATATTTTAATAATAAAATTTATATCTTTATCTTTATAAAATAAAGGTTCATGTGTTGACTGTACTCATCCGTTGAGATTAGTCATGTGTTGAACGAAATAATTTAACAAAAATAGTCACACATGGACAGTACTCATTCGTTGAGATTAGTCGTGTGTTGACAAAAATAAATATTCATTTGTTGAATAGAATATTTGAAAATAGAAATATATGAAGCCGTGTTGGTTAGATTGACGCCATTTTGACGTGAACGATATTTATATCGATTTTATTCATTTTAAAATGCATATTGAAAAGTGATTTCGAAAACGCATATTTTGAAATGAAATTGAAACTTGATTTGAATTCGAATAGGAATAGAAAACGAATTTGATTTCAATTGAATATATAACGAATTTGAATCAAATAGAAAACCAATTTGAATTGAATCAAATAGAAAACCAATTTGAATTGAATCAAATAGAAAACCAATTTGATTTGAATCAAATAGAAAACCAATTTGAATTGAATCAAATAGAAAACCAATTTGAATTGAATCGAATAGAAAACCAATTTGAATTGAATCGAATAGAAAACCAATTTGAATTGAATCAAATAGAAAACCAATTTGAATTGAATCAAATAGAAAACCAATTTGAATTGAATCAAATAGAAAACCAATTTGAATTGAATCGAATAGAAAACCACTTTGAATTGAATCGAATTGAAAACGAATTCAAATTGAATAGAAAGCGAATTGAAACGAATTCAATTTGAATTGAAATTTGAATTGAATAGAAATGAATTTTAAAACGAATTTTTAAAGAAGAATTCAATTTTGCTTTGGATTGAAATAGAAGTTGAAATGGTTCTTGAAACGAATTCAAAACTATTTATATAATTCGTTTTAAATAAAAATCGACGAAATATATATTATATATATAATATAATGGCCTGAATAGAACGCGCCGCGGCAGTTCGCGAATTTCGACCATTTATTTCAAACGGACATTACGGGAGATCCGACCGTCGGATTCTCCTAAAGCCGGAACCGTTGGGTTCGTATCGAAAAGAGCTTTCTAACGAATAATAGAAATTTGAAATCTAACGGTTGGATTTGGAGATACGTCCAAATCAAATTTGAAAAAGGTCGCCATAAGTGCAGTTCGATGGCCGTTGATGAAAATCGATTGTACGGGCCTTAATAAAATTATTAAAAATAGTAATAATTTGTGTAAAATCATAAGAAATGATTTGGGAAAATTTGGGATGAAAAACTCCATATTTGAAAAGATAAAAATAGATTTTATCAAAATGAACTAGTTTGAACTAAATTTAAAACCCGATTTGTTTTTAAATAAATAAATTAGATTTAAAAAGGGGTTTTAAATAATCGGAATTCCTAATATATTTGATTTAAATTGAACTAGAATTGATTTGTGGGTTCACCGTGAACGGTGTTTTAAATAACACTAGTTCTGTAACCCGATAATAAATATAATGTGATTTGGGTTTGTCGTGAACTGTGTTTTAAATAACACCTAGTTCTTTAACCCAGTAAAAGGAGTTTTAACGAATCTGCAATTAGGTTGAAATGTAAATCTGTAATCTAAATTATCAAATTTAGAAATGAGCGAGAATGGAGTATCACCAGTTTTGCTCCAAAGCGATAGTTAAATCTTTAATTAGATTTGAACGTGAAATGGTAATTAATTTTACCGATAACACCATGGTGTTAGATATGGAGTATTACCAGTTTTGCTTCATGGGATGAATAGGTTGGGATTGGGAAATAAAATAAATAATTACTTCGTTGTGGTTCGCTAATCTCGACTAGTTTAGAAAACCATAATTTGGTTTGATAGATCATCCAAAGGAAGATTAAAGGATAAATTATAAAGAATTTATCTTGGATAAAATTAATGGGAACCTTTCCCTAAGAATGTGATTTAGTGAATAAAAGAATATTCTGCGTTGGAATGAGGCGTATGTTGAGTTTGTGTAACATTTATTTTTAATATACGCGGGTTTTTCGGAAAGTCCGGGTTTATACCCATTCTGAATAATCGATTCGACGATATGTCGAAGATGAAGACGGTGGTTGAAGACCGGAAGTCTTCACATCGTTTGGATAATTATTGACGATCCTGATTGGGCAGTACACCCAAGAGGATGGAAATAGTTGGTGGTCGTCCAAACGTACTTGGAGATGGATGGATATGCAAGGAAAGTGCCTCCGGTTTCTTTCAGACCCAGAACGGACTTGTAAATGGATTGTGTGTCTGACATTGGATTTTATTCTGTGTTGATTGATTTCTATTAAATATACATCTGTTTGGTGGCGGAGAATTTATTCTTTTGCTTAACGCCCTTCTCTGAGACGTACGAGCTCAGAGGTTGTATATCGATGGACATCAGTCGCATGGCATGAATTGCCTATGTGGCACGCTAATATGCAATGATCAAGGCTTCTGTCGAAAAGCAAAGTCTTGTGGTTGATGATCAAAGCACGGCCTACGTGGTAGCTTTGTGTATAACGTGAATTCGCGAGCCTCACACCTCGGTATGAGTTAAAAACGGGATACGGACTGCAGGGAGAGCACGACGTTTCTTTCTAGCTTTGGTGGTGTCAGTGACTTACCAACCCTGATATTTATATACTCTTCACCTTTGTGGTTGTTGGAATGCGAGGCGCCTCGATTATAGGTTTGTAAGGACCGGGAAACGTGTGTTCAGGAATAACTAATCCTCTAACGTAAGTGAGGACCGGCCCTGAAGATCCAGGGGTTGCCCAGAGTGCGTAGCCCTGAGGCATTTGCTAGAGTGTCTCGAACGCGGAGAGGAGCTTGCCCCTTGCCTTGACTCATGACGGAAATCCAATTTCCAATACGTGTATTGCGGCTTTATTTGTAGAGCCTAGTATGGCGACATAGTAGCATGGGATGCTATGCCGTCTATGATTTATATATATGATTGAAATTGTTTTGACACTATACACTTATTATAGTATCAAATGATTTGTTTTTAAACGTATCAAGCATGTTTGGCTGTTATAAGGTAAAACCCTATCCTCCGGCTTGCGTTGCATTGTGTGATGGGACCTGGGTCTTATAATAGCTTCATTTTTCGAAAAAGCATTGCGTTGTTTATTCTATGCACTAGTATTCTTGGGAGGAAACCCGTTCCGTGTTATACGGCGTGGTCCCTTGAATTACTCTCTTTTAAAGTAAAGTTTTAAATAACTGTTTTAGTTCTCACACCAGTCACATGACTGACCTGGAGTTTATTGTTTTAACCTAAACTCTGGGTGCCCCTATTTTCCGCACGGGCAGCTAGTAGTTTTGGTTTTGCAGATTTATATTCACAGGATCCTGGTTTACAGCTGGAATGATATCCGGAAAGCTCTGTATCCGTATATCACCTTCAGTTGTGCTTTGTATTATTTTTCCGCTGCTATGTAATTTATTTTAATCTTTGATATTTATCGAATGTAATTTATTCATTTATACTCTGTATATTCTTGTATTCTGATGGAATTGTTGTAATAGCAATGAAATGTTCTTCCACCTGCGTTCATTTGTGTGTTGTTCTCAACGTATCCGCTCTTTCCTTCACCGGGAAGAAACGGGAGCTTACATATTTATACAATAAAATTCACATTTTTATTATAAGTAAGAATTAATAAATATTCATGTGTTGAATAAAATATATATTCATGTGTTGAGTAAAATATATATTCATGTGTCGAAACCATTCACGTGTTGAAACTATTCATGTGTTGAAGAAAAATATTTATACAATAAAATTCACATTTTTATTGTAAGTAAGAATTAATAAATATTCATGTGTTGAATAAAATATATATTCATGTGTTGAATAAAAGAAATATTCATGTGTTGAATAAAGTATATATTCATGTGTTGAATAAAATATATATTCATGTGTTGAAAAAATATTCATTTGTTGAATAGAATAACGAAGTTATTGAAATATATAAAGCCGTGTTGATTAGGTTTGCGCCATTTTGATGCGAACGATATTTATATCGATTTTATTCATTTTTTTAATGAATATCGAAATGGAAGTGATTTCAAAATCTAATATTTTGAAAATATTATCATTTATATATTAATGATATGGAATATTCAATTTTGATTTAAAATTGATTATGAAGTTGAAATCGTTTTTAAAACGAATTTAAACGAATTATAAAATACGTTTAGAATTGAAATCGATGAAATATATATATAATATATATATTATATATATTAAATGGCCTGAAAAGAACGCGCCGCGCCGCGGTAGTTCGCGAATTTCGACCATTGACTTCGAATTGACGTTACGGGAGATCCGACCGTCGGATTCTCCTGAAACCGGAACCGTTGGGTTCGTATCGAAAAGAGCTTTCTAACGAAACCAAGAAATTTGAAATCTAATGGTTGGATTGGAATTATGTCCAAATCAAATTTGAAAAAGGTCGTTGTAAGTGTAGTTCGACCACCGTTATTGGAAATCGACTGTACGAGCCTTGATAAAATTATTAAAAATATCAATAATTTGTGTAAAATCATAATAAATGATTTAGAAAGAATTGGGGTGAA
Source organism: Allium sativum (assembly GCA_030737875.1). NCBI lineage: Eukaryota > Viridiplantae > Streptophyta > Magnoliopsida > Asparagales > Amaryllidaceae > Allium > Allium sativum. The sequence continues at coordinate 737,468,532 of CM060920.1, forward strand.
AAATCCCATATTTAAAAAGGATAAAAATATATTTTTATCGAAATGAACCAGTTATGAACTAGAATTATAATCTAATATTTTTGAATAAATAAATTGGATTTGAAGTGGTTTTAAAAATAATCAGAATTTCCAATATACGAATTGGAATGGGTTTGAATCAAAATTATCTTCGGAATATTTCAATGTTGGATTTCGTGATTGTACATATATGGTTGTGGAAATTTGAAAGATATATTTAGATCGTTATTTCCAATACGATATTTGTTGGTTTCAGAATTTGATATTGAATATAAGCCAATATATTTTCTATTCAGAGCCTTGTATTTAATATCAAATGCGATTTTGGGTTCGTCGTGAATGGTGTCTTAAATAACACTGTTCTTGGACCCAGTTTAGAAAATAATAAATCTTTTAATTAAGATTTAGTGAAATTGTCCAGTTAATTAGTATTTAATTCGAATTGAATTTAAATTGGTTTTTGGGTTTATCGTGAGCAGTGTTTTGAATAACACATGTTCTTTAACCCGATCAACAATGGAATGTGATTTTTGGTTTATCGTGAACCGTGTTTTAAATGACATTGGTTCTTTAACCCAGTTAAAGATATGATATTGATTTTTGGGAAGATTAAAACTAAGTGGAGTTTTAATGAGTCTTTAATTAGATTAAAGTGATCGAGAATGGAGTATCACCAGTTTTGCTCCAAAGCGATAGTTAAATCTTTAATTAGATTTGAATGTGAAATGGTAATTAATATTTACCAATAACACCGTTGTGTTAAATATGGAGTATTACTAGTTCTGCTCCAAAGCGATAGTTAAATCTTTAATTAGATTTGAATGTGAAATGGTAATTAATATTTACCGATAACACCGTGGTGTTAGATGTGGAGTATTACCAGTTTTGCTCCATGGGATGAATAGGTTGGGATTGGGAAATAAAATAAATGATTACTTCGGTGTGGTTCGCTAATCCCGACTAGTTTGGAAAACCTTAACACGGTTTGAAATTATATCCAAAGGAAGATTAAAGAATAAATTTAGAAGAATTTATCTTTGATAATATTAATGGGAACCTTTCCCTAAGAATGTGAATATTTGAATAAAAGAATATTCTGAATTGGAATGAGGCGCATGTTGGGTTTGTGTAACAATTGTTTATTATATACGCGGGTTATACAGAAAGGCCGGGTTTTGTAATGTCTCGTATTTTATGGTGGAATAATTAATTAATTTAATTATTTAAAATATGTTTTAGTAATTTAAATGGTCGTTTAAATTAAATAACTTTGAATATTTAATTAATATAATAATTAAATAATATATTTAATTTTGAAATAATCATAACTAGTGAATTGGCAATATAATGTGAACTGGGCAATTCAAATTATATAATTCGGTTTATAATTGAATTAGAATAAAGAATATATTATATAAACGAAGTTTGAACGTATAATTTTATTACAATTAAAATCGAGCTTGAAATGGCATGGCAGTTCGCTATTTGGCGATTTGAACTTCAACTGAATATACAGGGTCCGTTTTAAATCGGATTTCCGTGTAACAAGAAACGTTCGGAGCTGGTGAAGTATATTTTTCTAGTCAAGAGAAAAATCGGGATTTCATTGTGTAGATTTTGATTTATGTCCAAATCAAATTTTAAAATAATCGCTATGGAATCATTATCAACCATAACAATATATTTAATTATAATTAAATATTGGCCTCGAATTTAGACAAGCCCTTTGAGACATAGTGATAATTCAATTTTAAAAATTTTACTGTAATTTTTAATTAATTAAATACGCAACTTTTTATTTGGAGTATTTTGCACGCTATATCAATATTTTAGGGTTTCACAATATGAGTTAACCTACCGATATTTTTATATTTTTGGGATCACGGCACATTACTCGATTAGTTAATATTTTGATATTAGTCCATGAACAAACAGAGTTTCGCATAATGGGGTACTCTCAAATGTAAATAAATATCCTAACTATTGGGTGAACCTGAACAATGCCACCGCTCCCTTTCGTTTCTCCTGAGCAAAACTGAAATGTGGAAAGAAGTACTCCTCTAAAGCAAAAAAAGAAACCCTATATAATCACTTTAGTTTCTCCTTAAACCTAATACATTCTCATTTCTCGGATCAGAAACGAGCCGCCGGCTCCCTCGACCCAAAACACAAAATTAGGACCTTAAAAAAAATCAAAAGGGAAATCCTTTGATTCATGGAAACATAGCAAGGCTTTTTGTTGTACGATGAACTTGATCGAGAATATCTGGAGTTCGACACCTACAACAACATCCTAGGGCATCGGAGATTCACCAAGAGGGGTGGAGCTGGGTCATCTTGAGACTGGCAAGGGATGCGTTAAGTGGAAGTCGTGATTGATGTGAGGAATTCGAGTTCAATGTTGGGTATTCTAGGGTGAAGTCGGCGAGGCAAGGAGGCCGGTGGAGTTGTTGGGTAGCGTCGGTGGTGGATTCCGTCCATGATGGAATGGGAAAGTGAGTGTTGGTTGCCTGGTACAGGGGAAGATGGGTACGGTTGTTTCAATATTGAGAAGTAAATCACGTTGTAGGGATGTTGATCGTTTGTTGTTGACTGAAAGATGGGGGAGAAGTTTTGTATTTGTTTTGAATGTCTGGGAAGAAGTATTCGAAAATTTGATGAAGGTGATTAAGGTTTTATTGTTTAATTATATTACTGTCGTGATCATTGAATTGGTGAATTATCAAGTGAGGAGGGAGTTGGGCTATTCGAAGCTACGGGAATGTATGTCATGAGGTGTATACGGGGTGAAGTTTTGTCTGGAGGAAGTTACAACATAGAGGATGGATCACTGTTGAAGAGGTTCGGGTAGAAGATGAGCCTATCGGTTAAGGTCCAAACAGAAAGAAAGAACAAAATAAAAATTAAAAGGGAAACAAAGCAGGAGGGTTGGAAATCTTTAAGGGAGCAGCTGTATTGGTTTCCAACGATGGAATGGAGAAGGACTCATGGGCTAAATGTGTATGGGAATGGGCCTTTAAAACAATTGGTAATGCCCAAATCAAAAAGGGAATTAGTTTGAATTAAATTAAATAAGGTATTTAATAGAAATGATTATAATTTCGTCATACATTATCAGAAGCTGACGAAAGAAGATCCGTTAGGACCGTATGGACGGGGGCTACACCACTGGAACGGACGAGGAGCGAATCGAAGCTCATTACAATTTATAGCAAAATAAATTGTCCGTCTGAATCAAGCGATGGTTATCGTTATTAACGATAATCATCTAATGTGAGTAAATCTCACTAACTGTGAACAGTTATATTTCTATAACGTATTTTAGAACTGATAATTATTTGTTGATTGCTGTGTGTTAACTGTTTGGTTGAATAGCTTATGTATTGGTTGAAATTATAGATAAGGATACATATATAAATCGTTAATCAAATATTGATTCTGTCTAACAGAATATTTCATATTGAAATGAAATCGTTGTTAACTATAATGTTTAAAATCTGTGGATGCAGGGAAACAGGTCGGAGGAATCCAAATGGATTCCTCAACATTTATTTTACAGTTTTCCATATATTGTGATATATGATGTGATATATAATCTGTTGTTGATTATGTGTGTTTAAATGATATCGATCACAGTTGTTTGGTATTTTAAATACCGTAAGAAAACCCTAGGATGAAAAAGGAAAATTTCAATAACTATATTGAAATAAAATATTATATAAAATCGAAAGATTTTATATAGAAGGAAGATTTTAAACTATATATTGAAATAGAATATTTATAAAATCAAAGAATTTTATATAAAGGAATATTTATAAAATCAAGGTATTTTATAAAGGAAAATATTTGTAAAACAAGTAGAAATGAAAAGGATATATTTGTAAACCATTTACAAATAGAAATGAAAAGGATATATTTGTAAACCATTTACAAATAGAAATGAAAAGGATATATTTGTAAACCATTCACAAATAGATTTGGAAAGGGAATACTTGTAAAAACATTTACAAATAGAGTTGAAAAGAAAATATTTATTTGTTAAATAAATTAGATTGGAAAAGAATATTTATTTGATAAATAAATAGAGTTATAAAAGGGATTTATTGGGAAATGAAAAGAATGTCATATAAGGAAATATTTGGCAAATGAATAGGATTGTACATCAGGAAAGTTTAAACCTGTTCTTCGCACACGGGCATAACATGATATGGATTTAAAGCAAGGATTTTAAATAGAATCTGTTTTAACTAATAAATTGAGGAGATTAATTAATAAATGATATTTTATAAATTAAATAAAATATTTATCATTGGATAAATGGAATATATAAGTCGGGACTTATATAGGGAAGTAAGAATCAATTCAACATCGATATTTGAAACTGAATATGGACGTAGAGTTAATCAAAGGAGTTAATCAAAATGTGTTAATCAAATTGAGTTAGAGGAGGTAATCAATTAAAGTTAGAGTTAATCAGTTAGAGATAATCAGTTAGAGTTAATCATTTAGCGTTAACCAGTTAGAGTTAATCGGATAGAGTTAAATCGAACTACAGTTATTCGAATAGAGTTAATTGAATTAGAGTTAGTCGAATTAGAGTTACTCGAATATAGTTTATTCGAAGAAAGGAGTTATTGAATATTAGTTATTCGAAAGGAGTTATCGAATATAAGTTATTCGAAAGGAGTTAATCGAATATTAGTTATTCGAAAGGAGTTAATCGAATATAGTTTATTCGAAAGGAATTAATCGAATATAGTTTATTCGAAAGGAGTTAATTGAATATAGTTTATTCTAAAGGAGTTAATTGATAAGACCTAATTAGTTAGAGTTAATTGAATATAGCTAATCCAGTAGGGTTAATCAAATAGAGTTAATCCAATAGAGTTAATCAAATAGAGTTAATTGAATTGAGTTAATCAAATAGAGCTAACTGATAAGAGTAAATTAGTTAGAGTTAATCGAATAGTGTTAATTGAATAAAGTTATTCGAATATAGGTCATTCAAAGAAGAGAGATTTTCGAATATAGTTTATTCGAACAAAGGAGTTATCGAATAGAGATTTATTCGAAAGAGAGTTACGTAAGAAGTTGTTAAGATTTAAAAGATAAAATTTGACTATTTCGAAGTTAAAATGTTGTAATGACCCGGTATTTACGTCAATCACAAACAACAGTTTAATTTATCTTGAGTACAAATACAATTTGAAAAGCAAGATTTAAAGAAATTCAGAACTATCAACCAGTATATAATAGCATGTATATATAACAGCATTTGCGTGGTTATATAAAACAACATCTTTGCAAATCATACTTACACCCTTGTATCACTATGAACATGCTAGCAAATAAGGATATTTTAGGCGCATGACAACATAGATCTTGATGAAGACAATTTCAGTTTTGTTTATTTATTTATACATGTATTTTCTTTCTCCTATGCAACCCAAAATACACCTACTCCATGTACAACCACCCTAGATTTATACACTAGTGAGTGATGGGAAAGCATGGGTACAATTCACATGACAATGTTGCTTTGTTTCAACATTTTTCAGTTTTTAAATCATTTCTATTTTCTGAAATTTCTTCTTGTTTTGTTCCCTAAAACATTTGCTTTTTTTGACAAAGTACATGTACTAGAAGACCACAAAACATGTATAAACAAACATGTTTCTTTACTACTTTGATAAGCTTCAAAGAAATGTTTGTAAAAAGGTTTTTCTTTGCACAAAATATGTCCTGACGTGAGCACAAATGTGCAGAAATTTCAGAGTTTGTTTGCCTTGAATGCCAAGGTATTTGTATTTTATAATTTGTGTTAAATCAATACATAACATATGAGAAAGGGGTAGACAAAAAGGCAGGTGAAAACTGAGCTACTTAAGACAATAAGGACCTCTATTTTTGGCTAAAATCCTAGGATAGAAATTGTGAAGGACGTATGGTACATGGTGCATTTAAGGTGATGGTTCTTAGTGCACCAATTAAAATCCTTGTGCAGGAAATATCCCACCTGAAGTGGCGGATTAAGGCCATGTGAATCCTAGATTTGTGTGTGGTGTTGTTGAGAGAAATGTTTTTTTTAATTTGACTTTCAAGTGCCATAAAAACTGAAAAAAATGTTTCTTTGTCTCTCCTTTCAAAACATGCATTTAATGCACCACATATTATAATGTTTTCCTACTACTATATTAGGACATAGCATGCATTACTTTCTTCACAACTTCAAAACACTTTTCTAGCAAAACTTGTAGAAGGAAAATCAGTGAAGCCTCTTAACACAGGTGAGTAAATATGCATTCTGTTTTCTGTTTTTAACTACTGCAGTTTTTGGTGATTGGTCTATGAAGTGATTTTGGATCATTTTTAGGTTTCTTGTTCAAGTGATACTTCATGTATGTGTTGATTGCTTGTTATGTTGTTATGACCATTGATTCGTATGTAGGAAACCTCAAAGTATCATACTTATAAAAAGGGTGTAAATTCTGTTTTGATTTCCAGAACTGTTGAAGTTGTATACAACTTGACACACCCAGATAAATCAGTAAATCTAGGATTTTTAGAGTGGAGAATGATGTTTTATCATGTTTTAAAAACTTGCATATAGTATAAAACAGTTCAAATAGAAACAAAACCTTAACAAAGCCTTACTGCTGCTTTAAAAACAAACAGCAGTATCCTCTCTGGTTCAAGTTTTCAAATCGGATTTTCAAACTGGATAAAAACGCGTTTTGATTTTATAATCCTAATAAGGCAACCAAGTAATGATTTTTAAAACAAGAATTATGATTTTTAAAAGTGTGAATCAAGAGAAATGAGGAAATGGCCAAAAACTGGACTTTGGTGAACTGGCGGCGGAGCACTTGATGGGAGTAGGTGGCGGTGGACCAGAAGAGGTGGGGAGGGACGGAGATTAAGGGAAAAATACTAACTAAATTTTCAAATGAATGGATTTCGGGAAATTAATGAAAATAGGGTTTTAAATACTGTTTGGGTTCATGGAGTTTTCGCCGGAGCTGCTCTTCACCTGGAGGTCGTTGGAGGTGCGGTCAGGGGGGGATGTAGGCGTCAGGGTCTGGTGATGGTGCAGCAGCGAAGTGGTGATGGCACCTGGCTCCGACAAGGCGCGGTGGCCATTTTCTTCGATGACAGTGGTTTCTGGAAATTATGGTGGCGCACTGTTTTTCTCATCGACGACGAGTTGAAGACTGTGGAGACCGTCGATGTGATCAAGGATGGAGAGCCGACTTGCGTGGCCGGTCGCTGCTGGATGAAGGCGCCGGAACCGAGTGTGCACGTGCACAGCTTGGTGATGCACAAGGAAGAAGACGTTGGATTTTGCTATGTGATCGGCCAAGTAAAATACTGATGGATTCTGTGATTTTCACATGATTTTCAAATGGCCAAGGGGTTGGCACTTTGGAGATATGCATTCGGGTTGGCTCGTATGAACACAAGCTGGTCAGGCCAAGGAAAATCATGCAAATGAAAGAAACACTTTGAAAACTGGTACTCTAGTTTGCAAGAGATTTCTAAACCTTAGTTAAAACCGAGTCTTTGATATTTAAAAGAATTATATTCACAATTATAAAGGGGTAATAAAGGAACTAAGATTTAAAATAGGATTTTGCTTTAGTTTTATTTAAGTTTTTATAAGTAATAAAATTATAACATGATTGATACAACAAAATAAATTTAAAGGTGAACATTTTTAAGAAGGGAAAGCAAGTGAATCAGGAATCGATAATTTTTGTCGAGTAATACAGAAGTAAGTTAGTTATAAATTTTAGTTTTAATTAATAAATTTAAATTTATTTTAAATTTAAAATTTTTAGTACCAGTTGAATTCTATTGCAAAATATTTGAAGATCGAGCAAATGGAATAGAGATGTTTTGTAGATGCTAAACTTTTATCAAGTCTAAAACTGTAAGTCAAAACCCTTGTCATCGCAATATAATCCATATTGTACTGTTCTGAACTGATAAATATAAACTGTACTTTTATCTGCTTAGATTTGTAATTTCAAAAGGAATTGTTCGTAATCATTTCAAAGTACCGGATAACATTTCCACTTTGAATCGGTTGTACGCTACGCGTCAGAGGTATATAAAGTTGAAGACGGTGTTATGCAAGGACTATATTTTTATATAGTGCCTTCGGTTTGTTCAAACCCAGAACAACTTGTATGGACGAGTGTCCGACAAAGTAAATTTCAACTGGTCACGTACGTTGATCTTTTCAAACGTAATTATATGGTGGCAGAGGAATTCGTTTCTCTCGCTGTACGCCTGTAATCTATTTTTGAGGAAGTCAATTAGTGATCGGAAGGTCTGGACGATGTGGCACTCAAAGAAATAAACCAGTGTTGATGACGTAAGTCTAGCCTCAAGCCTCACACCCAGAAAATGACAAAAATCGGGCAGGCAGCATGGCTATGTGGGTCGCTCCCATTAGGGTGTAGCATCACCTATCTAGAGAAATTCTTTTTGTTTCTTAATCTATCGATTCTGCCCATGCGGGGATGGTTGCCGTACACAACCATCGGTGATATACATTCGATACACTCAAGGGAAATGAGTGGTCGGTCATGTGAGGGCCGGGTTGCAAGAAGTTCTTGTTGAACCCAGATGTATTTGCCTCTAGAGATACATCAGCGGAAGGTGGACCCATACCTTGTCAAGTTGGAAATCAGATTTACCTAAGCGCCAAGCGGTTTTATTTGTATACTATATCGGAGAGTGTGAGATGCAAGCATTCTCCTAGATTTCTAAATTATTTGTGAAAACCCTTGATATTATAATAATATCTGTTTTAAAAGTATACGAAGTGTTTTGATCTCATAAGGTAAAAACCCGTTCCGTACTTACGGCGTGGTCTTATGAGATATTTTCTTTGAACTGTTTTAAACTGTTTACTCATACCAGTCCCCTGACTGACCCGGAGTTTATTTTCTGTGTTTTCCCTTAAACTCTTGGGTATTCATAACACTTGTTATGAATAGACAAGTGAATCAGGATGTAGAAACTTATGAAGCCGAATGAAGATTATCAGTGTGCTGGTCTACCCACCTTATCTACTGTATAATTAAGTGTGCAAGTTAGTCGTCTGTGTTATGTATAATTAATGATGTACTATGAATGGGTTGTGTCACAAGGCCTATGATGCTCTGATGTAAAATATTCCGCTGTGTAATATTATAAAGTATGATCTTTTTGTGAAAATTCCGCTGTGAGATTCTGATGTTCTGTGTTTTATCTTCTATCTCTTCTTATTTCTTATTAATGGCACAACTTGAGATGTGTTCGAAAGTTGGGTCGTTACAGTTGGTATCAGAGCTTAGGTTTCTGATTACCTAGGCTTTGGGTGAGTGTGAGAGAGCGTATTTTTATATAAAATTTAAAATGAATTTAAAACAACTTGGATGTTATACCTAAGTTAGTTATGTCCCATCAGGACTCGATTGACAACCTGTTAGATTCAGGTGATCAAAATGAGTAGCCGAGGACGAAGAGGTCGAGCTAGGGGATCTTCCACTGTTACTGGTTGTACTGCTGGATCCCAAGACCAAGGGGAAGCAGTAGAAGAAGTTGCACCAGTTCAACAGAACAAGAGTTTTGCGACTATTTGTAAGGAGTATACGACTTTGGGAGGAAAAGTTTTCAAAGGAACTGAGTCTTTTAGTGAAGTCCAAGCCTGGATGAGGTCCTGTGAGAGGATTTTCAAGGGACTGAAATTGAATAATGAGCAGAAACGTCTTTTGGCATCATGGCAACTTCAAGAAGCTGCTGGAACTTGGTGGGACGCTCAAACCGCTAATGTTCCTGAGGAAAGTTTTACTTGGGATAAGTTCAAAGAAGCTTTCGAAGCACAGTTTCTACCTGCTGCAGGAAAGACTAGGATGTATCGAGATTTTATTGATCTCAAGCAGGGAAATATGAAAGTATCAGAATATGAGAACAAATTCAATGCACTTTCTTGTTTCGGCCCAGAGCTGATCAACACTCCACTGAAGAAAAATGAAATGTTCATAGCAGGATTGAAGGATAGCCTGCAAGTTCAGATGATTGGACATCTCAAGATTCCATTCGTTGATCTAGTGGATATGGCAGTTCGTTATGAGGCACTGGAGGGTAAGAAGCCAGTGGCAAAAACAGCACAGACAGGAGGACCTAATGGTGAGAATCCAAATAAAAGGAAATTCAATCCGAACTGGAACAACAACAAGGGAGTACCCGTGATAGGGGAAAAAGCAAAGGAACGATTCAAAGATACCATATGCCACAACTGTTTGCAAAAGGGACACATTGCCAAGTTCTGCACGAAGCCAGCAGTGGGAAAGCCACAGCAGACTCAGCAGCCGGAGCAATCTCAACCAAAGGGAACAAGTGATGCTATTCCCCAGAGATTTGCATGCTATAACTGTCATCAGCCCGGACACTTGGTTAAAGACTGTCCGCTTATGAAGAAGTCACAGCAACCAAAGGTCTACGCTTTAATGGATAAGCCATCAACTTCTGAGAGTGTGAAAATGGAAGATGTTTCAGAAGGTACCTTACTCTTTTCTTATAAAAGGAGTTAACAAACTAGGGTCAGCCTCGAGATAAAATGAATATGGTTGGATTAAATTGGGGTAATATCCAATCACATTGATACCGGAGATCGAGTTAGAATTTTAAATTGAGTTAAAATTTGGATTTTACTGAAATTGAGACTAGACTTAAGTATTTATTTGTGTGTGGACTCAGTCAAAGTGAATGGGTCGATTTGTGAAAACAAATCATGATTGAGTTCTGAAATAGAGATCGTTAAGTATGTAAATTAAAGTTTTGGGAAAATACTTAACGAAGTTAAGAAGATTGACTTGTGAGTTAAGGGGATTTGGACAGATATTTTTGAATAGGAATAATTGCTGATGTTGTTTTATTTATTGATGTGTGTTTATAAGTCGATAACTACAAATCCACTACTTACAAATTTCGAGGACGAAATTTTTATAAGGGGGGTAGAATGTAATGACCCGGTATTTACGTCAATCACAAACAACAGTTTAATTTATCTTGAGTACAAATACAATTTGAAAAGCAAGATTTAAAGAAATTCAGAACTATCAACCAGTATATAATAGCATGTATATATAACAGCATTTGCGTGGTTATATAAAACAACATCTTTGCAAATCATACTTACACCCTTGTATCACTATGAACATGCTAGCAAATAAGGATATTTTAGGCGCATGACAACATAGATCTTGATGAAGACAATTTCAGTTTTGTTTATTTATTTATACATGTATTTTCTTTCTCCTATGCAACCCAAAATACACCTACTCCATGTACAACCACCCTAGATTTATACACTAGTGAGTGATGGGAAAGCATGGGTACAATTCACATGACAATGTTGCTTTGTTTCAACATTTTTCAGTTTTTAAATCATTTCTATTTTCTGAAATTTCTTCTTGTTTTGTTCCCTAAAACATTTGCTTTTTTTGACAAAGTACATGTACTAGAAGACCACAAAACATGTATAAACAAACATGTTTCTTTACTACTTTGATAAGCTTCAAAGAAATGTTTGTAAAAAGGTCTTTCTTTGCACAAAATATGTCCTGACGTGAGCACAAATGTGCAGAAATTTCAGAGTTTGTTTGCCTTGAATGCCAAGGTATTTGTATTTTATAATTTGTGTTAAATCAATACATAACATATGAGAAAGGGGTAGACAAAAAGGCAGGTGAAAACTGAGCTACTTAAGACAATAAGGACCTCTATTTTTGGCTAAAATCCTAGGATAGAAATTGTGAAGGACGTATGGTACATGGTGCATTTACGGTGATGGTTCTTAGTGCACCAATTAAAATCCTTGTGCAGGAAATATCCCACCTGAAGTGGCGGCTTAAGGCCATGTGAATCCTAGATTTGTGTGTGGTGTTGTTGAGAGAAATGTTTTTTTTAATTTGACTTTCAAGTGCCATAAAAACTGAAAAAAATGTTTCTTTGTCTCTTCTTTCAAAACATGCATTTAATGCACCACATATTATAATGTTTTCCTACTACTATATTAGGACATAGCATGCATTACTTTCTTCACAACTTCAAAACACTTTTCTAGCAAAACTTGTAGAAGGAAAATCAGTGAAGCCTCTTAACACAGGTGAGTAAATATGCATTCTGTTTTCTGTTTTTAACTACTGCAGTTTTTGGTGATTGGTCTATGAAGTGATTTTGGATCATTTTTAGGTTTCTTGTTCAAGTGATACTTCATGTATGTGTTGATTGCTTGTTATGTTGTTATGACCATTGATTCGTATGTAGGAAACCTCAAAGTATCATACTTATAAAAAGGGTGTAAATTCTGTTTTGATTTCCAGAACTGTTGAAGTTGTATACAACTTGACACACCCAGATAAATCAGTAAATCTAGGATTTTTAGAGTGGAGAATGATGTTTTATCATGTTTTAAAAACTTGCATATAGTATAAAACAGTTCAAATAGAAACAAAACCTTAACAAAGCCTTACTGCTGCTTTAAAAACAAACAGCAGTATCCTCTCTGGTTCAAGTTTTCAAATCGGATTTTCAAACTGGATAAAAACGCGTTTTGATTTTATAATCCTAATAAGGCAACCAAGTAATGATTTTTAAAACAAGAATTATGATTTTTAAAAGTGTGAATCAAGAGAAATGAGGAAATGGCCAAAAACTGGACTTTGGTGAACTGGCGGCGGAGCACTTGATGGGAGTAGGTGGCGGTGGACCAGAAGAGGTGGGGAGGGACGGAGATTAAGGGAAAAATACTAACTAAATTTTCAAATGAATGGATTTCGGGAAATTAATGAAAATAGGGTTTTAAATACTGTTTGGGTTCATGGAGTTTTCGCCGGAGCTGCTCTTCACCTGGAGGTCGTTGGAGGTGCGGTCAGGGGGGGATGTAGGCGTCAGGGTCTGGTGATGGTGCAGCAGCGAAGTGGTGATGGCACCTGGCTCCGACAAGGCGCGGTGGCCATTTTCTTCGATGACAGTGGTTTCTGGAAATTATGGTGGCGCACTGTTTTTCTCATCGACGACGAGTTGAAGACTGTGGAGACCGTCGATGTGATCAAGGATGGAGAGCCGACTTGCGTGGCCGGTCGCTGCTGGATGAAGGCGTCAGAACCGAGTGTGCACGTGCACAGCTTGGTGATGCACAAGGAAGAAGACGTTGGATTTTGCTATGTGATCGGCCAAGTAAAATACTGATGGATTCTGTGATTTTCACATGATTTTCAAATGGCCAAGGGGTTGGCACTTTGGAGATATGCATTCGGGTTGGCTCGTATGAACACAAGCTGGTCAGGCCAAGGAAAATCATGCAAATGAAAGAAACACTTTGAAAACCGGTACTCTAGTTTGCAAGAGATTTCTAAACCTTAGTTAAAACCGAGTCTTTGATATTTAAAAGAATTATATTCACAATTATAAAGGGGTAATAAAGGAACTAAGATTTAAAATAGGATTTTGCTTTAGTTTTATTTAAGTTTTTATAAGTAATAAAATTATAACATGATTGATACAACAAAATAAATTTAAAGGTGAACATTTTTAAGAAGGGAAAGCAAGTGAATCAGGAATCGATAATTTTTGTCGAGTAATACAGAAGTAAGTTAGTTATAAATTTTAGTTTTAATTAATAAATTTAAATTTATTTTAAATTTAAAAATTTTAGTACCAGTTGAATTCTATTGCAAAATATTTGAAGATCGAGCAAATGGAATAGAGATGTTTTGTAGATGCTAAACTTTTATCAAGTCTAAAACTGTAAGTCAAAACCCTTGTCATCGCAATATAATCCATATTGTACTGTTCTGAACTGATAAATATAAACTGTACTTTTATCTGCTTAGATTTGTAATTTCAAAAGGAATTGTTCGTAATCATTTCAAAGTACCGGATAACATTTCCACTTTGAAACGGTTGTACGCTACGCGTCAGAGGTATATAAAGTTGAAGACGGTGTTATGCAAGGACTATATTTTTATATAGTGCCTTCGGTTTGTTCAAACCCAGAACAACTTGTATGGACGAGTGTCCGACAAAGTAAATTTCAACTGGTCACGTACGTTGATCTTTTCAAACGTAATTATATGGTGGCAGAGGAATTCGTTTCTCTCGCTGTACGCCTGTAATCTATTTTTGAGGAAGTCAATTAGTGATCGGAAGGTCTGGATGATGTGGCACTCAAAGAAATAAACCAGTGTTGATGACGTAAGTCTAGCCTCAAGCCTCACACCCAGAAAATGACAAAAATCGGGCAAGCAGCATGGCTATGTGGGTCGCTCCCATTAGGGTGTAGCATCACCTATCTAGAGAAATTCTTTTTGTTTCTTAATCTATCGATTCTGCCCATGCGGGGATGGTTGCCGTACACAACCATCGATGATATACATTCGATACACTCAAGGGAAATGAGTGGTCGGTCATGTGAGGGCCGGGTTGCAAGAAGTTCTTGTTGAACCCAGATGTATTTGCCTCTAGAGATACATCAGCGGAAGGTGGACCCATACCTTGTCAAGTTGGAAATCAGATTTACCTAAGCGCCAAGCGGTTTTATTTGTATACTATATCGGAGAGTGTGAGATGCAAGCATTCTCCTAGATTTCTAAATTATTTGTGAAAACCCTTGATATTATAATAATATCTGTTTTAAAAGTATACGAAGTGTTTTGATCTCATAAGGTAAAAACCCGTTCCGTACTTACGGCGTGGTCTTATGAGATATTTTCTTTGAACTGTTTTAAACTGTTTACTCATACCAGTCCCCTGACTGACCCGGAGTTTATTTTCTGTGTTTTCCCTTAAACTCTTGGGTATTCATAACACTTGTTATGAATAGACAAGTGAATCAGGATGTAGAAACTTATGAAGCTGAATGAAGATTATCAGTGTGCTGGTCTACCCACCTTATCTACTGTATAATTAAGTGTGCAAGTTAGTCGTCTGTGTTATGTATAATTAATGATGTACTATGAATGGGTTGTGTCACAAGGCCTATGATGCTCTGATGTAAAATATTCCGCTGTGTAATATTATAAAGTATGATCTTTTTGTGAAAATTCCGCTGTGAGATTCTGATGTTCTGTGTTTTATCTTCTATCTCTTCTTATTTCTTATTAATGGCACAACTTGAGATGTGTTCGAAAGTTGGGTCGTTACAAATGTTGTTTAGTTAAGTATTGAGAGGTAATTATACCCCAACATGATTGACTTCCTTCTTAACTAAGCAATGGTAAGGTTTGATAGTGAAGGTTGGTTAAGTGAATATAGTTAATGAAGGTAATGGTTTGAATTGGTATAGCAATGTTTTATTTAAACATCTGTTTAATCCAAGGAATGAGTTTTGGAAACGTTTTCCAAATATAATCATAGATATTTTCTAATTATACAAAATGAAATGTTGGATAGTAAAGAATACTGGAATGACAGTAATACGAGGAAAGGAGATGGAAATGTTTTCCAAGGATTATTAACGTATATTTTCTAAATTTAGAAAATAATAATTTCTGTATACGGAAATAGGAAATGGAGAATGAATAAATTAATGGTAGATAAATTTAAGAGAAAATGTTAAATGATGATTGATCGATAAAATTTCCATCTGGAAATAATATCGTTGTTTGCACAAGTATTTTTTTTATAGTTAAATCACAGACTATCAAAGTTTTGACCATTTTTCCGCCATCAATATGGAGAGACAGATGGGATTCTTATCCAAAGAACCACTCCGTATGGGCTTTAGGGTTTCGAATCAAATAGATTGAAGACAAATTGAAGACGGAGTAAAGTGCAAGGGCGGTTGTATAAGTCCTAGGTAGAGATTGCCTAGGATGGATGTACGGAATAGTGCCTTCGGTTTGTCCAGTCCTGGGACAACTTGAATGGACGATTGTCTGATAGAGTATATCTGGTGGATTGCATAAGTTGATCGTTTCAAACGTATTTACGTTGGTGGCAGAGGAATTCGTTTCTCTTAGCTTATACCCATGGAATTTTTAGGGAAATCAATTTGTGATTTGACGGGTATGACAATATGGCATTCAAAGTGAATGAATGAGTAAACTGTTGAAAGATACATTATGACCTCAAGCCTCATCAGCGGGGAAATGAAAGAAATCGGGCAGGCAGCATGGCTAAGTGGTTCGCAACCAAGTAGGGTACATTGTCACCATCTAGAGAATATTCATATTTGTACTTCTTTCAATTCTGTATCTCCCAGGAATGGTTATGTTGGTTTACCAACTGTAAGGTGACAATATATTCGATACAATCAAGCGAAATGAGTGGTCGGTCATGTGTGGCCGAGTTGCAAGATGTTCTTGTTGAACTCCAATGTATCGCTTCTAGAGTACACTAAGCGGAAGGTGGATCCATATCTTGTCATAATTGGAATCCATTCCCCAAATAAGAGCCCGTGACTTTAATTGTATATTATATATAAAGAACGTTAGATGCAAGCGTTTCTACTAGATGATTATTATATTGTGGATGATAGATATTATTATAATATCAAAAGCGCCTTGATATGAAGTTTATCGTTTCTTTCAAAAAGATTTTGAAAGTTATATCAAATGTTTTGGATTCTCATAAGGGAAAAATCCGTTCCGTTATACGGCGTGGTCTTATGAGATATCATTTTATTGCTCAAACTGTTTTAAATTGTTTTACTCACACCAGTCCCATGACTGACCAGGAGTTTATTTTGTTTTGTTTTCCCTAAACTCTTGGGTGCCCAATTTTGTACGGGCATCCAAGTAGTAGGGATTTACAGATACTTGAAGAGCTGGAGCAAGAGGCTTCAGAATTATATAGGTATGGTTTTTCTGCTGTGATATAAGTGCTGTACTTTGGAAATGATATGTATATTCAAGTACAAATTTATATTTCAAAGTTATGTTATGAAATATATTTATTCGTTCCTTGTGAGATTCGTGTTACTCTGATGTTGTATGTTCTTCTTCTTTTTCTATTCTAAGTTTCTATCTTATCTATCTCCACCCTCTAATTTCTTTCGTGGACTATCTGGTATTTCCAATGCTTGATTAGTCGACATGGTGTTATGTGACGACCCCAATTCCCCGTACGACGGTGGCAAGGATAATCTTTGGAATATAACAGATAACAGCAGAACAGAAATAATTAAATACACCAGATAATGTACAAATAATACACTGGATAAACATCATCATCAGAGTTACACAGTATACAGGATCATACTTGTAATAAAATACAGTTCAGCTATACATAAATGTCTACAGCGGAAAACAAAACATAATATGTACATTAGGAGCTTAACAGCATAAAAAGAGATAAATGATAAAGTCCATCTTCAGCTCCAGCTTTCCACAAAGAGTCTGCTAAAACCTGAATACAAGGCTTCCCGTGTAGAAAGAGGGGCAATCGAGTTTGCAAGTGAAACAAACTACGAGTCAGTCATGGGACTGGTATGAGAAATCTACTTAACATATTTTATAATATGGCTAATCACAGGACCACGCCACTTTCGCGGAACGGGTTTACTCCATTGGATTTCCAGTGCTTTAAAAACAAGTAAATCTTTTAACCATCGCAATGCTTTTTATAAAAATGAAGCCATTATAAGACTCAGTTCCCATCCCACAATGCAACGCAAACCGGAAGATAGAGTTTTTTACCTTATTATGGCCAAAATATGCTTGATACGAATAAAACAAAAGCATTTGATATTATTACTAGTGTTTATATGTTTCAAAAACAACTTTAAATCATAAGTATCAATCATAGATGGCATTAATGCCCCATAGCACTATGTTACCATATATAGGTATACAATCAAAACCACAAAGTCACATATTTGGAAATTGGATTTCCGTCATGAACCGAGGCCAGGGATCGTCCTCACCGCTTCGAGACAATCTAGCCTACCATGTCTCAAGATCAAAGCTCGAGTGACCCTTGGATCGTCAGGGCCGGTCCACTCGATGTGGATTAAACTTAAACCCTGGACACTGCGTTCCCCTGCCCTATGGGGCGAAAATGAGCCCAATGACTCCGTATCCGAGGCGCCTCGCAACAGCAACAACCACACAGGCGAAAATAATATAAATGTCAGGGCTGGTAGGTCACTGACACCACCCTAGCTAGAAGGAAACGCATGTCCTCCCTGAGGTCCTCTCCCGTTTCTGGTTCATACCAGGGTGTGAGGCTCACGAATCAACGTTATACACAAAGCTATGCCACACAGGCCATGCTTTGATCATCAACCACAAGACTTTGCTTTTCAACAGAAGCCTTGATCATCTTCCACTTAGGCATGCCATAGAGGCAATTCACTCCATGCGACTGATTTCTATCGATATATAACCTCTAAGCTCGTACGTCTCAGAGAAGGGCGTTAAGCAAGAGAATAAATTCTCCGCCGCCAAACAGATATATATTTAATAGAGATCAATCAGCACAGAACAAAATCCAATGTCAGACACACAGCCCATTTACAAGTTCGTTCTGGGTCTGAACGAAACCGGAGGCACTATATACCTCGTATATACATCGATTTCCAAGTACGTCTGGATGACCACCACTTATTATCTATATTTCGGGATGCCTCCCAATCAAGACCTCAGTTATCATCCAACCGAGGTGAAGATCTCCGGTCTTCAACCACCGTCTTCATCATCAACTTTATGTCGCCGATCAATTATTTGAAATGAGATTTAAATCTGTCTTTTCAAATAATTCACATATATTTAGAATTTAAATCAGTTTATTTCAATGGTTAAATTATTCAACATTAATAATTCTGTTCTTAATTGTAATTTTCACGCCAAACGCATTCAGCCATTAAATATCCAATAAACTAGGTAAATTCAGTTTATTTCCATTCCAAATCGTTTATAATGTTTTATAACGATTTATCGCTATTTTTATTCACTTAAAAATAGTCAATTCATTCAAACGACGCTTCAGGCCATAACGCGACCGTGGCGCTGTTTTTCTTCAGATTTGATTTACACATATCTGAAAATTTAACTGTTGGATCTTCACAAATTTTATATCATTAGAAAGATCTTTTCAATATGAATCCAACGGTTTCCGTTTTGGGTAAATCCAACGGACGGATCTCCCGGTACAATCGTTTGAAGTTTCGATTTCAAAATACGAACTACAGCGTCGTTATTCGATTTAATTTAATTATATATATATATAATCGATTCTAGTGCTGTTTTTCTTCAGATTTGAATTAAACATTCCAGACAATCCAACCGTTGGATCTTCACAAAGTGGATGTCGTTGGAAAGATATTTCCAAAGCGAACCCAACGATTTCGGTTTCGGGAAAATCCGATGGTCGGATCTCCCGCACTAATCGTTTGAAATCACGGTTTCAAAACATGAACTGCAGCTTCGTTATTCGATTTATTTTAGTTATATTTATACATATATATAAATATAATTCATTCTTCGATTTCAAAACCATATTCATTTCAGATATTGATAAAAATGATATTTTTATCATCAAAAATATTTATTCAACACATGAATATTTTTAGAATTTTATATTCACAATAAAAATGTATATTTTTTTGTTCAATCTATATATTCAACACGTGAACGTTTTTGATTGCACACATACGATAAAAATATGATTTTTATCGTTCTAGTCCTTTATTCAACACATGAATGTTTTCTACAGTTGTTATATATAATAAAAATGTTATTTTTATCTTTCAAAGAATTTAATCAACACATGAGCTTCATTCAACACATGAATTCCTATTCAACACATGAATATTTTCTATTATTTGTATATATAATAAAAATGTGATTTTTATTGTAAAACAATTTATTTCAAAACACGATTATTTTATATAGTTTATATATAAGGTAAAAATGTTGTTTTTAGTGTTAAAACAATTTATTTAAAACACTAATATTTTATATAGTCTATATATATGATAAAATGTTATTTTTATCTTTCAAAGAATTTATTCAATACACGAACTCCATTCAACACATGAATTTATTTCAACACATGAATTCCTATTCAACACATGAATTTTATTTCAACATTCAATACATGAATTTAAATCAAACATAGAAATATTTCAGAAAATTTCTTCAGCATAACGGCAGGGTAGTTAAAACCAGCACCGTCTCTAGTATGGCTCCTAGCTATACCTTAAAGCCTCACAACTTTTGACAATGGGGATTTTCAGTATCTAGTTCGTACGCAGAAATTTTTCCCATATGCTAATCCTATTGAGATTTCAACCACAATCAATTATTTCAAATCAACCATTCATGATATTCACCAAATTTTCACATTAACCAATAATCCAAACAATATCACAACCAATATATATCGTCTATGGTCTGTGGACAAGGGGAGTATATATATACGTATATAACTATATTTCGATTTCATTTCAATATCATTTCAATTTATTTCAACGCATATATCATTTTTACAATGCATATATAACATATACATCGAACATACAACTTATACAACGCTTATACATGAGGTGTACAACGCGTATGTAACTCATACTTTGAATATATAATTTACATCGTTATTTCCATATCGTTTATAATTCAGAAATCTCACATTGAGTTCCACTCCACCAAAAATAGCAGGAAGCTCAGAAAAATATCCGGTCTCTTCTAGAATGTAGAAGACGTCCACACGAGTCTACTATCTCTTGTTTTCACTAGATTTCGACCACATAGTAAAAGATACGATTTTTAGAAGTTAATCGAATTTCGCGATGGTTTAAAGGTGTTGAAACAGTTCAAAATAGAAAAAACATGTATACCTCCTTGAAGCTTCAAACTAGGGTTCGATTTTTCGAACGAACCGCCGCACGATAGCAAAATCCGTCAGCACCACCTGAAAGAGCTACGAGCGGCACACAAAATGAGGGGTGCCACCTCGGACTCGATGGACCTGGGTGAGCACGGCGGCAGTCCAAAGTCCCAGACTTTGGGGACTCGATTCTCGCAGCAGGTTCGACGAGGGAGGGTGCAATAACTATGGATTTAAAGCTCTCCTCGAGCTCTACAAATAACTCCAAAGAAGCATATGGTTTTGGAGCGTGGATCGAGAGGAAAGGATGAGAGAATGTTGGAAGCGGTTTCTTCCTTGCGTCGATATACGGGGAGAGAGAATGTTGGGTGTGTCAATTTATGATTGGACAGATTTTTTTTATATTTATATATTTTTAAAATTTCAAAAATACACCTCTTCAAATACTAGCTCCAATCCAAACCCAACGACTGTCGCCCGTAGCTAAATACCCTCATTCCGAACACAATGGGATATGTTTTGTAGGCCCATTTGAATGTTTTAGTCAGTTTCTTTTCAAATTAAAATATAAAACATTCAATATTCGATTTGAACGTACATTTCAATTTGCCGGGGCCACATATTGATCCCAAAAATTCCCGAAAAATAAACTTAGCTATGTTTTGACGATACGGTCCCAAAAAAACTAGTTTCATCGAATTCTGAGACCATATGAAAAATGGTCATTTTCTGGTAGATCCAATTTAACAAAAATCGACCAAACACATTTTCCTTTGCTGCGCTCACATACTAACTTCAAAAATTATGAAATTTGAAACCTAGCAATAATTTGACATCCCGGATCCAACAAAAGTGGTTTCATCGAATTCTGAGGTCGTTTGCATAATGTCTATTTTCAAGGGCTATATAAACTCTATAATGACCTTTCTGAAAATTCATTTGGCTATAACTTTTGATTCTCGCTATGAACCTTCGATTTTTCAGATTCGTTAGAAAGATATTCACTAACAGATTTAAATATTTTTGGTTTCCCTAAAATCTGTTTTATTTTGCACCCGGTACTGTCAATCAAAGTTTGATTTCGAATTTTGAAACTGTCGCGCCATTTCAGGCCTTGTTTATAATTTAAAATAATTATATTTATTTTCAAACTTCGATTCAAACATACTTTTCGTCGTTATTATTTAAAATATTTTATTTTAAATATTTAAAATCCACTAAAATAGCCAAATTAAAATTAAAAAAATTCGCTCAGATTTTCCGGGTTGTTACATGTTATATGTCGATAACCAGGATCGCAAAATCCCCGGGTCATTACAGTGGTATCAGAGCGAGGTTAAGTTATTACCTTGGCTCTGTAGCGTGACTCAGTAGAGATGGGGTTAGTAATAACCTAGATTGAGTTGAGTGTATATATACGAGCGAACATATTTGTTATTCAATATAAAATGGTTTTATATTGTGGAGATTTATTGATTGAGTTGTTTATGAGTTCTGGTCGATCAGTTTGATCCACTGTATCGGTTGGGGTTTGTAAACACTCGAATACGATGAACCGACTCTGTATGTTTTGAAAAGAGTGTAAATGAAATAATTTTACCCAAAATATATTTTGAAATAAAGAATATATATATATATATATTGGAAATATTATAATATATTGGATATATTGGTTGTTATTATAATCGAGTAAGATTATAAATTAAATGGTTATATAAATAACCAAGTAGAATTCGTATAAGTTCTATGAATTGAATTGAATTGAATCTGAATTTAAATCAAAAATTGAAATTAATAATCAGGAAATTTGTAGAAGTGTTTGTAAATGGACTTTGATTAAATATATGACAATTTTAAAATCCTGGGAGATTTTAAATTGTTTACAAAGAATTGTGAATGGTATTTTGAAAAATATTTCAAGTGGAAGTGTTTAGAAATGGTTTTAATAGGAATATAGTATTGAACTCACTTCGATCACTGGAAAATAAATTCTGACGATGACAGCTGCATCATCAGTGTTCATTTTCGAGTTTGTAAGTGATGGATTACTACCAAAGATTTTGTTTTTGAATTGTTTTGAGAAAACAAGTTGTTTGAAATCCTGAAAAGGGAAGTTTGGTTTTAGAAAAGCAAAGTTGTTTTAAACTCCTAGGAAGAGACTGTTTGAATTAAAAACAAATTAAACAGAAATTTGTGAAAGCAAATTGGAATTTAAAATAAAGCCAGTTAAGTGGTAATTGAAATTGAATTAGAATGATATCGGGACAAATTGGATATGTGAGATAAGGAGTTGAAATAGAATTGGTTTGGTAAATTAAGAATTGGAATCGAGAATGGAACTTTGATTTGAAATTGAATTCGACTTAGGTATAAGCAAATGGTTGGATTTGTAGATAAAAACATGTTAGAGTTTGATTGGGTTGACATTGGTATATGCTGAACTGACAGCAGATGAAAGGATAATGATATGCCCGACAAAAAGGTACCAGTTTATATTGTATATGGGTTTGAGATTTTGATGAGCCGAATTGGCGAGCCGTTTGGCTGTTTGATTTTGTTTTGGGTTGGAGATGGCCCAGAGAGGCGAGTTGTAGTTGTACTGATTGACCAATAGAAAGGAGGTGCTGGCGAATTTTTTTTAAAAGTTAAGGTGTTAGAAAATTTTCAAGATTTTTGAAAATTTTCGTTGATAGGAATGAATAAATATTTAATTGAAATTAAATTGGTTCAGTTGAAACAGAAATTAAGAAGTGAATAAATAAGTTCTAACCAGTCAATAAGGTTTATTTTCTACCTTAGCAATTTCGAGGACGAAATTATTTTAAGTGGGGAAGAATGTAATGTCCCGTATTTTATGGTGGAATAATTAATTTATTTATTTAATTATTTAAAATATTTTCTGGTAATTTAAATGGTCATTTAAATTAAATAACTTTGAATATTTAATTAATATAATAACTAAATAATATAATTAATTCTGAAATAATCAGAATTAGTGAATTGGCAATATAATGTGAACTGGGCAATTCAAATTATATAATTCAGTTTATAATTGAATTAGAATAACGAATATATTATATAAACGAAGTTTGAACGTATAATTTTATTATAATTAAAATCGAGCTTGAAATGGCGCGGTAGTTCGCTATTTTGCGATTTGAACTTCAACTGAATATACAGGGTCCGTTTTAAATCGGATTTCCGTGAAACAAGAAACGTTCGGAGCTGGTGAAGTATATTTTTCTAGTCAAGAGAAAAATCGGGATTTCAATGTGTATATTTTGATTTATATCCAAATCAAATTTTAAAATAGTCGCTATGGAATCGTTATCAACCATAATGATAAATTTAATTATAATTAAATATTGGCCTCGAATTTAGACAAGCCCTTTGAGACGTAATGATAATTTAATTTTTAAAATTTTACTGTAATTTTTAATTAATTAAACACGCAACTTTTTATTTGGAGTATTTAGCATGCTATATCAATATTTTAGGGTTTCACAATATGAGTTAACCTACCGATATTTTTATATTTTTGGGATCACGGCACATTACTCAATTAGTTAATATTTTCATATCAGTCTGTGAACAAACAGAGTTTCGCATAATGGGGTACTCTCAAATGTAAATAAATATCCTAACTATTGGGTGAACCTAAACATTGCCATCGCTCCCTTTCGTTTCTCCTGAGCAAAACTGAAATGTGGAAAGAAGTACTCCTCTAAATCAAAAAAAGAAACCCTATATAATCACTTTAATTTCTCCTTAAACCTAATACATTCTCATTTCACGGATCAGAAACGAGCCGCCGGCTCCCTCAACGCAAAACACAAAATTCGGACCTTCAAAAGAAATCAAAAGGGAAATCCTTTGATTCATGGAAACACGACAAGGCTTTTCATTGTCTGAGGAACTCGACTGAGAATATCTGGAGTTCGGCGCAATTCACAAAGAGGGGAGGAGCTGGGTCATATTGAGACAGGAATGGGCCGTGTTGAGTGGAAGTCGTGATTGATGTGAGGAGTTAGAGTTCAACGTTGGGTATTCTCGGGTGAAGTGGGCGAGGCAAGGAGGCCGGTGGAGTTGCTGGGCAACGTCGGTGGGGAATTCCATCCATGATGGAGTGGGAAAGTGGGTGTTGGTTGCCTGGTACTAGGGAAGATGGGTACGGTTGTTTCAATATTGAGAAGTAAGTCACGGTGTAGGGATGTTGATCGTTTGTTGTTGATTGAAAGATGAGGGGGTGAAGTTTTGTATTTGTTTTGAATGTCTGGGAAGATGTAGTCGAAAATTTAATGAAGGTGATTAAGGTTTTATTGTTTAATTATATTACTGTCGTGATCATTGAATTGGTGAATTATCAAGTGAAGAGGGAGTTGGGCTATTCGAAGGTACGTGAATGTATGTCGTGAGGTGTATACGGGGTGAAGTTTTGTCTGGAGGAAGTTAAAACGTAGAGGATGGATCACTATTGAAGTGGTTCGGGTAGAAGACGGGCCTATCGGTTAAGGTCCAAACAAAAAGAAAGAACAAAATAAAAATAAAAAAGGAATCAAAGCAGGAGGGTTGGAAATGTTTAAGGGAGCAGCTGTATTGGTTTTCAACGATGGAATGGAGAAGGACTTGCGGGCTAAATTTGTAAGGGAATGGGCCTTTAAAACAATTGGTAAGGCCCAAATCAAAAAGGGAATTAGTTTGAATTAAATTAAATAAGGTATTTAATAGAAATGCTTATAATTTCGTCATACATTATTAGAAGCTGATGAAACAAGATCCGTTAGGACCGTATGGACGGGGGGAGCGAATCGAAGCTCGTTACAATTTATAGCAAAATAAATTGTCCGTCTGAATCAAGCGATGGTTATCATTATTAACGATGATCGTCCAATGTGAGTAAATCTCACTAACTCTGAATAATTACATTTCTATAACGTATTTTAGAACTGATAATTATCTGTTGATTGCTGTGTGTTAACTGTTTGGTGAAATAGCTTATGTATTGGTTGAAATTATAGATAATGATATATATATATATATATATCGTTAATCAAATATTGATTCTGTCTAGCAGAATATTTCATATTGAAATGAAATCGATATTAATTATATTGTTTAACATCTGTGGATGCAGGAAACAGGTCGGAGGAATCCAACTGGATTCCTCAACATTTATTTTACTGTTTTTCATATATTGTGATATATGATGTAATATATAATCTGTTGTAGATTATGTGTGTTTGAATGATATCGATCACTGTTGTTTGGTGTTTTAAATATCGTAAGAAAACCCTGGGATGAAAAAGAAAAATTTCAATAACTATATTGAAATAAAATATTATATAAAATCGAAAGATTTTATATAGAAGGAAGATTTTAAATTGTATATTGAAATAGAATATTTATAAAATCAAAGGATTTTATATCAAGGAATATTTATAATATCAAGGGATTTTATAAAGGAAAATATTTGTAAAACAAACAGAAAGGTAAAGGATATATTTGTAAACGATTTACAAATAGAAATGAAAAGGATATATTTGTAAACCATTAACAAATAGAAATGAAAGGATATATTTGTAAACCATTTACAAATAGATTTGGAAAGGGAATATTTGTAAAAACATTTACAAATAGAGTTAAAAAGAAAATATTTATTTGTTAAATAAATATGATTGGAAAAGAATATTTATTTGTTAAATAAATAGAGTTATAAAAGGGATTTATTGGGAAATGAAAAGAATGTCATATAAGGAAATATTTGGCAAATGAATAGGATTGTACATCAGGAAAGTTTAGACCCGTGCTTCGCACACGGGCATAACATGATATGGATTTAAAGCAAGGATTTTAAATAGAATCTGTTTTAACTAATAGATTGAGAAGATTAATTTATAAATGATATTATATAAATTAAATAAAATATATATCATTGGATAAATGGAATATATAAGTCAGGACTTATATAGGGAAGTACGAATAAATTCAACATCGATATTTGAACTGAATATGGACGTAGAGTTAATCAAAGGAGTTAATCAAAATGTGTTAATCAAATTGAGTTAGAGGAGGAAATCTATTAGAGTTAGAGTTAATCGATTAGACTTGGAGTTAACCAGTTAGAGTTAATCAGTTAGAGTTAATCAGCTAGAGTTAATCAGTTAGAGTTAACCAGTTAGAGTTAATCAGTTAGAGTTAATCGATTAGAGTTAAATCGAACTAGAGTTATTCAAATAGAGTTAATTGAATTAGAGTTAGTCGAATTAGAGTTATTCGAATATAGTTTATTCGAATAAAGGAGTTACCGAATAATAGTTATTCGAAAGTAGTTATCGAATATTAGTTATTTGAAAGGAGTTAATCGAATATTAGTTATTCGAAAGGAGTTAGTCGAATATATTTTATTCGAAAGGAGTTAATCGAATATAGTTTATTCGGAAGGAGTTAATCGAATATAGTTTATTTGAAAGGAGTTAATCAAATATAGTTTATTTGAAAGGAGTTAATTGATAAGAGTAAATTAGTTAGAGTTAATTGAATAGAGTTTATCCATTAGGGTTAATCAGATAGAGTTAATCCAATAGAGTTAATCAAATAGAGTTAATAGAATTGAGTTCATCAAATAGAGCTAACTGATAAGAGTAAATTAGTTAGAGTTAATCGAATAGTGTTAATTGAATAGAGTGATTCGAATATAGGTCATTCGAAGAAGAGAGATTTTTGAATATAGTTTATTCGAAGAAAGGAGTTATCGAATAGATATTTATTCGAAAGATTTATTTAAGGAAGTTGTTAAAGATTTAAATGATAAACTTTGACTATTTCGAAGTTAAAACGTTGTTCAGTTAAGGTCTGAGAGGTAATTATACCCCAACTTGATTGACTTCCTTCTTAACTAAGGAATGGTAAGGTTTGATAGTGAAGGTTGTTTAAGTGAATATAGTTAATGAAGGTAATGGTTTGAATTGGTATAGCGATGTTTTATTTAAACATATGTTTAATCCAAGGAATGAGTTTTGGAAACGTTTTCCAAATATAATCAGAGATATTTTATAATCATAGAAAATGAAATGTTGGATAGTAAAGAATAATGGAATGACAGTAATACGTGGAAAGGAGATGGAAATGTTTTCCAAGGATTAATAATGTATATTATCTAAATTTAGAAAATAAGAATTTCTGTATACGGAAACAGGAAATGGAGAATGAATAAATTAATGGTAAATTAATTTAAGAGAAAATGTAAAATGATGATTGATCGATAAAATTTCCTTCTGGAAATAATATCGTTGTTTGCACACTTCTTTTTCTTTGATAGTTAAATCACAGACTATCAAAGTTTTGATCATTTTTCCGTCGTCAATACGGAGAGATCGGTTGGATTCTTATCCAAAGAACCACTCCGTATAAGCGTTATCATTTCGAATCAAATAGATCGAAAACAAATTGAAGATAAAGTGAAGTGCAAGGGCTATTGTTTAAGTCCTAGGTAGAGATTGCCTAGGATGGATGTACGGAATAGTGCCTTCGGTTTGTCCAGTCCCAGGACAACTTGAATGGATGAATGTCCGACAGAATATATCTGGTGGATCGCGTAAGTTGATCGTTTCAAACATATTTACGTTGGTGGCGGAGGAATTCGTTTCTCTTAGCCTATACCCGTGGTATTTTTGGGGAAATCAATTTGTGATTTGACGGGTATGACAATGTGGCATTCAAAGTGAATGAATGAGTAATCTGATGAAAGATACGTTATGACCTCCAGCCTCATTAACAAGGAAATGACAGAAATCGGGCAAGCAGCATGACTAAGTGGTTCGCAACCAAGTAGGGTATATTGTCACCATCTAGAGAATATTCATATTTGTACTTCTTTCAATTCTGTATCTCCCGGGAATGGTTATGTTGGTTTACCTACTATAAGGTGACAAAATATTCGATAACTCAAGCGAAATGAGTGGTCGGTCATGTATGGCCGAGTTGCAAGATGTTCTTGTTGAACTCCAGTGTATCGCTTCTAGAGTGCACTGAGCGGAAAGTGGATCCATACCTTGTCATAATTGGAATCCATTCCCTAAATAAGAGCCCGCGGTTTTAATTGTGTAGTATATATGTAGAACGTCAGATGCAAGCGTTTCTACTAGATGATTATTATATTGTGGCTGATAGTCATTATTATAATATCAAAAGAGCTTTGAAATATAGTTTATCGTTTCTTTCAAAAAGATTTTGAAAGTTAAAACAAATGTTTTGGATTCTCATAAGGGAAAAACCCGCTCTGTTATACGGCATGGTCTTATGAGATATCATTTTACTGCTCAAACTGTTTTAAATTGTTTTACTCACACCAATCCCATGACCGACCCGGAGTTTATTTTTTTTGTTTTCCCTAAACTCTTGGGTTCCCAATTTTGTACGGGTAGTCAAGTAGTCGGGATTTACAGATACTTGAAGAGCTGTAGCAGGAGGCTTTAGAGCTATATAGCTATGGTTCTTCCGCTGTGATGTAAGTGGTGTAATTTGGAAATGATATGTATATTCAAGTACAGATTTATATTTCAAAGTTACGTTATGAAATATATTTATTCGTTCCGCTGTGAGATTCGTGTTACTCTGATATTTTATGTTCTTCTTCCTTTTCTATTCTAAGTTTCTATCTTATCTATCCTCACCCTCTAATTTATTTCATGGACTATCCGGTATTTCCGATGCTTGATTAGTCGACATGGTGTTATATGTCGATAACCAGGATCGAAAAATCCTTGGGTCGTTATAGGTTTATACCCATTCTGAATAACCGATTCGACGATAAGTCAAAGATGAAGACGGTGGTAGAGGACCGGAGGTCTTCATGTCGTTCTTATGATTATTGATGATCTTGATTGGGTTGTACACCCAAGAGGAGGGAATCAGTTGGTGATCATCCAGATGTACTTGGAGATCGATGGATATGCGAGGAACAAGGTTCCTCTGGTTTAGTTCAGACCCAGAACGTACTTGTAAATGGACTGTGTGTCTGACATTGGATTTTATTCTGTGTGATTGATTTATATTAAATATATATCTGTTTGGCGGTGGAGAATTTATTCTCTTACTTAACGACCTTCTCTGAGACGTACGAGCTTAGAGGTTATATATCGATAGATATCAGTCGCATGGCATGAATTTCCTATGTGGCATGTCTAAGTGGCAAATGATCAAGGCTTTTGTTGAAAAGCAAAGTCTTGTGGTAGATGGTCAAAGCATGACCTATATGGCACAACTTTGTGTATGGCGTTAATTCGCGAGCCTCACCCCTCGGTATGAGTAAAAAATGGGATAGTGACTACAGGGAGAGCACGACGTTTCTTTCTAGCTGTGGGTGATGTCAGTAACCTACCAGCCCTGACATTTATATACTTTTTACCTGTGTGGTTGTTGGATGTGAGCCGCCACGGATATAGGTCTGATAGGACCGGGAAACGTGTGTTAAGGAATAACTAATCGTCAAAAGTAAGAGGGGACTGGCCCTGAAGATCCAGGATCACTGTGTGTGGTCCTGAGACATTTGCTAGAGTGTCTCGAATGGAGAGAAGCTTGCCCCTTGCCTCGACTCATGATGAAAGTCCAATTTCCAATACGACCTTTGCGGTTTTAATCGTCGAACTAGTATAGTGACATGATATATGGTACCCATGCCGCCTATGATTGATACATTTATATTTGAAGTTGTTTTCTTCACTTATAGTAATAATAAAAGATGAAATTTAGCGTATCAAGCATTCTTTGGCTATTATAAGGTAAAACCCTATCCTCCGGCTTGCGTTGCATTATGTGATGGGGCCTGGGTCTTAGAATAGCTACATTTTTCTTTATTTAGCATCGCGCTGTTTGTTTTATGCACTAGTATTCTTGGGAGGAAACCCGTTCCGTGTTATACGGCGTGGTCCCTTGATTTACCTAACTTTAAAATAAAGATTAATAACTGTTTTAGTTCTCACACCAGTCACATGACTGACCTGGAGTTTATTGTTTTAACCTAAACTCTGAGTGCCCTTATTTTCCACATGGGCAGCTAGTAGTTTTGGTTTTGCAGATTTATATTCACAGGATCCTGGTTTATAGCTGAAGTGATATTCGTAAAGCTATGTATCCGCGTATTTCTTTCAGTTATGTTTTGTATTATTTTTCCGTTGCTATGTATTTAAATGTAATTTAAATCTCTAATATTTGTCAAATGTGTAATATTTATTCATACTCTGTATATTCTTGTATTCTGATGGAATTGTTGTAATAAACAATGAAATGTTCTTCTATTTGTGTTCTGATTTGTCGTGTTCTCATCTCAATCCGTGTATTCCTTTACGAGGAAGTTCGTGTCATTATAACGTTGTATCAGAGCTTTGGTTTACAGAGCTCGAGAACAATACACATTAGAACCAAACGAAAGAATTCATCAGAGATTGGATTAGTAATATCCAATGGGAATGGCTCATTAGAGATGGGATCAGTAGTATCCTAGAATGAGCCAGAAGAGTGTATTTTTAAAATAAAATTTAAAACAAATTTTGTTTTGAAAATTTAATTCAAGTATACATATTTGAATATTTTATTTGTATTGAATTTGAACAATCGAGTATATAAAGATTTTGCATATACGCGTCATGAACTTATTTTCGAAGTTTTAATATACTAGATAGATATAGAATCACACTCTAGTCGCTCGGAGATAATTCTGGTAATGCGGCCGCATTATCAGTATTTGTGTTCGAGTTTCGAAGGTGTGATATCTATATATTTCCAATTGACTTGTGTGAGAACCAAAGCTAGATAGGATCTATTTTTGTGTTTTGGCATCAAACATGATTTTAGTATATATAACAAATTATGAATTTGAAATGATAATCCATTAATTGATTGTTGATTGTGTTGTTTGATTATTGGTTTCACTTATTAAAATTTTGAACCATTTTGCCTAATTAAACCGAATATTGAACTGTATTGAAAAATGATTACAATTGTATGCATATACATGTATATCCATTGAACAAGTCATAGCAAGGAAGCTAGAGCAGAAGAATAAAATTGTTAGCTCGACAAATAGGTACATGTATGCAAATTTATTGGGTTTGGATGATTTTATGAGCCGATTGGCTAACCGCTTGGCTTTTTCTTTTTCTTTTGGATTGGTGAGGGCCCTGGGAGGCTATTTGAAATGTCCCGAAGCTCCCGGTGCAGGGGAGGTTATGGCGAAATTTTTCGAAAATTTAGGGTGTTAGCCAAATTTTTGAAAAATTTGAAAAGTTCTTAGAAACTGAAAAGTTGAAGAGCTTAAGCCGTAAAGAAAATAATGAAAGTTAAGTTGTTGGTTGAAAAACTTTCAGCTCCGTTCCTTTTCGAGGACGAAAAGATTTTAAGTGAGGGAGATTTCCCGGAAAATCTGAGCCAATTTAATTTTTTTATTTGGCAATTTATTGAATTTTGAATATTTAAAATGGATTAATTTAAACAATGACAACGAGAAATTTATTTTTAATAGCATTAGAATGTATATATTTATATAGATTGTCCTTAGAATATAAATATTTATTTTTAATTATAAAAGGAATTGAAAATGGCGTGGTAGTTCGAAAATTCAATTTCAAATTTCAAATGAATGTACAGGATTCAAAATATAACGGATTTTAGCGAATCCAAAAATATTAGAATCTAATTGAGAATATCTTTCCAACGAATCCGAAAAATTGAAAATTCATAGCGGGAATAAAAAGTTATGCCCAATTGAAAATTCAGAATAGTCGCTATGGAATTTTGGCTCTTAAAAATGAAAATTTTGCAAACGACCTTTGTTTTCGACGAAACCACTTTTGTTGGATCCGGGATGTCAATTTATTTCTAGATTCCAAAATTCATAATTTTTGAAAGCAATATATGAGCGTGGCGAAGTAAAACGTGTTTTGACAGTTTTAGTCAATTTTAATCGACTGGAAAATGGCCATTTTTGAAACAGTCTCAGAATTTGACAAAATTAGTTTTGTTAGGACCGTATCATCAATACGAAGATAGAAATAATTTTTCTGGAATTTTTGGGGTCCCTATATGGCCTCGGTAAATTAAAATGTGCGTTCACAATTGAATATATATATTTATATTTTAATTTTGACGAAAACTGATCGAAACGGTTGAATTGGTTTATCGGACTTAGTCCAGTGTGTTCGGAATGGGGGTATTTAGCTAGGAGCGATAGTCATTAGGTTTAGATTGGAGTTAGCATGAACGAACAAAGAATTTTCAAACTAAAATAATTTAAATAATGAAATAATATAAAATATTTTTATTAAGCACTTTCTCTCCCTTCTTTACTCAGTCAAACCCCCCCATCCCATCCATTTTTCAAAACCGATTAAATTGAAAAATAAAAGAAGAAGACGGGGGGCGACGCAACCGCCGCCACCTGCCGGAGGCGAACTACGCCGGAGCCGCGGCGCCCAGTCCCGATCTCGCGAGCCCCCACCATTTCCCCTGACATCGTGGATCGAAGATGCCCCCCTTCATCTTCAGCCCCAGTTCAACGCCCTAACCACCATAGCCGACCATCATAAAACTCCCGACCGCCTGTTGCTCCCTCCTCCTCCTCGCAAGAGGGCCCTCCTCGATCCGACAGCAGAAAACCCTAGGAAAATTAGAAAGTGTTCCTTATTTTTTTGGTTTATAGAAAATAGGATTTTTAATTTATAAAGGTAGGATTTTTAGTTTATAAAAATAATATTTTTATAAAAAGGAAGCTTCGATTTTTATTAACTTGAAAGCGAGTTAAAAATATGATTTTTAGTATATGGAAAGAACTGATTTTTAACACGTGAAAGATGAAATTTTTAACACGTGTAAGACGAAAATTTTAAAATATAAAAGAATGGATTTTTGAAATAGAAAAGCTTTGATTTTGTTTATTTGAAAGGATAAAATTTTTATAATGATGTAGCGAACATAAAAATATAATTTGTAGCTATGTAAAAATTGGATTTTAATTGTTTGAATGGCAATATAAAAATGTGGTTTATATATATGAAGCGAAATAAAAATTCGATCTTTATATAAGATGTGGAGATATAAAAATATAATTTTTATATAGAAAGAAGCGTTGTAAAAATATATGATTTTTATATATGAGGTGCCATTATAAAAATGTGATTTTTAAAATAAACGTGATAATAAAAATGTGATTTTTACTCTGAACAGCGTGTAAAGGATTGCGTTGAATCTCGGGTAAATCCCAGCTATTCAGAAATAAAATGGCGGTGGAACCCAAAGGTGAGAACTTCTCACTTTAATTCTTGTTTTCTAGTTAAAAATATATACTCGGATGCTGACGGTGCTTAGCAGCATCCGACACCCTTTGTCCACGGACCATGGATGACTTGTTTGATTTTGTTGTGTAGTGAAAATTGATTGTGATGTGGGATGAATGGAAATATATTCATGTGTTGAAATAAATTAGTTATCGTTAAAAGTATAAATTTAACGTGAAGGTGAATAAATAAATATTCATTTAAAAATCGAACGATTTGTTTATGTACACTGATTCAACTGATATTGATTGGGACGATAAATTTTACACGTCGCCCAACTGCACAAATAAAAATCTGTGTTTGTTGACTGAAACCCCCACACGGGTATTGGGATGATATTTGACGTACACTAATCCCGATTTTTTAGTTGTATGTCAATCGATAGGTTGACACACAGTTGTGTAGTGCACTTTGGATAATGGCTGATTATTTATCATTGCTATTGTAACACCCCGTATGTTGAATAACTTGCTATAATATAAAACAGGGCAGAATTAAATTTTAAAATCTGAATAAGGGGAAACGGGCTATGCCATTGCGTTCGTCTCGGAAAAATACGCGAAATAGAGTCCGAGTTTTCGAAAATTGGAGTCCGTATGACCAAGTTAAGGCCCAACGAAGTTTTCAGAAAATTCAAATTTCGAAAAACAGATTTCAAATGCAGAAATGGGGCTAGGCGGGAAATTTCCCGCCTGCACCAGGTCGACCCTCGTGTCGACTGGGGAGTCGACACACATGGTGTAACAACCCGAATTTTTAGCAACGTGTTAAGACAAGAATCAAGGCAGAATTAAATTATAAAATCAGAATCAGGATAAACGGGTTGCGTCATTGCGCTCGTCTCGGAAAAATACGCGAAATAGAGTCCGAAATTTCGTAAATCGGAGTCCTTATGAAGAAGATATGGACGAATGAAGTTAGGCAGAAAAACCGAAAACAAGCCAGAATGCACTGGCGCACTTGTGAAGTGCGCCCACACAAAAATACACTGGCGCACTTGGGAAGTGCGCCCGTGTCGAGCCAGAAACCTGCACAGCCTTCTGGCTTGACCCTGGCTGGCCTGGTGCACCTGTTTTGGCCCTTGGTCTTGTTTTGGAGGCTTGTGACGATTTTTGAGGGCTGGGATCTATCCTAGGGTTAATCTAAGGGCCTAAAACTACCCTAATCTCTATAAAAACACCCCTAAGCCTACCCTAAACCCTCATTATTCATTCTTGCAACTAAACTATGGCAAAATTTTCACTCTCATGGCCTCCACCCTCATTCTAAAATTCCTAAGTAAATTCCTATGAGAGGTTTCATGATCATGAGAGTGTTAGAGAGTTTCTATGTTAGTATGAGAGCCTCTCAAGTTGATTTCAAGGCTAAAGCTTTGATCTTTGTTCATAAAGATGGGGTTTTGATTGATTCGGAGTGTTCATCTTTGGGTTTTTGGGTGATGGCATGCATAGGCTTCATCACAATCTTTAATTTAAATCGATTTGTGCCTTCATAGCAATGTAAGCCCTTTCCCTACTCTTAGATATTAACTATGAAGTTAAATGTTCATGTAAAAAGTTTGGGTTTGATCATTGAGAATGATGCATGCTAACATGTTATGCAAGTTTATGAAGTCATTATCTTGATCTTATGAGCAAAAAGCTACAACCTTTATGTTGAAATGTTGCATTATGCAACATGAGAACCTTCATAATCTTCTTGTCAACTTGCATATGAAATCATAACCCTTATATGATGACATATGCGAGTTACTAGTCATCATTCTATGTCTTTAGTCACCATGATTCGTTTATGTGCCAAGTTTGGGTTTATGCATGTTTTTGAGGTGTAAGAATGTAACATGCAAGCTAATGAACACATTTGTGCCTCATTTGCCACCATGATTAACTTGTGGCTTAATACCCATTTTTGTCATTCCTTTGCCAAGTCTCTTCTTTTAATCCATTACGTTGTTGCGAACGTATATGCGAGTTTAAAAGCGTTGGGTTATGTTATGGGTAATTTCTAATGACATGAAAATACAACTTGAAAACATGGCTTGAAATATAACATGGAAGTTGACATGTAAGTATGCATAAAAACATAAGCTTGGGAATTTACCTATTAAGTTAGGTCTACCCTTTGGGAATTTACCTATTAAGTTAGGTCTACCCAAATGCTTGAAAAACTTGTAACATGTTTTGGAAACATGATGAACATGACACTTAGATAATATAAGTGTGGCCAACTCGAGGTTGGGTTGAGTTTGCAACGTAAAACTACCCGGAACCGACCGGCCTAACTAGTAGTTGCAAACAATAGGACCCAATGTGAGAAGTTGGTCATGTTGTGCTTGAACCCGAGGTTAGACCAAGTTGTGGTGTAAAGCTACCGGAACCGACCGGCTTAACTAGTAACCACAACAAAGTCTAATGTGAGAGGTTGGGGTGCATTAAGTAATTAATGTCACATGATAGGGTTAAGTTAATTTGATTAATAACTCTTAACCAAATATGACATGGATAAAGGGGTTAAGTAAATTGGTTAGGCTAATGATACTTAACAAAACATGACAAGGTTGGGTAGGTTAAGTGATTTGATTTGCCTAATGACGCTTAACCATTTTTATACGACTAGTGGACGGGGATTAAGTTAACCAACACTTAATCAATCCAACATGATAATTTGGCAAGGTTAAGTAAGTTTTCTTAATGACACTTAACCATACAAGATGATTAGGGGATGGGGTTAAGTAATTTGCACCTAACTAATCCGACACGGTAATTAGATGGGGTTAAGTAATCCACACTTAACTAATCTAAACACGGTAATTCGATGGGGTTAAGTTAAACACTTAACCAATTTAAACTCGGTAATTCAATGAGGTTAAGTAACCAATACTTAACCAACTTAACGTGATAATTTAATGGGGTTAAGCAACTTATACTTAACCAATTATACATGATGATTTGATGGGGTTAAGTAACTTACACTTAACCAATCTAATACGCGGACCTGATAAGGTTAAGTCACAAGACCTTTTTAGAATATACTTAACCATTGTAGTACGATTAGAGGATGGGGTTAAGCCCACCTATACTTAACCAATCCGACTCGATAATTTGATGGGATTAAGATAATCTATGCTTAATCGATCTAGCAAGATAATCCGATAGGATTAAGGTAAGCTAGTACTTGACCAATTTGACTTGATAGGGTTAAGTCATGAGCCTCTGGGTACACTTAACCAACTTGTGGGACTAAGTCTTGAACTTAAATACTTAGCCAATCTTTGACGTGATTCGTGGGCGGGTTAAGTCATGGACTTGAATGATAACACTTAACCCAATAGACAAACCCTAGCTAGAAGAACTAGGTAGAAAACCGTGGTTAATCAAGGATAACGGGAAAGGAAGCTAAGTGGTAAACCTTAATTAAGGGTAACTAAGTAATAATTCTTAGCTAAGGACATAGGACTAATTCTCAAAACGATGAGTAACCTGATACGGTAGGTCATCGCTTAGTATACGAGGGGGAGCAAGTTATCTGACTTCGATAAAAGCTCCAGCGCACTGGGTGCCGAAGTGGAAGCTTCGGGGGACGTGAGGATATTCTTGGGATCCCTCTGTGGGCTGCCAGGTAATTATACTAGGCCCATGAGAGGTTAAGGTCTGCGTTAGAAGGACCAAGAGTATGCCTTGGTTGCTATGCGAGCAACCTAAAGACTGGGATGGATTAGCGTGGAGTCGACGATTCTTGTTTTTGCCCTGGATAGCACATCGCCGACTACCTACCATCTTTAGTCAATCGTGTACGTGCGGAAAGGCAGGGAACCCCCAACAGACCATGTGCATGCTATCGAGTCATGGGTGAGGTTGGCCCGTAGGAAAGTGGGCTATAGTGGGGCCGTGGAGTGGTTCTTATACATGATTTTTCTTGGATTGCGTCACGTGGGACCATAGCCACGGGTACAAAAACAGACCTTGATATATGCATCGGCAGACGATTTAAAGCTCCCGACCGAGTTCCGTATTTCTTGATTTGCCCTGGCACGGAACTCGGATGGCACATTGGGGAACATGTGCACCTAGACATGGAAAACGATTCACGATACATACATGGGATCAAGGGCGCGGTTGACGGGTGGCGTAATCCCTAGTGGTCCTAGGTGGACAAAACCCAAACCGAGACACGGAAACGTTCATTAGGTAGCATAATCCCTAGCGGTCCTAGGTGGCATAAATCCTAAGTGGACGCGCGATAATTCATGGTAAGGAAACACAACTAGATCCAGGGTTGCAGTCCAAAACAACTTCAAGGATAAACCGTTTACATGGGAAAGCCCGTATAGCCTACGGCAAAAGAACTGAACTTATACATGGAAAGAAACATATGAGTTGAGTAACCTATATATGCAGCATATTAGGTTGACATGGACCATTACACGACTGTTGAGTAAGGGTCATTCACGGATAACTCGTAATACAGTTGGGGTATTAGTACGGTAGGTGCAGAGCGGATATACAGGATAGATGCCATGGGACGTTATACACGATAGATATCTTGAGATATTATACTTGATAGAAACCTGACAATGTGATACCTTGTTTTATCTTGACATCGTAGTTTATCACGACACCCTAGTTTATCTGAGTTCAGTAGTTCATCCTGTTATTTTGATTTGGCTTATCTATCTTGTTATCATGCTTATGTTCATCTCAGTTTCTCATGTCAGTTAACTTTACTAGTTTTTATACTAATAGTAGATAGGGCTTACTCAGTCTTTTTGACTGACCCATTTTGTTTCGCCTCTTTTCTTCCGTTTCCCCCCCCCCAGGTTACAGGGAGGAAACACTGCTGTTTAGTTCGGACTTCTTCTGCTTGAAGGTCATCATGGATGGCTTGGACTTTTCCTGGCTATGGCTACTTTACTGTTTTTACTTGGGGAATAATTTATGAAAATGTCTTTATGCTTCTTTACTATTGCAAGACAGGTTTTGATGTACTCTGATGTAAAAGGCTTTAGACCTTATTTATTCATGTTATGAAAGTTTGATTTTACTTCCGCTATTTTTATATGTTCTGTCTTGTGATATTTCTGTGCATGTTTACCAATAATGCCCCTCTAAAGCTAGTGCATTCCTTTGCGAGTGACCCTAGCGGAGGCGGGGTGTTACATTTGGTATCAGAGCAGAAGGTTACCAGACTTGGCAAAAGTTTTTAAAGACCTTCTGAAAACTATTTGAAAATCGTTTATAAAGATGCATTTTTCAAGAAAATTTTCTTTTAAAAGAAAAAGGCTATTCCCCAAAGGCCATTAGCACTATCCTTGTTTCCTTAATTGAATCTCTTTTCCTTTCTTTCCTCCATCTGTAGTCACAGTGGTTTTAACTGCGACTAGTCTTTTCTATCTACGAAAGTGCTTTCCATGCGATGGAGGTGGTTCTCGAGAGACCAGTGGCCGCGTTATAAGAAAGGATAGTGAGAAAGAGGATAAAGGATACGAGCTTAAGGATGAGCAACTGGTTGGTATGGCTTAGTCCTCAAAGGAGGGAGAAAGATGAACAATGAAACCCATGACGAGAGAGTACATTTGGCATGGTAAAACGGGGTGGATAGTTAAGTATTATGGGACAAGGACAAGATCATCGGGAGGGCGATAGTATGCTCTCATTTCTAGGGTACCTCGGAAGGAGGGTAACGATCTTGTTAAAGGTTTAGCTCTTCTTCTCTATCATCCCGTTAGGACTTTGTTTTGATCATCGTATCATTTAAGTCTGCTTCGATAGTTGAGTCTCTACACCTTAAGTACTAACGTAATAGAGAATCCCATTTTTGTCTCAAAGTCCTATTGGAGAATCAGTCCATTTATTCATGGCTTGTTTGGATTTGAGAATGTCTATGTCAAGTGTTGAGCTTGGAAATAATGCTTATGTTTATAAGCTATGGATGGATTCTAAGGATGAAGTGGTTATCCAGTAAGGGGTGCCACTCTCGGTTTTGATAGGAGGGTAGTTAGACTCTTGACTAGCCTTGGTAATACCCTCGGAGTCTCGTGTAACCTTTTGGGTTCGGTCATGATTAGTTACTTAGAATCCCGTGATGCCTTTATTGGAAATTTGAAGCCCGATCGAG
The DNA here is from genome assembly GCA_030737875.1 of Allium sativum. Taxonomy (NCBI): domain Eukaryota; kingdom Viridiplantae; phylum Streptophyta; class Magnoliopsida; order Asparagales; family Amaryllidaceae; genus Allium; species Allium sativum. Next base: position 737,508,815 of record CM060920.1, read on the forward strand.
TGGTGTTCGCCGATATGATGGATGGTTTATTTCACTTATGCATGGGTTATGGAAATCACCCTAGTAAGTGCGCTTGGTAACCTGGTTGACATCTGTTTACTTTCAAGAAGAAGTTCTTCTACATGGAATACCTTATAGTATATAAACAAGATCCAAGATTCATTAGTGAATTTTGGAAAGCTTGCATAAGATCATGCGTACGCAGTCATGTTTGCGCCAAGTATTCTAGAAAAAGGATAAGTGCAAGTGGAACGAGAGGCGACGAAGAAATGAGTTCTAGCTCATGTTATGCAAACAAGAAATAAGAAGCTACGAAATCACGAAGTTAAAAGACGGTCAAGGCACAATGGGATTAAGCCCAAGGAAATACGAATTTGATGGTCAAAGACTAGATACACGCATGATATCTCTTTTTGGGAGTATATTCTTGATCCCTGTTTTCGGTAGAGCTTACTTGTAGGCTATCTTTTGTGGACATCCTCTCGGTCCTATTTTCTGTTACAAACCCTGTAAGGAGTTTGTCTTGTTTATCTTCTCGACCCTGTTTCAGGGAATCCTAGGTAGAACCCTATGGATGTAAACATGTATTTGAAACATGTTATGATTGATATGGTTGCAAGTGGTTGCAAGTGGTTGCTCGTGGATGCGCGAATACACATTAGATACTAGCTCGACTCGGTCACATTTCATATTGCATATGCACGAGTATTTATACTTGTTTATGGATGAAATCAAATGTATTATCATGCGGTTGTTGCATATGAATGAATGATTGTGCACGCATATAGTACCTATATGGCTAGGACTATTTGCATACATGTTGGATTCATGGCACTACACATATTTTGCATTAGAAAGATTATTCAGGCCTGATCATTAGCATTAGCTAAGGAACATGTACACACACGTTTTGCATATATTCATACAGCATTAGAAATCATCTAAGGACAATGGTTGCTTGTGGATGATGTTTTGAGTAGATGGATGACGGATGGTAGGATACGTTCTTCCTAACTTGGAGATTTCGGGGACGAAATCCTTTAAGTTGGGGAGGATGTAACAACCCGAATTTTTAGCAACGTGTTAAGACAAGAATCAAGGCAGAATTAAATTATAAAATCTGAATCAGGATAAACGGGTTGCGCCATTGCGTTCGTCTCGGAAAAATACGCGAAATAGAGTCCGAAATTTCGTAAATCGGAGTCCGTATGAAGAAGATATGGACGAACGAAGTTAGGCAGAAAAACCGAAAACAAGCCAGAATGCACTGGCGCACTTGTGAAGTGCGCCAGCACAAAAATACACTGGCGCACTTGGGAAGTGCGCCCGTGTCGAGCCAGAAACCTGCACAGCCTTCTGGCTTGACCCTGGCTGGCCTGGTGCACCTGTTTTGGCCCTTGGTCTTGTTTTGGAGGCTTGTGACGATTTTTGAGGGCTGGGATCTATCCTAGGGTTAATCTAAGGGCCTAAAACTACCCTAATCTCTATAAAAACACCCCTAAGCCTACCCTAAACCCTCATTATTTGTAACACCCCGAATTTTAGTTAATACTAAAATTCACTAATTACAGGATAAATAATCTCAGACGTGGGAATTGGGGGTAACGGGCTGCGTTATTGCGTTCGTCTCGGAAAAATACGCGAAATAGAGTCCGAGTTTTCGAGAATTGGAGTCCGTATGGCCCGGTTATGGCCCAAAGAAGTTTGCAGAAAATTCAAAGTTAAAAACAGACTTAGAAATTTAAATTCAGATTTCAAATTAGAACCAGCGGGGCCAGGCGGGAGAATTCCCGCCTTGACCATGTCGACAGGGCTGTCGACAGGCCTGTCGACAGGGGGAGTCGACTTGCCTGTCGACATGCCTGTCAACACGGCGTGTCGAACCAGGGTGCTTGGGTGCACCAGATCTGGTTTTCTGGCTAGGGCTGGGCTGGGTTCTAGAGATTTCCTAAATCTAACGGACCTAATCTAATTTAGGGTTAATCTAAGGGCCTAAAACACTTTCCTAATCTATAAATACACACTAAACCTACCCTAATCCATACTAAAAATAGAAATGATGGCCTCATGCCGCCAAATTAAATCTTAGAAGGAGCCTCCACTTGTTTATGAAGGAAGTTGCAAGCTAATCACTCTCTAATCAATCTCTAATCATCACCATCTTCATATTTAGCAACTAATTCCCCTTCATAAGTTTGCTAATCTTGGTTTTGGTGAGTTTCTATCACTTTAACATCAATTGTTAAAGTAAGTAGATTGGGTGTAATGAGACTTATGGTCTTAAATGCGGATTAATGAGTTTGAATCATTTATAATGATATGCTACTCTATGTTTTCCTATGTTTATGCATAATTAATAAGTGGGTTTATGCATGTTTGATAAGTTGGTTTATGCATGCTTAACAAGTTGGTTTGTGCATGTTTGACAAGTGGGTTTATGCATATTTAATAGGTGGATTTATGCAAAGTGAGATATGCAAGTTATGTATATGCTTAAATACAAGTTTAACATGATTTGCAAGTTATGAATGCTTATGCAAGTATATGAATGCTTATGCAAGATATGTATATGCTTAAATGCAAGTTTAACATGATATGCATAACTTATGCAAGTATGTGAATGTTTATGCAAGTATGTGAATGCTTATGCAAGTATGTAAATGCTTATGCAAGTATGTGAATGCTTATGCAAGTTATGTGTATGCTTAAATGCATGTTTAACATGTTATGCAAGTTATGAGAATGCTTATATGCAAGTTCAACATGTTATGAAAGATATGTGTATGATAATATGCAAGCTCATATGCCACATGTTATGCAAATCATGTGTATGATAATATGCAAGTTTGGGTTATATGTAGTTGGGTTAATATATGCTCATATATGCAAGTTGACATCCTCTTAACCCATGACAAAGTTGTATGCTAAACCCATGATATTTGTGATGATCTTCCCCTTATTTATGTCATGAAATGAGAACGATTTACGTGGGGAACGATGGGGTTGGTAAATATGTTAATAAAAGTATGATTGGGTATGATTAAGCATACCATAAAAATAAATTACCATAAGTGGGAATTTACCTATTGAGTTAGGTCTACCCCATGGGAATTTACCTATTGAGTTAGGTCTACCCATGTTATGGAAAACTTGATATTAATTAGGGATAATTAATATGGGGGTGATTAATTAGGTGTAATTAATCGACTAAGACACGAGGTTGGACTCATTTGTAGTGTAAAACTGCCCGGACCCAACCGGCTTAACCAGTTGCTACAAATGTCAGCCCAATGTGAGAGGTCTTAGCCATAAATTAAATACGTGATTAAAGTAAAGACACGAGGTTAGACTCTGTTATGACGTAAGACTGCCCGGACTCTACCGGCTTAACCAGGCGGTTATAACAGCCAGTCTAATGTGGGAGGTCTTTATGGGGGATCACGGTCTTAATTAATTAAGAAACACTTAACCATATTAGCATGTAGTGGGACATGAGGGGTTAAGTGGGTGCCTTGGGTGGCATGTGGAAATTTAATGGTTGCCTTGGGTGGCATGTGGAATCTAGTGGGTTGCCTTGGGTGGCAATAGAAAATACGATTAGAATACTTAACCAAGTGAAACATGTAATTAAACATGATTAAAGGGTTAAGTGGGATACACTAGATAAGTGACAAGCTTAGGTGGGTAGCTTGTGGGGGCCCATTTCAACCAATATCCCAAAAGTATCTTTGTGGGCTCGACCCATGTCGAGTGACGGGACACGCATATTGGGCTTGATTATAAGAGGCCAAAACGGGTTAGCGGTGGCAACGCGAGTCCAACGGGTTTCATATGCATGTGTGGGCCCGGGCTGGTAGATAAGCCGTTGTTGCATCGTGTAGATATAAAGCCGTGCACCGTTGATATTATCAGGTAGCCACTTTAGGGGAGTGATACACCCCACTGTGGGACCAGCACGGGTATCTACGGTAGGGAGCCGATCGATGGGGAGTAGTGGGTACACCTAGTAAAGATAGGGGCAGACGGCACCTATGTAGGGGTACACGAAACTACTGGGTAAAATTTCTAAGTACACCTAGTGGAGATAGGGGCAGACGGCACCTATGTGGTCAGCTAGGGGTACATGAAACTACTAGTTACATCTTTCTTTAAGTCCTTGGGTGGGATCAATCCTTGAGTGAGAAATGACTGGTGTGGTGCAGTTAGTAATTATCCTTGGGTGGGTAGATGCGTCTTTACGGCTATCTTAGTTTATCCTAAGTCTACCAAGCTGCTTAGTGTAGCCATTCATCCCCAGACATTACCATGGGTCAAGTTTATATCTTCTCTGGTTACTTTAATGATTGTATTGTTAAAGTTATAGGACTCGCTCAGACTTATGTCTGACCCCGTTGTTTTTATCTTTTTCCCAACCCTCAGGTCCTACGGTGGATCCTAGCAGTAGTGGAGCTTGATCGGATTGCTGTTCCAGTCTTTAGGAGCTTGGATAGATGTAAAGCTCCAGTTATCCAGTTATCTTTTCTTTTGTTCTGGCTATTGTATGAGAGAGTGGGATTATGTACTTCTTTATTTTGACGGATATTGTACTCGACTTTTATCATGGTTTTATGATGTAACCAGACATGTTTATTTCCGCTGTTATGAGATGATGTTTTAAGTTTCAAATACTATTTATATCTGTCTTGTTGTAATTTTTCTGTTCTATATTCACTAAAATACTCCACCGATGCTATGGCATTCCCTTAGTGAGTGACCATAGCGGGCGTGGGGTGTTACACGTGGTATCAGAGCAAAGGTTACCGGAACAGATAAAATTTTTAGAAAACTATTTTTCTAAAACATTTTTGGAAGAAATATTTTCAAAAACATGTCCTTTAAGAGAAAGGTTTTTGAAGGAAAAGCATAATCCCCAATAGCCATATCTATATCCTTCGAATTCTCCGTTTTGAATCTTTCCTTTTTCGTTTCAGCATGGCCGAGAATCTTTACTTTCCGGAGGGTGTGACGGTACCAGTATGGTATAGGAGATTGATGGAGGGTAGGGCCACCACTGCGGGTCCAGCAAATGTTCCTCCACCAACCGTAGCACCCGATCTTCCTCCTCCCCCTCCTCCTCGCACGGATACTTTTGCTAAGACTTGCAAGGAATTTAAAGCTATGGGAGGGAAACCTTTTCAAGGATCTGAAACTTTTGTGGAGGCTAGAGATTGGCTTAAGGAGGTGGAAGAATTGATAGATATCTTTGAGATGGAAGAAGGAAAGAAAGTCAAGTTGGCTGCTTGGTTAATGAAGGGAGAGGCCTCATTCTGGTGGGAGGTCACTAATGGAGAACGCCCCGTTGACTCTTGGGCGGATTTTAGGCAAAGATTTGTGGCAAAGTTTCTCTCAAGGGCGGAGGAAAACTTGTACATGGAAAGATTCTTGACTCTAAAGCAAGGAAATCTCTCGGTGAAGGAATATGTCAACAAGTTTAATCAATTGGCAAGGTTTGGCCTAGACATGGTGAATACACCGGAGAAGAAGGCTTTGAGGTTCGTGAAAGGCTTGAATGAACCAATGCATGGGTTGGCTATGACTCATATCCCTATGGGGGCCACCTTTGAGAAGCTAGTTGACATGGCACTCATGTATGAAGAAGAGAAGGGTCCCAATGCTAATAGGGCACCCGAGAAGAAGGGAGATCAAAAGAGACCTCAACAACAACAACAAAGCAAAGGTGGGAAAGGCAACGGTGGCAAGGGCAAGAAGAAGAAGTGTTTCAATTGTGGGACACCTGGCCACCTAAGCAAGGATTGTCGCAAGAAGAAGAAGACTGGCTGCTTCCACTGTGGCGAAGCAGGGCATTTAGTGAAGGATTGCCCTAAGAAGGGGCAAAGGACGGGATCTACCTCAGGAGCACAGGTGCAAGCTCTTAAGGCACCGAGTCAGGCTAGGGGGCAAGTACAGGCTCTCGCAGTCCCACCAATTCAGGAAAGAGGTAGAACTATCTCCGTTGAAAGTCTGGTTTTTCTATTTGATCATCCTGTCCGTACATTGTTTGATTCAGGCGCATCGCATTCGTTTATCTCATCATCATTAGTTGAGTCACTGCACTTAGACACCAGTCTGGTAGATGATCCCTTGGTTGTTTCAAACCCAATTGGGGGCTCCACTTATTTGTCCATGATATGTTTGGGTTTGAAGATTTCTATACTTAGCATTGAGTTTAGATGTGATGCTTTTGTGTTGGGCTTCACGGGCTATGGGTTGATTTTGGGCATGGACTAGTTATCCAGTAATGGTGACGTTCTTGATTGCGAAAGGAGAGTTGTTAGGCTCATGACCCGCTTGGGTAACACTCTCGAGATTTCTTGTAATCACAGGGACTCTGTTATGCTAAGTTATCTTGAATCGCTTGACGCTTCGGTCGAGAGTTTGCAATCTGTTAGAGTGGTCCGGGAATATCCGGATGTGTTTGAGGAGGTGAAGGGCTTACCTCCGAAGCGGGAGATTGACTTCCGAATATATCTGGTGGATAATGCTAAACCAGTATCTTTACCAGTGCGCCACATGGCTCCTCGTGAGAGGAGGGAACTCCATAAGCAAGTAGGGGAGTTGCTTGAGAAGGGGTTCATAAGACGAAGTATATCGGAGTGGGGTGCTCCAGTAGTATTTGCTACGAAGGCGGATGGGTCCCTTAGACTTTGTGTAGACTATAGAGAACTCAACAAGCTCACAAAGAAGAATAGACACCCATTGCCGAGGATTGATGATCTTTTCGATCAGTTGGTTGGCACTTCAGTATTTTCTCAGTTGGACTTAGCCACGGGGTTTCATCAGTTGAGGGTGGCTGAGGATAGCATAGACAAGACTGCCTTTAGGACTCCAGATGGTTTCTATGAGTGGCTAGTGATGCCATTTGGGTTGACGAACGCCCCTGCATACTTTGTTGATTTGATGAGTAGGGTGTTCAGGGAGTTCCTTAATAAATTTGTGGTGGTCTTTGTGGATGATATCTTAGTATTTTCTAAGAGTGAAGAAGAGCATGCCCTACATCTTGGGGAGGTATTAAAGACTCTTCGAGCACATAGCCTTAAGGCTAATTTCTCTAAATGTCACTTCTGGCGGAAAGAGGTGCGGTTCTTGGGGCACGTGGTCTCCAAGGAAGGGATAGCTGTGGATCCCGCGAAGGTAGTATCAATTCAGGATTGGAAGGTTCCGAAGAATGCTACCGAAGTAAGAAGTTTCTTGGGGTTGGCGGGTTATTATAGGAAGTTTATTAAAGACTTCGCGAAGATATCAGCCCCATTAACCCGCTTAACGAAGAAGAATCTTGTTTTCACATGGGACGTAGATTGTGATGATGCGTTCCGACGGTTAAAGAGAGCTTTAACCACTGCTCCAGTTTTAGTGTTGCCAGATGGGAGCAAGCCATTTGTTGTCTATACTGATGCTTGTGGGACAGGGCTGGGCGCAGTCTTAATGCAAGAGGGAAGGGTGATAGCCTATGGTGGAAGGCAGTTGAGGGCACATGAGAAAAATTACCCTACCCATGATCTAGAGCTGGCCGCTATTGTTTTTGCGCTTAAGATTTGGCGTCATTATCTTCTTGGTGATAGATTCGAGTTGTTCACTGACCACAAATCATTGAAGTACTTGTTTTGTCAGAAGGATTTGAATCTGAGACAGCAAAGGTGGATGGAGTTCTTAGCATCCTATGATTTCGAGATAGCGTATACCCCTGGCAAGGGTAACGTGGTGGAAGACGCCTTGAGTAGGAAGAGGTTGACCTTGAGTCCATTGTTCGTGGAACAACGAAGCTTGGAATTTATCTCGATGTTTGATTTCAGACCTTCCATTGATTATGTACCCGGTTTACTAGCTTCCTTGGAAGTTAGACCTACTCTTTTGGGGCGGATTGGAGAAGCACAGAGGGACGACCCACAGTTGGTTGAGTTGGTGGAGAAACTCATAAGGGGGGAGTCATCCAGCCATTTGAGTAGGTACACCCTAGACGATAGGGGGTGCTTGCGTAGAGACGGTAGACTTTGTGTACCGCAAGACGAGGATTTGAGGAAGGCTATTCTTGAGGATGCACACCGTTCTAGGATGACCATTCATCCCGGTGGGGACAAGATGTACCGAGACATGAAGAGGGTTTTCTTCTGGGCCGGTATGAAGAAAGATGTGGCCGAGTATGTCGCTCGATGCTTGGTGTGCCAACAAGTGAAGGCGGAGCAAAAGAAACCAGGTGGGTTGCTTCACCCATTGGAAGTTCCGCAATGGAAGTGGGATAGCGTCTCGATGGATTTTATTGACGGGTTACCCAGATCGAGGAAGGGTAATACAGGAATTTGGGTGGTGGTAGACAGACTTACTAAGAGCGCCCATTTTATACCTGTGAAGAGCAAGAGGACCGCTCCGTGGCTAGCTTCTGTATATCTTCGAGAGATAGTTCGATTGCATGGGGTACCCTCTAGCATAGTGAGTGATCGAGATCCTATCTTCACTAGCGAGTTCTGGAGAAGTTTGCAAGAAGCAGTGGGGACTCAATTGTGTCTGAGCACCGCATATCATCCTCAGACAGACGGCCAGACTGAGAGGGTGAATCGTGTTCTAGAAGACCTTTTGAGGCTTTGTATCCTAGATTTTGGAGGTACATGGGAAGAGCATCTTCCATTGGTGGAATTCGCATATAATAACAGCTTTCAGTCCAGTATTGGTATGGCTCCTTTCGAAGCTCTCTATGGAAGGCCTTGTCGATCACCTACATGTTGGTGGGAATCTACGGATAAGATCTTGCTTGGGCCTGATATGGTTAGGGAGACTTCTGAGAAGATTGACTTGATTCGAAGAAGGATGAAAGCAGCGCAGGATAGGCAAAAATCTTATGCGGACAAGAGAAGGACGGATCTTGAGTTTGAGGTTGGGGACAGGGTTTTTGTCAAAGTATCTCCGTTGGGAAATGTTGTTCGCTTTGGATCCGTTGGGAAGTTAGCACCGAGGTTTGTTGGGCCGTTTCCTATTAAGGAAAGGATTGGACGGATGGCATATAGGGTGGAGTTGCCATACAGACTTAGTGGTGTTCATGATGTATTCCATGTATCACATCTGAGGAAGTGCTTACATGAGACGGCAGAGGTGGTAGAGCCGAGCTTGCTTAGAGATGTAGAGGTAGAACGTGATGCGACGATTCGACGAGCTCCTACTCGCATCCTTGGGTCAGAGACTAGGAAATTGAGGAATCGAGAGGTTCAGCTAGTCAAAGTGCAATGGGGAGAAGATGAGAACAACGCAACTTAGGAGACGGAAGCGAAGATGCGTTCATTGTACCCATTTCTTTTTGAGGGTATGTCTTTACTTTCTCCTCTATCGTTGTCTAGTACTTATCTTTAGTATATCCTCTCGTTAGTACTGATTGACCTTTAGATAGGGTAAACCTATGGTTGAAACATGTGTTTGAGACATGTTATGGTTGATGGATGCAAGTGGATGCAAGTGGTTGCTAGTGGTTGCTCGTGGATGCATGTACACACACTTTAGGCACTAGATCGACTCAATCACTTCATATTGCATATTGCATAAAAATTGTGTGTAGGAAACTATATTTATGGATGTATAATGATTGTGTTATCATATGGATGATGCATTTTGGTGAATGATTGTGCACTCATGTAGATATTGTATGTGTCGATAGGGTTCTCTCGCATACATAATGGATGCATGGCACTATCATGGTTTGCATATGTTCATACATTAGATAGGGAACATATACACACACTTTTGCATATGCTCATACATCATTAGAAATTGTTTTAAGGACAATGGATGTCCGTGTTTTGATGGATTGAGTAGATGGTTGTTTGGATGGTAGGATATGCATTCTCCTTAGCCTAGAGATTTCGGGGACGAAATCCTTTAAGGAGGGGAGAATGTAACACCCCGAATTTTAGTTAATACTAAAATTCACTAATTATAGGATAAATAATCTCAGACGTGGGAATTGGGGGTAACGGGCTGCGTTATTGCGTTCGTCTCGGAAAAATACGCGAAATAAAGTCCGAGTTTTCGAGAATCGGAGTCCGTATGGCCCGGTTATGGCCCAAAGAAGTTTGCAGAAAATTCAAAGTTAAAAACAGCCTTAGAAATTTAAATTCAGATTTCAAATTAGAACCAGCGGGCCCAGGCGGGAGAATTCCCGCCTTGACCATGTCGACAGGGCTGTCGACAGGCCTGTCGACAGGGGGAGTCGACTTGCCTGTCGACATGCCTGTCAACACGGCGTGTCGAACCAGGGTGCTTGGGTGCACCAGATCTGGTTTTCTGGCTAGGGCTGGGCTGGGTTCTAGAGATTTCCTAAATCTAACGGACCTAATCTAATTTAGGGTTAATCTAAGGACCTAAAACACTTTCCTAATCTATAAATACACCCTAAACCTACCCTAATCCATACTAAAAATAGAAATGATGGCCTCATGCCGCCAAATTAAATCTTAGAAGGAGCCTCCACTTGTTTATGAAGGAAGTTGCAAGCTAATCACTCTCTAATCAATCTCTAATCATCACCATCTTCATATTTAGCAACTAATTCCCCTTCATAAGTTTGCTAATCTTGGTTTTGGTGAGTTTCTATCACTTTAACATCAATTGTTAAAGTAAGTAGATTGGGTGTAATGAGACTTATGGTCTTAAATGCGGATTAATGAGTTTGAATCATTTATAATGATATGCTACTCTATGTTTTCCTATGTTTATGCATAATTAATAAGTGGGTTTATGCATGTTTGATAAGTTGGTTTATGCATGCTTAACAAGTTGGTTTGTGCATGTTTGACAAGTGGGTTTATGCATATTTAATAGGTGGATTTATGCAAAGTGAGATATGCAAGTTATGTATATGCTTAAATACAAGTTTAACATGATTTGCAAGTTATGAATGCTTATGCAAGTATATGAATGCTTATGCAAGATATGTATATGCTTAAATGCAAGTTTAACATGATATGCAAGTTATGCATGCTTATGCAAGTATGTGAATGTTTATGCAAGTATGTGAATGCTTATGCAAGTATGTAAATGCTTATGCAAGTATGTGAATGCTTATGCAAGTTATGTGTATGCTTAAATGCATGTTTAACATGTTATGCAAGTTATGAGAATGCTTATATGCAAGTTCAACATGTTATGAAAGATATGTGTATGATAATATGCAAGCTCATATGCCACATGTTATGCAAATCATGTGTATGATAATATGCAAGTTTGGGTTATATGTAGTTGGGTTAATATATGCTCATATATGCAAGTTGACATCCTCTTAACCCATGACAAAGTTGTATGCTAAACCCATGATATTTGTGATGATCTTCCCCTTATTTATGTCATGAAATGAGAACGATTTACGTGGGGAACGATGGGGTAGGTAAATATGTTAATAAAAGTATGATTGGGTATGATTAAGCATACCATAAAAATAAATTACCATAAGTGGGAATTTACCTATTGAGTTAGGTCTACCCCATGGGAATTTACCTATTGAGTTAGGTCTACCCATGTTATGGAAAACTTGATATTAATTAGGGATAATTAATATGGGGGTGATTAATTAGGTGTAATTAATCGACTAAGACACGAGGTTGGACTCATTTGTAGTGTAAAACTGCCCGGACCCAACCGGCTTAACCAGTTGCTACAAATGTCAGCCCAATGTGAGAGGTCTTAGCCATAAATTAAATACGTGATTAAAGTAAAGACACGAGGTTAGACTCTGTTATGACGTAAGACTGCCCGGACTCTACCGGCTTAACCAGGCGGTTATAACAGCCAGTCTAATGTGGGAGGTCTTTATGGGGGATCACGGTCTTAATTAATTAAGAAACACTTAACCATATTAGCATGTAGTGGGACATGAGGGGTTAAGTGGGTGCCTTGGGTGGCATGTGGAAATTTAATGGTTGCCTTGGGTGGCATGTGGAATCTAGTGGGTTGCCTTGGGTGGCAATAGAAAATACGATTAGAATACTTAACCAAGTGAAACATGTAATTAAACATGATTAAAGGGTTAAGTGGGATACACTAGATAAGTGACAAGCTTAGGTGGGTAGCTTGTGGGGGCCCATTTCAACCAATATCCCAAACGTATCTTTGTGGGCTCGACCCATGTCGAGTGACGGGACACGCATATTGGGCTTGATTATAAGAGGCCAAAACGGGTTAGCGGTGGCAACGCGAGTCCAACGGGTTTCATATGCGTGTGTGGGCCCGGGCTGGTAGATAAGCCGTTGTTGCATCGTGTAGATATAAAGCCGTGCACCGTTGATATTATCAGGTAGCCACTTTAGGGGAGTGATACACCCCACTGTGGGACCAGCACGGGTATCTACGGTAGGGAGCCGATCGATGGGGAGTAGTGGGTACACCTAGTAAAGATAGGGGCAGACGGCACCTATGTAGGGGTACACAAAACTACTGGGTAAAATTTCTAAGTACACCTAGTGGAGATAGGGGCAGACGGCACCTATGTGGTCAGCTAGGGGTACATGAAACTACTAGTTACATCTTTCTTTAAGTCCTTGGGTGGGATCAATCCTTGAGTGAGAAATGACTGGTGTGGTGCAGTTAGTAATTATCCTTGGGTGGGTAGATGCGTCTTTACGGTTATCTTAGTTTATCCTAAGTCTACCAAGCTGCTTAGTGTAGCCATTCATCCCCAGACATTACCGTGGGTCAAGTTTATATCTTCTCTGGTTACTTTAATGATTGTATTGTTAAAGTTATAGGACTCGCTCAGACTAATGTCTGACCCCGTTGTTTTTATCTTTTTCCCAACCCTCAGGTCCTACGGTGGATCCTAGCAGTAGTGGAGCTTGATCGGATTGCTGTTCCAGTCTTTAGGAGCTTGGATAGATGTAAAGCTCCAATTATCCAGTTATCTTTTCTTTTGTTCTGGCTATTGTATGAGAGAGTGGGATTATGTACTTCTTTATTTTGACGGATATTGTACTCGACTTTTATCATGGTTTTATGATGTAACCAGACATGTTTATTTCCGCTGTTATGAGATGATGTTTTAAATTTCAAATACTATTTATATCTGTCTTGTTGTAATTTTTCTGTTCTATATTCACTAAAATACTCCACCGATGCTATGGCATTCCCTTAGTGAGTGACCATAGCGGGCGTGGGGTGTTACATTATTCATTCTTGCAACTAAACTATGGCAAAATTTTCACTCTCATGGCCTCCACCCTCATTCTAAAATTCCTAAGTAAATTCCTATGAGAGGTTTCATGATCATGAGAGTGTTAGAGAGTTTCTATGTTAGTATGAGAGCCTCTCAAGTTGATTTCAAGGCTAAAGCTTTGATCTTTGTTCATAAAGATGGGATTTTGATTGATTCGAAGTGTTCATCTTTGGGTTTTTGGGTGATGGCATGCATAGGCTTCATCACAATCTTTAATTTAAATCGATTTGTGCCTTCATAGCAATGTAAGCCCTTTCCCTACTCTTAGATATTAACTATGAAGTTAAATGTTCATGTAGAAAGTTTGGGTTTGATCATTGAGAATGATGCATGCTAACATGTTATGCAAGTTTATGAAGTCATTATCTTGATCTTATGAGCAAAAAGCTACAACCTTTATGTTGAAATGTTGCATTATGCAACATGAGAACCTTCATAATCTTCTTGTCAACTTGCATATGAAATCATAACCCTTATATGATGATATATGCGAGTTACTAGTCATCATTCTATGTCTTTAGTCACCATGATTCGTTTATGTGCCAAGTTTGGGTTTATGCATGTTTTTGAGGTGTAAGAATGTAACATGCAAGCTAATGAACACATTTGTGCCTCATTTGCCACGATGATTAACTTGTGGCTTAATACCTATTTTTGTCATTCCTTTGCCAAGTCTCTTCTTTTAATCCATTACGTTGTTGCGAACGTATATGCGAGTTTAAAAGCGTTGGGTTATGTTATGGGTAATTTCTAATGACATGAAAATACAACTTGAAAACATGGCTTGAAATATAACATGGAAGTTGACATGTAAGTATGCATAAAAACATAAGCTTGGTAATTTACCTATTAAGTTAGGTCTACCCTTTGGGAATTTACCTATTAAGTTAGGTCTACCCAAATGCTTGAAAAACTTGTAACATGTTTTGGAAACATGATGAACATGACACTTAGATAATATAAGTGTGGCCAACTCGAGGTTGGGTTGAGTTTGCAACGTAAAACTACCCGGAACCGACCGGCCTAACTAGTAGTTGCAAACAATAGGACCCAATGTGAGAAGTTTGTCATGTTGTGCTTGAACCCGAGGTTAGACCAAGTTGTGGTGTAAAGCTACCCGGAACCGACCGGCTTAACTAGTAACCACAACAAAGTCTAATGTGAGAGGTTAGGGTGCATTAAGTAATTAATGTCACATGATAGGGTTAAGTTAATTTGATTAATAACTCTTAACCAAATATGACATGGATAAAGGGGTTAAGTAAATTGGTTAGGCTAATGATACTTAACAAAACATGACAAGGTTGGGTAGGTTAAGTGATTTGATTTGCCTAATGACGCTTAACCATTTTTATATGACTAGTGGACGGGGATTAAGTTAACCAACACTTAATCAATCCAACATGATAATTTGGCAAGGTTAAGTAAGTTTTCTTAATGACACTTAACCATACAAGATGATCAGGGGATGGGGTTAAGTAATTTGCACCTAACTAATCCGACACGGTAATTAGATGGGGTTAAGTAATCCACACTTAACTAATCTAAACACGGTAATTCGATGGGGTTAAGTTAAACACTTAACCAATTTAAACTCGGTAATTCAATGAGGTTAAGTAACCAATACTTAACCAACTTAACGTGATAATTTAATGGGGTTAAGCAACTTATACTTAACCAATTATACATGATGATTTGATGGGGTTAAGTAACTTACACTTAACCAATCTAATACGCGGACCTGATAAGGTTAAGTCACAAGACCTTTTTAGAATATACTTAACCATTGTAGTACGATTAGAGGATGGGGTTAAGCCAACCTATACTTAACCAATCCGACTCGATAATTTGATGGGATTAAGATAATCTATGCTTAATCGATCTAGCAAGATAATCCGATAGGATTAAGGTAAGCTAGTACTTGACCAATTTGACTTGATAGGGTTAAGTCATGAGCATCTGGGTACACTTAACCAACTTGTGGGACTAAGTCTTGAACTTAAATACTTAGCCAATCTTTGACGTGATTCGTGGGTGGGTTAAGTCATGGACTTGAATGATAACACTTAACCCAATAGACAAACCCTAGCTAGAAGAACTAGGTAGAAAACCATGGTTAATGAAGGATAACGGGAAAGGAAGCTAAGTGGTAAACCTTAGTTAAGGGTAACTAAGTAATAATTCTTAGCTAAGGACATAGGACTAATTCTCAAAATGATGAGCAACCTGATACGGTAGGTCATCGCTTAGTATACGAGGGGGAGCAAGTTATCTGACTTGGATAAAAGCTCCAGCGCACTGGGTGCCGAAGTGGAAGCTTCGGGGGACGTGAGGATATTCTTGGGATCCCTCTGTGGGCTGCCAGGTAATTATACTAGGCCCATGAGAGGTTAAGGTCTGCGTTAGAAGGACCAAGAGTATGCCTTGGTTGCTATGCGAGCAACCTAAAGACTGGGATGGATTAGCGTGGAGTCGACGATTCTTGTTTTTGCCCTGGATAGCACATCGCCGACTACCTAACATCTTTAGTCAATCGTGTACGTGCGGAAAGGCAGGGAACCCCCAACAGACCATGTGCTTGCTATCGAGTCATGGGTGAGGTTGGCCCGTAGGAAAGTGGGCTATAGTGGGGCCGTGGAGTGGTTCTTATACATGATTTTTCTTGGATTGCCTTTCAGTAGTTGAGGGAGGGGTCACGTGGGACCATAGCCACAGGTACAAAAACAGACCTTGATATCTGCATCGGCAGACGATTTAAAGCTCCCGACCGAGTTCCGTATTTCTTGATTTGCCCTGGCACGGAACTCGGATGGCACATTGGGGAACATGTGCATCTAGACATGGAAAACGATTCACGATACATACGTGGGATCAAGGGCGCGGTTGACAGGTGGCGTAATCCCTAGTGGTCCTAGGTGGCCAAAACCCAAACCGAGACACGGAAACGTTCATTAGGTAGCATAATCCCTAGAGGTCCTAGGTGGCATAAATCCTAAGTGGACGCGCGATAATTCATGGTAAGGAAACACAACTAGATCCAGGGTTGCAGTCCAAAACAACTTCAAGGATAAACCGTTTACATGGGAAAGCCCGTATAGCCTACGGCAAAGGACTGAACTTATACATGGAAAGAAACATATGAGTTGAGTAACCTATATATGCGGCATATTAGGTTGACATGGACCATTACACGACTGTTGAGTAAGGGTCATTCACGGATAACTCGTAATACAGTTGGGGTATTAGTACGGTAGGTGCAGAGCGGATATATATAGGATAGATGCCATGGGACGTTATACGCGATAGATATCTTGGGATATTATACTTGATAGAAACCTGACAATGTGATACCTTGTTTTATCTTGACATCGTAGTTTATCACGACACCCTAGTTTATCTGAGTTTAGTAGTTCATCCTGTTATTTTGATTTGGCTTATCTATCTTGTTATCATGCTTATGTTCATCTCAGTTTCTCATGTCAATTAACTTTACTAGTTTTTATACTAATAGTAGATAGGGCTTACTCAGTCTTTTTGACTGACCCGTTTTGTTTCGCCTCTTTTCTTCCGTTTCCCCCCCCCCCCCAGGTTACAGGGAGGAAACACTGCTGTTTAGTTCGGACTTCTTCTGCTTGAAGGTCATCATGGATGGCTTGGACTTTTCCTGGCTATGGCTACTTTACTGTTTTTACTTGGGGAATAATTTATGAAAATGTCTTTATGATTCTTTACTATTGCAAGACAGGTTTTGATGTACTCTGATGTAAAAGGCTTTAGACCTTATTTATTCATGTTATGAAAGTTTGATTTTACTTCCGCTATTTTTATATGTTCTGTCTTGTGATATTTCTGTGCATGTTTACCAATAATGCCCCTCTAAAGCTAGTGCATTCCTTTGCGAGTGACCCTAGCGGAGGCGGGGTGTTACACATGGGGGCGTGTTGACTGTAGTGTCGACACCCCTGTCGACACCCCTGTCGACACAGGTGGCTCGGCCAGTTTGGCTGGGTGTACTATTTTGGCTTTTGGGCTGTGTTTGGTGGCTTGTGACGAGATCTGATGGGTCTAAACTATCCTAGGGTTAATCCTATGGCCTAAAACACTTAACTAATCTATAAATACACCCTAAGACTACCCTAATCCATACTAAAAACAGATACAATGCCATCATGCCGTCAAAATGCAACTTGAAGGAGCCTCCATCTAATTAAAGAGGAAGATAGCTTCTCAAATCAACTTCTAATCAACTCTAGCAACTTAATCTTCTTCATAGGAGTGTTAATCAACAAGTTGTGAGTTTCTATGCCTTTAGCAAGCAATTGCTAAACTAATTATGATAGGATATAATGAGGTTATGGTTATGTATGTGGATCAATGCAAGTTATGTTATCATATGCAATGTGTTCATGATGTTAGTTATGCAAGTTTTATGCTATATGTTCATGATGCTAGTTATGCAAGTTGTATGCTATATGTTCATGATGCAAGTTATGCAAGTTTGATGCTATGTGCCCATGAAGCTAGTTATGCAAGTTGGGTGTAATTTATGCTATATGTTCATGATGCTAGTTATGCAAATCACTATGATAAACATTGATCCATTATGACACCATGTTATGCAAGTTTGGTGTTTGATTATATGCAAGTTCATATATGACATGTTATGCAAGTTTGGTGTTTGATTATATGCAAGTTCATATATGACATGTTATGCAAGTTTGGTGTTTGATTATATGCAAGTTCATATATGACATGTTATGCAAGTTTGGTGTTTGATTATATGCAAGTTCATATATGACATGTTATGCAAGTTTGGTGTTTGATTATATGCAAGTTCATATATGACATGTTATGCAAGTTTGGTGTTTGATTATATGCAAGTAACATGTGCAAGTTTACACCTTTGTATGATATGCATACATATGCAAGTTAACCCCTTTGTATGTCATACATACATATGCAAGTTTACCTCTTTGTATGACATAAGTAACTTATGCAAGTTACCCTCTTTATGACATATGTGATTCATGCAAGTTTGGGTTGATTATTTATGCTAGTTGGGTTTGATGCTATGGTCATATATGCATGTTGACACCTTTGAAACCCATGTTGATGCTAATGTTATGCAAGTTGAACCCATTGTGTTTGTGATGAATCTCCCCTTTTAAGTATGTCATGTCAACGTATTACGTGGGGAACGATGGGGTTAATATTCATGTTAATAAAATGGTGTGAAGTTGGTATGATTATGCATACCATAAAGTGGATGGACATAATTGAGTCAATAATGTACATCGTTAAATCTGTAATTAATTAGGGATAATTAATACAAATTATGGGGGTGATTAATTAGGTGTAATTAATCGACTAAGACACGAGGTTGGACCCTTTTGTAGCATAAGACTGCCCGGAACCGACCGGCAAATCCAGCGACTTCAAATGATTGGCCCAATGTGAGAGGTCTTAGGCATAAACTAAATACGTGACAAGTGTAAAGACACGAGGTTAGACTCGGTTATGGCGTAAGGCTGCCCGGACCCGACCGGCAAATCCAGCTGCCATAAAAGATAGTCTAATGTGAGAGGTCTTTGCAAAGGTTACGGTCTTAATCAATTAAGAAACACTTAACCAGATAAGCATGTAGTGGGGCATGAGGGGTTAAGTGGGTGCCTTGGGTGACATGTGGAAATCAAGTAAGTGCCTTGGGTGGCATGTGGAAATCTAGTGGGTTGCCTTGGGTGGCAATAGAAAATACGATTAGAATACTTAACCAAGTGGAAACATGTAATTAAACATGATTAAAGGGTTAAGTGGGATGCACTAGAAAAAGGGACAAGCTTAGGTGGGTAGCTTGTGGGGGCCCATTTCAACCAGTAACCCATATGTATCTTATTGGGCTCAACCCATGTCGAGGATGGGACACGCGTACTGGGCTTGACTATAAGAGGCCAAAACGGGTTAGCGGTGGCAATGCAAGTCCAACGGGTTTCATATGCGTGTGTGGACCCGGGCTGGTAGGTAAGACGTTGTTGCATCGTGTAGGTATAAGCCGTGCACCGTTGGTTGTATCGGGTTGCCACTTTGGGGAGTGATACACCCCACTGTGGGGCCAGCACGGGTATCTACGTTAGGGAGCCGATCGCTTGGGGAGTAGTGGGTACACCTAGTGGAGATAGGGGCAGACGGCACCTATGTAGTCAGCTAGGGGTACACGAAACTACTAGTTAAATTTTCTAAGTCTTTGGGTGGGATCAACCTTTAAGTAGGAATGACTGGTGTGGTGCAGTGTAGTAATTACCCTTGGGTGGGTAGATGCGTCTTTACCGATATCTTAGTTCATCCTATGTGTAGTTGGTTGCTTAGTGTAGTCATTTATCCCCAGTCATTACCGTACCAAGTTTATATCATACCCTAATTACTTTAATGATCGTATTGTTAAAGTTATAGGGCTCACTCAGACTTATGTCTGACCCCGTTGCTTTTATCTTTTTCCCCCTCAGGTCCTCAGGTTGGGCCTAGCACTTGTGGGCTTTGATCAGATTTCTTTATCTATCTTTTGGAGCTTGGACCGTTGATGTAAACCCTAGCTTAACTTTTCTATTATGGCTATTAGTTATGCAGTGGGATTATGTACTTATGTTTCTATCAGGATGGATATTTAGTACTTGACTCTTGTTTTATGGTTTTATAACCAAACATGTTTACCTTCTGCTGCAATGAAATGATGTTTTAGTTAACAAGTATTATTTATATCTGTCTTGTTGTAATTTTTCTGTTCTATATTCACTTAAAATACTCCACCGAAGTTAAGGCATTCCCATAGTGAGTGACCTTAGCGGGTGTGGGGTGTTACACGTGGTATCAGAGCTGAAGGTTACCGGAACAGATAAAACTTTTAGAAAAACTATTTTTCTAAAAACATTTTTGGAAGAAGTAATTTCAAAAACATGTCTTTTGAGAGAAATGTTTTTGAAAGAAAAGCATAATCCCCAATAGCCATATCTTTATCTTTCGAATTCTCCGTTTTGAATCTTTCCTTTTTCGTTTCAGCATGGCTGAAGATCTTAACTTTCCGGAGGGCGTAGCGATAACAGTATGGTATAGGAGGTTGATGGAGGCTAGGGCTGCCACTGCGGGTCCAGCAAATGTTCCTCCACCAACAGTAGCACCCGATCTTCCTCCCCCTCCTCCTCCTCGAGCGGATACTTTTGTTATGACTTGCAAGGAATTTAAGGCTATGGGAGGGAAACTTTTTCAAGGATCAGAAACTTTTGTGGAAGCTAGGGATTGGTTTAAGGAGGTGGAAGAGTTGATAGACATCTTTGAGATGGAAGAAGGAAAGAAAGTCAAGTTAGCTGCTTGGTTAATGAAGGGAGAGGCCTCGTTCTGGTGGGAGGTCACTAATGGAGAGCGCCCTGTTGACTCTTGGGCGGATTTCAGACAAAGGTTTGTGGCAAAGTTTCTCTCAAGGGCGGAGGAAAACTTGTATATGGAAAGGTTCTTGACTCTAAAGCAAGGAAACCTATCAGTGAAGGAATATGTCAACAAGTTTAATCAATTGGCAAGGTTTGGCATAGACATGGTGAATACACCGGAGAAGAAGGCTTTGAGGTTCGTTAAAGGCTTGAATGAACCGATGCATGGATTGGCTATGACTCACATCCCTATGGGGGCCACCTTTGAGAAGCTAGTAGACATGGCACTCATGCATGAGGAAGACAAGGGTCCCAATGCTAATAAGGCACCCGAGAAGAAAGGAGATCAGAAGAGACCTCAACAACAACAGCAAAACAAGGGTGGGAAAGGCAACGGTGGCAAGGGAAAGAAGAAGTGCTTCAATTGCGGGACACCAGGTCACCTAAGCAAAGATTGTCGGAAGAAGAAGAAGACTGGCTGCTTCCACTGTGGTGAAGCAGGGCATCTAGTGAAGGACTTCCCTAAGAAGGGGAAAAGGATGGGATCTACCTCAGGAGGACAGGTGCAAGCTCTTATGGCACCAGGTCAGGCAAGGGGGCAAGTTCAGGCTCTCGCGGTTCCACCGATTCAGGAAAGAGGTAGAACTATTTCCGTTGAAAGTCTGGTTTTTCTGTTTTATCATCCTGTCCGTACTTTATTCGACTCTGGCGCATCGCATTCGTTTATCTCATCATCATTAGTTGAGTCACTGCACTTAGACACCAGTCTAGTAGATGATCCCTTGGTTGTTTCAAACCCAATTGGGGGCTTCACTTATTTGTCCATGATATGTTTGGGTTTGAAGATTTCTATACTTAGCGTTGAGTTTAGATGTGATGCTTTTGTTTTGGGCTTCACGGGCTATGGGTTGATTTTGGGCATGGACTAGTTATCCAGTAATGGTGTCGTTCTTGATTGCGAAAGGAGAGTTGTTAGGCTCATGACCCATTTGGGGAACACTCTCGAGATCTCTTGTAATCCCATGGATTCTGTTATGCTAAGTTATCTTGAATCGCTTGACGCCTCAGTCGAGAGTTTGCGATCTGTTAGAGTGGTCCGGGAGTACTCGGATGTGTTTGAGGAGGTGAAGGGCTTACCTCCGAAGCGGGAGATAGACTTCCGAATATATCTGGTAGATAATGCTAAGCCAGTATCTTTGCCAGTGCGCCACATGGCTCCTCGTGAGAGGAGGGAACTCCGTAAGCAAGTAGGGGAGTTGCTAGAGAAGGAGTTCATAAGACGAAGTATATCGGAGTGGGGTGCTCCGGTAGTTTTTGCCATGAAGGCGGATGGGTCCCTCAGACTTTGTGTAGACTATAGAGAACTCAACAAGCTCACAAAGAAGAATAGACACCCATTGCCGAGGATTGATGATCTCTTTGATCAGTTGGTTGGCACCTCAGTGTTTTCGCAGTTGGACTTAGCCACGGGGTTTCATCAGTTGATAGTGGCTGAGGATAGTATAGATAAGACCGCCTTTAGGACTCCGGATGGTTTCTATGAGTGGCTTGTGATGCCATTTGGTTTGACGAACGCCCCTGCGTACTTTGTTGATTTGATGAGTAGGGTGTTCAGGGAGTACCTTAATAAGTTCGTGGTGGTCTTTGTGGATGACATCTTAGTCATTTCTAAGAGCGAAGAAGAGCATGCCCTACATCTTAGGGAAGTGTTGGAGACTCTTCGAGCGCATAGCCTTAAGGCTAATTCTCTAAATGTCACTTTTGGAGGAAGGAAGTGCGGTTCTTGGGGCACGTGGTCTCCAAGGAAGGGATAGCTGTGGATTCCGCGAAGGTAGTGTCCATCCAAGATTGGAAGGTTCCGAAGAATGCTACCGAGGTGAGGAGTTTCTTGGGGTTGGCTGGCTACTATAGGAAGTTTATCAAGGACTTCGCGAAGATATCAGCCCCATTAACTCTCTTGACGAAGAAGAATCTAGTCTTCACATGGGACGTAGATTGTGGTGATGCGTTCCAACGGTTAAAGAGAGCTTTAACCACAGCTCCAGTCTTAGTGTTGCCAGATGGGAGCAAGCCATTTGTTGTTTATACCGATGCTTGTGGGACAGGACTGGGCGCAGTCTTAATGCAAGAGGGAAGGGTAATAGCCTACGGTGGAAGGCAGTTGAGAGCGCATGAGAAAAATTACCCTACACATGATCTAGAGTTGGCCGCTATTGTTTTTGCGCTTAAGACTTGGCGCCATTATCTTCTTGGCGAAAGATTCGAATTGTTCACTGACCACAAATCATTGAAGTACTTGTTTTCTGAGAAGGATTTGAACTTAAGACAGCAAAGGTGGATGGAGTTCTTAGCATCCTATGATTTCGAGATAGCGTATACCCATGGCAAGGGTAACGTGGTGGCGGACGCCTTAAGCAGAAAAAGGTTGTCCTTGAGTCCGTTGTTCGTGGAACGGTGAAGCTTGGAATTTATCTCGATGTTTGATTTCAGACCTTCCGTTGACTTTGTACCCGGTTTTCTAGCATCCTTAGAGGTCAGACCTACTCTTTTGGGGCGGATTAGCGAGGCATAGCGGGACGACCCACAGTTGGTTAAGTTGGTAAAGAGGCTCATAAGGGGGGAGTCGTCCAGCTATTTGAGTAGGTACACCCTAGATGGTAAGGGGTGGTTGCGTAGGGATGGTAGAGTTTGTGTACCGCAAGATGAGGGTTTGAGGAAGGCTATACTTGATGATGCACATCGTTCGAAGATGATCATTCATCCCGGTGGGGACAAGATGTACCAAGACACGAAGCGAGTTTTCTTTTGGGCCGGTATGAAGAAAGATGTGGCCGAGTATGTCGCTAGATGCTTGGTGTGCCAACAAGTGAAAGCGGAGCAAAAGAAACCCGGTGGGTTGCTTCACCCATTGGAAGTTCCGAATGGAAGTGGGATAGCGTCTCGATGTATTTTATTGATGGGTTACCGAGATCGAGGAAGGGTAATACGGGAATTTGGGTTGTGGTAGACAGACTTACTAAGAGTGCCCATTTCATACCTGTGAAGAGTTAGAGGACTGCTCCATGGCTAGCTTCAGTTTACCTTCGAGAGATAGTTCGGTTGCATGGTGTACCTTCTAGCATAGTGAGCGATCGAGATCCTATCTTCACTAGCGAGTTTTGGAAGAGTTTGCAAGAGGCAGTAGGGACTCAGTTGTGTTTGAGCACCGCATATCATCCTCAGACGGACGGCCAGACCGAGAGAGTGAATCGTGTTCTAGAAGACCTTTTGAGACTATGTATCTTAGATTTTGGAGGTACATGGGAAGAACATCTTCCATTGGTGGAGTTCGCATATAATAACAGCTTTCAGTCTAGTATTGGCATGGCTCCTTTTGAAGCTCTTTATGGAAGGCCTTGTCGATCACCCACATGTTGGTGGGAATCTACGGATAAGATCTTGCTTGGGCCTGATATGGTTAGAGAGACTTCGGAAAAGATTGATTTGATTCGAAGAAGGATGAAAGCAGCGCAAGATAGGCAGAAATCTTACGCGGATAAGAGAAGGACGGATCTTGAGTTTGATGTTGGGGACATGGTCTTTGTTAAAGTATCTCCATTACGGAATGTTGTTCGCTTTGGGTCCGTTGGGAAGTTAGCACCAAGATTTGTAGGACCGTTTCCTATTAAGGAAAGGATTGGATGGATGGCATATAGAGTGGATTTACCCGAGAGACTTAGTGGGGTACATGACGTATTCCATGTGTCACATTTGAGGAAGTGCCTACATGAGACCGCAGAGGTGGTAGAGCCGAGCTTGCTTAGAGTAGTGGAGGTAGAGCGTGATGCGACTATTCGACAAGCTCCTACCCGCATCCTTGGGTCAGAGATTAGGAAGTTGAGAAACAGAGAGGTTCGACTAGTCAAAGTGCAATGGGGAGAGGATGAGAACAATGCTACTTGCTAGACAGAAGCGAAGATGCGTTCACTGTACCCATTCCTTTTTGAGGGTATGTCTTTTAACTTCTCCTTTATCGTTTGTCTAGTACTTATCTTATCTTTAGTATGTCCTCTCATTAGTACTTTTGACCTTTAGATAGGGTAAACCTATGGTTGAAACATGTGTTTGAGACATGTTATGATTGATGGATGCGTGTGGATGCAAGTGTTTGCTAGTGGTTGCTCGTGGATGCATATACACACACTTTAGACACTAGATCGGCTCAGTCACTTCATATTGCATATTGTATATAATTGCGTGTAGGTAGCTATATTAATGGATGTATAATGGTTGTGTTATCATATGGATGATGCATTTTGGTGTATGGTTGTGCACACATGTAGAAATAGTATGTGTCGATAGGGTTCTTTCGCATACATATTGGATGCATGGCACTATCATGGTTTGCATTAAGAAGGTCAACTGAATCAGTAGACCGCCTGATTTTGCATTAGACAGGGAACATATACACACACTCTTTGCATATGTTCATACAGCGTTAGAAACTTTAAGGATAATGGATGCCTGTGTTTGATGGTTTAGTAGATGGTTGTTTGGTTGGTAGGATACGTTCTTCTTGACTTAGAGATTTCGGGGACGAAATCCTTTAAGTAGGGGAGAATGTAACACCCCGTATGTTGAATAACTTGCTATAATATAAAACAGGGCAGAATTAAATTTTAAAATCTGAATCAGGGGAAACGGGCTATGCCATTGCGTTCGTCTCGGAAAAATACGCGAAATAGAGTCCGAGTTTTCGAAAATCGGAGTCCGTATGACCCAGTTAAGGCCCAACGAAGTTTTCAGAAAATTCAAATTTCGAAAAACAGATTTCAAATGCAGAAATGGGGCTAGGCGGGAAAATTCCCGCCTGCACCAGTTCGACCCCCGTGTCGACTGGGGAGTCAACACACATGGGGGCGTGTCGACTGTAGTGTCGACACCCCTGTCGACACAGGTGGCTCGGCCAGTTTGGCTGGATGCACTGTTTTGGCTTTTGGGCTGTGTTTGGTGGCTTGTGACGAGATCTGATGGGTCTAAACTATCCTAGGGTTAATCCTATGTCCTAAAACACTTAACCAATCTATAAATACACCCTAAGACTACCCTAATCCATACTAAAATTAGATGCAATGCCATCATGCCATCAAAATGCAACTTGAAGGAGCCTCAATCAAATTAAAGAGGAAGATAGCTTCTCAAATCAACTTTTAATCAACTCTAGCAACTTAATCTTCTTCGTAGGAGTGCTAATCAACAAGTTGTGAGTTTCTATGCCTTTAGCAAGCAATTGCTAAACTAATTATGATAGGATATAATGAGGTTATGGTTGTGTATGTGGATCAATGCTAGTTATGTTATCATATGCAATGTGTTCATGATGTTAGTTATGCAAGTTTTATGCTATATGTTCATGATGCTAGTTATGCAAGTTGTATGCTATATGTTCATGATGCAAGTTATGCAAGTTTGATGCTATGTGCCCATGAAGCTAGTTATGCAAGTTGGGTGTAATTTATGCTATATGTTCATGATGCTAGTTATGCAAATCACTATGATAAACATTGATCCATTATGACACCATGTTATGCAAGTTTGGTGTTTGATTATATGCAAGTTCATATATGACATGTTATGCAAGTTTGGTGTTTGATTATATGCATGTTCATATATGGCATGTTATGCAAGTTTGGTGTTTGATTATATGCAAGTAACATGTGCAAGTTTACACCTTTGTATGATATGCATACATATGCAAGTTAACCCCTTTGTATGTCATACATACATATGCAAGTTTACCTCTTTGTATGACATAAGTAACTTATGCAAGTTACCCTCTTTATGACATATGTGATTCATGCAAGTTTGGCTTGATTATTTATGCTAGTTGGGTTTGATGCTATGGTCATGTATGCATGTTGACACCTTTGAAACCCATGTTGATGCTAATGTTATGCAAGTTGAACCCATTGTGTTTGTGATGAATCTCCCCTTTTAAGTATGTCATGTCAACGTATTACGTGGGGAACGATGGGGTTAATATTCATGTTAATAAAATGGTGTGAAGTTGGTATGATTATGCATACCATAAAGTGGATGGACATAATTGAGTCAATTATGTACATCGTTAAATTTGTAATTAATTAGGGATAATTAATACAAATTATGGGGGTGATTAATTAGGTGTAATTAATCGACTAAGACACGAGGTTGGACCCTATGTAGCATAAGACTGCCCGGAACCGACCGGCAAATCCAGCGGCTACAAATGATTGGCCCAATGTGAGAGGTCTTAGGCATAAACTAAATACGTGACAAGTGTAAAGACACGAGGTTAGACTCGGTTATGGCGTAAGGCTGCCCGGACCCGACCGGCAAATCCAGCTGCCATAAAAGATAGTCTAATGTGAGAGGTCTTTGCAAAGGTTACGGTCTTAATCAATTAAGAAACACTTAACCAGATAAGCATGTAGTGGGGCATGAGGGGTTAAGTGGGTGCCTTGGGTGGCATGTGGAAATCAAGTAAGTGCCTTGGGTGGCATGTGGAAATCTAGTGGGTTGCCTTGGGTGGCAATAGAAAATACGATTAGAATACTTAACCAAGTGGAAACATGTAATTAAACATGATTAAAGGGTTAAGTGGGATGCACTAGAAAAAGGGACAAGCTTAGGTGGGTACCTTGTGGGGGTCCATTTCAACCAGTAACCCATATGTATCTTATTGGGCTCGACCCATGTCGAGGACGGGACACGCGTACTGGGCTTGACTATAAGAGGGCAAAACGGGTTAGCGGTGGCAACGCAAGTCCAACGGGTTTCATATGCGTGTGTGGACCCGGGCTGGTAGGTAAGACGTTGTTGCATCGTGTAGGTATAAGTCGTGCACCGTTGGTTGTATCGGGTTGCCACTTTGGGGAGTGATACACCCCACTGTGGGGCTAGCACGGGTATCTACGTTAGGGAGCCGATCGCTTGGGGAGTAGTGGGTACACCTAGTGGAGATAGGGGCAGACGGCACCTATGTAGTCAGCTAGGGGTACACGAAACTACTAGTTAAATTTTCTAAGTCTTTGGGTGGGATCAACCTTTAAGTAGGAATGACTGGTGTGGTGCAGTGTAGTAATTACCCTTGGGTGGGTAGATGCGTCTTTACCGATATCTTAGTTCATCCTATGTGTAGTTGGCTGCTTAGTGTAGTCATTTATCCCCAGTCATTACCGTACCAAGTTTATATCATACCCTAATTACTTTAATGATTGTATTGTTAAAGTTATAGGGCTCACTCAGACTTATGTCTGACCCCGTTGTTTTTATCTTTTTCCCCCTCAGGTCCTCAGGTTGGGCCTAGCACTAGTGGGCTTTGATCAGATTTCTTTATCTATCTTTTGGAGCTTGGACCGTTGATGTAAAGCCCAGCTTATCTTTTCTATTATGGCTATTAGTTATGTAGTGGGATTATGTACTTATGTTTCTATCAGGATGGATATTTAGTACTTGACTCTTGTTTTATGGTTTTGTAACCAAACATGTTTACCTTCTGCTGCAATGAAATGATGTTTTATTTAACAAGTATTATTTATATCTGTCTTGTTGTAATTTTTATGTTCTATATTCACTTAAAATACTCCACTGAAGTTAAGGCATTCCCATAGTGAGTGACCTTAGCGGGTGTGGGGTGTTACAGCTATTATATACATATGTTGTATGGAATCCATATAAATAACATTATATGGTAATTGATTCGGTCTCATTCCAATTTAGAAAATAAAGTATACATTCATGTGTTGAATAAAATATATATTCATGTGTTGAAACCATTCATGTGTTGAAAATATTCATGTGTTGAACAAAATATTTATACAATAAAATTCACATTTTTATTATAAGTAAGAATTAATAAATATTCATGTGTTGAATAGAATATATATTTAAGTGTTGAATAAAATATATATTCATGTGTCGAAACCATTCACGTGTTGAAACTATTCATGTGTTGAAAAAAAATATTTATACAATAAAATTCACATTTTTATTGTAAGTAAGAATTAATAAATATTCATGTGTTGAATAAAATATATATTCATGTGTTGAATAAAATATATATTCATGTGTTGAATAAAAGAAATATTCATGTGTTGAATAAAGTATATATTCATGTGTTGAATAAAATATATATTCATGTGTTGAAAAAAATATTCATTTGCTGAATAGAATAACGAAGTTATTGAAATATATAAAGCCGTGTTGATTAGGTTTGCGCCATTTTGATGCGAACGATATTTATATCGATTATATTCATTTTTTTAATGAATATCGAAATGGAAGTGATTTCAAAATCTAATATTTTGAAAATATTATCATTTATATATTAATGATATGGAATATTCAATTTTGATTTAAAATTGAATATGAAGTTGAAATCGTTTTTAAAACAAATTTAAACGAATTATAAAATAAGTTTAGAATTGAAATCGACGAAATATATATATTAAAAATATTAAATGGCTTGAATAGAACACACCGCACCGCGACAGTTCGCGAATTTCGACCATTGACTTCGAATTGACGTTATGGGAGATCCGACCGTCGGATTCTCCTGAAACCGGAACCGTTGGGTTCGTATCGAAAAGAGATTTCTAACGAATCCAAGAAATTTGAAATGTAACGGTTGGATTTGGAATTATGTCCAAATCAAATTTGGAAAAGGTCGTTGTAAGTGCAGTTGGACGACCGTTATTTGGAAATCGACTGTACAAGCCTTGATAAAATTATTAAAAATATCAATAATTTGTGTAAAATCATAATAAATGATTCAGAAAGAATTGGGGTGAAAATCCCATATCTAAAAAGGATAAAAATATTTTCTTATCAAAATGAACTAGTTATGAACTAGAATTATAATCCAATATTTTTGAATAAATAAATTGGATTTGAAGTGGTTTTAAAAATATTCAGAATTTCCAATATACAAATTGGAATGGGTTTGAATCGAAATTATCTTCGGAATATTTCGATGTTGGATTTCGTGATTGTAGAGATATGGTTGTGGAAATTTGAAAGATATATTTATATCGTTATTTCCAATACGATATTTGTTGGTTTTAGAATTTGATACTGAATATAAGCTGATATATTTTCTATTCAGAGCCTTGTAATTAATATCAAATGGGATTTTGGGTTTGTCGTGAATGGTGTCTTAAATAACACTGTTCTTGGACCCAGTTTAGAAAAGAATAAATCTTTTAATTAAGATTTAGTGAAATTGTCCAGTTAATTAGTATTTAATTGGAATTGAATTTAAATTGGTTTTTGGGGTTTATCGTGAGCGGTGTTTTGAATAACACCTGTTCTTTAACCCGATTAACAATGGAACGTGATTTTGGGTTTATCGTGAACCGTGGTTTAGATGACATTGGTTCTTTAACCCAGTTAAAGACCGGATATTGATTTTTGGGAAGATTAAAACTAAGTGGAGTTTTAATGAATCTTTAATTAGATTAAAGTGATCGAGAATGGAGTGTCTCCGGTTTTTCTCCAAAATGATAGTTAAATCTTTAATTAGATTTGAATCTGAAATGGTAATTAATATTTACCGATAACACTATGGTGTTAGATATGGAGTATTACCAGTTTTGCTCCAAAGAGATAGTTAAATCTTTAATTAGATTTGAACGTGAAATGGTAATTAATATTTACCGATAACATCGTGGTGTTAGATATGGAGTATTACCAGTTTTGCTCCATGGGATGAATAGGTTGGGATTGGGAAATAAAATAAATGATTACTTCGGTGTGGTTCGCTAATCCTGACTAGTTTGGAAAACCTTAACACGGTTTGAAATGATATCCAAAGGAAAATTAAAGAATAAATTTAGAAGAATTTATCCTTGATAAAATAAATGGGAACCTTTCCCTAAGAATGTGAATATTTGAATAAAAGAATATTCTGAATTAGAATAAGGCGTACGTTGTGTTTGTGTAACACTTGTTTATTATATACACGGGTTATTTGGAAAGGCCAGGTTTATACCCACTCTGAATAACCGATCCGATGATAAGTCGAAGATGAAGATAGTGGTTGAAGACCGGAGGTCTTCACGTCATTTGGATGATTTTTGATGATCTTGATTGGGTTGTACACCTAAGAGGAGGAAATCAATTGGTGATCGTCCAGACGTACTTGGAGATCGATGGATATGCGAGGAATAAGGTTCCTTCGGTTTCGTTCGGACCCAGAACGAACTTGTAAATAGACTGTGTGTCTGACATTGGATTTTGTTCTGTGTGGTTGATTTCTATTAAATATATATCTGTATGGCAGCGGAGAATTTATTCACTTGCTTAACGCCCTTCTCTGAGACGTACAAGCTTAATGGTTATATATCGACAGATATTAGTCGCATGGCATGAATTGCCTGTGTGGCATGCCTAAGTGGCATTCGATCAATGCTTTTGTTGAAAAGCAAAGTCTTGTGGTTGATGATCAAAGCACGGCCTATATGGCACAGCTTTGTGTATGGTGTTAATTCGCAAGCCTCACACCTCGGTATGAGTCAAAAACGGGATAGTGACTGCAGGGAGAGCACGACATTTCTTTTTAGCTATGGGTGATGTCAGTGACCTACCAGCCCTGACATTTATATACTTTTTACCTGTGTGGTTGTTGGATGTGAGGTGCCTCGGATATAGGACTGATAGGACTGGGAAACGTGTGATCAGGAATAACTAATCCTCAAAAGTAAGAGAGGACTGACCCTGAAGATCCAGGATCGCTGTGTGTGGTCCTGAGACATTTGCTAGAGTGTCTCGAACGGAGAGGAGCTTGCTCTTGCCTCGACTCATGACGGAAATCCAATTTCCAATACGATCTTTGTGGTTTTAATGGTAAAACTAGTATGACGACATGATATATGGTACCCATGCCACCTATGATTGATACATTTATATTTGAAGTTGTTTTCTTCACTTATATAATAACAAAAGATGAAATTTAGAGTATCAAGCATTCTTCGGCTATTACAAGGTAAAACCCTATCCTCGGGCTTGCGTTGCATTGTGTGATGGGACCTGGGTCTTATAGTAGCTTCAGTTTTCTTTATTTAGCATCGCGCTGTTTGTTTTATGCACTAGTATTCTTGGGAGGAAACCCGTTCCGTGTTATACGGCGTGGTCCCTTGATTTACCTAACTTTAAAATAAAGATTAAAAACTGTCTTAGCTCTCACACCAGTCACATGACTGACCTAGAGTTTATTGTTTTACCCTAAACTCTGGGTGCCCCTATTTTCCACACAGGAAGCTAGTAGTTTTGGTTTTGCAGATTTATATTCACAGGATCCTGGTTTATAGCTAAAGTGATATTCGGAAAGCTCTGTATCCGCGTATTTTTTCCAGTCATGTTTTGTATTATTTTTCTGCTGCTATGTATTTAAATGTAATTTAAATCTTTGATATTTGTCAAATGTGTAATATTTATTCATACTCTGTATATTCTTGTATTATGATGGAATTGTTGTAATAAACAATGAAATGTTCTTCTGTTTGTGTTCTGATTTGTCGCGTTCTTATCTCAATCTGGGCTTTCCTTTACAAGGAAGTTCGGGTCGTTATATAAACAATCATGGAAAGTCATGATGGTAAACCTTAGTTAAGAGGACTAAATAAACAGTTATAGAAAGTTGTGTTTGAGCTTGTTAGTAAACCTTAGTTAAGAGAACTACGTAAATAACTAAAAGATCGCGGCTACATAAGAAATAGGGAAAGACTTATGAAAAAGAAACTTGGCAATTTAAAAACTAATATGGATGAGATAACCAAGTTAAAAAGAAAACCTAATGAGATAGAGCAAGCGCAAAATTAGAAGATTAAACTTAAGGTCTAATAACACGAAAGGGTAAGGCGCTTGGACCAGTCCATGCGATAGGGGATGAATAACCAAATATGGTAGACCATCACAATGTCGTAGGACGCACGGGGGAGCAAACGTCCATCTGATCATGCAGAAGGCTCTAAGTGACTGGATTACGAAGCATGTGGCTTCTGGGGACGTGAGGGTACTCTTGTTATCCCTCTGTAAGTGGCAGATGATACGTCTGTGATCATAGAGGTTAAGTCTGCGTGGGAAGAACCAATGAGTATGCCTTGATTGCAAAACAAAAGGCAATCAAAAGACTAAGATGGACCAGCGTAATTCCACGAGACCAGTTAGTACCCTGTGATAGCAACTCATCGTCTACCTACCATCTTTAGTCAGTACATGAAGTGGAAAGACGAAGAACTCCAAAAGACCATATACTTTGCTATCTAGTTACGGGTGAGGTTGGCCAAATGGATTGAAGGGCACAGGGGGCCGGGGTTACAGTCCTCATTCTTGATATTCTTGGGTGCCTTTCATTAGTTGAGGGAGGGGTCTAGTGGGACCATAGCCACTATAAAAGTAGACCTTAGCATCTGCATCGGCAGATATCTGAAAGCTCCCGACCGAGATCTATGTTTCTTAATTAGCCCTGCCACAGGACTCGAGCGCACATATAGAGAACATGTGCAAATAGACATCAAGTACGATTGATGATACGTATGTGGGAAAAGTCTAGGTACACTCATGTCGCTCTTGGTGGTGTGCCATAGGCTAGAGGGCATTATTCGATGACAGAGTCTAGTGGGATCTAGAATGGCAGTCCAAACGCTTACGTAACACAGTGATGATAGTTTTATGCAAGTGTAGCGCTGATATACATACGAAATACGACATTGGATAAGGGACTGTGTACATACGATGGAGACTGAAACGACCCGAACTTCCCCGGTAAGGAAAGCACGGATTGAGTTGAGAACAAGCCACATCGGAATGCAAACAGAAGAACATTTCATTGTGTATTACAACAATTCCATCAGAATACAAGAATATACAGAGTATGAATAAATATTACGCAGAAAATATCAGAGATTTAAATTACATTTAAATACTTCGCAGCGGAAAAACAATACAAAGCACAACTGAAAACAGATACACGAATACAGAGCTTTTCGAATACCGCTTCAACGGTAAATCAAGATCCTGTGAATATAAATCTACAAAACCAAAACTACTAGCTCCCCGTGTGGAAAATAGGGGAACCCATAGTTTAGGTTAAAACAATAAACTTCAGGTCAGTCATGTGACTGGTGCGAGAACTAAAATAGTTAGTGATCTTTATTTTAATTAAGGGACCACGCCGTATAACACGGAACGGGTTTCCTCCCAAGAATACCAGTGCATAAAACAAGAGCGCAATGCTAAATAAAGAACAATGAAGCTATTATAAGACCCAGGTCCCATCACACAATGAAACGCAAGCCGGAGGATAGGGTTTTACCTTATATTAGCCAAAGCATGCTTGATACGCTAAATTTCATGTTTTATTATTCCTATAAGTGTATAGTGTCAAAACAATTTCAATCATATACGGCATGGATACCATAAATCATGTCGCCAATACTATGCTCTACAATCAAAACTGCAAATGACACGTATTAGAAGTTGGATTTCCATCTGTGAACCAAGGCAAGGGATCGTCCTTACCGAATTCGAGACGCTCTAGCCCGTGTCTCGAGAACAGAATGCATCGTCCCTTGGAGCGACAGGGTCGGTCCACCGATGTGGATTAAAATGCCTGAACACTGCGTTTCCCCACCCTATGGGGTGTCAATGAGTCCAATGACTCCATCGGCTCCACATAGTCGCCGATATATCCAAGGCGCCTCGCAACCCAACAACCACATAAGTTAAACTCGTCAGGGCATGTCAAACCACTGACGCCACTTCTAGCTAAAAGGAAACACATGCTCTCCCTGAGGCCCTCTCCCGTTTCTGGTTCACACCAGGGTGTGAGGCTCGCGAATTAACGCTACACAAAGCTACGCCACAAAGGTCGTGCTTTGATCATCAACCACAAGACTCTGCTTTTCAACAGGCGCCTTGATCATTTGCCACTTAGGCATGCTACACAGGCAATTCACACCATGCAACTGATGTCTATCGATATACAACCTCTGATCCCATATACGTCTCAAAGAAGGGTGAAGTAAGGGAATGAATTCCCCTTCACCAGGCAGATGTATATTTAATAGAGATCAATCAACACAAAGAAAAATCCAATGTCAGACACACAGTCCATACAAGTTCGTTCTGGGTCTGAACGAAACCGGAGGAACCTTATTCCTCGCATATCCATCGATCTCCAAGTACGTCTGGACGATCACCAATTGACTCCCTCCTCTTGGGTGTACAGCCCAATTAAGATCATCAGTAATCACCCAAACAATGTGAAGACCTCTGGTCTTCGACCACCGTCTTCATCCTCGACACATCGTCGAATCAGTTATTCAGAATGGGATAAACCCAGCTTTTCTGAATAACTTGCGTATATAATAAAAAATTGTTACACAAACACAACATACGCCTCATTTGGATTCAGAATATTCTTTTATTCAAATATTCTTATACATTGGGAAAGGTTCCCATTAATTTTATCAAAGATAAATTCTTTAAATTTATTTATTAATCTTCCTTTGAATAACTATTCAAACAATATCATGGTTTATCCAAACTAGTCGGGATTAACGAACATTACTGAAGTAATCATTTGTTTTAATTTCCCAATCCCAACCTATTCATCCCATGAAGTAAAACTGGTAATACTTCATATCAAACACCACAGTGTTATCGGTAAATTCAATTACCATTTCACGTTCAAATCTAATTAAAGATTTAACTATCGCCTGGAGCAAAACTGGTGATACTCCATTCTTGATCCTTTCAATCTAATTAAAGATTCGTTAAAAGTCCACTTGGTTTTAATCTTCCCAAAAATCAATATTAATGATTGTTTAACTTAGGAAATCATATCCTGTCTTTAACTGGGTTAAAGAACCAATGTCTTTTAAAACACGGTTCACGATAAACCCAAAATCACATTCTATTCCATCAGCCTTTAACTGTAAATTACAAAGTGAACAATTCTCTAAGTAATAACCCCGAAGGCCGAAACCAACATCAGATCAATACCCAAGAAACCATTCAACTTAACTGATCTTCAGTTAGTTTCTGATTTTCTTAACTCCGTTGGGTCTAAGAACAATATTATTAAAGATACCATTCACGACAACCCAAATCACTTTTGATATTAAATACAAGGCTCTGAATAGAAAATATATCGGCTTATATTCAATATCAAATTCTAAACCCACAAATATCGTATTGGAAATAACGATATAAATATATCTTTCAAATTTCCATAACAATATATGTATAATCACGAAATCCAACGTCGAAATATTCCAAAAACAATTTCGATTCAAATCCATTCCAATTCAATTATTGGAAATTCTGGTTACTTTTTAAAACCCTTTTCAAATCTAGTTCAAAACTAGTTCATTTCGATAAAAAAAAAATTTTATCTTTTCAAATATGGAGTTTTTCATCCCAATTCTTTCCAAATCATTTCTTATGGTTTTACACAAATTATTACTATTTTTAATAATTTTATCAAGGCCCGTACAGTCGATTTCCATCAACGGCCATCGAACAGCACTTACAGCGACCTTTTCCAAATTTGATTTGGACATAATTCCAAATCCAACCATTAGATTTCAAATCTCTAATATTCGTTAGAAAGCTCTTTTTGATACGAACCCAATGGTTCCAGTTTTAGGAGAATCCGATGGTCGGATCTCCCGTAATTTCCATTCGAAGTCAATGGTCGAAATTCGCGAACTGCCGCAATGTGGCGTGTTCTATTCAGGCAATTATATATATATATATATATATATATATATATATCATCGATTTCCTTTCAAAACGTATTTTATAAATCATTTTAAATTCGTTTTCAAAACGATTTCAACTTCATATTCAATTTCAAATCAAAATTGAATATTCCATATCATCGATATATAAATGATAGTATTTTCAAAATACTATATTTTGAAATCAATTCCTTTTCGATATTCATTATAAAAACGAATATAATCTATATAAATATCGTTCGCGTCAAAATGACGCGTATCTAACCAACACGGCTTTATATATTTCAATAACTTCGTTATTCTATTCAACAAATGAATATTTTCTTCAACACATGAATACATATTTCATTCAACACATGAATGTTCTCAACACATGAGTTTTCTATTATTCAACACATGAATATAATTTTTTTAATATTCTTTATTTTCCAAATTGGAATGAGGCCCAATCAATTACAATATAATGTTAATTGTATGGATTCCATACAACACATGTATATAATAGCAACGATAAATAATCAACCATCATCCAGATTGCACCACTCAACTGCATAAGCATTAAATATAAATAATTAACGCTTACACAGTATGTCAACCAATCAATCGACATACAACTAAACAATTGGGATTAGTGTACGTCAATCTCATCCCAACACCCATGTGGGGTTTCAATCAATCAAACACAGATTTTATTTGTGCAGTTGGGCAATGTGTAAAATTTATCGTCCCAA
Organism: Allium sativum; assembly: GCA_030737875.1. Taxonomy (NCBI): domain Eukaryota; kingdom Viridiplantae; phylum Streptophyta; class Magnoliopsida; order Asparagales; family Amaryllidaceae; genus Allium; species Allium sativum. The sequence goes on from CM060920.1 coordinate 737,545,947, forward strand.
TCAATATCAGTCAAATGTGTGTATATAAACAATCCGCCCAACTTGTTTATAAATATTTATTTTATATACACGTTAAAAATTATATTTTTAACTATAATATTTTAATTTCAACATGTGAATATATTTCCATTCATTCCACATCACAATCAATTTTCACCACACAACAAAATCAAACAAGTCGTCCATGGTCTGTGGACAACGGGTGTCGGGTGCTACTAAGCACCGTCTGCATCCTAGTTTATATTTCAACTAGAAAACAAAATAAAAGTGAAGAGTTCTCACCTTTGGGTTCCTCTCCGCCGTTTCATTTTTGAATTTTTGAATGGCTTGAATCAGCCCGAAATTCCAATGCAATCTTTTTTACGCTGTTCACATTAAAGATCACACTTTTATCTCACACTATATATATAATAAAAATCAAAATTTTATTTCGCTATAACATATATCAAAATCGCATTTTTATATTCTTTGTCTTATAAAAATCATATTTTTATAATCTCTACTATATAAAAATCATAATTTTATTCTTTCTATAATATAAAAAAACATACTTTTATTCTTTCTATAATATAAAAATCATATTTTTATTCTTTCTATAATATAAAAATCATATTTTTATTTTAACGCTACCTTTAAAATAAAAATCACATTTTTATTACTTCGCTATATTTATAAAAATCAATTTTTTATACAATAGCTATATAAATAAAAATTATACCTTTGTTCGCTAGAAATTTAAATAAAAATCTTATCTTTTTATAATTTCAAAATCTAATCTTTATATTAATGAAAGATATAATCTTATCATTAAAGAAAAATCAAATTTTTTCTATGTAAAAAATCAAAGTTTTTTATCCTATGTAAATAAATAAAAATTGTATTTTTTCTCCTTTATAAAAAAAATCCAATCTTTCTACCTATAAAAATTCTATCTTTATTATCATATAAATCCCCTTTTTATTAACATAAAAATCATATTTTTCTTTAACACAAAAAATCATATAATTAAATAAAAAAACAAAGCTAAAAAAACTCTTACTGGTTTTAGCGAGAGAGGGGGGCGCGCCATCGTCTGAGGTCGGAGGATGGCCGCTGGCGTTCGACGATGGTGGCAGGGCCCACGGGGTGTGGTGGCATCTGTTTTCTTTCATTTGGGGGTTTTGGGATTTAGAGAGAGGAGGGGCGGAGGCTCGGGGCTTCATGAGATTGAGGGGGTCGTAGGTGGCACGGCGGCGGTGATGGACGGACGGGGAGAGGCGGGGACGAGGTCTGGGGTATCGCGGTCATCTTCTTTTATTTTTTCTTCTTTTTTATCTTTCTGATTCGAACTTAACGTGGGAGAGATAATGGTGGGCCATTATATAATTAATTAATTATTTAATTTCCTTCTCCAAAAAGTCACTTTTTCGTGCGGACTCTAAATCGAACCAAACAACTGCCGCCTCTAGCACATTACCCCCATTCAGAACATAATGGGATATGTATCGTAAGCCAGTTCAGCCGATTCGATTAGCTTTAGTCAAAATCAAAATATAACTATATATATTGAATTTGAACGCACATTTCAATTTACCGGGGCTACATACTGACTCTAAAAATTCCCAAAAAATATTTTTTAGCTTAGTATTGATGATACGGTCCTAACAAAACTAATTTCATCGAACTCTGAGATCGTTTGGAAAATGGCCATTTTCTGGTCGATCAAAATTGACTGAAACTGTTTAAACACGTTTAACTTCGCCACGCTCACATATTGATTCAGAAAATTATGAAAATTGGAATCTAGCAATAATTTGACGTCCCGGATTCAACAAAATTGCTTTCGTTGAAAACCGAGGTTGTTTGCAAAATTTCCATTTTTAAGGGCCAGAATTCCACATCGACTATTCTGAATTTTCAACTGAGCATAACTTTTTATTCCTGCTATGAAATTTCAATTTTTTGGATTCGTTGGAAAGATATTCTCAAATAGATTCTAATATTTTTGGTTTCGCTGAAATCCGGATTATTTTGAATCTTGTACATTCATTTGAAATTTAAAATCGAATTTTCGAACTACCGCACCATTTTCAATTCCTTTTATAATTATAAATAAATAATTATATTCTAACGACGATTCAAATAAATATATTCATTCTATTTCTATTCAATATTATTTAAAATAATTCATTTTAAATATTCAAAATTCATCAAAATTGCCAAAATAAAAATTTTAAATTGGCTCAGAATTTCCAGGTTGTTGCAATCTCCCCCGCTTAAAACTTTTCGTCCCCGAAAAGGAACGAAGCTAAAAGTTGTTTAACTAATCAACTCAAATTCCAGTATTTTCATTATGGTTTAAGTTCTTCAACTTTTCAGTTTCTAAGAACTTTTCAAATTCTTCAAAAATTAGGCTAACACCCTAAATTTTCAAAAAAATTCGCCATAACCACCCCTGCACCGGGAGCTTCGGGATATTTCAAATAGCCTCCCATGGCCCTCACCAATCCAAAAAGAAAAAGAAACAGCCAAGCGGTTAGCCAATCGGCTCAAAAAATCATCAAAAACCCAAGAAATACAATAAACATGTACCTATTTGTCAGGTAAACAATTTTATTCTTCTGCTCTAGCCTCCTTGCTATGACATGTTCAATGTAAATACATGTATATGCATGCAAATGCGACTAATTTTCAATACAATCACTATTTGGTTCAATTTGGCTAAAGGTTCAACATTTACTTAATCGAACAATAATCAAACAACACAATCAGTAATCAATTAGTTGATTAACGTTTCAAACTCATAATTTTGATACATAGTCCAAAAATCATATTTTTGATGCCAAATCACAACAATAGACCTTATCTAATTTTGGTTCTCACACCAGTCAATTGGAAATATATAGAAATCCCACTTTCGTCACTCAAAAATAAATATTGGTGATGATATACTTCATCATCAGGACCATGTCCGAGCGACTAGAGTGTGATTCTATATCTACCCAGTGTATTAAAACTTCAAATACACGCGGATCAGACATATATGCAAAATCTTTAAATACTCGATTGTCCAAATTAATACAAATAAATATTCAAATACGAATAATTGAATTAAATTTTTCGAAACAAATTTTTTTTTCACTTTTATTTTTAAAAACAACATTCTTCACACTCGCTCTAGGATGCTACTGATCCCATCTCTAACGAGTCATTCTCATTGGATATTATTAATACAATCTCTGATGAATTCTTTCATTTGGTTCTAACGTGTCTTGTTCTCCGAGCTCTGTAAACTAAAGCTCTGATACAAAAGTGAAACGACCCGAACTTCCCCTGTAAGGAAAGCACAGATTTAGTTGAGAATAAGCCACATCGGAACGCAAACAGAAGAACATTTCATTATGTATTACAACAATTCCATCAGAATACAAGAATATACTGAGTATGAATAAATATTACACAGAAAATATCATAGATTTAAATTACATTTAAATACTTCGCAGTGGAAAAACAATACAAAGCACAACTGAAAACAGATACACGGATAAAGAGCTTTCTGAATACCGCTTCAACTGTAAATCAGGATCCTGTGAATATAAATCTGCAAAACCAAAACTACTAGTTGTCCGTGTGGAAAATAGGGGCACCCAGAGTTTAGGTTAAAACAATAAACTCCAGGTCAGTCATGTGACTGGTGTGAGAACTAAAACAGTTATTGATCTTTATTTTAAAGTTAGGTATATCAAGGGATCACGCCGTATAACATGGAACAGGTTTCCTCCCAAGAATACCAGTGCATAAAACAACAGCGCAATGCTAAATAAAGAACAATGAAACTATTATAAGACCCAGTCCCATCACACAATGCCACACAAGCCGGAGGATATGGTTTTACCTTATTATAGCCAAAGCATGCTTGATACGCTAAATTTCATGTTTTATTATTATTATAGGTGTATAGTGTCAAAACAAATTCAATCATAAGTATCAATCATAGACGACAGGGATACCATATATCATGTCGCCAATACTGGGCTCTACAATCAAAAACCACAAATGTCACGTATTGGAAGTTGGATTTCCATCTGTGAATGAAGGCAAGGGATCGTCCTTACCGAATTCGAGATGCTCTAGCCCATGTCTCAGGAACAGAATGCATCGTCCCTTTGAGCGAAAGTGCTGGTCCACCGATGTGGATTAAAATGCCCGAACACTGCGTTTCCCCACCCTATGGGGTGTCTACGAGTCTAATCACTCCATCGGCTCCACATAGTCACCGATATATCTGAGGTGCCTCACAACCCAACAACCACATAAGTCTAACTCGTCAGGGCGTGTCAAACCACTGACTCCACTTCTAGCTAGAAGGAAACGCATGTCCTTCCTGAGGTCCTCTCCCGTTTCTGGTTCACACCGGGGTGTGAGGCTCGCGAATTAACGCTACACAAGGCTATGCCACAAAGGTCGTGCTTTGATCATCAACCACAAGACTCTTCTTTTCAACAGGCGCCTTGATCATTTGCCACTTAGGCATGCCACACAGGCAATTCACGCCATGCAACTGATGTCTATCGATATACAACCTCTGATCCCGTACGTCTGAGAGAAGGGTAAAGTAAGGGAATGAATTCCCCTTTGCCAGGCAGATGTATATTTAATAGAGATCAATCGACATAGAGTAAAATCAAATGTCAGACACACAGTCCATACAAGTTCGTTCTAGGTCTGAACGAAACCGGAGGAACCTTATTCGTCGCATATCCATCGATCTCCATGTACGTCTGGACGATCACCAACTGACTCCCTCCTCTTGGGTGTACATCCCAATCAAGATCATCGGTAATCGCCCAAACGTTGTGAAGACCTCCGGTCTTCAACCATCGTCTTCATCCTCAACACATCGTCGAATCAGTTATTCGGAATGGGATAAACCCGGTCTTTCTGAATAACTCGTGTATGTAATAAACAAGTGTTACACAAACACAACATACGCCTCATTCCAATTCAGAATATTCTGTTATTCAAATATTCTTATACTTTGGGAAAGGTTCCCATTAATTTTATCAAAGATAAATTCTTTAAATTTATTCTTTAATCTTCCTTTGAATACCTATACAAACAATATCATGGTTTATCAAAACTAGTCGGGATTAGCGAATCTTACCGAAGTAATCATTTGTTTTAATTTCCCAATCCCAACCTATTCATCCCATGAAGTAAAACTGGTAATACTTCATATCTGACACCACGGTGTTATCGGTAAATTCAATTACCATTTCACGTTAAAATCTAATTAAAGATTTAACTATCACCTGGTGCAAAACTGGTGATACTCCATTCTCGATCCTTTCAATCTAATTAAAGATTCATTGAAACTCCACTTGGTTTTAATCTTCCCAAAAATCTATATTAATGATTGTTTAACTTGGGAAATCATGTCCTGTCTTTAACTGGGTTAAAGAACCAATGTCTTTTAAAACACGGTTCACGATAAACCCAAAATCATATTTTATTCCATTAGCCTTTAACCGTAAATTAGAAAGTGAACAATTCCCCAAGTAATAACCCCAAAGGCTGAAACCAACATCAGATCAATACACAAGAAAACATTCAACTTAACTAATCTTCAGTTAGTTTCTGATTTTATTAACTCCGTTGGGTCTAAGAACAGTATTATTAAAGATACCATTCACGATAACCCAAACCACATTTGATATTAAATACAAGGCTCTGAATAGAAAATATTTCGGCTTATATTCAATATCAAATTCTACGACCCACAAATATCATATTGGAAACAACGATATAAATATATCTTTCAAATTTCCATAACAATATCTGTATAATCACGAAATCCAACATTGAAATATTACAAAAACAATTTCGATTCAAATCCATTCCAATTCAATTATTGGAAATTCTAGTTACTTTTTAAAACCCTTTTCAAATCTAGTTCATTTCGATAAAAAAAACTATTTTTATCTTTTCAAATATGGAGTTTTCATCCCAATTCTTTCCAAATCATTTATTATGGATTTACACAAAATATTACTATTTTTAATAATTTTATCAAGTCCCGTACAGTCGATTTCCATCAACGGCCATCGAACTGTACTTACAGCGACCTTTTCCAAATTTGATTTGGGCATAATTCCAAATCCAACCGTTAGATTTGAAATCTCTAATATTCGTTAGAAAGCTCTTTTCGATATGAACCCAAGGTTCCATTCAGGCCATTATATATATAATATATACATATATATTATGTATATATCGTCAATTTCCTTTCAAAACGTATTTTATAAATCGTTTAAAATTCGTTTTCAGAACGATTTCAACTTCATATTCAATTTCAAATCAAAATTGAATATTCCATATCATCGATATATAAATGATAGTATTTTCAAAATATTATATTTTGAAATCAATTCCTTTTCGATATTCAAAAAAGAAAATAATCGATATAAATATCGTTCGTGTCAAAATGGCGCATATCTAACCAACACGGCTTTACATATTTCAACAACTTCGTTATTCTATTCAACAAATGAATATTTTCTTCAACACATGAATACATATTTTATTCAACACATGAATATTCTCAACACATGAGTTTTTTTTTATTCAACACACGAATATAAATTTTTTAATATTCTTTATTTTCCAAATTGGAATGAGGCCCAATCAACTACTATTTAATGTTAATTATATGGATTCCATACAACACATGTATATAATAGCAACGATAAATAATCAACCATCATCCAGAGTGCACCACACAACTGCATAAGCATTAAATATAAATAATTAACGCTTACACAGTATGTCAACCAATCAATCGACATACAACTAAACATTTGGGATTAGTGTACGCCAATCTCATCCCAACACCCGTGTGGGGTTTCAATCAATCAAGCATAGATTTTATTTGTGCAGTTGGGCGATGTGTAAAATTTATCGTCCCAATCAATATCAGTCAAATGTAACACCCCGAATTTTAGTTAATACTAAAATTCACTAATTACAGGATAAATAATCTCAGATGTGGGAATTGGGGGTAACGGGCTGCGTCATTGCGTTCGTCTCGGAAAAATACGCGAAATAGAGTCCGAGTTTTCGAGAATCGGAGTCCGTATGGCCCGGTTATGGCCCAAAGAAGTTTTCAGAAATTCAAAGTTAAAAACAGATTTAAAATTCAGTTCTAAAACAAGTTTGGAGCCAAAAGCGGGAAGGGTGGGAAAGTTCCCGCCTAGCCCCGTGTCGACAGGCATGTCGACAGGGGTGTCGACAGCCCTGTCGACAGGGGTGTCGACACAGGGTGTCGGCCCTGTTGATCTGGGTGCACCAGATCTGGTTTTTGGGTTAGTCTTGGGCTGTGTTCTAGAGGGTTCCGAAATCTGATGGTCCTAATCTAATTTGGGGCTAATCCTATGGTCTAAAAACACTACCTAATCCTATAAATAAGACCCCAACCCTACCCTAATTCATTCATAATTAGATCTTGTAACTAAACTATGGCAAAATGAAACTTGATCATGGCCTCCACAAATCAATGAAGAGAGTTGCAAGCTAATCAACCTCTAATCAACATCTTCTTCAACTAAAGCAACTAATTCCACTTCATAAGTTTGCTAATCTTGGTTTTGGTGAGTTTCTATCACTTTGATGATCAATTGCTAAATTAAGTAGATGAGATATGATGAGATCTATGGTTTTGCATGAGGATTAATGGGTTTTCAAGTCATATGATATGATGTGAATATGCTAATCTATGTTTAATATTAATCCTATGTTTATGCATGTTGAATATGTGAGTTTATGCAAGTTGAATATGTGAGTTTATGCAAGTTGGATATGTGGGTTTATGCAAGTTAAGTATGTGGGTTTATGCAAGTTAAGTGGTGGGTTTATGCATAATAAGTAATTGATTCTATGCATGCTAAGTATGTGGTTTTATGCATGCTAAGTGTTTGGTATTATGCATAAATCATGACATGCAAGTTTACCCTTTTAAATGTGATGCATACATATGCAAGATGACACCTTTATATGCTATGTATATATATATATATATATATATATATATATATATATATATATATATGCATGTTTACCCTCCTTTAAGATGCAAGTCATATATGCAAGTTCAACGTGTTAAGCAAGTTATGTGTATGCTTATATGCAAGTTCAACATGTTATGCAAGTTATGTGTATGCTTATATGCAAGCTCAACATGTTATGCAAGTTATGTGTATGATGTTATGTAAGTAATGTGCATGTTGTTATGCAAGTTCATATGCAAGTTATGTGTATGATGTTATGCAAGTTATGTGCATGATGTTATGCAAGTTATGTGTATGTTGATATGCAAGTTATGTTTATGATATTATGCAAGTTATGTGTATGATGTTATGCAAGTTAACATGTAACATGTTGTGCAAGTTCACACCTTTAAGACACATGCAAGTTCACCTTTGTATAACCTATGAACACTTATGCAAGTTGCCTTTATATATGACATATGTATGTTCATGCAAGTTGGGTTATTTAGTAATGCTAGTTGGGTTAATATCATGATGTAAGTGGACACCTTTTAACCCATGTTAATGCTAATGTATGCTAAGTGAAACCAATGTTAATTGTGAAAGAATCTTCTCTTGGAAATATGTCGTGTTAGCATAAGTACGTGGGGAAACGATGGGGTTAATAGACATGTTAATGAAATGGTGTGAAATGGTTATGATTAAGCATACCATAAAATGAATAAGCATAAGTGGGAATTTACCTATTGAGTTAGGTCTACCCCATGGGAATTTACCTATTGAGTTAGGTCTACCTATGTTATGGAATTGGGAATTTACCTATTTAGTTAGGTCTACCCATATTCTTAAAAATGTGTAATTAATTAGGGATAATTAATATAAATACGAGGGTGATTAATTAGGTGTAATTAATCGACTAAGACACGAGGTTGGACTCAGTTGTAGCGTAAAACTGCCCGGACCCAACCGGCTTAACCAGTTGCTACAAATGTTAGCCCAATGTGAGAGGTCTTAGGCACAAACTAAATACGTGATTAATGTAAAGACACGAGGTTAGACTCGGTTATGACATAAGGCTGCCCGGACCCAACCGGCTTAACCAGCAGTCATAAAAGATAGTCTAATGTGAGAGGTCTTTATGAAGATCACGGTCTTAATTAATTAAGAAACACTTGACCATATTAGCATGTAGATGGACATGAGGGGTTAAGTGGGTGCCTTAGGTGGCATGAGGAGGCTAGTGGGTTGCCTTGGGTGGCAACAGAAAATACGATTAGAATACTTAACCAAAGTGAAACATGTAATTAAAACATGGTTAAAGGGTTAAGTAAGTGCTTTGGGTGGCATGTGGAAATCTAGTGGGTACCTTGTATGACAACTAGAATATGATTAAATGACTTAGCCAAAATGTATAACATGTAAGTGGACATGGTTAAAGGGTTAAGTGGGATTCACTAGAAATAACAAGCTTAGGTGGTAGCTTGTGGGGGCCCATTTCAACCAATATCCCAAACGTATCTTAGTAGGCTTGACTCTAGTCGAGTGACGGGACACGCATATTGGGCTTGACTATAAGAGGCCAAACCGGGTTAGCGGTGGCAACGCAGGACCAACGGGTTTCATATGCGTGTGTGGACCCGGGCTGGTTGGTAAGTCGTTGTTGCATCGTGTAGATATAAAGCCATGCACCATTGATATTATCAGGTTGCCACTTTGGGTAATGATACACCCCATCGTGGGACCAGCACGGGTATCTACGTAAGGGAGCCGATCGCTTGGGGAGTAGTGGATACACCTATGTAGTCAGATAGGGGTACACGAAACTACTAAATTACTAAGTACACTTAGGGGGATCAACCTTTAAGTAGGAATGACTGGTGTGGTGCAGTGTAGTAATTATCCTTGGGTGGGTAGATGCGTCTTTACGGTTATCTTAGTTTATCCTAAGTCTGCCAAGCTGCTTAGTGTAGCCATTCATCCCCAGACGTTACCGTATATCAAGCTTATGTCTTCTCTGGTTACTTTAATGATTGTATTGTTAAAGTTATAGGACTCGCTCAGACTTATGTCTGACCCCGTTGTTTTTATCTTTTTCCCAACCCTCAGGTTATCAGAGTGGGCCCAGTACGAGTGGGCTTTTATCAGGCTGCTTAATTCTCTTTTGGAGCTTGGACCATAGGTGTAGAGCTCAGCTTACCCTTTCTTTTATGGCTATCAGTTCATGTAATGGGATTATGTACTTTTATTTATCAGGATGGATATTTTGTACTTGACTCTTATTATGGTTTTGTGATGTAACCAAACATGTTTTACTTTCCGCTGCAATGAAATGAAATGATGTTTTAAAATTTTCAAGTATTACTTATATCTGTCTTGTTGTAATTTTTCTGTTCTATATTCACTTAAAATACTCCACCGATGTTATGGCATTCCCTTAGTCGAGTGACCGTAGCGGGTGTGGGGTGTTACACGTGGTATCAGAGCAAAGGTTACCAGAACAGATAAAATTTTTGGAAAACTATTTTTCTGAAAACATTTTTGGAAGAGATATTTTCAAAAACATGTCTTTAAAGAGAAAAGTTTTTGAAAGAAAAGCATAATCCCCGATAGCCATATCTTTATCTTTCGAATTCTCCGTTTTGAATCTTTCCTTTTTCGTCTCAGCATGGCTGAAGATCTTTATCTTCCGGATGGTGTAGCGGTACCAATATGGTATAGGAGGTTGTTAGAGGCTAGGGCCGCCGCTGCAGGACCAGCAAATGTTCCTCCTCCACCCGTTGCACCCGTTCCTCCTCGCACGGATACTTTTGCTAAAACTTGTAAGAAGTTTAAGGCTATGGGAGGGAAACCTTTTGTGGGAGCTAGGGATTGGCTTAATGAGACGGAAGAGTTGATGGAAATCTTGGAAGTGGAAGAGGGAAAGAAAGTCAAGTTAGCCGCTTGGTTAATGGAAGGAGAGGCTTCGTTTTGGTGGGAGGTCACTAATGAAGAACACCCTGTTGACTCTTGGGTGGATTTCAGGCAAAGGTTTGAGGCAAAGTTTCTCTCAAAAGCGGAAGAAAATATGCACGTGGAAAGGTTCTTGAACTTAAAGCAAGGGAACTTGTCGGTGAAAGAATATGTTAACAAGTTTAATCAGTTAGCGAAGTTCAATATAGACTTGGTAAACACACCGGAAGAGAAGGCTTTGAGGTTCGTTAAAGGCTTGAACGAACCCATGCATGGGTTGGCTATGACCCACATCTCTATGGGGGCCACCTTCGAGAAGTTAGTAGACATGGAATTCATGCATAAGGAAGAGAGGGGCCCCAATGCTATTATGGCACCCGAGAAGAATGGAGATCAGAAGAAATCTCAACAACAAAATAAGGGTGCGAAAGGTAAGGGTGGCAAGGGAAAGAAGAGGTGCTTCAATTGTGGGACACTAGGCCACCTAAACAAAGATTGTCGTAAGAAGACTAAAACTGGCTGCTTCCACTGTGGCGAAGCAGGGCATCTGATGAAAGACTGTCCAAAGAAGGAGCAAAGGACGGGGTCTACCTCAGGAGGACAGGTGCAAGCTCTTGTGGCACCAGGTCAGGCTAGGGGGCAAGTACAGGCTCTCGCGATTCGGGAAAGAGGTAGAACTATTTCTATTGAAAGTCTAGTTTTTCTGATCGATCATCCTGTCCGTACTTTATTTGATTTTGACGCATTGAATTCGTTTATCTCATCATTGTTAGTTGAGTCACTGCACTTAGACACCAGTTTAGTAGGTGATCCCTTAGTTGTTTCAAACCCAATTGGGGCTCCATGATGTGTTTGGGTTTGAAAGTTGCTATACTTAGCGCTGGGTTTAGATGTGATGCTTTTTGGGCTTCACGGGCTATGGGTTAGTTTTGGGCATAGACTGGTTATCCAGTAATGGTGCCGTTCCTATTGTGGAGGGAGAGTTGTTAGGCTTATGACCCGCTTGGGTAACACTCTCGAGATCTCTTGTAATCCCATGGAATTTGTTATGCTAAGTTATCTAGAATCGCTTGACACGTCGTTCGAGAGTTTGCAATCTGTAGAGTGGTCCGGGAATACTCGGATGTGTTTTGAGGAGGTGAAGGGCTTACCTCCGGAGCGGGAGATTGACTTCCGAATATATCTGGTAGACAATGCCAAACCAGTTTCTTGGCCAGTGTGCCACGTGGCTCCTCGTGAGAGGAGGGAACTCCATAAGCAAGTAGGCAGTTTGCTTGAGAAGGGGTTTAGAAGACGAAGTATGTCGGAGCGGGGTGCTCCAGTAATTTTTGCTATGAAGGCGGATGGGTCCCTCAGACTTTGTGTAGGCTAAAGAGAACTAAATAAACTCACAAAGAAGAATAGACACCCATTGTCGAGGATTGATGATCTTTTTGATCAGTTAGTGGGCGCCTCAGTATTTTCGCAGTTGGACTTAGCCACGAGGTTTCGTCAGTTGAGAGTGACTGAGGATAGTATAGAGAAGACTACCTTTAGGACTCCGGATGGTTTTTATGAGTGGCTGGAGATGCCATTTGGTTTGATATACGCCCCCGCATACTTTGTCGATTTGATGAGAAGGGTGTTCAGGGAGTACCTAAATAAGTTTGTGATGGTCTTTGGTAATGACATCTTGGTCTTTTCGAGGAGCGAAATGAGTTTTCGTATATGCTCAATAGGTTGAGCAAAGCCAGTTATGGGATAAACGGTGGTTTTGGAGCGAGACTGGCAAGGACATCCAGAATTGGACAAGGGCTTGATTATTTCGCCGTTTTTACTAGTATCAGCTCACGTAGGTCGTCTGAATTCGAAGGAGGTATCCCTTGGGTGTTTGTCTGATATTGGTTTAGGCCTTTGGGGCTTGCATTTGGGGGATGTCAAGTTCGAATAGGAGGGTCTGCATGAGAGATGGACAGTTGAGATGATTTTGGATGGGACTCTTAGCATCCTATGAGTTTGAGGTAGCGTATACCAATGGCAAGGGTAACGTGGTAGCGGACGCCTTAAGTAGAAAAAGGTTGTCCTTGAGTTCATTGTTCGTTGAACGACGGAGCTTAGAGTTTATTTCTATGTTTGACTTTAGACCTTCCATTGACTTTGTACCCGGTTTGCTAGCCTCCTTGGAGGTTAGGCCTACTCTTTTGGGACGAATTAGCGAGGCACAGCGAGACGACCCATAGTTGGATGAGTTAGTAGAGAAGCTCATGAGGAGGGGGTCGTCCATCCATTTGAGTAGGTACACCCTAGATGGTAAGGGGTGGTTGCGTAGAGACGGTAGACTTTGTGTACCGCAAGACGAGGATTGAGGAAGGCTATACTTGATAATGAACATCGTTCGAAGATGACCATTCATCCCGGTAGGGACAGGATATACCAAGACATGAAGCGAGTTTTCTTTTGGGCCGGTATGAAGAAAGATGTGGCCAACAAGTGAAGGCGGAGCAAAAGAAACCTGGTGGGTTGCTTCACCCATTGGAAGTTCCGCAATGGAAGTGGGATAGCATCTCGAAGGATTTTATTGACAGGTTACCCAGATCAAGAAAGGGTAATACGGGAATTTGGGTTGTGGTAGATACACTTACTAGGAGCGCCCATCGTATACCCGTGAAGAATAAGAGAACTGCTCCATGGCTAGCTTCAGTTTACATTCGAGAGATTATTAGATTGCATGGTGTACCCTCCAGTATAGTGAGCGATCGAGATCCTATCTTCACTAGAGAGTTTTGGAAGAGTTTGCAAGAGGCGGTAGGGACTCAGTTGTGTTTGAGTACCGCATATCATCCTCAGACGGACGGCCAGACCGAGAGGGTGAATCATATTTTAGAAGACCTTTTGAGGCTATGTATCTTGGATTTTGGAGGTACATGGGAGGAGCATCTTCCATTGGTGGAGTTGCCCGACAGACTTAGTGGTGTACATGATGTATTCCATAGGAGGAAGTGCCTACATGAGACCGCAGAGGTGGTAGAGCCGAGCTTGCTTAGAGAAGTAGAAGTAGAGCGTGATGCGACGATTCGACGAGCTCCTACTTGCATCCTTGGGTCAGAGATTTGGAAGTTGAGAAACAGAGAGGTTCAACTAGTCAAAGTACAATGGGGAGATGAAGAGAGCGACGCTACCTGGGAGACGGAAGCGAAGATGCGTTCGAGGTACCCTTTTCTTTCGGAGGGTATGTCCTTTTGCTTCTCCTTCATCGCATATCTTGTGATTATCTTATCCTTAGTATGTCCTCTCGTTAGTACTGTTTGACCTTTAGATAGGGTAAACCTATGGTTGAAACATGTGTTTGAGACATGTTATGGTTGATGGATGCAAGTGGATGCAAGTGTTTGCTAGTGGTTGCTCGTGGATGCATATACACACACTCTAGGCACTAGATCGGCTCAGTCACTTCATATTGCATATTGCATAAAATTGTGTGTAGGAAGCTATATTTATGGATGTATAATGATTGTGTTATCATATGGATGATGCATTTTGGTGAATGATTGTGCACTCATGTAGATATTGTATGTGTCGATAGGGTTCTCTCGCATACATAATGGATGCATGGCACTATCATGGTTTGCATATGTTCATACATTAGATAGGGAACATATACACACACTTCTTGCATATGCTCATACATCATTAGAAATTTTGATTTAAGGACAATGGATGCTCATGATTGATGGATTGAGTAGATGGTTGCTTGGATGGTAGTATATGCATTCTCCTTAAACTTAGGGATTTCGGGGACGAAATCCTTTAAGGAGGGGAGAATGTAACACCCCGAATTTTAGTTAATACTAAAATTCACTAATTACAGGATAAATAATCTCAGATGTGGGAATTGGGGGTAACGGGCTGCGTCATTGCGTTCGTCTCGGAAAAATACGCGAAATAGAGTCCGAGTTTTCGAGAATCGGAGTCCGTATGGCCGGTTATGGCCCAAAGAAGTTTTCAGAAAATTCAAAGTTAAAAACAGATTTAAAATTCAGTTCTAAAACAAGTTTGGAGCCAAAAGCGGGAAGGGTGGGAAAGTTACCGCCTAGCCCCGTGTCGACAGGCATGTCGACAGGGGTGTCGACAGCCCTGTCGACAGGGGTGTCGACACAGGGTGTCGGCCCTGTTGATCTGGGTGCACCAGATCTGGTTTTTGGGTTAGTCTTGGGCTGTGTTCTAGAGGGTTCCGAAATCTGATGGTCCTAATCTAATTTGGGGCTAATCCTATGGTCTAAAAACACTACCTAATCCTATAAATAAGACCCCAACCCTACCCTAATTCATTCATAATTAGATCTTGTAACTAAACTATGGCAAAATGAAACTTGATCATGGCCTCCACAAATCAATGAAGAGAGTTGCAAGCTAATCAACCTCTAATCAACATCTTCTTCAACTAAAGCAACTAATTCCACTTCATAAGTTTGCTAATCTTGGTTTTGGTGAGTTTCTATCACTTTGATGATCAATTGCTAAATTAAGTAGATGAGATATGATGAGATCTATGGTTTTGCATGAGGATTAATGGGTTTTCAAGTCATATGATATGATGTGAATATGCTAATCTATGTTTAATATTAATCCTATGTTTATGCATGTTGAATATGTGAGTTTATGCAAGTTGAATATGTGAGTTTATGCAAGTTGGATATGTGGGTTTATGCAAGTTAAGTATGTGGGTTTATGCAAGTTAAGTGGTGGGTTTATGCATAATAAGTAATTGATTCTATGCATGCTAAGTATGTGGTTTTATGCATGCTAAGTGTTTGGTATTATGCATAAATCATGACATGCAAGTTTACCCTTTTAAATGTGATGCATACATATGCAAGATGACACCTTTATATGCTATGTATATATATATATATATATATATATATATATATATATATATATATATATGTTTACCCTCCTTTAAGATGCAAGTCATATATGCAAGTTCAACATGTTAAGCAAGTTATGTGTATGCTTATATGCAAGTTCAACATGTTATGCAAGTTATGTGTATGCTTATATGCAAGCTCAACATGTTATGCAAGTTATGTGTATGATGTTATGTAAGTAATGTGCATGTTGTTATGCAAGTTATGTGTATGATGTTATGCAAGTTATGTGCATGATGTTATGCAAGTTATGTGTATGTTGATATGCAAGTTATGTTTATGATATTATGCAAGTTATGTGTATGATGTTATGCAAGTTAACATGTAACATGTTGTGCATGTTCACACCTTTAAGACACATGCAAGTTCACCTTTGTATAACCTATGAACACTTATGCAAGTTGCCTTTATATATGACATATGTATGTTCATGCAAGTTGGGTTATTTAGTAATGCTAGTTGGGTTAATATCATGATGTAAGTGGACACCTTTTAACCCATGTTAATGCTAATGTATGCTAAGTGAAACCCATGTTAATTGTGAAAGAATCTTCTCTTGGAAATATGTCGTGTTAGCATAAGTACGTGGGGAAACGATGGGGTTAATAGACATGTTAATGAAATGGTGTGAAATGGTTATGATTAAGCATACCATAAAATGAATAAGCATAAGTGGGAATTTACCTATTGAGTTAGGTCTACCCCATGGGAATTTACCTATTGAGTTAGGTCTACCCATGTTATGGAATTGGGAATTTACCTATTTAGTTAGGTCTACCCATATTCTTAAAAATGTGTAATTAATTAGGGATAATTAATATAAATATGAGGGTGATTAATTAGGTGTAATTAATCGACTAAGACACGAGGTTGGACTCAGTTGTAGCGTAAAACTGCCCGGACCCAACCGGCTTAACCAGTTGCTACAAATGTTAGCCCAATGTGAGAGGTCTTAGGCACAAACTAAATACGTGATTAATGTAAAGACACGAGGTTAGACTCGGTTATGACATAAGGCTGCCCGGACCCAACCGGCTTAACCAGCAGTCATAAAAGATAGTCTAATGTGAGAGGTCTTTATGAAGATCACGGTCTTAATTAATTAAGAAACACTTGACCATATTAGCATGTAGATGGACATGAGGGGTTAAGTGGGTGCCTTAGGTGGCATGAGGAGGCTAGTGGGTTGCCTTGGGTGGCAATAGAAAATACGATTAGAATACATAACCAAAGTGAAACATGTAATTAAAACATGGTTAAAGGGTTAAGTAAGTGCTTTGGGTGGCATGTGGAAATCTAGTGGGTACCTTGTATGACAACTAGAATATGATTAAATGACTTAGCCAAAATGTATAACATGTAAGTGGACATGGTTAAAGGGTTAAGTGGGATTCACTAGAAATAACAAGCTTAGGTGGTAGCTTGTGGGGGCCCATTTCAACCAATATCCCAAACGTATCTTAGTAGGCTTGACTCTAGTCGAGTGACGGGACACGCATATTGGGCTTGACTATAAGAGGCCAAACCGGGTTAGCGGTGGCAACGCAGGACCAACGGGTTTCATATGCGTGTGTGGACCCGAGCTGGTTGGTAAGTCGTTGTTGCATCATGTAGATATAAAGCCGTGCACCGTTGATATTATCAGGTTGCCACTTTGGGTAATGATACACCCCATCGTGGGACCAGCACAGGTATCTACGTAAGGGAGCCGATCGCTTGGGGAGTAGTGGGTACACCTATGTAGTCAGATAGGGGTACACGAAACTACTAAATTACTAAGTACACTTAGGGGGATCAACCTTTAAGTAGGAATGACTGGTGTGGTGCAGTGTAGTAATTATCCTTGGGTGGGTAGATGCGTCTTTACGGTTATCATAGTTTATCCTAAGTCTGCCAAGCTGCTTAGTGTAGCCATTCATCCCCAGACATTACCGTATATCAAGCTTATGTCTTCTCTGGTTACTTTAATGATTGTATTGTTAAAGTTATAGGACTCGCTCAGACTTATGTCTGACCTCGTTGTTTTTATCTTTTTCCCAACCCTTAGGTTATCAGAGTGGGCCCAGTACGAGTGGGCTTTGATCAGGCTGCTTTATTCTCTTTTGGAGCTTGGACCATAGGTGTAGAGCTCAGCTTACCCTTTCTTTTATGGCTATCAGTTCATGTAATGGGATTATGTACTTTTATTTATCAGGATGGATATTTTGTACTTGACTCTTATTATGGTTTTGTGATGTAACCAAACATGTTTTACTTTCCGCTGCAATGAAATGAAATGATGTTTTAAAATTTTCAAGTATTACTTATATCTGTCTTGTTGTAATTTTTCTGTTCTATATTCACTTAAAATACTCCACCGATGTTATGGCATTCCCTTAGTCGAGTGACCGTAGCGGGTGTGGGGTGTTACATCAAATATGTGTATATAAACAAATCGTCCGATTTGTTTATAAATATTTATTTTATATACATGTTAAAAATTATATTTTTAACTATAAAATATTTATTTCAACACGTGAATATATTTCCATTCATTCCACATCACAATCAATTTTCACCACACAACAAAATCAAACAAGTCATCCATGGTCTGTGGACAACGGGTGTCGAGTGCTACTATGCACCGTCTACATCCTAGTATATATTTCAACTAGAAAACAAAATAAAAGTGAGAAGTTCTCACCTTTGGGTTCCACTTCGCCATTTCATTTCTGAATTTCTGAATGGCTTGAATCAGTCCGAAATTCCAATGCAATCCTTTTTTTACGCTGTTCACATTAAAAATCACACTTTTATCTCACACTATATAGATAATAAAAATCGAATTTTTATTTCACTATAACATATATCAAAATCGTATTTTTATATTCTTTGTCTTATAAAAGTCATATTTTTATATTCTCTACTATATAAAAATCATATTTTTATTCTTTCTATAGTATAAAAATCATATTTTTATTCTTTCTAAAATATAAAAATCATATTTTTATTCTTTCTATAATATAAAAATGATATTTTTATTTTACCGCTACCTTTAAAATAAAAATCACATTTTTATTACTTTGCTATATATATAAAAATCAAATTTTTATACAATAGCTATATAAATAAAAATTATATCTTTGTTCGCTAGAAATTTAAATAAAAATCTTATCTTTTTATAATTTCAAAATCTAATCTTTATATTAATGAAAGATATAATCTTATCATTAAAGAAAAATCAAATTTTTTCTATGTTAAAAATCAAAGCTTTTTATCCTATGTAAATAAATAAAAGTGAAAATTAGGCTCACGTCCCTATTTTGAAACTTAATTAGGCTCACATCCGGTCATAAACTTAATATAAATTAGGTCCCTGTTTTCAAAACTTATAAAATAATAATTAAAAAAAATAAAAAAAATCGTAAATTAGTAATAAAATAAATTATGCATTATACAAAAAATTCAGTTCGAAAAACAACAAAAATAATGTCAGAAAGAAGAAAACAGCAAAAAAACAGAAAAAACTGCAGTTAAATGCATAATATTATGCACTTTTTTGATTTTATTGCATGCATATATGCAATTAACTGCAGTTCTTCCAGCGGATAGATTTAACTTAATATTTCAGTTCATTTTTATTTGCATCCAAATGTGCAAATTTCTCAAAAAAATGCACACATGTGTGCAACATTTTTATAGGATATAAGTATGGACCTAATTTATATATAAAAAAAAGATTTGAAAAATTTAAACCCGCCCCTTATTTTATTACTTCCGCCTTTTTTTATTTTTATTTTTAAAAAGTACGTTCCTTCATAAAAAAAAAATCTAAAATATGGAAATAATTTCAGGATTCTACGGAAATAAAAAAAATAGTTGCATACATTTATGCAAATATTATTGATAATTGCATATATGTATGCAACTTTTCCGTAAGCTGTGTTCGGTTTGAAAATTTGAAACTAAACCTGCACAAATGTGTGCAAATATTGGGTACATTTGCACACATGTAAGCATGTTTTTGTATGAATAAAAATCAACGAAGATGTATGTAGTGAAAAATATGCACGGATGTATGGAGGAAAATGATATATGTGCATACTATTATGCATTTAACTGGAAATTTCATTTTTTTTTTTTTTTTTTGGATTTTTGACGCCTTCTTTGATGGTTTTTTGTTCTGAATTTTTTAGTGTTTACATGTTTTATTTAAATACGAATTTACGTGATTTTTTTATTTTTTTTTATGACTTTTCAAAAAATAGGAACCTAATTTACAATAAGTTTATGACCGGTTTTTTTTTATATTTTGAAACATAATAGGGACCTCTAAAAAACGCACCCTAAATAAAAATCGTATTTTTTTCTCCTTTATAAAAAATCCAATCTTTCTACCTATAAAAATTCTACCTTTATTATCATATAAATCCCCTTTTTATTAACATAAAAATCATATTTTTCATTAACACAAAAATCATATAAGTAAATAAAAAAACAAAGCTAAAAAAACCTCTTATTGGTTTTAGCGAGAGAGGGGGGGGGCGCGCCATCGTCTTAGATCGGAGGATGGCCGCTGGCGTTCGACGATGGTAGCAGGGCCCACGGGGTGCGGTGGCGTCGGTTTTTTGTCATTTGGGGGTTTAGGGATTCGGAGAGAGGAGGGGCGGAGGCTAGGGGCTTCATGAGATTGAGGGGATCGTGGGTAGCATGGCGGCGGTGATGGACGGACGGGAGAGGGAGGGGGGACGGGGTCTGGGGTATCGCGGTCATCTTCGTTTCTTTTCTTTTTTATCTTTCTGATTCGAACTTAAAGTGGGAGAGATAATGGGGGGCCATTATATAATTAATTAATTAATTAATTTCCTTCTCCAAAAAGTCACTTTTTCGTTTGGACTCTAAATCGAACCTAATGACTATCGCCCGTAGCACATTACCCCCATTTTGAACACAATGGGATATGTATCGTAAGCCAGTTTGGCCGTTTCGATCAGTTTTAGTCAAAATCAAAATATAACTCTATGTATTGAATTTGAACGCACATTTCAATTTACCGGGGCCACATGCAGACTCTAAAAATTCCTGAATTTTTTTTTCTAGCTTCGTATTGACGATACGGTCCTAACAAAACTAATTTCATCAAACTCTGAGATCGTTTGAAAAATGGCCATTTTCTGGTCGATCAAAATTGACTGAAACTGTTTAAACATGTTTAACTTCCCCACGCTCACATATTGATTTAGAAAATTATGAAAATTGGAAACTAGCAATAATTTGACGTCCCGGATCCAACAAAAGTGGTTTCGTCGAAAACCGAGGTTGTTTACAAAATTTCCATTTTTAAGGGCCAATATTCCACAACGACTATTCTGAATTTTAACCTGGGCATAACTTTTTATTTCCGCTATGAAATTTCAATTTTTTGAATTCGTTGGAAAGATATTCTCAAATAGATTCTAATATTTTTGGTTTCGCTAAAATCCGGTTTATTTTGAATCTTGTACATTCATTTGAAATTTGAAATCGAATTTTTGAACTACCGCGCCATTTTCAATTCCTTTTATAATTATAAATAAATAATTATATTCTAACGACGACTTAAATAAATATATTCATTCTATTTCTATTCAAAATAAATTTCTTATCGTTATTATTTAAAATAATTCATTTTAAATATTCAAAATTCATCAAAATTGCCAAAATAAAATTTTCAAATTGGCTCAGAATTTCCGGGTTGTTACAAAGACCATGCGAGTAGAGTATACATTAATTGGGGGTAGCTACATATACACTATATTAGGTTAATCTAGTAGAGAGTAGATGGGTGCGACGTGTATGTAAGCCTTGAGTGCTAATAACACAAATAACCTAATAAATAAGAAAATATAATTGAACATTATATGTAGGATTATCCAAGAAGTGTAGTTTATATTCATTAAAATAGAACTTATGTTCTGACCCCCTCCTCATAACATTCGTAGGCTAGGTTCATGAGAGAGACTGTATAGCTTTAGATACTGGTTTAGCAGTATTATTATTAAGGTAAAGCTATGTTTCAACTACATTATATTTATTCGTTCCGCTATGAGATATTTTCCGAACTTTGACATGTTTTATGTCTCTGTCTTTCCTGCAGGATACTAGAGCAAACAAACTCGAGTTCGGTGGATTGGGTTTTTGAAAAAAAAATTGTCCGTCGGAATCCGGGTTGTTACATCTGGTATCAGAGCTTCGGTTTAGTGTTCCTAGGGAAATAATGAGTGAGCATATTTGTATTTTCAAAAATATAAACATAACATACATATGTATATAAACCTAAGTCCATAAAACAGCCAACTAGGTAGATAGAGTAAAATATGGAATAAGTTGGGATATTGGTTTGTACATTAAAGGAATGAATATAGAAATTTTAAGACCCTTAGATGGTTTGGTTGGAAAGTGTAAAATATGATTTGATATTGGAGAAAGAAAGTACCCCATAGGATGGAAACTGAAATGTTAGTATTTCAGAATAAAGGTTTAGAAGTGAAACCTTATAAATTAGAAAAAAAGTTAGAATTTGGAAAATGGATTAGGAATATATATATATAGTTGAGAAGTGTCTAGGAAAGTCTAGTTGAGTTAAAGACCCACTTTGAGTCTAACCCAATGATTAACTTTTAAGAACTTGTGTAACATCCCAGAATTTTGGCGATTTAATAATTAATTTATTTAATTATTATATTGGGTTGGTAATTCAAATGGTTTGAATTCAAATATTACGAATAATTAATTAATATAAATAATGGAGTAACATAATTTAATTTCCGAAATGGTCGGAAATAAGTTGAATTGGTAATATTGGGTAAACTGGACAAAATAAGATATTTAACCGAAGTTATATTCAAATTATAATAACGAACATATAAATTTAATGATGATTGAATGCATGAATTATAATATAAATTATAATCGAGCTTGTA
Source organism: Allium sativum (assembly GCA_030737875.1). Lineage (NCBI taxonomy): Eukaryota > Viridiplantae > Streptophyta > Magnoliopsida > Asparagales > Amaryllidaceae > Allium > Allium sativum. Next base: position 737,568,765 of record CM060920.1, read on the forward strand.
ACGTCACTGTAATTCATAATTTAATGATTTGAACATCAACTGAGTATACAGAATTCGTTATAAGTCGGATTTCTCCGAAACAAGAAACGTTTAAATCTGTTAAGCTATAATTTTCTAATGGAAGTGAAAAATCGAGATTTCATTGTACAGATTGTAAGTAATGTTCAAATCAAAATTTAAAATAGTCGCTATGGAATCCTATATAAGCCATGACGATCTATTTAATATAATTAAATATCAGTTTTGAATTTGGATAAGATTTTTAGGCGTAATTACAATTTAATTTTTAGAAATTTACTATAATTTTTAATTTGGAAAATAAATAACTTTTTATTTGTAGTATTTTACACCCTATATCAGCGTTTCGGGGTTTCACAAAATAAGTTATCTTGTCTATATTATTATATTTTTGGGACGTGGTACGTTGCTTGACGTAACGATATCTTTAGTTCTGTCTGTAGCGGTCGATAAATAAAAAGGGACTCTCCGTAGTCGAACCTGTATACATCTTAACAAATATATATCCTACAAACATGTCCAAAGCTAAACGTATATTCCGAAAAGCTAAAACATAACAATATAATGTCTATTAGATACAATGCAGGTGTTTATGGTAGTTAACTAAATAAATAATTGCATGTAATGAATAAATAACATAGAAAATTCCATCCAGTTCTTGTTTCAAAAGGATTCAGTTCCTATCCATTTGGGTTCCATTTCTCAAGTTCAGATTTTAATTGTAGATACTTTACACTACAATAATTCGCATATTTTTATCTTTGGATTTGTTGGTTGAATAAACATTCAAGAATTGGGACGTGAACCAAGTTTATGAGTACTCCCATCATCTATCTCATCAGTTATTTCCAATGCACATGGGTACCGTACATATTGCGCATAGACCATACCTGCTAAGTATCTTCGTACATACTATAGGAAAGAAACATAAAGAAAGGACACCCCTACTCTCCAATTTCGCAGACTTTGAAAATGAAAACTTTAATTTAGAACAAACTATGGTCATGTACAAACTACAACACAAAACATCCTACTTTCCATCCTATTTTCAACCCTTACCATCAACGGTATTTTACACACTGTCCAACCAATCAGCAAAAGAAGCACATCAGCTGCCCACATGTAAAGACCCGTAACTTCCCCATGAAGGAAAGCCTGGATACTTCGAGAAAACACATATCGGAATGCAAACAAAAGAACATTTCATTGTTTATTATAACAATTCATCAGAATACAAGAATAACAGAGTATAAATCAATATTACAGAAAAATATCAGAGATTTAAATTACATTACATAGCAGCGGAAAAATAATACAATACATGACTGAAAGTAATACACGTATACAGAGCTTTCCGAGTATCGTTCCAGCTGTAAATCAGGATCCTGTGAATATAAATCTGTAAAATCAAAACTACTAGCTGCCCATACGGAAAATAAGGGCACCCAGAGTTTAGGTTAAAACAATAAACTCCAGGTCAGTCATGTGACTGGTGTGAGAACTAAAACAGTTATTAATCTTTATTTTTAAAGTTAAGTAAATCAAGGGATCACACCGTATAACACGGAACGGGTTTCCTCCCAGGAATACCAGTGCATAAAACAACAGCGCAATGTTAAATAAAGAAAAATGAAGCTATTATAAGACCCAGGTCCCATCACACAATGCAACGCAAGCCGGAGGATAGGGTTTTTACCTTATAATAGCCAAAGAATGCTTGATACGTTTAAAAACAGATTATTTTGATATTACTCTAAGTGTAAAGTTTCAAAACAATTTCAATCATAAGTATCAATCATAGACGGCATAAGTGCCCCATACCACTATGTCGCCATATATAGGTATACAATCAAAACCGCAAAGTCACGTATTGGAAGTTGGATTTCCATCTGTGAACCGAGGCAAGGGATCGTCCTTAACCGATTCGAGACAATCTAGCCCATGTCTCAGGAACAGCCGCAACTGCCCCATGGATCATCTAGGCTGGTCCACCGATGTGGATTATTATGCCTAAACCATGTGTTTCCCCGCCCTATGGGGCGTAAATGAGCCAACAAATGACTCCATCGGCTCCAATAGTCACCGATATATCCGAGGCGCCTCGGAACAGCAACAACCACATAAGTCAAAATCGTCAGGGCGTGTAAAACCAATTCTAACTAGAAAGAAATGCATGTCCTCCCTGAGGTCCTTCTCTCGTTTCTAGTTCACAACCGGGGTGTGAGGCTCGCGAATCAACGTTACACAAAGCTATGCCACACAGGCCGTGCTTTGATCATCAACCACAAGATTCTACTTTTCAATAGAAGCCTTGATCATATTGCAACTTAGGCATGCCACACAGGCAATTCACTCCATGCGTTTGATACCCATCAATATATAACCTCTGAGCTCGTACGTCTCGGAGAAGGGAGTTAAGCAAGAGAATAAATTCTCCGCTGCCAAACAGATATATATTTAATAGAAATCAACCACATAGAATAAAATCCAATGTTAGACACACAGTCCATTTGCAAGTCCGTTCTGGGTCTGAACGAAACCGGAGGCACCTTGTACCTCGCATATCCATCGATCTCCAAGTACATCTGGACGACCACTAACTAATTACCTCCTCTTGGGTGTACGGTCAAATCAAGATCATCGGTAATCACCCAAACGACGTGAAGACCTCCGATCTTCAACCACCGTCTTCCTCTTCGACACCACGTCGAATCTGTTATTCAGAATGGGATAAACCCGCTCTTTCTGAATAACTCGCGTATATTATAAACAAGTGTTGCACAAACACAACATACGCCTCATTCCAATTCATTAGTCACTTACCGTAAATTAGTAAGGGAACAATTCCCTAAATATTAACCCTGAAGGCCGAAACCAACATCAGATCAATACCCAGGAAACCATACGTCTTAACTAATCTTCAGTTAGTTGCTAAATTTCACATTCTTAGGGAAAGGTTCCCATTAATTTTATCAAAGATAAATTCCTTAAATTTATTCTTTAATCTTCTTTTGAATATCAATTCAACTAGTCGGGATTAGCAAACCACACCGAAGTAATCATTTATTTTATTTTATTTCCCAGTCCCAACCTATTCATCCAATGAAGTAAAACTGGTCATACTTCATATCTAGCACCATGGTGTTATCGGTAAATTCAATTACCATTTCACGTTCAAATATAATTAAAGATTTAACTATCGCTTGGAGCAAAACTGGTGATACTCCATTTTCGATCTTTTCAATCTAATTAAAGATTCATTAAAACTCCTCTTAGTTTTAATATTTAACAGGGTTAAAGAATCAATGTCATTTAAAACACGGTTCACGATAAACCCAAAATCACATTCCATTCTATCAGCCTTTAACCGTAAAATAGCAAGTGAGCAATTCCCTAAATATTTACCCCGAAGGCCGAAACCAACATCAGATCAATACCCAAGAAACCATTCAACTTAACTAATCTCCAGTTAGTTTCTGATTTTCTTAACTCCGTTAGGTCAAAGAACAGTATTATTGAAGAAACCGTTCATGAAAACCCAAAATCACATTTGATATTAAATACAAGACTCTGAAGAGAAAATATATCGGCTTATATTCAATATCAAATTCTACGACCAACAAATATCGTATTGGAAATAACGATATAAATATATCTTTCAAATTCCCATAAAAATATCTATATCATCGCGAAATCCACCATCGAAATATTCCAAAGACAATTTCGATTCAAATCCATCCTAATTCAATTATTGGAAATTCCGGTTACTTTTTAAACCATTTCAAATCCACTTTATTTATTTTAAAAATAAATAGAATTATAATTCTAGTTCAAAACTAGTTCATTTCGATAAAAATCTATTTTTATCCTTTCAAATATGGAATTTTTCATCCCAATTCTTCGCAAATCATTTCTTATGATTTTACACAAATTATTACTATTTTTAATAATTTTATCAAGGCCCGTACAGTCGTTCTACCAACGGCCATCGAACTACACTTACACCGACCTTTCCAAATTTTATTTGGACATAATTCCAAATCCAACCGTGAGATTTCAAATTTCCAATATTCGTTAGAAAGCTCTTTTTGATACGAACCCAACGGTTCCGGTTTTAGTAGAATCCGACGGTCGGATCTCCCGCAACGTCAATCCAAAGTCAATGGTCGAAATTCGCGAACTGCCGTAGCGTGGCGCGTTCTGTTCAGGCCATTATATTATATATACAATATATATAATATATACTTCATTGATTTCCTTTCAAAACGTATTTTATAAATCGTTTTAAATTCATTTTCAAAACGATTTCAACTTCATATTCCATTTCAACTCAAAATTGAATATTCCACATCATCAATATACAAATGATAATATTTTCAGAACGTTAAATTTTGAAATCACTTTCTTTTCTATATTCATTATAAAAATGAATAAAATCGATATAAATATCGTTCACGTCAAAATGGCATCAATCTAATCAACACGGCTTTTATTCAACACACAAATTTATTTTCTATTCAACACATGAATTTATTTTCAATTCAACACATGAATTTATTTTCAATTCAACACATGAATTTATTTTCAATTCAACACATGAATTTATTTTCTATATTGGAATGAGGCCCAATCAATTACCATATAACGTTTATTATATGGATTTCCATACAACACATGTACATAATAGCAACGATAAATAATCAACCATCATCCAGAGTGCACCACACAACTGCATAAGCATTAAATATAAATAATTAACGCTTACACAGTCTGTCAACCCATTGATTGACATATAACTAAACAATCGAGATTAGTGTACACCAAATATCATCCCAATACCCGTGTAGGGTTTCAAATCAACAAACACATGTTTTATTTGTGCGGTTGGGCGATGTGTAAAATTTATCATCCCAAACAATATCAGTCAAATCAGTGTATATAAACAAATAATCCGATTTGTTTATAAATATTTATTTTATATATATGTTAAAATCATATTTTTTAACTATAAAATATTTTCCACTATAAAATATTTTATTTCATTCACCATCACACAATCAAATTTCACAACATAGCAATCAAACAAATAAGTCATCCATGGTCTGTGGACGATGGGTGTCGGGTGCTGCTAAGCACTGTCTTCATCCTAGTATATATTTCAACTAGAAAATAAATAAAAGTGAGAACTTCTCACCGACTAGCTAAACCAATACCACGACTCTTCATATGTAGGAAATCTTTATCGTGCTCGCCATTCGTCAATTTCATTGTCCGTAGCCACTACATACATAAAAATCACATTTTTATATTGTTGCTATGTATATAAAAATCATATTTCTATTTCCACTTCATATATATAAAAATCAAATTTTTATCTTCAAATCCATATAGATAAAAATCATATTTTTACCTAACTAAAATTCATTCCTTTTTATAGCTAAAAATCTTATCTTGATATAATTAAAATCTAATCTTTCCGTATTTGAAAAGGCGAACTTTTCCTTCATAAAAATTCAAACTTTCATATTGTAAAAATTCGAACTTCCCTAGTGTAAATATTCAAACTTTCCTATCTTTGAAAATCTTATGACAAGGTAGCTATATCTTCAAATAAACAAAAATCTCATCTTTCTTTATTGATAAAATATAATCTTTCGATGATATAAATGTAATCTTTTCAGTTATAATTCCTATATAAAATCAGATCTACTCTTTGTTATTCGTATATAAATAAACAAATTAAATAAAATAAAATAAAACTTACATTTTCGGTTTTCTTTAGAGGAGGGGGGCCCACCGTGTTCGCCGGAGGTGGAGGGGACTGAGGAGGCGGCGTCGGGGTCCCTGCAGCTCGACGGCGGTGTTGTGGGTAATGGGCGAGGTTCCAAGAGATGGTGGCGTCGGTTTGTTTGGGCGTGGGAATGGCCAGCTGACGGAGAAGCGAGGGGGAGGAGGGTGAGCACGAGAGGAGGGGGAAGTGGAGCGGTGGCGCCGCCGTTGAGGAGGGGCGCGGTCGACGATTTGGTGGCGGGGAGGATGAAATCGAGTTTTCCCGATTGAAGAAGGAAAAGGGTTAAATGGAGATAACGGGGGGGGGGGGGGGCTGACGTGTGTAGAGAGAGAGGGTTTTTATTTTATTTTATTATTTAATTCAAAATGTACCTTTTTATTCTGAACTCGAAATCAAACCCGCCGACTGATGTCCGTAGCTAATTACCCCCATTCTGAACACAATGAGATATGTATCCTAAGCTGATTCGATCGTTTCGATCAGTTTTCGTCAAAATCAAAATATAACTCTATATATTGAATTTGAACGCACATTTCAATTTACTGGGGCCACATACGGACTTTAAAAATTCCCAAAAAGTATTATCTAGTTTCGTATTGACGATACGGTCCTAACAAAACCAATTTCGTCAAATTCTGAGACCGTTTGAAAAATGTCCATTTTCCAATCGATTAAAATCAACTAAAACTAGTCAAACGCGTTTTCCTTTGCCACGCTCACATATTGATTTGAAAAATTACGAATTGTGGAATCTAGCAATAATCTGACATCACGGATCCAACAAAAGTGGTTTCGTCGAAAACCGAGGTCGTTTGCAAAATTCCCATTTTTAAGGACCAGAATTCCATAGCAACTATTCTAAAATTTCAACATGACATATCTTTTGATTCCCGCAATGAAATTTCAATTCTTCGGATTCGTTGGAGAGATATTCACAAATAGATTCTATTATTTTTGGTTTCACTAAAATCCGGTTTATTTTGAATCCTGTACATTCATTTGAACTTTGAAACCAATTTTTCGAACTACCGCGCCATTTTCAATTCCTTTTATATATATAAATAAATATTTATATTCTAACGATGATTCGAATAAATATATACGTTCGAATTCTATTCAAAATAAATTTCTCGTCGTTATTATTTAAAATAATTCGTTTTAAAGAATCAAAATTCACTAAAATTGCCAAAATAAATTTTTTTAATTGGCTCAGATTTCCGGGTTATTACAATCTCCCCCACTTAAAACTTTTCGCCCCCGAAAAGGAACGAAGCCGAAAGTTGTTTCACAAATCAACTTAACTTCCAGTATTTTCTTTACGGCTTAAGTTCTTCAACTTTTCAGTTTCTAAGAACTTTTAAAAAATTTCAAAAATTTGGCTAACACCCTAAATTTTCGAAAAATTTCGCCATAACCTCCCCTGCACCGGGGACTTCAGGATATTTCAAATAGCCTCCCATGGCCCTTACCACTCCAAAAAGAAAAGGAAACAGCCAATCGGCTCATAAAATCATCAAATCCCAATAAATTAGTAAACATGTACCTATTTGTTGGACAAACAATTTTATTCCTCTTCTCTAGCCTCCTTGTTATGACCTGTTCAATGTAAGTACATGTATATGAATGCAAATGCAAATAATTTTTCCAATAAATTCAATATTCGGTTCAATTTGACTAAAGGTTCAACATTTACCGTACTTTCACATAATGGTTTAAATAAATAATCACACAACAGAACCAGCAATCAATTAGTTGATTAATGTTTCAAACTAATAATTTTGGTACATATACAAAAAATCATGTTTTGATGCCAAATCACAACAATAAGCCGTATCTAATTTTGGTTCTCACACCAGTCAATAAGAAATATATAGAAATCCCACTTTCGTCACTTGAACACAGACACTGATGATGAAGACTCATCATCAGTGTCATCTCCGGGCAACTAGAGCGTGACTCTATATCTATCCAATATATTAAAACTTCGAATACCCATGGATCAGACGTATATGCAAAATCTTTATATATTGGATTGCCCAAATCAATATAAAATAAATAATCAAATACGAATAATTGATTTAAATTTCCAAAACAAAATTTGTTTTCACTTTTATTTTTCAAAACAACACTCTTTACACTCGTTCTAAGATACTACTGATCCCATCTCTAACGAGTCATTCTCATTGTATATTACTAATCCAATTTTTGATGAATTCTTTCATTTGGTTCTAATGTATCTTGTTCTTGAGCTTTGTAAACCAAAGCTCTGATACCAACTATAAAGATCCGTAACTTCCCCGTGAAGGAAAGCCTGGATACTTCGAGAACAACACACATCGGAACGCAAACAGAAGAACATTTCATTGTTTATTACAACAATTCGTCAGAATACAAGAATATACAGAGTATAAATCAATATTACATAGAAAAATATCAGAGATTTAAATTACATTACATATCAGCAGAAAAATAATACAATACACAACTGAAAGCAATACACGGATATAGAGCTTTCCGAGTATCGTTCCAGCTGTAAATCAGGATCCTGTGAATATAAATCTGCAAAACCAAAACTACTAGCTACCCGTGCGGAAAATAGGGGCACCCAGAGTTTTAGCTTAAAACAATAAACTCCAGGTCAGTCATGTGACTGGTGTGAGAACTAAAACAGTTATTAATCTTTATTTTTAAAGTTAGTTAAATCAACGGATCACGCCATATAACATGGAACGGGTTTCCTCCCAAGAATACTAGTGCATAAAACAATAGCGCAATGCTAAATAAAGAAAAATGAAGCTATTATAAGACCCAGGTCCCATCACACAATGCAACGCAAGCCAGAGGATAGGGTTTTTACCTTATAATAGCCAAAGAATGCTTGATACGTTTAAAAATGGATTATTTTGATAAACTATAAGTGTGTAGCTTCAAAACAATTTCAATCATAAGTATCAATCATAGACGGCATAAGTGCCCCATACCACTATGTCGCCATATATATGTATACAATCAAAACAGCAAAGTTACGTATTGGAAGTTGGATTTCCATCTGTGAACCGAGGCAAGGGATTGTCCTTAACCGATTCGAGACAATCTAGCCCATTTCTTAGGAACAACCGCAACTGCCCCATGGATCGTCAGGGTCGGTCCACCGATGTTGATTATTATGCCTAAACCATGCGTTTCCCCGCCCTATGGGGCGTAAATGAGCCAACAAAAGACTCCATCGGCTCCACATAGTCACTGATATATCTGAGGCGCCTCGCAACATCATCAATCACATAAGTCAAACTTGTCAGGGCGTGTAAAACCACTAACGCCACTTCTATCTAGAAAAAAACGCATGTCCTCCCAAAGGTCCTTCTCCCGTTTCTAGTTCACAACCGGGGTGTGAGGCTCGCGAATCAACGTTACACAAAGCTATGCCACACAGGCCGTGCTTTGATCATCAACCAGAAGACTCCACTTTCAACAGAAACCTTGATCATATTGCCACTTAGGCATGCCACACGGGCAATTCACTCCATGCGTTTGATACCCATCAATATATAACCTCTGAGCTCGTACGTCTCAGAGAAGGGCGTTAAGCAAGAGAATAAATTCTCCGCTGCCAAACAGATATATATTTAATAGAAATCAACCACACAGAATAAAATCCAATGTCAGACACACAGTCCATTTGCAAGTCCGTTCTGGGTCTGAACGAAACCGGAGGCACCTTGTACCTCGCTTATCCATCGATCTCTAAGTAATTCTGGACGACCACTAACTGATTCCCTCCTCTTGGGTGTACGACCCAATCAAGATCATCAGTAATCACCCAAACGACGTAAAGGCCTCCGGTCTTCAACCACCTTCTTCCTCTTCGACACCACGTCGAATCAGTAGTTCAGAATGGGATTAACCCAGTCTTTCTGAATAACTCACGTATATTATAAACAAGTTTTACACAAACACAACATACGCCTCATTACAATTCATTAGTCACTAACCGTAAATTAGTAAGGGAACAATTCCCCAAATATTAACCCCGAAGGCCGAAACCAACATTAGATCAATACCCAGGAAACCATTCATCTTAACTAATCTTCAGTTAGTTCCTAAATTTCACATTCTTAGGGATAGGTTCCCATTAATTTTATCAAAGATAAATTACTTAAATTTATTCTTTAATCTTCTTTTGAATATCAATTCAACTAGTAAGGATTAGCGAACCACACCGAAGTAATCATTTATTTTATTTTATTTCCCAATCCCAACCTATTCATCCCATGAAGTAAAACTGGTCATACTTCATATCTAACATCACGGTGTTATCGGTGAATTCAATTACCATTTCACGTTTAAATCTAATTAAAGATTTAACTATCGCCTGGAGATAAACTGGTGATACTCCATTTTCGATCTTTTCAATCTAATTAAAGATTCATTAAAACTCCACTTAGTTTTAATCTATAATTGGGTTAAAGAATCAATGTCATTTAAAACACAGTTCACGATAAACCCAAAATTACATTCCATCCTATCAGCCTTTAACCGTAAAATAGCAAGTGAGAAATTCCCTAAATATTAACCCCGAAGGCCGACACCAACATCAGATCAATACCAAAGAAACCATTCAACTTAACTAATCTCCTGTTAGTTTCTGATTTTCTTAACTCTGTTGGGTCTAAGAACAGTATTATTGAAGACACCGTTCACGACAACCCAAAATCACTTTTGATATAAAATACAAAGATCTAAATAGAAAATATATCGGCTTATATTCAATATCAAATTCTACGACCAACAAATATCGTATTGGAAATAACGATATAAATATATCTTTCAGATTCCCATAAAAATATCTATATCATCGCGAAATCCAACATCGAAATATTCCAAAGTCAATTTCGATTCGATTCCATCCCAATTCAATTATTTGAAATTCTGGTTACTTTTAAAACCATTTCAGATCCATTTTATTTATTTTAAAAATAAATAGAATTATAATTCTAGTTCAAAACTAGTTCATTTTGATAAAAATCGATTTTTATCTTTTCAAATATGGAATTTTTCATCCTAATTCTTCACAAATCATTTCTTATCAAATTGCCATCGAACTGCACTTACAGCGACCTTTTCCAAACTTGATTTGGACATAATTCCAAATACAACCATTAGATTTCAAATTTTCAATATTCATTAGAAAGCTCTTTTCGATACGAACCCAATGGTTCCGGTTTTAGGAGAATCCGACAGTCGGATCTCCCGCAACGTCAATTCAAAGTCAATGGTCGAAATTCGCGAACTGCCGTAGCGCGGCGCGATCTATTCAGGCCATTATATTATATATATAACATATATAATATATACTTCGTCGATTTCCTTTTAAAACGTATTTTGTAACTCGTTTTAAATTCGTTTTCAAAACGATTTCAACTTCATATTCAATTTCGAATCAAAATTGAATATTCCACATCATCGATATAAAAATGATAATATTTTCAAAACGTTAAATTTTGAAATCACTTCCTTTTCTATATTCATTATAAAAATGAATAAAATCGATATAAATATCGTTCATGTCAAAATGGCGTCAATCTAATCAACACGGCTTTTATTCAACACATGAATTTATTTTCTATTCAATACATGAATTTGTTTTCAATTCAAACCATGAATTTATTTTCAATTCAACACATGAATTTATTTTCAATTCAACACATGAATTTATTTTCAATTCAACACATGAATTTATTTTCTATATTGGAATGAGGCCCAATCAATTACCATATAATGTTTATTATATGGATTTCCATACAACACATGTATATAATAGCAACGATAAATAATCAACCATCATCCGGAGTGCACCACACAACTGCATAAGCATTAAATATAAATAATTAACGCTTACACAGTCTGTCAACCCATCGATTGACATACAACTAAACAATCGGGATTAGTGTACACCAAATATCATCCCAATACCCATGTGGGGTTTCAAATCAACAAAAACATATTTTATTTGTGCGGTTGGGAGATGTGTAAAATTTATCGTCCCAAACAATATCAGTCAAATCAGTGTATATAAACAAATCGTCCGATTTGTTTATAAATATTTATTTTATATATAAGTTAAAATCATATTTTTAACTATAAAATATTTTCCACTATAAAATATTTTATTTCATTCACCATCACACAATCAAATTTCACAACACAACAATCAAACAAACAAGCCATCCATGATCTGTGGACGATGGGTGTCGGGTGCTGCTAAGCACCGTCTGCATCCTAGTATATATTTCAACTAGAAAATAAATAAAAGTGGGAAGTTCTCACCGACTAGCTAAACCAATACCACGACTCTTCATATGTAGGAAATCTTCGCTGTGCTCGCCATTCGTCAATTTCATTGTCCGTAGCCACTACATACATAAAAATCACATTTTTATATTGTTGCTATGTATATAAAAATCATATTTCTATTTCCACTTCATAAATATAAAAATCGATTTTTTATCTTCAAATCTATATAGATAAAAATTGTAGCAACCCGAAATCCCCCTTAGGGAAATCACGGATTGAGTTGAGAACAAGCCACAATAGAACGCGGACGGAAGAACATTTCATTGTATATTACAACAATTCCATCAGAATACAAGAATATACAGATTATAAACAAATAAATATTACACAGAAAATATCAGAGATTTAAATTACATTTAAATAGCAGCGGAAAATAATACAATACACAACTAGAAGTAATACACGGATACAGAGCTTTCCGAGTATCGTTCCAACTGTAAATCAGGATCCTGTGAATATAAATCTGCAAAACCAAAACTACTAGCTGCCCATGTCAAAATAAGGGCACCCAGAGTTTAGGATAAAACAATAAACTCCAGGTCAGTCATGGGACTGGTGTGAGAACTAAAACAGTTATTAATCTTTATTTTAAGGTTAGGTAAATCAAGGGACCACGCCGTATAACACGGAACGGGTTTCCTCCCAAGAATACCAGTGCATAAAACAACAGCGCAATGCTAAATAAAGAACAATGAAGCTATTATAAGACCTAGGTCCCATCACACAATGCAACACAAACCAAAGGATAGAGTTCTACCTTATAATAGCCAAAGAATGCTTGATACGCTAGATTTCATCTTTTATTGTTACTATAAGTGTATAGTGTCAAAACAATTTCAATCATAAGTATCAATCATAGACGGCATGAGCGCCCCATACCACTATGTCGCCATATATAGGATTACAACTAAAATCGAAACGTCACGTATTGGAAGTTGGATTTCCATATGTGAACCGAGGCAAAGGATCGTCCTCTACCGAATTCAAGACAATTTAGCCCATGTCTCAGGATCAGAATGCATCGACCCTTGGATTTTCAGGGCCGGTCCATCGATGTGGATTAGACGAAATCCTGAACACTACGTCTCCCCGCCCTACGGGGCGTAAATGAGCCAACGAATGACTCCATCGGTTCGAGAACGACCAATATATCTGAGGCGCCTCGCTATCCATCATCCACATAAGTAAAATGTCAGGCCGTGTAAAAACCCAGACACAACTCCTAGCTAGAAGGAAACGCATGTTCTCCCTGCAGTCCTCTCCCGTTTCTGGTTCATACCGAGGTGTGAGGCTCGCGAATCAACGTTACACAACAAAGCTATGCCACACAGGCCGTGCTTTGATCATCAACCATAAGACTCTGCTTTTCAACAGAAGCCTTGATCATTTGCATCTTAGCATGCCACACAAGCAATTCACGCTACGCAACCGATATCAATCACACAGAATGAAATCCGATGTCAGACACACATCCATTTACAAGTCCGTTCTGGGTCTGAACGAAACCGGAGGAACTTTATTCCTCGCATATCCATCGATCTCCAAGTACGTCTGGACGATCACCAACTGATTCCCTCCTCTTGGGTGTACATCCCAATCAAGATCATCAGTAATTATCCTAACGACGTGAAGACCTCCGGTCTTCGAACACCGTCTTCATCTTCGACTTATCGTCGTATCAGTCATTCAGAATGGGATAAACCCGGTCTTTTTGAATAACTCGCGTATATAATAAACAAGTGTTACACAAACACAACATACGGCTCATTCCAATTCATCAGTCACTAACCGTAAATTAGTAAGGGAACAATTCCCCAAATATTAACCCCGAAGGCCGAAACCAACATCCGATCAATATCCAAGAAACCGTTCTTCTTAGCTAACCTACAATTAGTTTCTAAATATCACATTCTTAGGGAAAGGTTCCCATTAATTTTATCAAAGATAAATTCTTTTAAATTTATTCTTTAATCTTCTTTTGAATATCGATTCAACAAGTCGGGATTAGCGAACCACACCGAAGTAATCATTTATTTTATTTCCCAATCCCAACCTATTCATCCCATGAAGTAAAACTGGTCATACTTCATATCTAACACCACGGTGTTATCGGTAAATTCAATTACAATTTCACGTTCAAATCTAATTAAAGATTTAACTATCGCCTGGAGCAAAACTGGTGATACTCCATTCTCGATCTTTTCAATCTAATTAAAGATTCATTAAAACTTCACTTAGTTTTAATCTTTAACTGGGTTAAAGAATCAGTGTCATTTAAAACACAGTTCACGATAAACCCCAAAATCACATCACATTTCAATCAGTCCCTTACCGTAAATTAGCAAGTGAGCAATTCCCTAAGTATTAACTCCGAAGGACAAAACCAACATCAGATCAATACCCCAGAAACCATTCAACTTAACTAATCTCCAGTTAGTTTCTGATTTTCTTAACTCCTTTGGGTCTAAGAACAGTATTATTGAAGATACCATTCACGACAACCCAAAATCACATTCCATTAATTATCGGGTTAAAGAACAAGTGTTATTTAAAACACAGTTCACAATAAACCCAAAAATCAGTACCAATTCAATTCCAATTAAATATCATTTAATTGGTACACTTCGTTAAATCTAAATAAAAATATTTAATCTTTTTCTCAACTAGGCTTAAGAACAGTGTTAATGAAGACACCATTCACGACAAACCCAAATCGCATTTGATATTAAATACAAGGCTCTGAATAGAAAATATATCGGCTTATATTCAATATCAAATTCTACGACCAACAAATATCATATTGGAAATAACGATATCTATATATCTTTCAAATTTCCATAACGCTATTTGTATAATCACGAAATCCAACATCGAAATATTCCAAAAACAATTTTGATTCAAATCCAATCCAATTCAATTATTGGAAACTCTGGTTACTTTTAAAACCCTTTACAAATTCAATTTATTTATTTCAAAAATAAATTGATTTTAATTCTAGTTCAAAACTAGTTCATTTCAATAAAAATCTACTTTTATCTTTTCAAATATGGAGTTTTTCATCCCAAATCTTCCAAAATCATTTCTTATGATTTTACACCAATTACTACTATTTTTAATAATTTTATCAAGGCCCGTACAGTCGATTTCCATCAACGGCCATTGAACTGCACTTACAGCGACCTTTTCCTAATTTGATTTGGACATAATTCCAAATCCAACCGTTAGATTTCAAATCTCTAATATTCGTTAGAAAGCTCTTTTCGATACGAACCCAACGGTTCCGGTTTCAGGAGAATCTGACGGTCGGATCTCCCGCACTATCCATTCGAAGTCAATGGTCGAAATTCATGAACTACCCAACGCGGCGCGTTCTATTCAGGCCATTATATATATAATATATATATTATATATATTTCATCGATTTCCATTCAAAACGTATTTTATAAATCGTTCAAATTCGTTTTCAAAACGATTTCAACTTCTTATTCGATTTCAAATCAAAATTGAATTTTCCTTTATAAATTCCTTTTAAATTCATTTCAAATTGATTTCAATTCAAATCGATTTTTAATTCAATTTCAGTTCGTTTTAAATTCAATTCAATTTCAATTCGAATACATTTATGTTCAATTTCAATTCAAATTCAATTCTATTCAATTTCAATTCGAATTCATTTTATTTTCAATTCAATTTGAATTCTATTTCATTTCAATTCGAATTCTAATTCGTTTCAATTCAATTTAATTTGAATTTCATTTCAAAATATTCGATTTTGAAATCACTTTTCAATATTCATTATAAAAACGAATATAATCGATATAAATATCGTTCGCGTCAAAATAGCGCATATGTAATCAACAAGGCTTTATATATTTCTAATTCAAATATTCTATTTCAAATATTTCTATTCAAATATTTCTTTTCAAATATTCTATTTAAATATTTCTTTTTCAAATATTCTATTTAAATATTTCTTTTTCAAAACTGGAATGAGGCCCAATCAATTACCATATAATGTTAATTATATGGATTTTCTACAACACACACATATAACAGCAACGATAAATCACCAAACATCGTCCAAAGTGCGTTCTACACTGTATTAGCATCAAATATAAATATTTAACGCTTAAAACAGTCTGTCAATCAATCGATCAACATACAACTAATTATTGGGATTAGTGTATGTAAAATATCATCCCAATACCCGTGTGGGGTTTCAATCAATCAAACACAGATTTTGTTTGTGTAGTTGGGCGATGTGTAAAATTTATCGTCCCAATCAATATCAGTCAAATCAGTGTATATAAACAAATCGTCCGATTTGTTTATAAATATTTATTTCATATACATGTTAAAAATTGTATTTTTAACTATAAAATATTTTCCCCTATAAAATATTTTATTTCATTTCACATCACATCACAAAATCAACTACACATCAGAATCAAACAAACAAGCATACAAGTCGTCCATGGTCTGTGGATGACGGGTGTCGGGTGCTACTAAACACCGTCTGCATCCTAGTATATATTTCAAACTAGAAATAAAAATAAAAGTGAGGAGTTCTCACAGAGGGTTCCACTCCGCCTTGCTTTGCTTTTGAACTGCTGAATCGTCTGGATCTGTTTGAAATTCCTATGTAGTTCTTGCCCCGCTGTTCATAATAAAAATTATATTTTTTTATTACTTCCTTTCAATAAATAAAAATCATATTTTTATTTTGTTACATATACAAAGATAATATTTTTATATTCTCTATTATATAAAAACCATATTTTTAATACTTCTACTTTAAAAAAAATCATATTTTTATTCTCTATATAATATAAAAATCATATTTCTGTCCTTCCTATGATATAAAAATCATATTTTTCCTATAACAAAAATCACAACTTTGTCTAAGAGAAAAATCTTAGCCTTTTTCTATTTTTAAAATCAAACTTTTATATACGTATCTGAATAATAAAAATAGAATAAACTTACAGGCAATTTTTGAAAAGGGGCGAAGGACTGCTAGTGTCGATCTGGAAAGAGGGAGAGAACCAACGGAGGGAGGAGGCTGAGGGGGTGAAGCGGCTCGCAGGTCGGAGGAGAGGCCATCGCGACTGAGGGGGGGTGCAACGCGGTCAGGCGGAGCAGGGCTATGGCTGCGTTCGGGTTTTAGGGTTAGGGCGTGGTTTGGGGATGGGCTCGCGGCTAGATCGAGATGGAGGAGGGAGAAAGCGAGGGGAAGGGGGAGCAGAAGGGGGTCGGGGGAAGCGCCGATTATGGAGGTCCACAGGAGGCGGAGGGAGGCGATGGGAGGAGGCGATCGACGATGTAGCGGGGGCCTATAACGAGGTCGGAGGTTTTTTTTCCTTTATTCGATTTTGAAATGAACGGGGGGGGGGGGGGGGGGGGACGATCGTGGGTATAGGAGAAAAAGGGGGGGTTATTTTATTTTTAATTATTTAACTTCAAAAAGTTGACTTCTTAATTCGACCTCCAAACGAGGCCCACCGCCTGTCGTCCATAGCTAATTACCCCCATTCCGAGCACAATGGGATCTGTATCGTAAGCAGATTCGACCGTTTCGATCAGTTTTCGTCAAATCAACATATAACTCTATATATGTTGAATTTGAACGCGCATTTCAATTTACTGGGATCACATACTAACTCGAAAAATTCCAGAAAAATATTTTCTAACTTCGTATTGATGATACGGTTCTAACAAAACTAATTTCATCGAATTCTAAGACCGTTTGAAAAATGGACATTTTCCAGTCGATTAAAATCAACTAAAACTGGTCAAACACGTTTCCCTTTGCCACGCTCACATATTGATTCAAAAAATTACGAAATTTGAAACCTAGCTATACCTAGACATCACGGATCCAACAAAAGTGGTTTCGTCGAAAACCGAGGTCGTTTGCAAAATGGCCATTTTTAAGGGCTAGAATTCCCTAGCTACTATTCAGAATTTTCAACTGGACATATTTTTTGATTCCCGCTATGAAATTTCGATTCTTCGGATTCGTTGGAAAGATATTCACAAATAGATTCTAATATTTTTGGTTTCACTAAAATCTGGTTTATTTTGCACCCGGTGCATTCATTTGAAATTTGAAATCGAATTATCGAACTACCGCGCCATTTTCAATTCCTTTTATAATTATAAATAATTATTTATATTCCAACGACGATCTATATAAATATTTATGTTCTATTCTATTCAAAATAAATTTCCCGTCGATATTATTTAAAATACTTCATTTTAAATGTTCAAAATTCACCAAAATTGCCAAAATAAAAATTTTAAATTGGCTCGGATTTTCGGGTAATTACAATCTCCCCTACTTAAAACTTTTCATCCCCGAAAAGGAACGAAGCCGAAAGTTGTTTTACAAATCAACTCAACTTTAATTATTTTCTTTACGGCTTAAGTTCTTCAACCTTTCAGTTTCTAAGAACTTTTCAAATTTTTCAAAAATTTGGCTAACTCCCTAAATTTTCGAAAAATTTCGCCATAACCTCCCCTGCACCGGGGACTTCGGGATATTTCATATAGCCTCCCATGGCCTTCTTCAATCCAAAAGAAAAAGAAAAGGCCAAACGGCTCATAAAATCATCATCACCCAAACAAGACAGTAAATTATGGTAAACATGTACCTATTTGGCGGGCAAACAATTTTATTCTTCTGCTCTAGCCTCTTTGCTATGACCTGTTCAGTGTAAGCACATGAATATGCAAGCAATTGCGACAAATTTTCAATACAGTTCACTATTTGATTCAATTTGTCTATAGGGTACAAAATTTAATAAATCAACCAATAGTCAACAACACAACCATCAATCAATTAGTTGATTAGCTTTTCAAATTCATAACTTTGATACATAGTCAAAAAATCAGATTTTTGATGCCAAATCACAAAAATAGCCCTATTTAGTTTTGGTTCTCACACCAGTCAATTGGAATATATAGAAATCCCACTTTCGTCACTCGAATATAAATACTGGCGATGGTGCTCCGTCACCAGAATTATCCCCGGGCAACTAGAGTGTGATTCTATAACTATCAAGTACATTAAACTTCGTATACACGCAAGCTAGGCGCACATGCAAAATCTTTATATATTGGATTGTCCAAATTCAATACAAATAAATATTCAAATACGTATAAAACGATTTAAATTTCAAAACAAAATTTGTTTTCACTTTTATTTCAAAAACACTACTCTTCACACTCGTTCTAGGATACTACTGATCCTATCTCTAACGAGTCATTCTCGTTGGATATTACTAATCCAATCTCTGATGAATTCTTTCGTATGGTTCTAATGGGTCTTGTTCTTTGAGCTCTGTAAACCAAAGCTCTGATACCACCGTAGCGACCCGAAATCCCCCTTACGGGAAATCACAGATTGAGTTGAGAACAAGCCACAACAGAACGCGGACAGAAGAACATTTCATTGTATATTACAACAATTCCATCAGAATACAAGAATTTACAGAGTATAAACAAATAAATATTACACAGAAAATATCAGAGATTTAAATTATATTTAAATAGCAGTGGAAAATAATACAATACACAATTAGAAGTAATACATGGATACAGAGCTTTCCGAGTATCGTTCCAGCTATAAATCAGGATCCTGTGAATATAAATCTACAAAACCAAAACTACTAGCCGCCCGTGTCAAAATAAGGGCACCCAGAGTTTAGGTTAAAACAATAAACTCCAGGTCAGTCATGGGACTGGTGTGAGAACTAAAAGAGTTATTAATCTTTATTTTAAAGTTAGGTAAATCAAGGGACCACGCCGTATAACACGGAACGGGTTTCCTCCCAAGAACACCAGTGCATAAAACAACAGCGTAATGCTAAATAAAGAACAATGAAGCTATTATAAGACCCAGGTCCAATCACACAATGCAATACAAACCGGAGGATAGAGTTTTACCTTATAATAGCCAAAGAATGCTTGATACGCTAGATTTCATCTTTTATTATTACAATAAGTGTATAGTGTCAAAACAATTTCAATCATAAGTATCAATCATAGACGACATGAGCGCCCCATCCCACTATGTCGCCATATATAGGATTACAACTAAAATCGAAACGTCATGTATTGGAATTTGGATTTCCATCTGTGAACCGAGGCAAGGGATCATCCTCTACCGAACTCGAGACAATCTAGCCCATGTCTCAGGATCAGAATGCATCGACCCTTGGATCTTCAGGGCCGGTCCACCGATGTGGATTAGACGAAATCCTGAACACTACGTCTCCCTGCCCTACGGGGCGTAAATGAGCCAACGAATGACTCCATCGGTTCGAGAACGACCGATATATCCGAGGCGCCTCGCTATCCATCATCCACATAAGTGAAATTTCAGGCCGTGTAAAAACACTGACACAACTCCTAGCTAGAAGGAAACGCATGTTCTCCCTGCAGTCCTCTCCCGTTTCTGGTTTATACCAGTGTGTGAGGCTCACGAATCAACGTAACACAAAGCTATGCCACACAGGCCGTGCCTTGACCATCAACCACAAGACTCTGCTTTTCAACAGAAGCCTTGATCATTTGCATCTTAGCATGCCACACAAGCAATTCACGCTATGCAACTGATATCAATCACACACAATGAAATCTGATGTCAGATACACATCCATTTACAAGTCCGTTCTGGGTCTAAACGAAACCGGAGGAACTTTATTCCTCGCATATCCATCGATCTCCAAGTACGTCTAGACGATCACCAACTGATTCCCTCCTATTGGGTGTACATCCCAATCAAGATCATCAGTAATTATCCAAACGACGTGAATACGTCCGGTCTTCGACCATCGTCTTCATCTTCGACTTATTG
Source organism: Allium sativum (assembly GCA_030737875.1). Lineage (NCBI taxonomy): Eukaryota > Viridiplantae > Streptophyta > Magnoliopsida > Asparagales > Amaryllidaceae > Allium > Allium sativum. The sequence continues at coordinate 737,589,788 of CM060920.1, forward strand.
TCGTCTCAGTTATTCAGAATGCGATAAACCCGGTCTTTCTGAATGACTCGCGTATATAATAAACAAGTGTTACACAAACCCAACATACGCCTCATTCCAATTCATTAGTCACTAACTATAAATTAGTAAGGGAACAATTCCCCAAATATTAACCCCGAAGGCCGAAACCAACATCAGATCAATACCCAAGAAACCATTCTTCTTAGCTAACCTACAGTTAGTTTCTAAATCTCACATTCTTAGGGAAAGGTTCCCATTAATTTTATGAAAGATAAATTCTTTTAAATTTATTCTTTAATCTTCTTTTGAATATCAATTCAACTATTCCGGATTAGAGAACCACACCGAAGTTATCATTTCTTTTATTTACCAATCCCAACCTATTCATCTCATCAAGTAAAACTGGTCATACTTCATATCTAACACCACGGTGTTATCGGTAAATTCAATTACCATTTCATGTTCAAATCTAATTAAGGATTTAACTATCGCCTGGAGCAAAACTGGTGATACTCCATTCTCGATCTTTTCAATCTAATTAATGATTCATTACAACTCCATTTAGTTTTAATCTTTAACTGGGTTAAAGAATCAGTATCATTTAAAACACGGTTCACGATAAACCCCAAAATCACATAACATTTCAATCAGTCCCTTACTGTAAATTAGCAAGTGAGCAATTCCCTAAGTATTAACCCCACAGGCCGAAACCAACATCAGATTAATAACCCAGAAACCATTCAACTTAATTAATCTCCAGTTAGTTTCTGATTTTCTTAACATCAGTTTAATAACCCAGAAACAAGTGTTATTTAAAACACTGTTCACAATAAACCCAAAAATCAATACCAATTCAATTCCAATCAAATATCATTTAATTGGTACACTTCATTAAATCTAAATAAAAAGATATAATCTTTTTCTCAATTGGTCTTAAGAACAGTGTTAATGAAGACACCATTCATGACAAACCCAAATCTCATTTGATATTAAATACAAGGCTCTGAATAGAAAATATATCGACTTATATTCAATATCCAAATCTATGACCAACAAATATCTTATTGGAAATAACGATATCTATATATCTTTTAAATTTCCATAACGCTATTTGTATAATCACGAAATCCAACATCGAAATATTCCAAAAACAATTTCGATTCAAATCCATTCCAATTCAATTATTGGAAATTCTGGTTACTTTTAAAACCCTTTTCAAATTCAATTTATTTATTTCAAAAATAAATTGATTTTAATTCTAGTTCAAAACTAGTTCATTTCGATAAAAATCTACTTTTATCTTTTCAAATATGGAGTTTTTCATCCCAGTTCTTCCCAAATCATTTCTTATGATTTTACACCAATTATTACTATTTTTAATAATTTTATCAAGGCCCGTACGGTCGATTTCCATCAACGGTCATCAAACTGCACTTACAACGACCTTTTACAAATTTGATTTGGACATAATTCCAAATCCAACCGTTAGATTTCAATATCTAATATTCTTAGAGAGCTCTTTTCGATACGAACCCAACGGTTCCGATTTTAGGAGAATCCGACGGTCGGATCTCCCGCGCTATCCATTCGAAGTCAATGGTCGAAATTCAAGAACTATCGCAGCGTGGCGCGTTCTATTCAGGCCATTATATATATATGATATACATTTCATCGATTTCCTTTCAAAACATATTTTATAAATCGTTTCAAATTCGTTTTCAAAACGATTTCAACTTCTTATTCGATTTCAAATCAAAATTGAATTTTCCTTTATAAATTCCTTTTAAATTCATTTCAAATTGATTTCAATTCAAATCGATTTTTAATTCAATTTCAGTTCGTTTTAAATTCAATTCAATTCAATTTTTATTCGAATTCATTTCAATTCGAATTCAATTCTATTCAAATTCAATTCGAATTCATTTTATTTTTAATTCAATTTGAATTCTAATTCATTTCAATTCAATTCGAATTCTAATTCATTTCAATTCAATTTAATTCGAATTTCATTTCAAAATATTCAATTTTGAAGTCACTTTTCAATATTCATTATAAAAACGAATATTATCGATATAAATATCGTTCGCGTCCAAATAGCGCATATCTAATGAACACGGCTTTATATATTTCTATTTCAAATGTTCTATTTCAAATATTTCTATTCAAATATTTCTTTTCAAATATTCTATTTAAATATTTCTTTTTCAAATATTCTATTTAAATATTTCTTTTTCAAATATTCTATTTAAATATTTCTTTTTCAAAACTGGAATGAGGCCGAATCAATTACCAAATAATGTTAATTATATGGATTTTCTACAACACACGCATATAACAGCAACGATAAATCACCAAGCACCATCCAAAGTGCGTTCTACACTGTATAAGCATCAAATATAAATATTTAAGGCTTATAACAGTCTGTCAATCAATCGATCGACATACAACTAATTATTAGGATTAGTGTATGTCAAATATCATCCCAATACCCGTGTGGGGTTTGAATCAATCAAACACAGATTTTGTTTGTGCAGTTGGGCGATGTGTAAAATTTATCGTCCCAATCAATATCAGTCAAATCAGTGTATATAAACAAATCGTTCGATTTGTTTATAAATATTTATTTCATATACACGCTAAAAATTATATTTTTAACTATAAAATATTTTCCCCTATAAAATATTTTATTTCATTTCACATCACATCACACAATCAACTACACATCAGAATCAAACAAACAAGCATACAAGCCGTCCATGGTTTGTGGACGACGGGTGTCGGGTGCAACTAAACACCGTCTGCATCCTAGTATATATTTCAAACTAGAAATAAAAATAAAAGTGAGGAGTTCTCACAGAGGGTTCCACTCCGGTGTGCTTTGCTTTTGAACTTCTGAATCTTCTGGATCTGTTTGAAATTCCTATGCAGTTCTTGCCCCGCTGTTCATAATAAAAATTATATTTTTTATTACTTCCTTTCAATAAATAAAAATCGTATTTTTATTTTGCTACATATATAAAGATAATATTTTTATATTCTCTATTATATAAAAACCATATTTTTAATACTTCTACTTTAAAAAAAATCATATTTTTATTCTCTATATAATATAAAAATCATATTTTTATCCTTCCTATAATATAAAAATCATATTTTTCCAATAACAAAAATCACAACTTTGTCTAAGAGAAAAATCTTTACCTTTTTCTATTTTTAAAATCAAACTTTTATATACAAAACTGAATAATAAAAATAGAATAAACTTACAGGAAATTTTTGAAAGGGGGCGAAGGACTGCTAGTGTCGCGGTGTCGATCTGGAAAGAGGGAGAGAACCAACGGAGGGAGAAGGAGGCTGAGGGGGTAGAGCGGCTCGCAGGTCGGAGGAGAGGGCATCGAGAATGAGGGGAGGGCAGCGCGTTCAGGCGGAGCAGGGCTATGGCTGCGTTCAGGATTTAGGGTTAGGGCGTGGTTTGGGGATGGGCTCGCGGCTAGGTCAAGATGGAGGAGGGAGAAAGCGAGGGGAAGGGGGAGCAGAAGGGGGTCGGGGGAAGCGCCGATTGTGGAGGGCGATAGGAGGCAGAGGGAGGCGTTGGGAGGAGGCGATCGATGATGTAGGGGGGGCCTGTAACGAGGTCGGAGGTTTTTTTTCCTTTATTCGATTTTGAAATGAACGGGAAGGGGGGGGGGCTGATCGTGGGTATAGGAGAAAAAGGGGGTTTATTTTATTTTTAATTATTTAACTTCAAAAAGTTGACTTTTTAATTCGACCTCCAAACGAGGCCCACCGCCTATCATCCATAGCAAATTACCCCCATTCCGAACACAATTGGATCTGTATCGTAAGCTGATTCGACCGTTTCGATCAATTTTCGTCAAAATCAACATATAACTCTATATATATTAAATTTGAACGCGCATTTCAATTTACTGGGATCGCATACTAACTCGAAAAATTCCAGAAAAATATTTTCTAGCTTCGTATTGACGATACGGTTCTAACAAAACTAATTTCATCGAATTCTGAGACAGTTTGAAAAATGGCCATTTTCCAGTCGATTAAAATCAACTGAAACTAGTCAAACACGTTTCCCTTGCCACGCTCACATATTGATTTGAAAAATTACGAAATTTGAAACCTAGCAATAACTAAACATCACGGATCCAACAAAAGTGGTTTCGTCGAAAACCGAGGTCGTTTCCAAAATGGCCAATTTTAAGGGCCAGAATTCCCTAGCGACTATTCAAAATTTTCAACTGGACATATCTTTTGATTCCCACTATGAAATTTCGATTCTTCGGATTCATTGGAAAGATATTCACAAATAGATTCAAATATTTTTGGTTTCACTAAAATTCGGTTTATTTTGCACCCGGTGCATTCATTTGAAATTTGAAATCGAATTATCGAACTACCGCGCCATTTTCAATTCCTTTTATAATTATAAATAATTATTTATATTCCAACGACGATCTATATAAATATATACGTTCTATTCTATTCAAAATAAATTTCCCGTCGATATTATTTAAAATACTTCATTTTAAATGTTCAAAATTCACCAAAATTTCCAAAATAAATTTTTTAATTGGTTCAGATTTCCGGGTTATTACAAAAATCATATTTTTAACTAACTAAAATTAATTCCTTTTTATAGCTAAAAATCTTATCTTGGTATAATGTAAAATCTAATCTTTTCGTATTTGAAAAGGTGAACTTTTCCTTCATAAAAATTCAAACTTTCATATTGTAAAAATTCGAACTTTCCTAGTGTAAAATTTCAAACTTTCCTATCTTTGAAAATCTTATGACAAGCTAGCTATATCTTCTAACAAGCAAAAATCTCAACTTTCTTCATTGATAAAATATAATCTTTTGATGATAAAAATGTAATCTTTTCAGTTTTAATTCCTATATAAAATCAGATCTACTCTTTGTTATTCATATATAGATAAACAAATTAAATAAAATAAAACTTACATTTTCGGTTTTCTTTAGAGGAGGGGGGCCCAGCATGTTCGCCGGAGGTGGAGGGGGCTGAGGAGGCGGGGTCGGGGGTCCTTGCAGCTCGGCGGCGGTGCTGTGGGTGATGGGCGCGGTTCGAGGAGATTGTGGCATCGTTTTTTGGGCATGGGAATGGCCAGATGACGGAGAAGCGAGGGGGAGGAGGGTGAGCGCGAGAGGAGGGGGAAGTGGGGCGGTGGCGCCGCTGTTGAGGAGGGGCACGGACGACGATTTGGTGGCGGGGAGGAAGTGTAACACCCCACCTCCGCTAGGGTGGCTCTTGCAGGCACTCTGACTTTGGAGGGGCGTTTGTACCGGGTAAACATGCATAATGATATATCAAGGCATAACAAGAACATATGTATATATGTAAACAGAGTAAATAAGATAAGTAAAACAGCGGAAGATTTCAAACTATTTCAAAACAAGTCTGGTACAACATAATGTCAACTTTCCAAATACACAAGTCTAGATAAAAACAACATCACTGAAAAACTGAAATACATAAGTACTATCCCCAAAATAAGTGATAACCATAGCTAGCTTCATGTCAAGACCGTACATGAGCTAAAATCCCACAAGCAAGCGATCAGAAATCCAAGCTAAGCTCCAATATTCCCTCCCTAAGAACCTGGGGGGGGGGGGGGGGGGAACGGAAGAAAAGAGGCGAAAGAAAAACAGGTCAGTCAAAAAGACTGAGTAAGCCCTACTACAATCAATGTAAACTGATAAAGTTAACTGGCATGAGGAACTGAGATGAACATAAGGATAATTACATACTAGCATGGTGAATATCTAACAGATAGTTCTAAGGAGTCATCGCATAATCAAGGTGAAGTTTTCACCACAGGTGTACCAGCATTCTAACATGTCATGTATAAACAAGAATTTATCCCTTGGCCTAAACTTGGCCCAGTATCAGGTGTTTGACTTAAATCAAGATCCAACTTCTTGGTACCAATTCTAGTATAACAGGATTAGGTGTTACCCCAATGTTTACATCGAAACAGGACGGAACAGAATGGTCCATACAGAGATAGAGTTTGGGAAAAATGGGCTTTTACCACCCTAATAGATAAAGTACAGAAACGGAATGCTAACAATAATGGGCCTTTACCACCCTAACAGAACGGTACCACGCAGAAACAGACGGGTGTTACCACCCAACAAAACAGACGGTACGAACAGAATCAGACAGAGCTAAGTGTACCCTAAATCCTACCCAAGCGATCGGCTCCCTAATACATAAATACCCTATGTCGGGCCCACGATAGGGTGTATCACTCCCTAAAGTGGCAACCAATTGGCACAGGCATATTTACAGATGTCACGGCGTCTTACATCCTCAGAGGCAGACCGGGATCCATGCACGCACATGGCCCGGTCGGAACGCACCATCAACACCCATCGCCATTATCAGAATGAACCACTTATAATTAGTTCAGTAAGCGTGCCCGGACCCTACCTACAGTTGGGTCAAAGTTTTGATACCAGAAAGGGTTACTGACTAATATGGGTCCCAAACAACAAATGACACAAGTATTCCCCCTTGTGTCCCCAGACAATCAGATTCAGATTAACTTATTAACAGAATTCAGACATACAAAGTTCAGACGATCAGTTTTCAGACTAACGGATCAGATAACAGATTTACAAACTTGCCTAACTTGGTGTGGGTCCTATAGATCCGCAAAACAGGTTCGTTTCATTTATCAATCAAGTTAGTTTATCCAGACCAGGTATCAAATCGGTTCTCAGCCTTATCAAATTACTGAGTTGGATTGGTTAAGTATAGTTCAACTTAACCCCGTTAAATTACCGAGTTCAGATTGGCTAAGTGTAGGTTAACTTAACCCTTTTACTAATCATGGATTAACTTGATTAAGTGTAACGATGGGTTCACGACTTAACCCCGATTAATCCACCAAGTCCAAATTGGTTAAGTATTAAGTGGACCATGACTTAACCCTAATCATGAGGCATTAATTAATTAATGTGCCTTAACTTCTCACATTAGACTTTGTTGCGGTTACTAGTTAAGCCGGTCGGTTCCGGGTAGCTTTACACCACAACTTGGTCTAACCTCGGGTTCAAGGTACAACATGACCAACTTCTCACATTGGGTCCTATTGTTTGTAGCAACTAGTTAAGCCGGTCGGTTCCGGGTAGTTTTACGCTACAAACTCAACCCAACCTCGAGTTGGTCACACTTATATTTTCTAAATGTCATGTCCATTATGTTTACCAAACATATTACAAGTTTTCAAGCATTTGGGTAGACCTAACTTAATAGGTAAATTCCCAATGGGTAGACCTAACTTAATAGGTAAATTCCCAATCTTATGTTTTCATGTCTTTTAAGTTTACCCAACCCCAAACGCAATCCCATCGCTTACATATTGCAATAGCGCATAATGGATAGAAAGAGGGAACTTGGCATAATCATGACATAATGGTGTTGAAGCCACAAGTTTAACATGGTGGCATATGAAATGTACATATGTTCATATACTTGCATATTACATTTTTAGGCCTCAAAAGCATGCATAAAACCAAACTTAGCATATTGGTGATACATGGTGATAAATGACATGTAGAAATGGCCATAAGTTCGCATTTAGCCTCACATGCAAGTTATCATAAGAGATATGATAACTTACATGTTGCCAAAATGCAACCTTTAACATAAAGCTTGAAGCTTTATGTTCATATACTCAAGGTAAGCTTGCATAACATGATAACATGAGTAAAATGACCCACCCAAACTTGCATACATAACATGACAACTTGCATATCATAACATGGAAAACTTGCATAACATAACATGGCAAACTTGCATATCATAACATATCAAACTTGCATAACATGACATAGTAAACTTGCATATCATGGCAAACTTGCATATCATAATGATCAACCAAACTTGCATCATTCATTTAACTTTAGAGTTTAAATATGAAAGTAGAAAAGGGCTTACAATGCTTAGGAAGACACAAAAATATATATATAGATTGAGACAAAGCCCTTATGCAATCAAATAAACCCAAAATGCAAGCTCCAACAGAAAAACCCTTGAGCCAAAATGATCAAAACCCTTGCTTTATGATGTAAATATGGAAACTTGACTTGAATGCAAGCTAATGACACTCATACAAGCTTGAAAACACTTGTATGCATGGAAAATCTCTCATAGAAATAACTTAGAATTTTATGAAGAGAGCGGAGGCCATGAGAGGAATAATTTTGCCATAGTTTAGTTGTAGGGTTGAATAATGATGATTTAGGGTTAGGTTAGGGGCTTATTTATAGAGATTAGGATTAGTTTCAACCTTAGGATTAAACCCTAATTCCAATCTCAGCCCTTAAAACCGAATCTGGCCCCAAAACCTAACCAAAACCCCAAAATGGTGCACCAGGCAAAACTGCCCGGCTGAGCCAAGTCGACAGCCAAGTCGACAGGGCTATCGACTTGGGTCCAACCAAGTCGACTGCCAAGTCGACAGGCCTCTCGACTTGGTTGGCTTGGCGGGAAATTTCCCGCCTAGCCTTCCAGGCCCGAAATTCGAAATTTGAACTTGAAATTCAAATCTGTTTTGAACTTGAAATTTTCTGAAAACTTCATTGGGCCTTAATCGGGTCATACGGACTCCGATTTTCGAAAACTCGGACTCTATTTCGCGTATTTTTCCGAGACGAACGCAATGGCATAGCCCGTTTCCCTTGATTCAGATTTATAAATTAAATTCTTCCTCGATTTACGTTATAACAGGTTATCAGAAATACGGGTTGTTACAGGAAGAAATCGGGTTTTCCCGATTGAAGAAGGAAAAGGGGAAATGGAGATAACGGGGGGGGGGGGAGGCTGACGTGTATAGAGAGAGGGTTTTATTTTATTTTATTATTTAATTCAAAAAGTACCTTTTTATTCTGAACTCGAAATCAAACCCGCCGACTGCCGTCCGTAGCTAATTACCCCCATTCTGAACACAATGGGATATGTATCCTAAGCTGATTCGACCGTTTTGATCAGTTTTCGTCAAAATCAAAATATAACTCTATATATTGAATTTGAATGCGCATTTCAATTTACCGGGGTCATATACGGACTTTAAAAATTCCCGAAAAGTATTTTCTAGCTTCGTATTGACGATACGGTCCTAACAAAACCAATTTCGCCAATTGAGACCGTTTGAAAAATGGCCATTTTCCAGTCGATTAAAATCAACTGAAACTGGTTAAATGCTTTTTTCCTTTGCCACGCTCACAAATTGATTTGAAAAATTACGAATTTTGGAATCTAGCAATAATGTAACATCATGGATCCAACAAAAGCGTTCTCGTCGAAAACCGAGTTTGTTTGCAAAATTCCCATTTTTAAGGGCCAGAATTCCATAGCGTCTGTTCTGAAATTTCAACTGGACATATCTTTTGATTCCCGCTATGAAATTTCGATTCTTCGGATTCGTTGGAGAGATATTCACAAATAGATTCTATTATTTTTGGTTTCACTAAAATCCGATTTAATTTGAATCCTGTACATTCATTTGAACTTTGAAATCGAATTTTTGAACTACTACGCCATTTTCAATTCCTTTTATATATAAATAAATATTTATATTCTAACGACGATTCGAAAAAATATATACGTTCGAATTCTATTCAAAATAAATTTATCGTCGTTACTATTTAAAATAATTCATTTTAAATAATCAAAATTCACTAAAATTGCCAAAATAAAAATTTTAGATTGCCTTAGATTTCTGGGTTATTACACCACATAAAGGATATTAGAAAGGATATTGGAAAGGAAAGTAATAATCGTACTTAGCTTTGTCAATCCAGACCATCAGTAAAATCAAAGTAGAACTGAGATCATCCAAATAGTAAGTAAATAAATAAAAGAAAATCCATCCAAACACCATTGACGTCCACATCCAAGAAATATTTCGTTGTACTAGAACTTAGCTGAGATGTAGTAGCTATATAAGAAAGAAACCATCTATGATGTGAGGATTCATAACAGAGTATGCCGACCTATCCTTGGTTCCAGCTAGTTCGAGCTACCCTGTTGCTAATCCTTGCATGTCAAGGAATCCATCCATTTAAATACACAGCAATATTTCTTTCCTGCTTCAAATCGTATTCCAATGGTCTAAAAAGAAAATTTAAACCAACTCATTCAAGGTCTCTGAAATCTCAAAATTTTTATATCCCTATTCATATCGAAAATCTCTTTGTTTCCATATTAATTTAATAACGTTCGAACCCTGTATTACTCACGGTTATATTCAAGTAGTAAGTCTAGGGTTCCTACCTTTGAGAAATCAATTAGGAGATCGAAGCATTTTTATTCGAACAACTCAACGGTAAGGTCGGGAGGGTTAGTGTCAGGAGCAGATTGGAGTTGGTGGCATCGCAGGCGGAGTTCCACAGGGAATGATTACCACCGACTTAGGGTTTTGCTTGGTTTGGATCGTGGCGTTGTTCTGATTGATGGTAGGAGGAGATAGCGAGGTCGAATTGAAGAGGAAGCTCAACGCTTGAACTAACCAGAGTGAGGGCACGCTCGGAGGGCTAAGTCTCCGCCAGTTATTGATTGATGGAGGGCCGTTGTTTTGTGTGTCTGTAACATCGCCCGTTCGAATTATAATGGTGCACTTAACGCTCAACAAAAGGTGGTGTTCGAATTAAGTCATGGAGAGAAGGACTTTGGTTTTAATGTGTGATTTTTAATGAGATCGAAGGGAGCTCGAAATAATATTTGGATGAGAAGCAGCATACGAAAGAAATTTGGGAAAGATGAAGTATGGTAGAGGAGCGGGTCAGGGTTTTTACGTGTGATATTAGACTGGGAAAATACAGTAAGGCCCAAACCTTTAAATATAAATTGAAGTCTAATTTAATATAATAGCATATAAAAGTATATTAAGCATTACTAATGCATACTTGAACGGAATCAAACAATACAGGTACCGTTGAAATCGTATCGGAGAATACTACACTATAAGACTGGTTTGGAGTCATTTCGAGATCGTTCAATTTTAGGCAAAATAAACCGTCTGATCCGGTCTACCGACCATTAATCGTATTTAACGATTAACGATCAAGGTGAGTAAATCTCACTATCTCTGCTCAAATTTTTTTATATAACGTATTTTTAAAATTGATAAATGATGGTTGCTTGTTGTGTGTTGATTGTTTGGTTGAATTGCTGATTAATTGTTTGGAATTACAGATAACGATATATACACATATCGTTAAACAAATATTGATTCTGTTTATCAGAATAGTACATATGGAAATGAAATTGATGTTAACTATATTGTTTAACATCTGGGGATGCTGGGAAACTGGTCGGAGGGGTCCAACTGGATTCCTCAACATTTATTTTACTGTTTTTCATATATGGTGATATATGATGTGATATATAATCTGTTGTTGATTATGTGTGTTTGAATGATATCGATCATTGTTATATGGTATGTTAAATACCATAAGAAATACCAAAATACAAAAAAAGAATATTTCAAAATGTATATTGAAAATGAAAAGTTTATAAAATCAAAGGATTTTATAAAATGAAATGCATATAAAATCAAAGGATTTTATAAAATGTAATATTTATAAAATCATAGGATTTTGTAAAGAAAATATTTATAACATCAAAGGATATTATAAAAGGATTTATTTAATAAATGGGTTTTAAAAAGGGAATTGTTTGATAAATAAATAGAATTATCAAAGGGGATATGTTTGGTGAATAAATAGATTATAAAAGGAAATACTTGAAAAATGAATAGAATTGTATAAAAAGAGAATTTTACACTAGGAAGGTTTAGACCTGTGCTTCGCACACGGGTATAACATGATAGGAATTTAAAAGTGAATATTTAATAGAAATATGTTTTAACAGATAAAGTAAGAAGATTAATTTATAAATAATGGTTTATAAATTAAGTAAAATATTTATCATTGGATAAATTGGATATATATAAAATATGAATTTATATAGAGAAGTCGATCAGTTTCAACACCGATATTTGAAATGAAATTTGAACTTGGTATTTAAAAAGGGAATTTGAACGAGATGTTAAGTGATTAGAAGGAAAAATAAGATTTATATGAAAAATTCTGCAAGTAAAAATATAATAGAATTAATCGAATAGAGTTAAATGATCAGAGTTAAGTGAATAGAGTAAATCGAATAGAGTTAATCGATTAGAGTTAATCAAATAGAGTAAATCGAATTAGAGTTAGTCGAACAGAGTTAGTCGAATATAGTTATTCGAATAAAGTTAATCGAATTAGAGTTAATCGAATATTAGTAATTCAAGTAGAGTTAATCAAATTAGTGTTAAGATTTGAGTTGTGAACTTTATCTGTTGCAAGGTTGAGAACGTTGTTCAGTTAAGGCCTGAGAGGTAATTATACCCCAACTTGATTAACTTCGTAATTAACTAATGAATAGTTGAAGTTCGATGGCAAAGATTGATTGGAGATACAGTAAGTAATAAGCGATTAATAGATTGAGCGGTCGTAATGATGTGGTATATAACGTTCGTTTGAAATCAATAAAAATGAGTTTTGGAAACGTTTTCCAATAAAATCAGAAATGTATTCTAAGCATAGAAAATGAAATGTTTTGTTGATAAGAAATACTGGAATGGCAGTGATGCATGAATAAGAAATGGAAATGTTTTCCAATGTTAATAACGTATATTTTCTAAATGTAGAAAATAAGAAATTACGAATATACTGAATTAGGAAATGGAAAATGAATAAATCAATGATAAATGAATGTAAGAGATGAATGATGATTGATGATTGATCGATAGAATTTCCATCTGGAAATAATATCATTGTTTGCACACGTGATTTCCTTTGATAGTTAAATCACTAACTATCTAAGTTTTGACCATTTTTACGTTGTCAATACGGGGAGAACGGGATCATATTCATTATCTGAAAACCACTCTGTATTGGTGTTAACGTTGCGATCAAATATGGGGAAGATAATTAAAGACGGTGTTATGCAAGGGTTGTCCTGTTTACAGAATAGTGCCTTTGGTTTGTCCAGTCCCAGGATGACATATATGGAAGAATGTCTGTCAGAGTATATCAAATGGATCACGTAAGTTGATCGCTTCAAACGTATCCACGTTTGGTGGTGGAGGAATTCATTTCTCCTAGATTTATACCCATGGTATTTTTGTCGAAATCAATTTGTGATTTGGCGAGTATGACGATGTGGCATTCAAAGCAAAGGAGTATGATTTGTCAAAAGATACGTTATGACATCAAGCCTCATTAACCGAGAAATGACAAAAATCGGGTAGGTAGCATGGCTAAGTGGGTCAGCCCCATTAGGGTGTATTGTCACCTTCTAGAGAATATTCATATTTGTTACTTCTTTCCGCTTCTGCATCTACCGGGAACGGTTATGTTGCTAGCAGCCATAGGTGACAATATATTCGATACACTCAAGAGAAATGAGTGGTCGGTCATGTGTGGGCCGGGTTGCAAGACGTTCTTGTTGAACCCAGCGTATTCCTCTCTAGAGATGCACTATCGGTAGGTGGTTCCATACCTTGTCATAGTCGGAATCCAATCTCCAATAATCGCCTGCAGTTTTGATTGTATATTATATATATGGAGCGTGAGATGCAAGCGTTCTGCTAGATTGTTAATTATTTGTGATTAGACATTATTATAATATCAGAATATTATTGAATTTCATAATGTTTTGGGTTATCATAAGGTAAAAACCATCCATATTTATGTGTGGATCGGTCTTACGATTATCTATTCTTTTGAAAAGGATCTGAAAGTTAAACCAAATGGTTCGAGTTTAATCACACCAGTCCCATGACTAACCCAGAGTTTATTTTGTTTTGTTTTCCCTAATCTCTTGGGTGCCCAAATTTGTACGGGCAGTCAAGTGGTCGGGATTTACAGATACACTAGATGGAGCTTGGAGCAGGAGGCTTCAGCAGCATTTTATAGCTATTTTTTATTTCTGTGTGATGTAAGTGTTGCACTCTAATATACAAATAAAGATTTGTGCTTCAAAGTTATTTGAGATAATATATTTTTATTCGTTCCGCTGTGAGATTCGTGTTACTCTGATGTTGTTGTGTTATTCTTCTTCTTCTATTCTAATTTTCTATCTTATATATTCCCATCCTCTAACTTCTTTCTATTTACTATCCAGTATTTCTGATGTCTGAATAGTCGACATTGGTATTTGTGTTGATTTTCAGGGTCGAAAATCCCTGAGTCGTTCTAGTGGTATCAGAGCTGAAGGTTAAGTGATTACCTTGGCTCTGTGGCGTGACTCAGTATAGATGGGGTTAGTAATACCCTAGATTGAGTTGAGTGTATATATATGAGAGAGCGTATTTTAGATTTTATAAAAATGATATTATACCATGGAGATTTATAGGTTGAGTGGCTTGTAAATTTTGGTTGATGGTGGGGCGCCACAAGGTCGATAGGGATTGCTAAACGCTTGAATATGATGAACCAACACAGTATGTTTTGAAAAGCTGGGTAAATAAAATAATTTTACCTAAAATATATTCTGATATAAAAGAAGTATATATATTGAAATTATTATAATATATACTAAATGTGTTGATTTGTTAATATAATCGAATCATATTATAATTGGAATGGTTATAAATAACCCATAGGAATTTGTGTAAGTGTAATTAGATGGATTAAATCTGAATTGGAATTAAATTTCTGGAAAATTGGAGAAGTGTTGGTAAATGAATTTTGGATTAAATATATGGCAATTTTAAGACTTTGGAGATTTTGAAATGTTTTCAAACATTTTGAATGATATTTTGAAGAGATTCCAAAATGGAAGTGTTTAAGAAATGGTATTTGAAAATAATATTTTATTGAACTCACTTTGATCACTGGAAAATAATTCTGATGGTGACTGCAGCATCATCAGTGTACATTTTCCAATTTCTATGTGGCGGATTACTACCAAATATTTTGTTTTGAATTGTTTTAAGGAAACAAGTTGTTCAAAAATTCAAATGTTCTAAATTGCTATTATTATATGTAAATATATATGATTTCAAACTGATTTGAAATAAAACCTAGGAATTTGGATTCTAAAATTCAAATTTTAACTTATGAAATTAAATGAGATTGAAATGATAGAAGTGAATAAATAAATTAGAACTTAACTTAAACTAAGTTAAAAACTGGATTAGATTAGAAATAAGCTGGAATGGGATTGAATTGTTTAATAAAAATTTAAATTGAGATTGGAGTTGGAGTTTGAATGGAATTCAACTTGGATAAGCGAAGTATTGGGAATTGAGGTTAAATAAAGTGGAGATCGATTGGAAATTCATTTGTATGTGCTAAAGAGGTATTAAATTGAAGGGATAGAGTTGAATGCCAACAAAAAGGTACGAGTTTATATTTTAATGGATATGATATTTATGAGCCTGTTTGCTAAGCCGTTGGGCTGTTTGATTTTCTGTAACGGCCGCGAATTTCGCTCGATCCGAATCAGTCGTTAAACCGATCTAGACCGTTCGAAACCCCTGATCGTTTTGAGAACAGGACAAAATAGAACGCAGACGGAAGAACATTTCATTGCTATTACAACAATTCCATCAGGTACAAGAATATACAGAGTATAAATGAATACTATACATTCGATAAATATCAGAGATTACAATAAATTACATAGCAGCGGAAAATAGTACAAAGCACAACTGAAGGTGATATACGGATACAGAGCTTTCCGGATATCATTCCAGCTGTAAACCAGGATCCTATGAATATAAATCTGCAAAACCGAAACTACTAGCTGCCCGTGTCGAAAATAGGGGCACCCAGAGTTTAGGTTAAAACAATAAACTCCAGGTCAGTCATGTGACTGGTGTGAGAACCAAAACAGTTATTTAAAACTTTACTTTAAAAGAGAGTAATTCAAGGGACCACGCCGTATAACACGGAACGGGTTTCCTCCCAAGAATACCAGTGCATAGAATAAACAGCGCAATGCTTTTTCGAAAAATGAAGCTATTATAAGACCGAGGTCCCATCACACAATGCAACGCAAGCCAGAGGATAGGGTTTTCCCTTATAATAGCCAAACATGCTTGGTACGTTTAAACAAATCATTTGATACTATTATAAATGTATAGTGTCAAAACATTTTCAATCATAAATAGCAATCCTAGGCGGCATGGGTACCATCTATCATGTCGCCATAGTAGGCTCTACAAATAAAACCGAAATACACATATTGGAAATTGGATTTCCGTCATGAGTCGAGGCAAGGGGCAAGATCCTCTCTGCTTCGAGACACTCTAGCAAATGTCTCAGGACTACGCACTCTGGGTAACCCTTGGATCGGCTGGGCCGGTCCTCTCTTACGTTTGAGGATTGGCAATTCCTAAACACACGTTTCCCGGTCCTTACAGACCTAAAATCGAGATGCCTCATTCCAACAACCACAAAGGTGAAAAGTATATAAATGTCAGGGCTGGTAAGTCACTGACACCACCAAATCTAGAAAGAAACGTCGTGTCCTCCCAGCGGTTCGTATCCTGTTTTTAACTCATACCGAGGTGTGAGGCTCGCGAATCCACACTATACACAAAGCTGCCACGTAGGTCGTGCTTTGATCATTAACCACAAGACTTTGCTTTTCAACAGAAGCCTTGATCCATGCAACTCCGCGTGCCACACAGGCAATTCATGCCATGCGATTGATATCTATCGATATATAACCTCTAAGCTCGTACGTCTCATAGAAGGGCGTTAAGCAAGAGAATAAATTCTCCACCGCCAAACAGATATATATTTAACAGAAATCAATCAATACAGAATAAAATCCAATGTCAGACACACAATCCATTTACAAGTTCGTTCTGAGTCTGAACGAAACCAGAGGCACTTTCCTCGCATATCCATCGATCTCCAAGTACGTCTGGACGACCACCAACTGATTCCCTCATCTTGGGTGTACAGCCCAATCAAGATCATCAGTAATCACCCAAACGATGTGAAGACTTCCGGTCTTCAACCACCATCTTCATCTTCGACTTATCGTCGAATCGGTTATTCAGAATGGGTATAAACACGGCCTTTCCGAACAACCCATGTATATTAAAAAAAAATGTTACACAAACACAACATACGCCTCATTCCAATTCATTAGCCACTAACCGTAAATCAGTAAGAGAGCAATTCCCCAAATATTAACCCCGAAGGCCGAAACCAACATCAGATCAATACCCAGGAAACCATCCTTCTTAACTAACCTACAGCCAATTTCTAAATTTCAATTCTTAGGGAAAGGTTCCCATTAATTTTATCCAAGATAAATTCTTTAAAATTTATTCTTTAATCTTCCATTGGATGTCATATCAAACCAAATTATAGCTTTTCCAAACTAGTCGAGATTAGCGAACCACACCGAAGTAATTATTTATTTTATTTCCCAATCCCAACCTATTCATCCCATGAAGCAAACTGGTAATACTCCATATCTAACACCACGGTGTTATCGGTAGAATTAATTACCATTTCACATTCAAATCTAATTAAAGATTTAACTATCGCTTTGGAGCAAAACTGGTGATACTCCATTCTCGCCCAATTTCTAAATTTGATAGATTAAATTATTAATTCACATTTCAATCTAATTGTAGATTCATTAAAACTCCTTTTACTGGGTTAAAGAACTAATGTCTTTTAAAACACATTTCACGATAAACCCAAATCACATTCTATTTATTATCGGGTTAAAGAACTAGTGTTAAAACCGTTCACGATAAACCCACAAATCAATTCTATTTAAAACCCATTTCA
The DNA here is from genome assembly GCA_030737875.1 of Allium sativum. Taxonomy (NCBI): domain Eukaryota; kingdom Viridiplantae; phylum Streptophyta; class Magnoliopsida; order Asparagales; family Amaryllidaceae; genus Allium; species Allium sativum. The sequence continues at coordinate 737,607,641 of CM060920.1, forward strand.
AATCCAATTTATTTATTTAAAAATAAACGGGTTTAATTTTAGTTCAAAACTAGTTCATTTCGATAAAGATCTATTTTTATCTTTTCAAATATGGAGTTTTTCATCCCAATTTTTCCTAAATCATTTCTTATGATTTTACACAAATTATTACTATTTTTAATAATTTTATCAAGGCCCGTACAGTCGATTTCCATCAACGGCCATCGAACTGCACTTACAGCGACCTTTTCCAAATTTGATTTGGACATATCTCCAAATACAACCATTAAATTTTAAATTTCTAATAGTCTTTAGAAAGCTCTTTTCCATACGAACCCAACGGTTCCGGTTTTAGGAGAATCCGACGGTCGGATCTCCCGTAATGTCCGTTCGAAGTCAATGGTCGAAATTCGCGAACTGCCGCGGCGCGGCGCGTTCTATTCAGGCCATTATATTATATATATAATATAATATATATATATATATATACTTCGTCGATTTCTATTTGAAACGAATTATATAAATAGTTTTAAATTCGTTTCAAAAACAATTTCAACTTCCATTTCCAATTCAAATCAAAATTGAATTTTTCCTTATAAATTCGTTTTAAAATTCATTTCTATTCAATTCAAATTCCAATTCAATTTGAATTCATTTCAATTCGTTTTCAATTCAATTCGAATTCGTTTTATATTCAATTCAATTCAAATTGGTTTTCTATTCGATTCAATTCAAATTGGTTTTCTATTCGATTCAATTCGAATTGGTTTTCTATTCGATTCAATTCAAATTGGTTTTCTATTCGATTCAATTCAAATTGGTTTTCTATTCGATTCAATTCAAATTGGTTTTCTATTCGATTCAATTCAAATCTCTTTTCTATTCGATTCAATTCAAATTGGTTTTCTATTCGATTCAATTCAAATCTCTTTTCTATTCGATTCAATTAAAATTGGTTTTCTATTCGATTCAATTCAAATCTCTTTATCTATTCAATTCAATTTGAATTTCTTTTCTATTCAATTCAATTTGAATTTCTTTTCTATTCAGTTCAATTAGAATTTCTTTTCTATTCATCTTATAAAAACGAATATAATCGATATATATATCGTTCGCGTCAAAATAGTGCATCTCAAATCAACACGGCTTTATATATTTCAATAATTCCGTTATACTATTCCACAAATGAATATTTATTCTCGTCAACACATGACTAATCTCAACGAATGAGTACTTTCCACGCGTGACTATTTTTTTTATTTAATATATTTTATGAAAATTAAGGTATCTATCGTTTGATATTAAATCAGACTCCAACCGTAAATTAGTAAGAGAACGATTCCCTAAATATTAACCCCGAAGGCCGAAACCAACATCAGATCAATATCTAGGAGACCACTCATCTCATCTATTTTCCAGTTAAGTTCTAATTTTATATATGATAAAGATGTAAATTTTATTGTTAAAATATTTCGTTCAACACATGACTAATCTCAACGGATGAGTACTGTCAACACAAGAACCTTTATTTTATAATGATAAAAATGTAAATTTTTATTGTTAAAATATTTCGTTCAACACATGACTAATCTCAACGAATGAGTACTGTCAACACATGAACCTTTATTTTATAATATTCTTTATCTTCTAAATTGGAATGAGGCCCAATCAATCACCATATAATGTTAATTATGTGGATTCCATACAACACATGTATATAATAGCAATGACAAACAATCAACCATCATCCAAAGTGCACCACACAACTGCATAAGCATCAAATATGAATAATTAACGCTTACATAGCCTGTCGACCAATCGATCGACATACAATTAAATAATTGGGATTAGTGTACGCCAAATATCATCCCAACACCCGTGTGGGGTTTCAAATCAACAAAACACATATTTTTGTTTGTGCAGTTGGGCGATGTGTAAAATTTGATGCTTATGCAGTTGTAAATTTTGCTATAATAAAAATATAACCTTTTTATTTATAAAAATTATATCTTTTTATTCTTTCCTATTGCAAAGACAAAACTGATTTTTTTTGTATACCGTAATTATATTCTAAAACAGAAATAAATTGAAATAAGTGTAAAAGAGGGCTTACTGTTTTCGTTCGGAGAGGAAATGAGGCTGGTTGGAGGCGGCTGATCGGTGCGGTGGGATGCTCAGGTGGTGGAGCGGCAACCGGCGCAGGCGAGGTGGAGGGCTTCGGGCTTTGTCGCATTGGGTAGGTGCGGGTTTTACTGAAGGAGGAGAGAGGAAGGAGAAGGGGGAGGGTGCGATGGAGGAGGGGGGTGTGCCGTGGCCCGCGCCGCCGGTGGCGATGGCAGCAGTGTTGCTGCCGCGGTGGATTGGGTCTCGCGAGTTCGTGCGGGGGAGGGGGGGGGTCGGAGCTGCTGTCGAGGTCGAGGGGGAGGCGTCTCGATCGGAGGAGGGGGTCGCCTGGAGGCCGGCGGCGGCTGGCCAGCACGGCGGTGGCGAGCGACAGGGGTTTCCCCCTTTTCCGTTGATGCTTTTTTTTTCTTTTTTTTATTTTCTGTTTGAAGAAACGGGGGGCCAGAAGTTAAAAGGAAGAGAGAGAGAATTTTTTTTTTTATTTTAAATTTCTAAAAGATACTTTTTCATTTGACTTCTAAACGGGGCCCACCGACTGTCGTCCCTAGCGTTTTACCCACATTCCGAATACAATGGGATATGTATCGTAAGCTGATTCGACCATTTCGATCAGTTTTCGTCAAAATCAACATATAACTCTATATATTGAATTTGAACGCGCATTTCAATTTACTGGGGTCACATACTAACTCTATAAATCCCAGAAAAATATTTTCTAGCTTCTTATTGACGATACGGTCCTAGCAAAACTAGTTTCGTCGAATTCTGAGACCGTAGGAAAAATGGCCATTTTCCAGTCGATTAAAATCAACTGAAACTGGTCAAACGCGTTTTCCTTCGCCACGCTCACATATTGATTCGAAAAATTATGAAATTTGAAACCTAGAAATAATTTGACACAGCGGATCAAACAAAAGTGGTTTCGTCGAAATCTGAAGTCGTTTGCAAAATTTCTATTTTTGAGGGCCTGAATTCCATAGCGACTATTCAGAATTTTCAACTGGACATATCTTTTGATTCCCGCTATGAAATTTTGATTTTTCGGATTCATTGGAAAGATATTCTCAATTAGATCCTAACTTTTTTGGTTTCACTAAAATCCGGATTGTTTTGCACCCGGTACATTCAATTGAAGTTTGAAATCGAATTATCAAACTACTGCGCCATTTTCAATTCTATAAATAATTATATATAATATTTATATTCTAACGACGACGCGTATTAATATATACGTTCTAAATATATTCAAAATGAATTTTCGTCGATATTATTTAAAATAATTCATTTTAAATGTTCAAAATTCGCTAAAATTGCCAAAATAAAAATTTTAAACTGGCCCTGATCTTCGGGTTGTTACATTTTCTTCTGAACTGGAGAAGGCCTAGAGAGCCGAGTTGTAGTTGTACCGATTGAGCCGTGCAAAGGAGACGCTGGCGAAATTTTTTGAAAATTTAAAGAGTTAGAAAATTTATAAGAAAATACTGATAATTAAAAATCGACTTATCAATTGTATAAGAGATTATAAAACCCGAATGGACAAGTGAAATGATAAACTGATTTAAAATCAATATGAGTATATGCAGTTATGTAAGAAAGCATGTGAATGATAATGTGGGAATAGATTATCCAAAAATGATGGATATATCATATGGAATGAAAAACAAAAGGTCGGGTATTGATATGAGGATTAAAGGTAATATGTATAGAACTAAGTTATGAAATTTTGGAGTATAGGATTTCAACCAAGTAGGTTGTGAGGAATTAGGGTTCTAGTATATGCACTGCTTAACAATTTCGAGGACGAAATTATTTTAAGGAGGATGGAATGTAACGTCTCGGAATTTTGGCGATTTAATAATTAATTAATTTAATTATTATATTTGGTTGGTAATTCAAATGGTTTGAATTCAAATATTTCGAATAATTAATTAATATAAATAATTGAGTAACATAATTTAATTTCCGAAATGGTCGGAAATTAGTTGAATTGGTAATACTGGGTAAACTGGACAAAATAAGATATTTAACCGAAGTTATATTCAAATTATAATAACAAACATATTAATTTAACGATGATTGAATGCATTAATTATAATATAAATTATAATCGAGCTCGTATCGTCACTATAGTTCATAATTTAACGATTTGAACTTCAACTGAGTATACAGAATTCATTATAAGTCGGATTTCTCTAAAACAAGAAACGTTTAAATCTGTTAAGCTATAATTTTCTAACGGAAGTGAAAAATCGAGATTTTGTCGTATAGATTGTATGTTATGTTCAAATCAAATTTTCAAATAGTCGCTATGGAATCGTATATAAGCCATAACGATCTATTTAATATAATTAAATATCGATTTTGAATTTGGATAAGATTTTTAGGCGTAATTACAATTTAATTTTTAGAAATTTACTATAATTTTTAATTTGGAAAATAAACAACTTTTTATTTGGAGTATTTTACACCCTATATCAGCGTTTCGGGGTTTCACAAAATAAGTTATCATGTCTGTATTATTAAATTTTCGGGATCGTGGTGCGTTGCTCGACGTAACGATATCTTTAGTTCTGTCTGTAGCGGTCGATAAATAAAAAGGGACTCTCCGTTGTCGATCCTGTATACATCTTAACAAATATATATCCTACAAACATGTCCAAAGCTAAACATATATTCCAAAAAGCGAAAACATAACAATATAATGTCTATTTGTTACAATGCAAGTGTTTATGGTAGTTAACTAAATAAATAATTACATGTAATGAATAAATAACATAGAAAATTCCATTCAGTTCTTGTTTCAAAAGGATTCGGTTCCTATCCATTTGGGTTCCATTTCCCATGTTCAGATTTTAACTGTAGATACTTTACACTACAATAATTTGCATGTTTTTATCTTTGGATGTGTTGGTTGAATAAAAATTCAAGAATTGGGACGTGAACCGAGTTTATGAGTACTCTCATCATCTATCTCATCAGTTATTTCCAATGCACATGGGTATCGTATATATTGCGCACAGACAATACCTGCTAAGTATCTTCGTACATACTGTAGGAAAGAAACATACAGATGAAAAGAAAGGACACCCCTACTCTCTCATTTCGCAGACTTTGAAAATGAAAACATCAATTTAGAACAAACTACGGTCACGTAAAAACTACAACGCAAACCATCCTCCTTTCCATCCTATTTTCAACCCTTACCATCAATGGTACTTTACACACAGTCCAACCAATAAGCGAAAGAAGCACATCAGCTGCCCACATGAAGGATATTGGAAAGGATATTGGAAATGAAAATACTAATCGTACATAGCTTTGTCAATCCATACCATCAGCAAAATCAAAGTAGAACTGAGATCATCCAAATAGTAAGTAAATAAATAAAAGAAAACCCATCCAAACACCATTGACGTCCACATCCAAGAAATATTTCTTTGTACTAGAACTTAGCTGAGATGTAGTAGCTATATAAGAAATAAACCAGCTATGATGTGAGGACTCATACCAGAGTATGCCGACCTATCCTTGGTTCTAACTAGTTCGAGCTACCCTATTGCTAATCCTTGCATGTCAAGGAATCCATCCATTTAAATACATAGCAATATTTCCTTCCTGCTTCAAATCATATTCCAATGGTCTCAAAAGAAAATTTAAACCAACTCATTCAAGGTCTCTGAAATCTCAAAATTTTTATATCCCAATTCATATCGATAATCTCTTCGTTTCCATATTAATTTTATCACGTTCGAACCCTGTATTACTCACAGTTATATTCAAGTAGTAAGTCTAGGGTTCCTACCATTGTGAAATCAATTGGGAGATCGAAGCATTTTTATTCGAACAGCTCAACAGTAAGGTCAGGAGGGTTAGTGTCAGGGGATGACTGGAGTTGGTGGCATCGCAAGTGGAGGTCCACGGGGAATAATTACCATTGACTTAGGGTTTTGCTTACCTTTTATCGTGGCGTTGTTCTGATTGATGGTAGGAGGAGATAGCAAGGTCGATTTGAAGAGGAAGGTCAGAGCTTGAACTGGCTAGAATGTGAGCACGCTCGAAGGGCTTAGGCGCCGCCAGTGGTCGATCGATGGAGGGCCATTGTTTTGTGTGTCTGTAACATCGCCCGTTCGAATTACAATGGAGCACTTAACACTCAACAAAAGGTGGTGTTTGAACTAAGTCATGGAGAGGAGGACTTCTGTTTTACTGTGTGATTTTTCATGAGATTGGAGGGAGCTCGGAATAATATTGTGATGCGGAGAAGCATACGAAAGAAATTTGGGAAAGATGAAGTATGGTAAAGGAGCGGGTCAGGGTTTTTACGCGTGATATTGGGCTGGGAAGATACAGTAAGGCCCAAACCTTTAAATATGAATTGAAGTCTAATTTAATATAATAGCATATAAAAGTATATTAAGCATAACTAATGCATACTTGAATGGAATCAAACAAAACAGGTACCGCTGAAATCATATCGGAGAATACTACACTATAAGATTGGTTTGGAGTCATTTCGAGATCGTTCAATTTTAGGCAAAATAAACCGTCTGATCCGGTCTACCGACCGTTAATCGTATTTAACGATTAACGATCAAGCTGAGTAAATCTCACTATCTCTACTCAAATTCTTTTTATATAACGTATTTTTAAAATTGATAAATGATGGTTGATTGTTATGTGTTGATTGTTTGGTTGAATTGCTGATTTATTGTTTGGAATTACAGATAACGATATATACACATATCGTTAAACCAATATTGATTCTGTTTATCAGAATAGTACATATGAAAATGAAATTGATGTTAATTACATTGTTTAACATCTGTGGATATAGGGAAATAGGTCGGAGGGGTCCAACTGGATTCCTCAACATTTATTTTACTGTTTTTCATATATGGTGATATATGATGTGATATACAATTTGTTGTTGATTATGTGTGTTTGAATGATATCGATCATTGTTATATGGTATGTTAAATACCACAAGAAAAACCAGAATATAAAAAAGGATATTTCAAAATGTATATTGAAAATAAAATGTTTATAAAATCAAAGGATTTTATAAAATGAAATGCATATAAAATCAAAGGATGTTATAAAATGAAATATTTATAAAATCAAAGGATTTTGTAAAGAAAATATTTATAACATCAAAGGATATTATAAAAGGATTTATTTAATAAATGGGTTTTGAAAAGGGGATTATTTGATAAATAAATAGAATTATCAAAAGGGGTTTATTTGGTGAATAAATAGATTGTAAAAGGAAATACATGAAAAATGAATAGAATTGTATAAAAATAGAATTTTACACTAGAAGGTTTAGACATGTGCTTCGCACACGGGTATAACATGATAGGAATTTAAAAGTGAATATTTAATAGAAATCTGTTTTAACAGATAAAGTAAGAAGATTAATTTATAAATAATGGTTTATAAATTAAGTAAAATATTTATCATTGGATAAATTGGATATATATATATAATCTAAATTTATATAGAGAAGTCAATCGGTTTCAACACCGATATTTGAATGGAATTTGAACTTGGTATTTAAAAAGGGAATTTGAACGAGATATTAAGTGATTAGAAGAAAAATTAGATTTGTATGAATAATTCTGCAAGTAAAAATATAATAGAATTAATCAAATAGAGTTAATTGATCAGAGTTAAGTGAATAGAGTAAATCGAATAGAGTTAATCAATTAGAGTTAATCAAATAGAGTAAATCAAATTAGAGTTAGTCGAATAGAGTTATTCGAATAAAGATAATCGAATTATAGTTAATCGAATATTAGTAATTCGTGTAGTGTTAATCAAATTATAGTTGGTCGAATATTTGTTATTCGAGGGGAGACTATCGAATATAGTTTATTCAAAGAAAAGAGTGAATCGAATGTTAGTTATTCGAAAAGAGTTAATCGAATAAATTTATTCGAAAGAGAATTAATCGAACATAGTTTATTCGAAAGAGTGCGTTATCGAATAAAGTTTATTTGAAGTGGAGTTATCGTATATAGTTTATTTGAAAGAGAATTTTACATTGAGATTCGATTATATCGAATGTAGGAAAGTACTATTTACTTTCCATTTTTAAAGCAAGACTTTATTATTTATTTATTTATTAAATAAATTATTTTTTATCTAAATTAAGAAATAAAAGACTTAATTACTAATTTACTTTCCATTTTTAACGTTATCGTTATAACCAATATTTATCAAAGGAGGAAATTTGTAATGTAAATCCGAGAAATGGACGTAAGCAATAAGTGTTAAGATTAGAGTTGTGAACTTTATCTGTTGCAAGGTTGAGAACGTTGTTCAGTTAAGGTCTGAGAGGTAATTATACCCCAACTTGATTGACTTCGTAATTAACAAAGGAGTAGTTGAAGTTCGATGGTAAAGATTTATTGATGATACAATAAGTAATAAGCGATGAATAGATTGAGCGGTCGTAATGATGTGGTATATAACGTTCTTTTGAAATCAATAAAAATGAGTTTTGGAAACGTTTTCCAATAAAATCAGAAATGTATTCTAAGCATAGAAAATGAAATGTTTTGTTGATAAGAAATACTGGAATGACAGTGATGCATGAATAAGAAATGGAAATGTTTTCCAATGTCAATAACGTATATTTTCTAAATGTAGAAAATAAGAAATTACAAATATACTGAATCAGGAAATGGAAAATGAATAAATCAATGATAAATGAATGTAAGAGATAAATGATGATTGTTGATTGATCGATATAATTTCCATCTGGAAATAATATCGTTGTTTGCATACGTGTTTTCCTTTGATAGTTAAATCACCGACTACCGAAGTTTTGACCATTTTTACGTCGTCAATATGGAGAGACCGGGATCAGATTCATTATCTGAAAACCACTCTATATAAGCGTTAATGTTGCGATCAAATATGGGGAAGATAATTGAAGACGGTGTTATCAAGGGCTGTCCTGTTTACAGAATAGTGCCTTCGGTTTGTCCAGTCCCAGGACGACCTATATGGCAGAATGTCTGATAGAGTATATCAAATGGATCACGTAAGTTGATCGCTTCAAACGTATCCATATTTGGTGGTGGAGGAATTCGTTTCTCTTAGCTTTATACCCGTGGTATTTTTGTGGAAATCAATTTGTGATTTGGCGGGTATGACGATGTGGCATTCAAAGCAAAGGAGGTATGATCTGTCAAAAGATACGTTATGACCTCAAGCCTCATCAACCGGGAAGTGACAAAAATCGGGTTGGCAGCATGGCTTAGTGGGTCGCCCCCATTAGGGTGTATTGTCACCATCTAGAGAATATTCATATTTGTTACTTCTTTCTGCTTCTGTATCTCCCGGGAACGGTTATGTTGCTTCCAACCGTAGGTGACAATATATTCGATACACTCAAGATAAATGAGTGGTTGGTCATGTATGGGTCGGGTTGCAAGACGTTCTTGTTGAACCCAATGTATTCCTCTCTAGAGATACACTATCGGCAGGTGGTTCCATACCTTGTCATAGTCGAAATCCAATCTCTAATAAGCGCCTGCAGTTTTGATTGTATATTATATACATGGAGCATGAGATGCAAGCGTTCTGCTAGATTGTTAATTATTTGTGATTAGACATTATTATAATATCAGAATATTATTGAATTTCAAAACGTTTTGGGTTATCGTAAGGTAAAAACCATCCTTATTTATGTGTGGATCGGTATTACGGTTATCGTTTCTTTTGAAAATGATTTGAAAGTTAAACCGAATGGTTGGAGTTTACTCACATCAGTCCCATGACTGACCTAGAGTTTATTTTGTTTTGTTTTCCCTAAACTCTTGGGTGCCCAAATTTGTATGGGCAGTCAAGTGGTCGGGATTTACAGATACACTAGATGGAGCTCAGAGCAGGAGGCTTCAGCAGCATTTTATAGCTACTGTTTATTTCCGCTATGATGTAAGTGTTGCACTCTAATATACGAATACAGATTTGTGCTTCAAAGTTATTTGAGATATTATATTTTTATTCGTTCCGCTGTGAGATTCGTGTTACTCTTATGTTGCTCTGTTCTTCTTCTATTCTAATTTTCTATCTTATCTATTCTCATCCTCTAACTTCTTTCTACTTACTATCCGGTATTTCCGATGTCTAAATAGTCGATGTTGGTATTTGTGTCGATTTTCAGGGTCGAAAATCCCTTAGTCGTTACAACTTGAATTTGTAAATTTTTTTGCAAAAGAGTTATGGTGTTTTCAAGTTTTAATCTTAAAAGTATTTTTGATGTTTGAGGAAAATATGTAAAGAACATATTTAGTGCATGTTGGGTTTTAAAGTGAAGTGGGGTATATATTTTGTGAAACATTGATTACTTGTTTTAAATAGAATTCTCTCATGAAAAAGTTGCATTTTGAAAAGGAAGTTTTAAAATCTCCATTCTGTTAACAATAAATTTTGATTATTGATCTATGAAGAAATTTTGTTGGGAGGACAAAATAAGTTGCACCTTGTAGAAAGCAGTCAAAATTAACATAGGTGGAAACAATGTGAACCCGATTAAGAAGTAGTTGACATTGCCTACTCCAGTTTTGTGATTTGAAAAAAAATGTGTTTTGCAACTTTATTTTGTGACATGTTTTTATGGTTTGGAAAAAGCAAGTTTTGGAGAAGAAAATAAAGTTTTAACACTTTTAATTTCTGGAAGAAAAATGTAATGAAAAGAAAGGAAGCCAAACCATGTTTTTTTTTTTTGAAAAAATGGAGTAGGTAAGGATTACTGCCTAGAAAGAATGAGAGAAATAAAAAAGATCGTCTTGGAATGGTGTAAAATTCCCGTAGAATGCATAAGCATAAAGAAACTTAGGTTTGTTGCTTTAGAAAAAGAAAAGTATAGGCTAGTAATACACAGCATGGATTAGTAGTAATTATTAGGTTGTGAAGGGCAAGTAAGTTTGTGGATCCCGTTGTTTGGACTTGTGACTTAGTCCTTAGATTCTTGGCCCGTAATAGTAGCTGTGTAGAAAAATGGGAAGGCTTATTTGAAAAATAATAAACTTAAGTAATTGGACTAAGTCAAATAAGCTAAGGAAGAGAATAGCCTAACTAAAAAGAAAACAACAAATTTAGTAAAGCAACAAACCTGATGGGAAAAGAAAATGAAAATCTTAAGAAAAAGATGAATAAAAATGAAATTTTTCCAAGATAAGTTGAAAAAGAAAAGAAATTTTTTCTTATGTGGTTGTACTTGGATACGAAAATAGGAAATCTTTATAGAATAGTTATGTAAAAATCCAAGTACAATTAGAAAAGTTACATAAAAGAAAAACAGAAGATGTGAATTTTTCCGTTTTATACCTTTTGGTATCATAAGAAATCGAATTTAGAAAAGTGAAAATTAGCCTCACACCCTTAAAACTAAAGTTAATTAGGCTCAAATCCTCCCTATATGTGTTTGATAAATTTCATCCCTATTTTTAAAACACGGCTCTTATTTTCACGGAAATGCCCTCATTCAAATTCACGATGTAATTAATGATTATAGATTACATATTAGGGTTTTATTTTTTCCAGAAACATAATTTTCACATCCATGGCGGCGGCGGCTTCATCGATCAAAATTTTTGTTAGGTGATACTTTTCGCTTTCATTTTTAGTTTAGTGGTTTATTTATTTCTTCCTTGTTAATGGCGGCGACAGCAAGTTTCTAAATTTATCAACTTCGGATTCTTGCGATATAAAATTCAGTCTAATCGGTAATTTTTCCAGATATTTTTTTTGATCGAGCTTTTATTTACAAAATGGATCCATCCTTGTCAAGGTAATTTATATTGTTTATTTATTTTTAAATTTTTCATTCTTATTTAAATTTTGCAATCGATTTTTGTTGATGAAACTATTCTGTCCATACAAAATTCACGTTTCTCAGCAAATTCTTCACAGATCCAACTATTGTAAGAACACTTGGGTTTGCATGTTATAAGAAAAGTTGAGTATAAGTATGCACATATATTACATATATGCATATATTTTAAATCTCTGGTTTCATCATTTCTTTTAAAAAGTTGCTTACAAATATGCGTCTTTTCACAATATATGCATATCTTTATGCAAATTTTTATCAAACATGCAGGAAAAAAGAATCACCTAAAATATATGCATATTTGCATGCAGATATACAGTATACTTATCATTTTGCTGAATTGTCTGCATGTATTTATATTAATCTGAAGCTGTTTATGTGATTTGATTATTGTTATTATGTAATCTGAAGCTGTTTACTTTTACCATTGGTTGTAAAATTTATGGCACGTAACAAAATCAATTCAGTATTTTGTTGTAAATTTGTTTGTGATTGCCATTTTTTTAAAGCTAAAATGTATGCAAATATTCGTTATATTTGAATAAATGTATATCATATTTGCAATTTACAATTATAGGGACTTGTGATGTACAAATTCTTACTACGCATCACTCCTTTTCTTATATGCTGTATTTTTGTTACATTTTACTGTGCATTAGTTCTAATTATATGTTTTCAGCATGTATCTTAAAAAAATTCCTACAAATATGCATCTATTCTTAATATATGCATATCCGTATGCAACTTTTTATCAAACACGCAGAAAAATCTAATATACAATATCAGTATATTTGTATGCGTATATCTAGAATACTTGCATATAAATATGCAGATTTTGTTGTCATTTTTGCTGAATTGTACACATGTATTTATATTAATCAGAAGCTGTTTATGTAATTTGATTACTGTAAATTAGGCTTATTAATGTTGATTTTTTTTCCGTATAACAGTGCTCCTTCAAATGGCAGACGAATGCCTGGTCGTACATCTTATTCCAGAAGATTAAAATCTGCATATGATTTTACAAAGCCTTTTAGATGTGGTGTGTGCAATAAGCTGGGTCCTAACAAAAGAACTTTTTCTTCAAAAGATCATTAGATATGCTTTGTTAATTTTATTTAAGACACTTGGTTTTAGTGTTTACATTTACCATTTGTTGTAAACATTTATGTAATGTAATAAAATCTGTTCAGTTTGTTATTGTGAATTTGTTTTAGATTGACTTTTTTTAAGCTGAAATGTATGCTAATATTTGTTATATTTGAACATTCCTTTACCTATTAAATCTTACTATGCATCAGTTATAATGTTACATTTTGCTCTGTATATGTTTTGAACTTTTGCTCGTGTAATTAGTATTAAAAATAATATTGGCAGCCATTTCGCCTTGACTACTTGTGCAAATTTATGTAGTAATGTATGCAATTATTCCACATAAATTCATAAATGTATGCAACTCGGGAAATTATATGCACACAATTAGTATTTATATTATTTTGCATATTCGTATGCAACTAACAATAATAATTTCATATAAGTATGCTATTATTTTACTTCTGCAATTCAAATTTGCAAATTTTCATAATATTTTGCATACAACGATGCTAATATATTGAATATCTGCACAACATTAAGCAAAAATTCCAGGTTATCATATATAACCAACATAACTTCAAACACTACGTAATATTCCCCTGTAATTCATTTTTGTAAATAATAATCAACAGACTGTAGTTTAAAAAAAATACAAATATTCACAAAAAATTCTAAATATCAAATTTTCCAGTTTTATTTTAAGTTGTTTGCATTCAACAGCAATCAGTTCTGTGTCAGGTGTTGACTTGTAGTCCAGCTTTGTGGTTTGCAGTTCATAATTTTATATGCAAGCACCGCTATTTGTAAATCAACATCCTAAGCGTTGTACAGTTCATCTTTCTTGTCCAATTCTTTTTCCTCACTTCCTTGATTCTTCATGTTCATTACAAACATTGCATACTCGACACTGCAAAAATTTATAAAGCATCACCAATTGTCAGTTGGATAATAGCTTTGTTTAGAAACTATTTAAAATATCTGCATAAAAGCGTGGAATAACTATTAAGTAATGCATAGCAGTATTCACAATTAAATGAAGATAACTGCAACAATTATTACTTCATCAATAGAAACATGCAACTATTGTTAAAATATGCATATATTGTCAAAATGAGCATAAATGTATGCACCTATTGTTAGAACTTTTCGTTTTGCATGTAGTAAAAAAATTTGAGTATAAGCATGCATATATTCTACATATATGCATACAAATATGCATATATTTTAAATATCTGTATTCAGCTTTTATGTTAAAAATTTGCCAACAAATACGCATATATTTTTATGCATACTTGCTTACAATCATAAATATTTACTGAATAAAAATCATATTACCGGAAGTCAATATCTATAGTTGAATACGAAAAAAAGCCACCAGATTTATACCTTTTTTTCGCTATTCGCTGTAATTTGATGATGAGTACGTCGAATTTCTTGCAAAACAGGAAGACGTTGATTAAACTGATAATCACTGGCTTTTGAATCTAAAACGTGAATTATTGAACGAGGGTTTTGAAGAATTGTCGGATTTGGGTTTCGATCGAGATAAAAGAAGCGATCGATCTGATGAAATGATGCGAAATTGTTGTTGTAGTGATCGAACGATTTGTAGAATTGTGGGATTAGGGTTTTCAGCGAGATAAAAAGAATGATTGACTGAGTAAATGATGACCAGTCGTTTTTGGATAGTTTTTTAAGTGCGTAAGGGTAGATCTGGAATTTTTTGAGCGGAAGTTCAAAAATAGGGATGTATTTTATATTCTTTTTATCAGTGGGTTTTTTTATATTTTAAAACTTAATAGGGACCTGTAAAAAACGCACCCTTTAGAAAATTAGATTTTTCTAAATTTTGAAATTTAATGATGGCTGGTAGGGTTTCGGATGCAACAATTGGATGAACTATGCTCTTACTCTATAAGAGTGTGGGGAAATTTGGGTGAAAAATGTTTTGATTTTTCGAAAATATTGCATACATATAGAACTGCAAGTATATTTTGGATGTGAGCATCATGTTTTAAAAATATTTAAAAGTTTGCATACATATAGGTGGTACCAATTAGGCATACATTCTTTATTATGGTATATTTCACTTTGCACATGCGCATAATGGTTGCAAAAATTGTATGCACACATGATGGTTAAATATTATGCTAGGGATTATCTATTTTACCCCTATCGAATTTCGGGGACGAAATTCCTTAAGGGTGGGAGAATGTAACACCCCAGATATTTCTATAAATATTTGATTGTGCATATATGTAAATATATGCGTGGTCATTGATAATTTAAAAAAAAATGTCATAAAGGTAATGCATGAATATATGTTAAAAGAAAAAGATTCATGCATTTTAAAAAGGTTAATGCATTAAATGTGCAAGTAAAAAGAAGAAATCAATGTGTAAATGCATTAATATAAAAACAGAGATAAGCAAGGATAAATTAATGAGACAGTTTCATGCAACAATAAAAATAATGAAAGATGTAAAGTTTTAATGCACGAAAAAAAAGAGGAAGTTAACAATGTAAGCAATATAGGTATGCAATAAATCGAAAGGAAAGATAAAGAATCAATGTAATAAAACACATGCATATCATACATTAACGAGAAGATTCGTGCAAAGGAATGCATGTAATGCATGCAATAAAGTGCATGTAATAAAAAAAAAAGAGAAACATTAAAGAATTGATGGCATGCATAAAAATGGTTAATTAAGAGGGTATCATAATCAGTGTATATATATATATATATATTATATATATTAAAATGCAAACGGAAGAAAGAGGTGAATTAATAACATGCAATTAATTATGTGTATGTGAATATATGCATAAGTTAATATATTGAAAGTTATATTGTTAATGCATAGAATAATAAAAAGAATTGAGCTTATAAAATAGAGTGCATTAATTACAATGAATTAATAAATAAATAAATGCATTAAAGGTAAATTGATTGATTGTAAAGTAAGGATGTGCAATCAAAATAAAAAGGAAGTTTAATGCATGAAGGTAAATTAATTGATTGGAGAAAGAATGATATATGCAATGTAGTGTGAAAGGGTTATAAAGATAGTTTAATTAAAAAGATGGTGTGAAAAGGGGTTACGTAGAGAGGAGGTTAAAAAGAGGGAATATATATATATATATATATATATATATATATATATATATAATAGCACATGCTCCTGCGCATGGTCTTTGGGTGCAACGCACCCTGGCTGTGTTGGCTGGGTTCTGGAATGTTCTTTTCTAGGGTGAGGTGGACGGTTTAGATGAGTTTTTTTTATTTAATCCTAAGGGACCAGTTCTTCTAACCCACCTATAAATAAAACCTTAAACCCACTGATTTATTCATCCCATTCTATGGCGAAGCTATGGCCTCCTCCTCCTTCTTCTTCCCCAAGAAATTCTTAAACCTGTAACACCCCTCGTCCATTAATGTCACTCACAAAGGGAATGCATTAACTTCCATGGAGCAGTTTAAGTAAGTATTGAACAGAAAATCACAACAAGATAGATATAAAGCAGTACTTGAAAATTAAAACTTTATTTTATTGCAGCGGATAAACCCATATGTTTGACTACATCATCAAAACCATAAACCAAAGTCAAGTACATCATATCCATCTTGATAAAACAAAGTACATAAACTGAAAGACATAATCCCCAACATTAAAATAGCCATAAATAAAGAGAAGCTGAACTTTACTTCAGCGGTCCAAGAAATCTTCTAAAGCAGTCCAAGATCAAGCTCCACCGGTGCTAGTTCCAACCTGAGCACCTGGAGGGGGGGAAAGGAAAGAGATGGAAAAAGAGGGTCAGACATAAAGTCTGGCGAGTACGATAATTCTAACAATATTATTAACAAAGTAACTAGGCTAAGGCATAAGTTGGAAAACTAGGGGAAATGACCATGAACCATTGAGTATAACAGAGTAAACGAGGAAACAAGATGTATTACAATATCGTTAAAGCGCACCTAAACTACTATAGGATAATTACTGAACTACACCAACACTATGGGATAATTCCTAAACTGCACCGCCACTAGTATACTGCACCACTACTAGCCACCCTAAGATTGATCCCGCCTACAGATTTAATAATGATATTGGTAGTTTCGTGCACCCCTAGTTGCCTTCATAGGTGCCGTCTGCCCCTATCTCCACTAGGTGTACCCATTACCCCCAAGCGATCGGCTCCCTAACTCGTAGATACCTGTGCTGGCCCCATAGTGTGTTGTATCACTCCCCAAAGTGGCAACCCGATACAGAAAAGAATGCACGGCTTATACTAACACGATGCAACAACGTCTTACCTAGCAGCCCGGGTCCACACACGCATATGAACCTGTTGGACTTGCGTTGCCACCGCTAACCCAGTTTGGCCTCTTACAGTCAAGCCCAATATGCGTGTCCCGTCCTCGACTTAGGTCGAGCCCACAAAGATACGTATGGGTTACTGGTTGAAACGGGCCCCCATAACTTGACACAAGTTATCCACCTAAGCTTGGTCCCCTCTAGTACATCCCACTTAACCCACTTCTTATTCATGTTTCAATTACATGTTTCATATTTTGGTTAAGTGTTTCTAACCGTATTTCCAAATGCCACCCAAGGCACCCACTAGATTCCACATGCCACCTAAGGCACCCACTTAACCCCCTCATGTCCTACTACATGCTTATCTGGTTAAGTGTTTCTTAATTTATTAAGACCGTAACCTCATAAAGACCTCTCACATTAGAATGGCATTTATGGCAGCTGGATTTGCCGGGCGGGTCCGGGCAGTCTTACACCACAAAAGAGCCTAACCTCGTGTCTTTACAATTGTTACGTATTTAGTTTATGCCTAAGACCTCTCACATTAGACTGACATTTATGGTAGCTGGATTTGCCGGGCGGGTCCGGACAGTCTTACACCACAAAAGAGTCTAACCTCGTGTCTTAGACGATTAATTACTCCTAATTAATCACCCCCAATTTGAATTACTTTCCCTATTCAAATTATCAATCAATTCCAAATTTAGCGATGTCCATAATTGACTCAATTATGTCCATCCATTTATGGTATGGAAAATCATACCAATTTCACCACAATTTTATTTTATGCCTTTTAAGGCATTTATGCCAATTAAATATTAATATTATCCCCTTTTTCCCCACGTAGTATGTTTGTTCGTTTAACGTAAAGATATACATTAGACTCGAATAGTCTAACTCATGAAATAAAAGAAAACATCACATACATAATTAAAACATAGATCTAACATAGGGGTGAACTTGCATATGTGATTGATGTTCTACATCTAAAACTTGCATAGGCCAAGATTACAACTTGCATAACAACATATGTCATGGTTCTAAATTTAAAAGTGTGAACTTGATGAGAAATTGGCCACAAACTTGCATAAACATCATGTATAACATAGGTCCAAATCTAAAGGTGTGAACTTGATGAAATAATGGCCACAAACTTGCATAGACAACATATGTCATAAACCTATATCTAAAGGGGTTAAACTTGCATAAACATCATATGTCATAAATCTATATCCAAAGGGGTCAAACTTGCATAGGTAATAACATCACATGATTCATGTCCAACTCATAAATTCACATATGTGATTTATACATCACAATAATGGTGTAAACTAATATCTAACATGTAAAGTATCATGTCATAGCCTAGCTTTCAATGAAATTCTCACATAAATTAGGTGCCATAATCATGTAAGGTCACATGTAATTCTACCCAAACTTGTATATGGTTCATGTTTGAATCAACATCTAAACTTCCCTACATATGGATTATCATATGAATCAATACCACAAACTAGCATAAGAAACATGACGATTTGAATATATATATATAATTACAACATGGATGATAACAACATAACTTTGCATCACAACATAACATCATAGATATTTCAGTCATAATCCTACAACATCATTACAACATACAATCAATACTTCATATCACATCCATACAAATCCGTGTTATAACTTAATCTAATTAAATTACTAATTATTTTGCTAAGATTGTCGAACTCACAACTCAAAAGCAGTCTTGAGTTCTGAATTCTGATTTCTGGAGTTGAATTAGCGCTCCTTTGATGAAGAATCGCTGTTAGGGTTGAGTAGTTCTGATTTTGGTTGTTGTTCTTCCTCTTAATTTTGGTGGCGGCTGCTCTAGGGTTTAAGACAACAGCATGACGGCCATAGTCTTTGTTTTAATTCTGATTTAGGGTTTGTGTCTATGGGTCTTTTTATAGAGTTATGAATTAATTTAAGTCGTCGGATGTTCTTAGGGTTAATCAAAACCATTCAATTATGATAGGGTGATGAGTCAACCCTAATGACTCAGCAAGGAGTCAGAATGGACTCAACAACACGGGTCAGGCTGAACCAGAAAGCTGTGCAGGCTCCAGCCTCGGCCTGGGCGCACTTGCCAGGTGCGCCAGTGTAAATATGTATTGGCGCACTTCCCAAGTGCGCCAGTTCATTTATATATATTTTTTCTTTGCCACCAAACTTCGTTCGTCTATAACTCTTTCATCCGGTCCTCGTTTCCCGCAAACTCGGACTCTATCTTCACTAGAATTCCGAGACGAACACAATGGCGCAACCCAAATTTAGTTAATTCAATTATTCAAAAATCCGGGGTGTTACATTCTCCCCTCCTTAAAGGATTTCGCCCCCGAAATCTCCAAGTTAAGGAGAATGTATATCCTACCATCCAAACAACCATCTACTCAACCATCAAACACGGCATCCATTGTCCTTATAAAATTTCTAATGTTGTATGAACATATGTAAGAAGTGTGTGTATATGTTCCTTATCTAATGCAAAATCAGGCGGTCTACTGATTCAGTTGACCTCCTTAATGCAAACCATGATAGTGCCATGCGTCCATTATGTATGCGAAAGAACCTTATCGATACATGTCATTTCTACATGTGTGCACAACCATTCACCAAAATGCAACATCCATATGATGGTACAACCATTATTCATTCATTATTCAAATATGTAGACACATTTATATGCAATATGAAGTGACTGAGCCGATCTAGTGCCCAAAGTGTGTGTATATGCATCACGAGCAACCACTAGCAAACACTTGCATCCATGTGCATCCATCATCCATAACATGTCTCAAACACATGTTTCAACCATAGGACTATCCTATCTAAAGGTCAAGGATACTAGCGAGAGGACACACTAAAGTTAAGATAAGTACAAGATAAACGATAAAGGAGAAATTAAAAGACATACCCTCGAAAAGAAAAGGGTACAATGAACGCATCTTCGCTTCCGTCTCCCAAGTAGCGTTGCTCTCATCGTCTCCCTATTGCACTTTGACTAGCCTGACCTCTCGACTTCTCAATTTCTTAATCTCCAGCCCAAGAATGCGCGTAGGAGCTCGTCGAATCGTTGCATCACGCTCGATCTCCACCTCTCTAAGCAAGCACTGCTCTACCACTTCCGCGGTCTCGTGCAAGCACTTCCTCAAATGTGATACATGGAATATGTCGTGTACACCACTAAGTCTCTCGGGCAACTCCACTCTATACGCCATTTTCCCAATCCTTTCCTTAATAGGAAACGGCCCTACGAACCTTGGTGCTAACTTCCCAATGGACCCAAAGCGAACGACGTTCCGTAATGGAGACTTTAACAAAGACCATGTCCCCAACCTCAAACTCAAGATCTGACCTCCTCTTGTCCGCATAAGATTTCTGTCTATATTGCGCTGTCTTCATCCTTCTTCGGATCAAATAAATCTTTTCTGAAGTCTCTCTAATCATATCGGGCCCAAGCAAGATCTTATCTGTAACCTCCCACCAACATGTAGGTGAACGACACGGCCATCCGTAAAGAGCTTCGAATGGTGCCATGCCAATGCTAGACTGAAAGCTGTTATTATATGCGAATTCTACCAACGGAAGATGTTCCTCCCATGTACCTCCGAAATCTAAGACACATAACCTCAACAAGTCCTCTAGAATACGATTCACCCTCTCGGTCTAGCCGTCCGTCTGAGGATGATATGCGGTGCTCAAACATAACTGAGTCCCTACCGCCTCTTGCAAGCTTCTCCAAAATTCGCTAGCGAAAATAGGATCGCGGTCGCTCACTATGCTAGAAGGAATACCGTGCAAACGAACTATTTCTCGAATATATACGGAGGCTAACCATGGAGCAGTCCTCTTACTCTTCACGGGAATGAAATGGGTGCTCTTAGTAAGTCTGTCTACCACGACCCAAATACTCGTATTACCCTTGCTCGATCTCGGTAATCCGTCAATAAAGTCCATCGAAACGCTTTCCCACTTCCATTGTGGGACCTCCAATGGATGAAGCAATCCACCGAGCTTCTTTTGCTCCGCTTTTACTTGTTGGCACACCAAGCATCTAGCGACATACTCAGCCACATCTTTCTTCATGCCGGCCCAAAAGTAAACTCGTCTCATGTCCATGTACATCTTGTCCCCGCCGGGATGGATGGTCATCTTCGAACGATGTGCATCATCAAGAATGGTCTTCCTTAGGTCATCGTCTTTTGGTATACAAAGTCTACCGTCCCTACGTAACCAACCCTTATCATTTAGGTTATACCTACGGAGATGGCTCGATGACTCCCCTCCTTTGAGCTTTTCTACTAACTCAACCAACCGTGGGTCGTCTCGCTGTGCCTCGCCAATCCGTCCCAAAAGCATAGGTCTAACCTCTAAGGATGCTAGCAAACCGGGTACGAAGTCAATGGAAGGTGTAAAGTCAAACGTAGAAATGAACTCTAAACTTCGCCGCTCAACAAACAAAGGACTTAAGGATAATATTTTTCTACTTAAGGCATCGTCCACTACGTTACCCTTGCCAGGGGTATATGCTATCTCGAAGTCGTAGGATGCTAAGAACTCCATCCACCTTTGCTGCCTTAAGTTCAAGTCCTTCTGAGAGAATAAGTATTTTAGCGATTTTTGATCAGTGAATAATTCGAATTTCTCGCCAAGAAGATAATGACGCCAAGACTTAAGGGCGAAAACAATAGCGGCCAGCTCTAGGTCATGTGTAGGGTAATTTCTTTCATGCACTCTCAACTGCCTTCCACCATAGGCTATTACCCTTCCCTCTTGCATTAGGACTGCGCCTAGTCCTGTCCCACAAGTGTCAGTATAAACGGTAAATGGCTTACTCCCATCTGGAAACACTAAGACTGGGGTTGTGGTCAAAGCTCTCTTTAAACGTTGGAACGCATCATCACAATCTACGTCCCACGTGAAGACTAAGTTCTTCTTCGTCAAGCGTGTTAATGGAGCTGATATTTTTGTGAAGTCTTTGATAAACTTCCTATAGTAGTCAGCCAACCCTAAGAAACTTCTCACCTCGGTAGCATTTTTAGGAACCTTCCAATCTTGGATGGCCACTTTCTTCGCGGGATCCACGGCTACCCCTTCTTTGGAAACCACGTGCCCTAAGAATCGCACTTCTTTCCTCCGAAAGTTACATTTGGAAAATTTAGCTTTAAGGCTATGCGCTCGAAGAGTCTCCAACACTTCCCTAAGATGTAGGGCATGCTCTTCCTCGCTCTTAGAAAAGATCAAGATGTCATCTACAAAGACCACCATGAATCTATTAAGGTACTCCCTAAACACCCCACTCATCAAATCAACAAAGTATGCGAGGGCGTCTGTCAAACCGAAGGGCATCACCAGCCACTCGAAGAAACCGTCTGGAGTCTAAAGGCAGTCTTGTGTATGCTATCCTCAGCCACTCTCAACTGATGGAAACCAGTGGCTAAGTCCAACTGCGAAAACACTGAGGCGCCTACTAACTGATCGAAAAGATCGTCAATCCTCGGCAGTGGGTGTCTATTCTTCTTAGTAAGTTTATTAAGCTCCCTATAGTCCACACAAAGTCTAAGGGACCCATCCGCCTTCGTGGCAAATACTACTGGAGCATCCCACTCCGATATACTACGTCTGATGAACCCCTTCTCAAGCAATTCTTTCACTTACTTACTGAGTTCTCTTCTCTCTCTTGGAGCCATGTGGCGCACTGGCAATGCAACTAGCTTTGCATTGTCCACTAGATATATTCTAAAGTCGATTTCACGTTTTAGGGGTAAACCCCTCACCTCATCGAAGACATCAGGACTATGCGAACAGAATGTAAATCATCATCGAATGCGTCAAGGGATTCTAGGTAACTAAGCATTACTGGACCTCTAGGGTCACAAGAAATATCAAGGGTCTTTCCTGAACGACTCAACAATCTAACTACCCTTCTTTCACAATCTAGGATGGCTCCATATCTAGCTAGCCAATCCATACCTAGAATTAAACCGTAGCCCATGAAACCAAGAACAAAAGCATTGCTTCAAACTCAACGCCCAAGATAAACACTCTCAAATCCCGACAAATCATAGAAAGATGAGACGAACCACCAATAGGATTTGAGACTACTAAGGGATCAGTAACAAGACTAGTATCTAGGTGCAGTGTTTCAACTAATGATGTAGAGATAAACGAATGCGATGCGCCAGAATCGAATAAAGTACGGACATGATGATCAAACAGAAAAACTAATCTTTCAACGGAAATTTCTCTACCTCGTGCTTGCGGCGGTGGGACCTTGAGAACTTGAACTTGTCCCCTTGTCTGCCCGGGTGCCATAAGAGCTTGCATCTGTCCTCCCGAGGTAGACCCTGCCCTCTGCCCTTTCTTTGGGCAGTCCTTAATAAGATGTCCCGCTTCGCCACAGTGGAAACAACCGGTCTTCTTCTTCTGCCTACAATCTTTGCTTAGATGGCTGGGTGTCCCATAGTTAAAGCATTTCTTCTTGCCCTTAGCATTATTGCCTTTACCACCTTTCTTGTTTTGTTGTTGCTGTTGCGACTTCTTTTGATCCCCTTTCTTCTCGAGTGCCTTATTAGCATTGGCGCCCTTCTCCTCTTCATGCATGAGTGCCATGTCAACTAACCTCTCAAAGGTAGACCCCATGGGAATGTGGGTCATAGCTAACCCATGGAGCGGCTCGTTTAAACCCTTAACAAATCTTAGAGCCTTCTTTTCTGGAGTGTTCACCAAGTCTAAGCCAAACCTTGCCAATTGGTTGAATTTGTTAACGTACTCTTTCACCGATAAATTCCCTTGCTTCAGTGACAAGAACCTTTCCATGTATAGATTCTCTTCAGCCCATGAGAGAAACTTTGCCTCAAATTTCTGCCTAAAATCTTGCCATGTATCGACTGGGCGACCCCCATTTGTGACCTCCCACCAAAACGAGGCCTCATCCTTCATTAGCCACGCAGCTAGCTGGACTTTCCTTCCATCATCCACTTCAAAAATTCCAAACAATTCTTCCACCTCCTTTAACCAGTTACGAGCTTCAACAAATGTCTCCGTCCCATGAAAAGGTTTTCCACCCATAGCTCTAAAGTCCTTACATATCTTTGTGAAATTATCGACCCGAGGAGGAGGAGGAGGATTTGCTGGACCTGCGGCGGAGGCCCTAGCCTCAAGATATTGACGGAACCAACCGGGCACATGAACGCCCTCTGGTATCTCAGATGCTTCAGACATGCTGAAACGAAAAAGGAAAGATTCAATACAAAAAGGACTGAAGGAAAGATATATGGCTCTTGGGGTTATGCTTTCCAAAATATACTTTTCTTTTGAAAATACTTTCCTTAAATCATACTTTTGAAGGTACTTCTTTATAAAAATTGTTTTGAAAAATAGTTTTTCAAAAATTCATATCTGTTCTGGTAACTTACAGCTCTGATACCACGTGTAACACCCCATGTCCATTAATGTCACTCACAAATGGAATGCATAAACTTCCATGGAGCATTTTAAGTATAGAATAGAAAATCACAACAAGACAGATATAAAGTAGTACTTGAAAATTAAAACTTTATTTCATTGCAGTGGATAAACCCATATGTTTGACTACATCGTCAAAACCATAAACCAAAGTCGAGTACATCATATCCATCTTGATAAAACAAAGTACATGAACTGAAAGACATAATCCCCAACATTAAAATAGCCATAAATAAAGAGAAGCTGAACTTTACTTCAACGGTCCAAGAAATCTTCTAAAGCAGTCCAAGATCAAGCTCCACTGGTGCTAGTTCCAACCTGAGCATCTGGAGGGGGGAAATGAAAGAGATGGAAAAAGGGGGTCAGACATAAAGTCTGGCGAGTACCATAATTCTAACAATATAATTAACAAAGTAAATAGGCTAAGACATAAGTTTGAAAAATAGGGGAAATGACCATGAACCATTGAGTATAACAGAGTAAACGAGGAAACAAGATGTATTACGATATCGTTAAAGCGCACCTAAACTACTATAGGATAATTACTGAACTACACCAACACTATGGGATAATTCCTAAACTGCACCGCCACTAGTATACTGCACCACTACTAGCCACCCTAAGATTGATCCCGCCTACAGATTTAATAATGATATTGGCAGTTTCGTGCACCCCTAGTTGCCTTCATAGGTGTCGTCTTCCCCTATCTCCACTAGGTGTACCCACTACCCCCAAGCGATCGGCTCCCTAACTCGTAGATACCCGTGCTGGCCCCACAGTGGGGTGTATCACTCCCCAAAGTGGCAACCCGATACAACAAAGAATGCACGGCTTATACCTACACGATGCAACAACGTCTTACCTACCAGCCCGGGTCCACACACGCATATGAACCCGTTGGACTTGTGTTGCCACCGCTAACCCAGTTTGGCCTCTTTCAGTCAAGCCCAGTATGCGTGTCCCGTCCTCGACTTGGGTCGAGCCCACAAAGATACGTATGGGTTACTGGTTGAAACGGCCCCCATTACTTGACACAAGCTATCCACCTAAGCTTGGTCCCCTCTAGTACATCCCACTTAACCCACTTCTTATTCATGTTTCAATTACATGTTTCATATTTTGGTTAAGTGTTTCTAATCGTATTTCCAAATGCCACCCAAGGCACCCACTAGATTCCAAATGCCACCCAAGGCACCCACTTAACCCCCTCATGTCCTACTACATGCTTATTTGGTTAAGTGTTTCTTAATTTATTAAGACCATAACCTCATAAAGACCTCTCACATTAGACTGGCATTTGTGGCAGCTGGATTTGCCGGGTGGGTCCGGGCAGTCTTACACCACAAAAGAGCCTAACCTCGTGTCTTTACAATTGTTACGTATTTAGTTTATGCCTAAGACCTCTCACATTAGACTGACATTTGTGGCAGCTGGATTTGCCGGGCGGGTCCGGGCAGTCTTACACCACAAAAGAGTCTAACCTCGTGTCTTAGACGATTAATTACTCCTAATTAATCACCCCCAATTTGAATTACTTTCCCTATTCAAATTATCAATCAATTCCAAATTTAGCGATGTCCATAATTGACTCAATTATGTCCATCCATTTATGGTATGGAAAATCATACCAATTTCACCACAATTTTATTTTATGCCTTTTAAGGCATTTATGCCAATTAAATATTAATATTATCCCCTTTTTCCCCACGTAGTACGTTTGTTCGTTTAACGTAAAGATATACGTTAGACTCGAATAGTCTAACTCATGAAATAAAAGAAAACATCACATACATAATTAAAACATAGATCTAACATAGGGGTGAACTTGCATATGTGATTGATGTTCTACATCTAAAACTTGCATAGGCCAAGATTACAACTTGCATAACAACATATGTCATGGTTCCAAATTTAAAAGTGTGAACATGATGAAAAATTGGCCAAAACTTGCATAAACATCATGTATAACATAGGTCCAAATCTAAAGGTGTGAACTTGATGAAATAATGGTCACAAACTTGCATAGACAACATATGTCATAAACCTATATCTAAAGGGGTTAAACTTGCATAAACATCATATGTCATAAACCTATATCCAAAGGGGTCAAACTTGCATAGGTAATAACATAACATGATTCATGTCCAACTCATAAATTCACATATGTGATTTATACATCACAATAATGGTGTAAACTAATATCTAACATGTAAAGTATCATGTCATAGCCTAGCTTTCAATTAAATTCTCACATAAACTAGGTGCCATAATCATGTAAGGTCACATGTAATTCTACCCAAACTTGTATATGGTTCATGTTTGAATCAACATCTAAACTTCCCTACATATGGATTGTCATATGAATCAATACCACAAACTAGCATAAGAAACATGACGATTTGAATATATATATATAATTACAACATGGATGATAGCAACATAACTTTGCATCACAACATAACATCATAGATATTTCAATCATAATCCTACAACATCATTACAACATACAATCAATACTTCATATCACATCCATACAAATCCGTGTTATAACTTAATCTAATTAAATTACTAATTATTTTGCTAAGATTATCGAACTCACAACTCAAAAGCAGTCTTGAGTTCTGAATTCTGATTTCTGGAGTTGAATTAGCGATCCTTTGATGAAGAATCGCTGTTAGGGTTGAGTAGTTCTGATTTTGGTTGTTGTTCTTCCTCTTAATTTTGGTGGCGGCTGCTCTAGGGTTTAAGACAACAGCATGACGGCCATAGTCTTTGTTTTAATTCTGATTTAGGGTTTGTGTCTATGGGTCTTTTTATAAAGTTATGAATTAATTTAAGCCGTCGGATGTTCTTAGGGTTAATCAAAACCATTCAATTATGATAGGGTGATGAGTCAGCCCTATTGGCTCAGCAAGGAGTCAGAATGGACTCAACGACACGGGTCAGCCTAAACCAGAAAGCTGTGTAGGCTTCAGCCTCGGCCTGGGCGCACTTGGCAGGTGCGCCAGTGTAAATATGTACTGGCGCACTTCCCAAGTGCGCCAGTGCATTTATATTTTTTTTCTTTTCCACCAAACTTCGTTCGTCCATAACTCTTTCATCCGGTACTCGTTTCCCGCAAACTCGGACTCTATCTTCACTAGAATTCCGAGATGAACACAATGGCGCAACCCAATCCCCATAATTCTCACGTTTGAGATTTTTATTCTTTAATTTAGTTAATTCGATTATTCAAAAATCCGGGGTGTTACAAAACCTAATCTCTTTTCTTCTCTCCAAATCTCTTAATAAAATAAAAGATTAGATTTATAATTTTTTCTATTTCAAAATAAAGAGAAAAGGGATTTTTATCTACAATCTACACAGCAAGAAAGGGAAGAAATTTGGATGCTAATCTAAATCAGACCTAGGAAAGCAAAAATCAAAGTGAGTGGATTTAAATTACCCTTGTTGAATAATAGTAGATGTATCGTTTAGCAATTCCCCAAGTAAATTTGTTTAATTCAATTGAAATAATTCAGATTTTATTTTTTGAGTATTTTGTTCTTCTTCTGCCCCTTTCCTTTTTATTTTTAAGATTAGGCTAACTTTGAGCCTAATCCAAATCTCGCTGAAAAGCATGCGTACGAACAATGACTGGAATAGTGAACATGATGTTTGGGAATTTGGAAATAATTTGTAATTGGGGAATTATGGAATAACATATAACATAATCTGAGATTGGAAAATTAGGGGAAATTGGCACATATATTTACCTAGAACATAAAAGAAAATATGTGCGATTAAAATTGAGAATGATTAGATATGCCTGGGTATGTTGAATCAAGAATTTATCCATGAACTATATGTACATAAGAAAACTTAGAATTGAAGATTTAGACTTATGGGATTATAAGTTGAATTGGGTTTTACGAAATAAGAATGAGGATTGACATAAATTAATTATTCTAAGCAATAAGAACGAGGGTTGACATGAATTATTGATAACTTTAAAGAACAATTAATTTTGGTATAATTAGGTATAACTTATATACATGAAAAGTTGGGCATAACATATAATAAGGATTATTGACATTACTATGTACGAGATTATGTAATCATGGCAGAATTTATGTATCCAAATCAAATTGGAACCATAAACATGAAAGTGGGTTTAGAAGCACGAACATGAATTATTGGATTGGGATAAATAGGCGTATAAAACCTAGATTGAAATTGTCAGTTAAAAGACGAACATGCCTAACCCGAGGTTAGATTGAGTTGCGGTGTAAGTCTGCCCTGAACCGCCCGGCACATCCAGCAACCGCAACAACAAATCTAATGTGAGAGGTTAGCGCATTAAGCCCAAAACCCGAGGTTAGAACGAGTTTGTGGTAGATGTCTGCCCCGAACCTCCCGACATATCCAGCAACCGCAAGCAACATGTCTAGTGTGAGAGGTTGAGTGTATTAATAAAAACATTAATGCTATGAAACAAACATGTTAAGTGTGCTAAGGTTAAGTAAATGGAGGCATATAGACGAACTTAACCAACATAATAATCGGGATTGGTAGCAAACCTTAGTTAAGAAAACTAAGTAAATAACGATGGATTATGGCAACATCAACATATACGAGTATGACTGAATGGGAAGATAATAGGTAAGCTTGTTACAAGACAAGTAAGAATTACAACATAAGTTATAATGATCGATACAAAGATGAAATAACTTATGAAAAAATGCAAGCCGTACTTAATTGAAGATTAAGTAATCCATGGGAACGAGAAAACATAAGTTACATGAGTAAGGGGAAAACTTATTAGTAAAACTTAGTTAAGATGACTAAGTTAATGAGTAAACGATAAAGTGAAATTGTAAGTAAACCTTACTTAAAAGAACTAAGTAAACAATCTTTGAAAGTCATGCTGGTAAACCTTAGTTAAGAGGACTAAGCAAACAGTTACAGAAAGTCGTGTTTGAGCTTGTTAGTAAACCTTAGTTAAGAGAATTAAGTAAATAATTAAAAGATCGCGACTACATAAGAAATAGGGAAAGAAAACCTAATGAGATAGAGCAAGCGCAAAATTAGAAGATTATACTTAAAGTATAATAACACGAAAGGGTGAGGCGCTTGGACCAGTCCATACGATAGGGTATGAATAACCAAATATGGTAGATCATCACGATGCCGTAGGGCACAAGGGGGAGCGAACGTCCATCTGATCATGCAGAAGGCTCCAAGGGATTGGGTTACGAAGCATGCGGCTTCTAGGGACGCGAGGGTACTCTTGGTATTCCTCTGTGAGTGGCAGATGATACGCCTATGCTCACAGAGATTAGGTCTGCGTGGGAAGAACCAATGAGTATGCCTTGATTGCAAAACAAGAGGCAATCAGAAGACTAAGATGGACCAGCATGATTCGGTGAGACCAGTTAGTACCCTATGATAGCAAGTCGTCATCGACCTACCATCTTCAGTCAGTACGTGAAGAGGAAATGCGGATAACTCCAAAAGACCATATACTTTACTATCTAGTTATGGGTGAGGTTGGCCAATAGTATTGAAGGGCATAGGGGGCCAGGGTTACAGTTCTCATTCTTGATATTCTTGGGTGCCTTTCATTAGTTGAGGGAGGGGTCTAGTGGGACCATAGCCACTATAAAAGCAAACCTTAGCATCTGCATCGGCAGATATCTGAAAGCTCCCGACTGAGTTCCGTGTTTCTTGATTAGCCTTGCCACGGAACTCGGGCGCACATATAGAGAACATGTGCAAATAGACATCGAGTATGATTGACGATACGTACATGTGGGAAAGTTTAGATACACTCATGTTGCTCCTGGTGGTGTACCATAGACTTGAGGGCATTATTCGATGACAGATTCTAGTAGGATCTAGAATGGCAGTTCAAATGCTTACGTAACATAGTGATGATAGTTTTATACAAATGTAGCGTTGATATACATACGACATGCGACATTGGATAAGGGACTGCGTACATATGGTGGAGACCATGCGAATAGAGTATACCTTAATTGGGGGTAGCTACATATACACTATATTAGATTAATCTAGTAGAGAGTAGATGAATGTGACGTGTGCATAAGCTTTGAATGCTAATAACACAAATAACCTAATAAATAAAAAAATATAATTGAACGGTATATGTAGGATTATCCAAGAAGTTTAGTTTAAATTCATTCACACAGAACTTATGTTCTGACCCCCTCCTCATAACATTCGCAGGTTAGGTTCAAGACAGAGACTGTATAGCTTTGTATACTGGTTTAGCTGTATTATTATTAAGGTAAAGATATGTTTCAACTACATTATATTTATTCGTTCCGCGGTGGGATATTTTCCGAACTCTGACACATTTTATGTCTTTGTCTTTCCTGCAGGATACTAGAGCAAACCAACTTGGGTTTGATTGATTGGGTTTTTGAAAAAAATTCGGTTTGTCGGAATCCGTGTTGTTACATCTGGTATCAGAGCTTCGATTTAGTGTTCCTAGGGAAATAATGAGTGAGCGTACTTGTATTTTCAAAAATATAAATATAATATATATATAAACCTAAGTCCATAAAAGAGCCCACTAGGTAGAAAGAGTAAAATATGGAATGAGTTGGGATATTGGTTTGAACACTAAAGGAATGAATATAGAAATTTTAAGACCCATAGGTGGTTTGATTGGAAAGAGTACAATATGATTTGGTATTGGAGAAAGAAAGTATCCCATAGGATGGAAACTGAAATGTTTGTATTTCAGAATAGTGGGTTTAGAAGTGAAACCTTATAAATTAGAAAAAAAGTTAGTTAGTGGAAAATGGATTAGGAATATATATATAGTTGAGAAGTGTCTAGGAAAGCATAGTTGAGTTAAAGACCCACTTTGAGTCTAACCCAATGGTTAACTTTTAAGAACTTGAATATGTAAAAGTTTTTGCAAAAGAGTTTTTGGTGTTTTCAAGTTTTAATCTTAAAAGTATTTTGATGCTTGAGGAAAATATGTAAAGAACACATTTAGTGCATGTTGGGTTTTAAAGTAAAGTGGGGTATATATTTTGTAAAACAATGATTACTTGTTTTAAAAAGAATTCTAAAACCCTAACTATCATCACACTCATCATTGTTATTAATATTTCACTGATTTCTAAAACCTTAACTATCACATAAATATGATTAAAAATCTAGGGGTATTTCACTCCCATGCTCTCAAATGTTTTTGATTTATTAATTCGTTATTTTCTATCGTCAAAAATTAACATTATAGACGACTGCAACATCTGTAGTGCTTAGCTTCGGGCCTTAGAATGGGTGTTGCATAAGGCATGAAAAAAATAAGGAAGTAAATTATCGACCTTTGCGGGAGAAAACAAGAAGCACTGAAGATCCAAAAAAGAAAGTATTATCTGGCACAAGGGAGTCTTTCTCCTTGCTAAAGTTAACCTTGAAGTCCTGCTAGTTGTTGCCATTGCCCTTGCCAGTCCAGCATGCCTCTCAACAGAGACTGTAGTTAGGGTCAAAGTCAAATTCAAAGTGATGAAAGTGGCAATGGAGGAAGAAATCAGATCGCTGGAAGCATGATCACTACATTTAAGATCCATAACAGAGGCCTTAGTACCCGAAACAAGATGTTCAGAGAAACTTAGTCGGAATACCCCAGCCTAGCTATAGCTTGATACTACATATCGAGCCTAATTTTCTATCTTCCTCTGACATTAGAAGTTTGGGGCTCTTCATACAAATAATACGAAATTAGCTCCTCATATATATAGTTGTAATAAATGATTCAACAAAGTATTTCTTCCCATATTCGGTGAGAGTGCAAGAAAATTTATCCTCCAGCTACGACAGTATGCCTTTGCATATAACTAATAAAGTATATAAATTCATTGTAGTGGATTCTAGGTGATCTGTAACATCCTCATGACTTTTCTAGATGGCATCCTTCTTAAAATCTTCTCTTTTTCGTCTTGAGCCTGAGGTAATTGTTTTTTAAGTTGAAGAATTTCAAAAATTCGCTCTGATATTGTCCTAGTTTGTTTAGAAATTGTAGCTCAATGAGATTCATAATTTTCTTTTCTATCTCTAGTCTATCCACAACGGCTTTCTGTAGCATGAGCCTGCTTCAACTGAACTTGAAACCGGCTTTCTGTCATCTTACCGGCATTAGCTGACTCCATCACTCTCTCCTCGGCATGCTTCTTAGTCGTTAGATCCTCTTTGCTCCCCATTTCAAGTTTCTCTATTTTGGCCGCTCTCTCTAATGGCTCTAACCTGGACTTACCTCTCACGGTTTGAAGGTCAGAATATCAGTACAGTTGAGCTCATTCACAAAAGTTAACTCATGAGCTAACTAATGCAACCTTCTAGTTGCTCTATAGCTCATTTAAAAATCTCATTGTTTTGAAGGAGAGTATCTTTACTAGATAGCTTCAAATCTGAATCAATTTAACTCCCTAAAGAAACCAGCCAGGAATTTTTTGAGATGTAGTTAAAGAGGTGGCCAGCAGCATGTACCGTCTCCTAAAAAGTTTACAAATATGGGGTCAAGATCAACATTGTGGTGGAAATTATAATGGAAGAATCGACAAAAATAGACTTGAGGTCCACTAAAGCTTGGCGATGCTTCAACGAACTCTGACCTATTTTGGAACGCTTTAATAATTCTTCTTCTTCGGTGGTTTTCATCCCGTTGCGGTCTCTATCTCTCCCTATTTTTCCCTATTTATCCTCTTCCTTACTTCTCTCATAGCCTACCCTCTCTCTTTCGCGATCTATCCTCTCTTCTTTCCTCCTTCTCTCTTCATTGGTTTTTGAGCGATGGGGGGGATAGCGCTAGGAATCTCGAGAATCTTTGGAGGAATGCTTCTTGAAGTTTTCATAATAACCATTACCTATCATGTGATCTAAAATGTAAAAAGAGACCAACAGAAATCAAAATTAAGCACAAGCATAGGAAAAAAGCATGTATTTGAGTGCATATGTACCTAAGTATGTGTGGAGTGTCATCTAAAACCCAATTCTCCCATGTACTATGTTTTCTTATGAGAAGTATTGGAGTTTGAATGGACTCTGAGGTAATGTGAACGAGACGGAAATCAAAGATTTGTGTGATTGGTGTTAACTCAGAAATTGGTGAAAACACCTGATTAATTGCGAAAGCACCGCCCCGAGACTAGAAATCGGAATAAAGAAGCAAAATTAAATGAAAAAAAGAAAAAAAAATATAAAGCAGGGAAAGAAGAAGACAATTTTATAGTGGTTCAGCTTGAGACCGAGCCTACATCCACTTTGAACAACATTATTATAATCCTTGCTATGTTAGGTACAATATGTTATATATGATTACAAAGATCTCCAAAGTAGAGAATAACAAACAATCACTAGTACTATTGGTTATCGGAGAATCACGATAACCATCCTTGGTGACCTATATTTGCTATCCCTGGAGAAGAAGATTTGTTGTAGGAGGAGAATAATGACTGCTAGAGATGAAGATATGTCTTGGTAGAGCTTTGGCAAAGCAAGGAAATCAACCCCCCTTCATGTTGGAGCTTGGGGGGAGAGGGGTAGTTATAGGTATTCTAGAGGGAGTTGGGGGGGGGGGAAATCCACCAATAGGGAGCCTTCTCCTAGCGTGCCAACTTATCCCTTGAAGTCTCATGACAAAATATGCTAACTTCATGGATCAGTACCGATCCATGATGGACCAATACCGATCCATGGAGTTAGTAAATTTCATGCCTTTGACTCCATGTTTGTGATCCCTATGACTTGTTTATCTTCTGGTGTAATTCTGTATTGTTTGGACTTGGTTTTATGTTGTGTTAAACTCTTCCTCTTGCCTTCCTGACCCCACCCTTCAGTCCATCAGATAATGATACTTAGGAGACTCTGATTGGCTTGAGATCACTTAAATAGTCTCCAGAATATGTTAGGAGGACATTGGGATGACCGATGGGCCCATCAGGGCAGAACTAATGGATTAGTACTAGTCTATAATGGAACAGTACTGGTCCATGTACATAATCTTTTTGGGCACAAAACTTTCATAATAGCTTTATCTTGTCCGTTTAGCCTTTCTAGTGAAATTGCATCCAATTCCGAGACTGTACGATTTTGTTCTTAACTTTGATCATACATGAATATCTGTTAGGTTTATAACCATGTTAACAATTACCCGTTTCGTGTGGCAAATATGATGTGCTCTGGAATGATGGTTGCATATACATCATGATGTTGCCGATTAGGGTCAAGATGCTGTCTTTATTAATGGATGACTATTAGTTCAGAACTTATAGCTTGATGATGTCGCACCATTTTTTAGATTTGCATCGATATAAGCTTTCTTAATTGAAAATTTTACTATGGAATCGATAGTACGCATGCGCACTGTTGGAATAGGGGTACCACAATTTTGTTGTGGGTAATATGGATCGGTACTGGTCCATGGGCAATGGACCAATACTGGTCCTCTTACTTGGTTAATTTTTCCACTTTTTCACTTCTTCTTAAACCCTACCAGCTCCTCATCCATTTCGTTCCCCTTCTAGTAGTTGTCTTCTAGGGTTTCAGTCCTTTGCCCTATACTCTACCGATCCATCAAATCCATGCTGATCCCTGACACTCCATCACCGGCACTGACCCTCTGAGCTCACCGAACCGGCCACCGACCTACTGCGTTCGCCTTTAATCCAATTCCTACCCGAATCATACTAAAACTCGAACATACCCAAATTGGACCTATTTTCTTGCTGCCGTCCCAGATTCTTATCATAATCGACTGCTTTTTGGCAGATAGTAAACTATAATTGCCAATATCATGTTGCTTTGGCTACATCCTAGCTGATACTGTACATCTTGAGCATGCTTAGGCCTTAGCAATTGTTTTGAATGCACAACTTTGATTTGGAACAGCGTTTTGCAAACCGAGGTAGCATAAATGTGAATTTGTGACTGAAC
Source organism: Allium sativum (assembly GCA_030737875.1). Classification (NCBI taxonomy): domain Eukaryota; kingdom Viridiplantae; phylum Streptophyta; class Magnoliopsida; order Asparagales; family Amaryllidaceae; genus Allium; species Allium sativum. The sequence continues at coordinate 737,643,467 of CM060920.1, forward strand.
GAAATTGCTTTTGAGCTTACGGACGCACAATCTTTAGTAATTAGGAACAACGTAGTGTTGGATTCATGCGATGCTTAGATATGCTGTTGCTTTTCTAGCTTAATCTGAAAAACTGAACTGATTATAAAATTAACTCCAAAATATTGTTGGCATGTGTGAAATTTTTTGGAAAAATTTTAATAAAGAGTTTTGTGCGTTGATTCGAATGACGCGTTTGTTGTTTATCATTTGAGTTGACAAAAGGCTAGCCTAGTTAATGAAGAGGAACCGTCAAAGGCACTTTTTTGCTTATGCGAAACGTTTCCATAAACTCGTTACCCTGGAATTCGAGATACATTTTTATGAACATGTGACATTAAACCTGCACATGGACGACGTTTGGGTTTTACCAACTGACAAACACTAGTTTCTAATTCAAGTGTCATTCCCGTACACACTACCGACAAATTTATAGGGTACGTGCACCTGACCATTCTGAACACGAAGTTAATTGTGTAGAATGACCTCTCATCCTTCAGAGCACCTTCAGTTTGGAGAAGGTGATTCCTCCTAGATAAAAATCTAGTCTATATTCGGTTCACAATCATCATTAGTACAAATAGGAGCGTCTTCACATATTCCTTTAGGAAAAGCCATTATTTCCGTCGGGCCAGTAATCAATAAATCCATTAGGCTTATTGCGAATCTTTGGAGAGATGTCCTTTAGTGGTCACCCATCGGATGCTTCATCACGTTTGCATACGATTTGGTATCCCGGGTAAGGATGTCCTATTACCTGAGAAAGGTGATATGGTCAATCGGCATCCTGCTGAGTTTACCACTTGTCCCTGTTACATGTGTTCACATGGCACGGTCCCCCCTTTCAGTCCTTTCTTACAGTTAGTACTGGAAGAACTCGGTACTTCCCCTACCAGTTGCAACCAAATGGCTATGTTGTGATTGCCAACCTATATGTATTATTTGTGCGTACTTTGCATCGAGCCCCTGAACTGGACGAGAATTGATATTTCTTCATCTTTAAGAGACGAAAAGACCACCCTTCCTTGATTTTTGTTGAGGCTACTAGAAATCGAAAGCTTAGCCTTGGCCTGTAAGACAAAATTCCTTTCTTTATGAAGTTATTTTTCTACGTCAAGTATCTGATGGGTTTTAACATATTTTGGATATGTGCGAGTGAGTGTTTTCCTCAAGTTAAACTCCTCGAATTTATGAACCTTTATCATTTTGACTCTACCCTCTTCTCTCTTCCTTCCCTTTGCAGTCTTTCATTCTCAGATTAAGGACTGCAAGCATTTGCCAATGTTTGAATCATTGAAAGCGGTTGATGAATGAAAGGGAAAAGGACTTTCTGCTTCAGGATGAGTTCCTTCATCAATTTCGCTTGCTAAAAGCTTCCCGTTTGGTCATCCCATGAGAGATTTCAACCTCTGCTTAGACCATAATAGATGACTTCTCCCCCCAACCATCTGTAAAGGGAAAAATAAAGGGATCTTCTTCTGACAAAGCTCCCATTGATGAAGGTACAAGCCAGCAACCCAACGAGGAACAAAGACCCCCGCTAAGAATGTCGCCCATAAATGAAGGCGATGAAAAAGAGTTCATGCAAAGTGAGTGGAAGCTAATTGCAGATCTAGATGTGGAGAGGGATGAGGGAGAACTCTCATGTTGTAGTGACACCAACATAGGGACCAACGTGTACAACCCTCAATTTGAGAACTCTTCTGCTGAGGAATCTACTAGCAATGAGTCCTAGACTAACTCTAAGGATATAGCTATTAACGATACTAAGACTCCGTCGGCTCATACATCTCCAGCCCAGGCTTCGGCGGGAATGACCAAGATGTCTTTGGGGATTTACGTGATATATATGTTACTCCTTCCGAGATGTTTAAGGATGCCTCCAGGCCAATTACTATTTTGACACCCAGCTCTGGTACTTCAGCGTTGTCCAGTTCAGAGACCAGAAAGTTAGCTCTGCGTACTCTGAAGTTGACCCCTACACTCCCTATGACTACCTTTGTACCATACGGTCCGTAGTGGAATGATATTTAGAATGCACTCGCGCATACTTTACATTACCTATGTTTAATAGTCGATAGTATTCTCTATACATGTTACTTCCATGCTTGACCTTATAGCTAATTTATGACTTTCTTGTTTGTAGGTCCTATCATGAGTCATCGAAATGATTATTATGATGATTTTTCCCATTGAGCTTCATATGGTGTTCGAGGGCTAGGCCGGTTTTATCCAAGACGGCAAGAGACAGATGAATAAAGAAGAGATACGAAGAGACGTGAAGAAAATGAACGTAGGAGTAAAGGAAGAACATGACATGAGAGATCGTGAACATAGAGAGAGAGGAGGGACTATGAGTGTTCTGCTCGGGATCGTAGTGAGGATGACAAGCACAAAAAGCGTGAGATGGACGATTATAAGTAGGATGGTGGCTTAAGGAAACATTAAAGCATACTATAACCGACCAAAGCTCGGTTCCTTCTACCACAACACCCACCGCCACTGCTTCCGTTGGCCTTTCCACTACGATGCCAGCTACTATTACTTCTATTGGTCCTTCCGGCTAGGGTAAAACTGACATTTATACGATTGTGAAGAAACCTCCTTTCTCGCTCTCAAAGACACCCAGTCAATTGTTGCAAAGGTTCCCTGGGTGGTTCTTAGATGGGGTGTGCTTTGACATTTCCTCGATCAATAGATAACAGATGCTGCAGAACATTGAAATATTTAAAAATGATATGGAAAAGCTTTCCAATAGGCAGAAACTCGCTTTGGAACCTCAAAGGGTTAACAAGCTAAATTACGAAGCTTAGCGCACACTGGAGAGCAAGTGTGCTGAATGGGAGAAGGCTCTCTAGGAGAGAGATAAAGAGATTGATCAAATGGCCACTGCTTTTGAAGAGAAGGAGGCCGCTAAAAAGAATGTTGAGGAGGACTTGGCAGTTGCGGTTTAGTTCTACCAGCAAAAGGAAACTTTAATAAACTCCCAAGTGTGCTATGCTCATGCCGCGAAGAAATGAGCCGAGGACTTATTTGAGGTGGAGAAGAGGACCGTCGAAGACTATCGTAAATAGGTGGCGAGCCTTACTGTGTCTCTCAATAATGAAACACTTGAGACCACACAATTGAGGGAACAACTAGCTAGAGTCTAATATGTTAGAGTTGTATGTTTTGGGTGTCAGGGCCAAAGGGGGTTTGGAAATCTTGGAGGAGAAGCATCCCCGTACTCTGGCTGAGATGTGGGAAGAGATCCTTAGACGAACGGGCGATGGTGGTTACACTAAAGAGGAAGTCATGGAATTTTATTTGGATAATGATTCAAGGGCGACCCTGGCCAAAGGACAGGAAGAACAAAGGCAGGAAAAGATGGTCATCACTACTGAAGGAGCCAAGCCTTCTATTGAACCTTCTCTTAATCCTTAGCTTCCACCGAAGCTCCCACTCTTCCTGATGACATGTCTCACACTGAAGTTTATCCTAACAAGGTCACCACTAGTGCGATCGCTACTTCTACCGGTGTCATTCTTGCCGTTATAGCCTTCTTCGACATTACTACTGGAGTGACTGCCCCTCAGACTACAAATATCGAAAATGCTAATGCTGGGGAGAACTTGTCAATTGATGAGGGCAACAGTCAGGATGCTCAGGGGTTTCGAGATCACAGCACGGGTGTCCTCAGAAGCAGGTAACAATGATACCATATATGATTCGAGGAATCGCTTCCATCCCATATAAGAGTTTGATGATTTACTCGAACATTATTTAGTTGATGTAGGACTGGAACTACCAAGCACGATCTGCTGGCGACTCAACAGGGACTATTGCTATTTTTACCCCTTCGCTAACTGTTACTATGGATGCCATGACAGGAATGACTACTTAACAAAAAATTGTTGCGCCTATCATGCCTTCCCCATCTTCCACTCCTTCCCCTATCTAGGGTCGCAAGCCGAGCAAGTTGCTGCCTTATAAGATTCGGATGACCCGACAGTTTCTTCAGGAGACGGTGAAGACCCTATTGACGAGAAAGAGACCATGGAAGGTGGATCCAAGAGTAATATGGTATCCAAGAAGAAGGGTAGTGGGAAGCGTAGCACGTGCAAGAAGTCAAAGATTGCTTCTATCACTAAAGATGAAGGCAATCCTGTAGTCTTGTCTTACCCGGCCTTTACCACCACAACGTCGACCAAGACCACTAAGTTGACTATTAAATCAAGGGAGACTTCAAAAGGTGGGAAGAAGAAGAGGTGATTGTGCGAGAGCCGGCCCTCGCTTTTGTTACTCTTATTTTGACGTTTTCATATGGTTTTGTAAGTGGTTGCTGTTAACGAAACATGTCTTTCTTGTCCTACACCTTTGTATACCTGACTTCTAACATTTTCTAGTGCATTTTTTGTTTTTGTATTTTGTATTTTGTTTTAGCTGCAACTCTTGCATGTTATTTTCCTTTACAAGAATTTATCTTGACTTTGGGTTGGGGACGAACTTGTGATATGTCTCATGTTGAAGTTGTTTGAAGCCATTTTGAGTAGTATTGTTCCCATATCATGGGTCGTCACTGGCACTATAGCGAGTTTAACTCATAAGCCTTTTGTAAAATATCTTTCTTTGAAAGTTTCTGGTTCCTAATTTTTTTTCCTAGACCATATCACTCGATGTGTTATTTGGGCGTGTTACTAAGGTGAGTTCCATCATCCACTTGATGTTTATCAATTGTCACAAGCCTTCGGTAAGGACCAGCCGATATTGGTCGTATTTTCCGAAGTTAGACTTTATCACAATGTATACCGAGCGTGGCCCATAAAGATGAGGTCTTTTCCCCCTCAATGTTTATCGGTGGTCTTGTGTCTTTTCTCGGGGTCGAGATTGACTATTATCAGTCGCATTTCTTAAAGCCGGATTCATCGCGATGTATACCAAGAGTACCCCGTAAAGATGAAGTCTTTTCCCATCAAATTTTATAAGTGGTCGTGTGGCTTTGCTCAGGGTCGAGACCGACTGGTTTCAATCACGTTTCCCAAAGTCAGACTCATTGCGATGTATATCAAGAATGCCTTATAAAGACGAGGTCCGTTTCCCACTTGGTTTTTATCGATCGTCATGTGCCTTTATTCGGGGTCGGGGCCAGTTGTGCTGGTCGTGCATCCCGAGGCCAGACACTATCACAATTATATCGAGTGCCTCATTTAAGCGAGGTTTTTACTGGAATCAAGCTACACGATTGTTAGCGACCCCTTCATATTCACACCTACAGATCTAGGTTTTCATAATACTTTTGTTTACTTAATTTTTGTGCCTGAATCCTTATTGAGGGCAGTTTTCTTGAAGGCTATGCTATTTTTTTCTATAAATCACGCTTACATTTTTGTACTTCTTGCCTACAAAAGGTTTAAATTGAATTTTAGTGTTTTGCGGTCTCAAAATAAGAGAAAGAATCTTTTAACTAAAAGACAAAAATTACATAATAATATAGTCGCAATCATCCAACAACAGATTTAATTAATAACTTGAATAGCATAAGTTTGAACACAATACCCCGACATGAGCAGTGGCTTATTTTAGATAGCAAAAGAAAAGTAAACAAACATTAGAAGTTCCAAACACCAGTTTACAAAAGGTAAGAACGTAAGTGATCGTTATTCCATGCCCGGGGAGTAAGGATCCTGTCTACTTTAGTTAACTTGAATGAGCCGTTAGAGAGTTTCTGCTCTATCACATAAGGTTCATCCCAACTTGGCCCGGACACACCTGCACTAGTCATTACCTTTTTCAAGACATCGCTGACTTCAAAGGTGCGATGGAAGAATCTAGATTTGAAGTGCTTTACCACTTTCCTATGATGCCAGTCTAAGCTTTGCCTTCTTGCTACACTAATCTAGCTGGTCGAGAGCTTCCATCATCAACTGCTCGTTCTCAACTTGATTGAAGTGAATCTTCCAATTGGATGGGACTTTTAACTCTACTGGAATCATTGCTTCGGCGCCAAATGATGAGGAAAATAGTGAATGTCCCATCATGGATTTGTGAGCCGTTCGATAGGCCCAAAGAGTGAGTGGTAATTCATCAAGTCTTCTGCCTTCGGCTTTCATCGGTCGCTTCTTGGTAGTGGACTTGCTAATCATGTTAACAGCCTCCACTTGTCCATTTGCATGTGGGTGAACTATAGCTGCGACGCTCTTCTGCATGTGGTATCATTTGCAGAAATCCTGAAACTATCTGCTTTCAAATTGTGCCTTATTGTAGTGATGATATTTCGTGGCACACTAAACCAGCAAATAATATTTTCAGTGACAAAGTTAATAACTTTATTAGTGGTACGGTTCTTCTTCAGCCTACTTCGTAAAGTAGTCCATGGCAACTATTGCGTATTTAGCTCCCGCCATGGCTATAGGCAGCACTTCAATCAAACCAATGCCCCATATTACGAATGGTCATAGGCTGACCATTTGTGTTAGTTCAGACGATGGGTCCCTCAGGATTTTGGCAAACCTTTGGCATCTATCACATTTTCAATCATAGTCTACGGCATCTCTGTTTACTTCGAACCAGAAATAACCATACCGGAGTATATTTTTTCTAGGGTCTGATCGCCGAAATGATCTCCACACTCTCCCTCACGCACCTCAAACAAGATCCTTTTAGCTTCCACTCGAGTCATACATTGCAGTAATGCTATAGAAAATCCCCTTCTATACAATTTTCCGTCTTGCATGAGAAATCTTGGGGATTTCCTAAGAAGCTTTTTCCGTTCGGTTTGACTTATAGGGGGGCGTTCCATCAGTTATGTATTCTTTTATAGGGTTCAACTAGGATCTCGGCTCCTCTGATGTTTCCATAACATACTCAGCTTCCATTTCATCAATGCTTGGATTACCAAGGATTTCTACCGACACTAAACCTAAAAGCTGGTAATCTCCCGAATAAGCATACTTTGCGAGTGAAATGGACTTCATGTTTGCCTCCCTTGGGATGTGGGTAATGGCATAATGTTCGAAGTTGTCCAGAAGTTCCCATGCCTTTGATAAGTATAGAGCCAAATTTCCTCCCTTTGCTTGAAACTCTCTCTGAACCAGACATAACACGAGTTGGGAGTCACTGAATATTTAGAGAGTCTGAAGATTCAATTCATTTTCTATCTTTAATCTAGCTATCAGGGCTTCATATACTGGTTCATTGTTGGTAGCTGGAAATTCCAATCGTAACGCATAACATACCGAACGTACTTCAGGGGTTTTCAAGACCACCCCCGCACCTGAGCAGTACTCGTTCATAACTCCGTCCACATACAACTTCCATTGAGTGTCTACTTCCACTGTTTCTTCCTTGTCGTCCTCCCAAAAAGCAATTTCTGCAATAAAATCGGCTAAAGCCTTCCCATTGATTGCTCTCCGGGGACAGTAGGTTATCTCATACTAGCTTAACTCAATGTTCCTTTAAAAAACGTCCCAGATTTTTTATTAGAAATAAGACTTGCTTTAATGGTTGATCTGTCGGCACCTTGATTGGATGCGCTTGGAAATAAGGTCGCAATTTCCTTGATGTGATCGACAAATAGTAAGCAAGATTTTCGAGCTTTGGATAATTCTTCTCTTCCCCGGTGAACCGCTTGCTGATATAGTATACTAGCCATTGAATATGTGACTCTTACCAAACCAAAGCTGCGCTCAGGGCGTGAGAGGACACTGCCAGATAAATAAATATATATTCCCCGTTTTGTTAGGCTTAGAGAGCATTGGCGGGGCTTCCATGTTTCATATAAGCTCTTCAAAGACTGTCTGGCATTCTGCTGTCCATTCAAAGTTTTTCCTCCCTTTCATTAAAGCATCGAAGGAGGGAATGCATCTATCGGTTGCCTCTGATATGAACCTACTTAGCGCTACGATCTTTCCATTGAGATTTTGAGGTTCTCTTTTATCTCAAGGAGCCTTTACTTTCCTCAAGGTTGTCACTTGTGTTGGGTTGGCTTCAATGCCCCTGGCACTGACCATAAACACTAGGAATTCTACGAATGATACGCCAAAAGAAAATTTAAATGGATTTAACTTCATTCCATCTTTATTAGGATTGTAAGCATCTCATATAAATTGTCCATGTGACTCTCCGCCTTTCACGGTTTGACTCCCATATCATCAACATATACCTCTACGGTCTTGTCTATTTGAGATTTGAACATCACGTTAATCAGCCATTGGTATGTTTCCCCAACGTTTTTCAAGCCAAAAAGCATTACTTTATAGCGATATGATCCCAAATCCGTAATAAAACAGATATTTTCCTAATCGGGTTCGTGTATCATGATTTGATTATATCCTGAATACGCATCCATGAAGGATAGCAGCTTGTACCCTGTCGTGGTGCCCACAAGCTGATCAATCCGAGGTAATGGGAAGTTGTTCTTAGGACACACCTTACTAAGATCTAAGAACTCAATGCATACTTGTCGTTCGCTTTCTTGACTAAAAACTAGATTAGGCACCCAGTCTGGACATGTTAACTCTTTAATGAACCGATTTTCCATTAGACGGTCGACTTCTTCTTTTAGCGCCATCGATCTCTCTGGACCTTGAGCCCATCTCTTCTGTATTACCGAGGTATATCAAGGATCAATATTCAAAACATGACTTGCCATTTTTGGTGAAATTCCACACATATCTACATGCATGACTCTTGGCGAACACATCCAAGTTAGATTTAAGAAAAAAAATCAACTCGTTTTGCATTCTCATTCCAAGTTGCGATCTGATACTCAGCATTTGGGTTGGATCCTTTGGGTATGCCGGAATGGATATTGTCATTTCTGCGGGTGCTGCTCTGTTATCGCCGGCACTCTTCTTTGGAGGATCCATAGCTTTTCGAGCGAGACTGTGCTCTCCAGTGCAGGGGTTTCCCTTTAGTTTCTATCTATGCAGTTAGTGCCCCGCTATATCCTGTAGCACACTACCACTGCTACACTTTTCCTCAAATAGCCTCTGATATAGCCTCTCCGCTTAATCCCTGCTATATTCCGCTATTCCCGATATATCCCATTATTTCCGCTATATTTTGTAATTCTCGCTATATCTTTGATGAAAGAAATGAACTCAAAAATGAAATTTATGCATTAAAAAAATTGCTAAATTAGGTTTTTTAATTGAATTATTTAATATCTTATTTTAGAAACATAAATAGTCTAATATGTTATTAAATTTAATTAATTTGAATGAAAGTGTATGTTTATTTGTTGATATTTGCACATATTTGTATTTAAAATTAAAAATGTACAAACTAAGTTAAACAAAGTGCTAGTTTTTCGCTTACTTCATAAAAACATTTTGAAGGAGTTATATGTGTTATTTTAGAGTCATCCGCTATATCCTTCTGTTTCCTCGCTTTATCCCCATTATGACTTTTTGGACCTCCGCCGCATTGGATCCGCTAAGCGCTTTAACTGCACAGGTTTCTATAAGGTGGGTTTTTGAATGCGGAGGTGTTCCTCCACATAATTTTTCTTTTCTTTCCTCTTGGCTTCTCGTAACTCGGCTATATAGCCTTCTCAGGAAGCATTTTGGTCCCCTTTAACTACATCAACACCACTTTCAGTTAGGAATTTCAATATGAGACACCATGGTGCCAAGGCGATCTTGAAATCCGTCAATGCGGGTCGACCATGGAATGCGTTATATGCCGATACCTTATCAACAATGATGATAGTTTGAATTAATACCACTTTCCTTTTGCCCTCTCTGAGCTTGAAAGTAGGTTGATTGTCCCGATTGGCTACTGCGGCTCGCCAGAGAAGCCTTGGATTTTGGCTTGGCAGACTGACGCATTTGTCATTGTCAATTTCATCTGGTTGAACGTTTTTCTGAAGAGAATATTTGCGGATGCTCCACAGCCTACGAGCACTCTCCATACTGTGGTGAGCGCAATGCCAATTTTTATCACCATTGGATCAAAGTATGGGTGCTTCGACCCCCTCTGTATCCCTGGATCAGAAGACTATGTCATCGTTGACTTTCACTACTTCTTTGTTGGGGTTGTGTCTTCCAAAAAAAGACAAGCTTCATTCCTTAGGGCATATTTTAAGGCAGTTGAGTATCTTTCCATTTCTCCTAGCTATTCTATGCAGGATGTGGGCCGCAGATGATGGTATGAATGACCAACTTTCCTTTATTCTGACTTCCATTTTGGTTGATGGGCATGGCCGGTTAGTTAGGGCAACTTGCCCCTGAGTAGGAGAGGGCTGAACTGTATAACGTTTCTAGATGTACCGATATAACTTGTTATCCCTAATGAATTATTCTATCAAATTATTCAGGTGTCTGCACTCATTAGTGTTATTCCCCGGCCGATTGTGGAAGCAGCATAACCTGTAGGAATTCTTTTGATATTCTGTCATCTTATAGGAGGTGGCCTCGGGTAATGTTCTTTCACATTGGTAGCCAAGAAGATATTTTTGGGCGTGTCATTTAAAGGTGTGAAGTCTTCTTTCTTGTAGTACTGAATGCTTTTTTATGCTTTTTACCCTTTCTATTTCCTTCATTAGCTTTATTATGACCTCCCGCTTTACCTTCTTCTTGAGTGGGTCCACCTTCTTTATAACTATTGACGAGATGGTTTTGTATAGAATTAATGGCATCCTCGTCTGCCTGGTTTGCTTCTTCCCATCTAAGGGATTCGTTGGCCTTCTTGTAGAACATCTCAAGAGTGTTAGGCTATTTCATTTTCACCCATTTTCCAAATTCAGTTTTTTATCAATAGCTCAAACCAGAGCCATCAGCACCATCCTCGGCTCTGAGTTGCCAACCTCTATTATTGTAATGTTGGATTTATTCAAGGACTTCAACGGTTATTTCAGCTTCTGAACTATCTTGAACAAGGACATGACATCCTTTTCTTTTGAGGTGTACAACCTAAACTGTTGCTTGAACATCTGAGATAAATCTTCAAAATTGTCAAAGATTTGTAAACAACAATGATGTGACTCCTTCCAATTATACTGGGAAGTACCCATGTTTCAGCTCATCCGTTGCCCGAGCATCATTCATATGGAAATCGTACTTAAATAGGAACAAGTTAGGATCTGTCGTCTCATTGTATGTCGGCATCGTTGATGGGATGAATTTCTTAGGATAATCATCTTTCAATATCATACTAATGATTCCTCCTTTTTTTTAGACAAAATCTCCTTCATAATTTGTTTGATCATTCCTGAGATGTACACTTCACTGTCATTTTTCTCCATGGGGTGGACGGAACTGCTTTCTTGGGCATCTGGCTAGGAAGACGACCTCGGTTAGCTGGTTGGGGTCTTGATCCTCCAATTCGTGAAGGTGCTCCTCCGGTGGTGCTTACGACTTTATGGGAAGAGGCTATCATAGGCTATTTCTACGTATTTTCGTCAACATTGATTTCTTCACGGTTGGTATTGGTACTATTCTCAATAAATTTATTAAAAACTATCATTCTATCAGGATCATTTCTAGCGTTAGCCTATCGCTCCTGATTACGTCCCATACTTATTTTTCTGGGAATAACGCCACCACTTCCTCCTGCACTGACTCATGTAGTATTATTACCATGTAGGGGAATCTTTCGGATCACCCCTCCTCGGATTTGAGCCTGAAGAATGTGTCGGTCCTCGTATTTGGCCTTGTGGTCAAGACAACATCCAATTTCTCCATCAACATTCATTTTGTAGCCTCTAATCACTGATTTATTCACTCTACGTCAAGTTCTCTTCAACTGACAGCCTCCCCTGGGGTATGAGTTTCTCTAGGGTTATTAGCGACGGGCGAAACCTAAGTGTTCCTAGCCACATTTACAGACGTTGCAGCTGCTCCAAATTTTCTCTTACTGGTGTTCTTCCTAGGAGGAGCCATGATATCTACCAAGCTACGGGTTCTTAATGCAACATTCTCGATGGATCTGCCTTGTAGACCTTAACGATTTATAGTAGAAGCAAAGATCTGGTCCTTAGATTCAGTTCTCACTAAAAGCGTTAAATGTTAACTCCAAAATTGGCGACAACACCTAATTAATTGCGAAAGCACCATCCCGAAACGGGGAAATGGAATAAAGAATTAAAAGTAAATGAAAAAAAATAAAGAAATAGAAAGCAGGGAAAGAAGAAGACAATTTTATAGTTGTTCATCTTGAGACCAAGTCTACATCCACTTTGAACAATATTAGTATAACGCTTTCTATGGAAGATACAATACGTTACATATAATTACAAAGATCTCCAAAGTAGAGAACAACATACAATCACTAATACTATTGGTTATCGGAGAATCACAATAACCAGCCTAGGGGACCTAAATTTTCCATCCATGGAGAAGAAACTTTGTTGTAGGAGGAGAATAATGACTGCTAGAGATGAAGATATGTCTTTGCAGATCTTTGGCAGAGCAAGGAAATCAATCCTCTTCATGTTTGGCTATTTATATGTGTTTTGGAGGGAGTTGGGTCAGATCCATCAACAAGAAGCCTTCTCCTAGCATTTCAACCCATCCCTTGAAGTCTCATAACAAAATATGTTATGGACCAGTATTAGTCCGTGGAATTAGCATATATCATGCCTTTGACTCCATGATTGTGATCCCTATGCCTTGTTCAGCTTGTAGGTGTAATTTGGTATCCTTTGGACTTGGCTTGATGGTGTGTTGAACTCTTCCTATTGCCTCCCTGACCCTACCCTTCAGTCCATCAGATAATGATACTTAGGTGACTCTGATTGACTTAGGATCATGCATACAGTCTCCAGACTAGGCTGGGAGGACATTGGGATAACCAATGGGTCCATCAAGGCAGAACTAATGGATCTAGTACCGGTCAATGTACATAGTCTTTTTGGACAACAAACTTTCATAGTAGCTTTGTCTTGTCCTTTTACCTTTGTAGTGAAGTTGCATCCAATTTCGGGACCATACGATTTTGTTATTTACTTCGATCCTATATGAATATCTGTCGGGTTTATAACCGAGTTAACAACTAACATACATGGCTCCTTAAAAATCTTATTTAAAGGGGCATAAATGTTATGTAGATTAAAAAACAAGCCAACATCATCCCCACCTCGAGAAGCTAGACTAGTAAAAGGAACCAAATCCCCTCCGCATCCGCAATTGAGCTCTTATGAGTATCCTTTTTCCTATGAATCAAACTAACCTCGGGGGTCTCATCAGACGATTACAAACACTCTTTTTCATAGTCAGTTCCCCAAAGGTGGCATTGGAATCGGAACTCTCTAAAATCCCTCCTTCCACATTTTGTGAAATCATGGCTTTTCCCTCATGCTAGACAAACTCCTCTCCTAGTCCTCTTGAATCAAAGACATTCCTTCATGATCGTCAGGTTCAACCTCAACATGGACACTCGAGCTTTTATCTTTAGCTAATTAACAGACCCTCTACAAAGGCTCCTTCTCTAGTGACCCAAACCGAATGAGTTTCGATCCTAGAGTGAACAAGAGAAGAAAATTCAAGATGAATCATCGATCTAATATCGTGAAGAAGGCCAGATCTGTGGAGATATTCACCTCGTAGCAAGAAACTCCTCTCCTTCTGTGAAGTCGAAACAATCCTTAACATATTTGAAGTAGTCTAATGGACGACATCTTTAACAAATGTGGGAAATTTTACAAGGAAAAGATAAGTTTGTTAAAAATTTTAATTCTTGACCTCCATGCGTCCATAACCTATATAATTCTTCTGGGCATCAAAAGGAATAATTGACTCATAAAGGCTAGCAGCTCAGTAGATAAGTTCAGGATGAGATTGTAGCTTTGTTTCCCTTCAAAAACAACTAAAGAGGGATAATTGTGTCTCCTCTTTAACAAAAGAAGTTATCGAAGCTTAAGCATCAAAGGGTAACATCTAATGGTTCATGTGAAAAGCACATAAAGACACATCAATAGGCATAACCATTCGAATGAAGCTAGAAAGGACAGATCCCTATCTTATGAAAAAAAATCTTAATAAAGTGTTGAATGGAGAAATGGCACCGTTTATGCACATGAAACGAATGCAGCAGTGTAACCCAATAGAGACCTATAGGGAAACTCATCTTTCACCGGCAACTATACATCCCCTTCCAAATCCCCAAACTGTAAACACATGTTATGAAGAATTCGTGGAATGATGATCGATGGGTACCTCTCTGGTAGGTTACAAATAAATCTAGGCATAAGATTAGATACATTGATAATATGTCCTACTAGAATCCTAGCTTGTTCGACTAAGGCATAAGCTGAAACTCCTGTACAAATAGATGAGGATGGCAAAGCAGAACTAGATTCCACTTCAAAATGAGAAGAACCCCCTTCTCTAGAAAACAGGAGTTCAGATATCGTGAAGTTCATTCTAAACAAGGAAACTTGTGTTGGTCAGGTGCATTCAATCCAGAGCGCTTAATCGATAAAAGATGTTTGAAGCTCGAAATCGGCATTCGATAGGTTATGTACATCATCCTAGGATAAGTGTAGTGCTTTATCTAACTAATGGGCATCCAATGGCCCCTAAAGCTCAAAAAATGAGATAATCTTGCATGGATAACTCAATTATGACATCTAAGCTTTCTGTACTATTTCTTTCATTCAAACATACTTGTTGTCGACTAGAGAAATCAAAGAGTTTGTTGTCCATAGTAGGATGAAAAGATTTTTATTTCAGGACCATAGTATTTGCAAATGCATTATAAAGAAAAAAACTGGAGGTGAGCAAGACTATGCTCAGATATTAATAAAGATAAACAAGAATACAAAAGAAGAACTACAGAGGAAGGATAACCAAAGCAATTGAAGACCAATGCCTAGTAAAGATGAATGCTAAAGAACAGAGGTATTTGAAGTGATGAGGAGTTGGTTGAACCTTAAAATATCTTGTTAAAGATCATGTTGAAATTATACATGAAGAGAATACACCGTTGACCTCAATCGAATCACCAAAATCCACAAATATAAAGAAATCCGAAGTGTTGAATATTTGCGACACTTATAAGTGTATTTTGCAACACAAGGTACATCGACATACATCTTTTGGTATGATGTATGTCGACATATAACAGATTTTCAAAATTTCAAATTGAAATTAAGAAGTTTTTTCCCTCTATCCTTTCACCAAAAGACACACCCTTTCAAACACTATTTAATGGCTCCTGGCAACGAATTTCCACATCATATGTTCACATTTTCTTCTACTCCTTCTCCATATATTCTCTAAACAAATTCATTGAATACTATTCTATTATTCTTGCATATCCACTCTCTTTCACTCCTATTCTTCATGAATTGCAAGTCACACAATATCAGAGAGTTGTACTTGAATTCATATCATTCTATCTCTGATTTTATCATATTTCCTCAAAGAATTCAAAGATATATTGCCATTAGATGTCTATAGGATCATTGTACCAAATCTGCAAGAATTTGTATTAAAGATACGAGTACTTGCCAATATTTGTTGTTGTTGATAAGGAAAAGGTGTATCTTATATCCTGTGAAATCAAGATTGTAAAGGTGTTCTTGCTAGCCATGGAAAGCAAGTGATTATTGTGAAATTCTACATGGTGCAGTGCAGGACTAGATGTAGGATTGGTTAATCCGAACCAGTATAAAAATCCTAGTGTTATTTACTTTACTGCATTTTATTTTACTACTTAATTCTTTATGTTTGATTTTGAATACATATAGTAAATACATTTCATTTTATAGTGTCTAAATAGCCTTAAGATCCATTAACGTTGGGTTATAGACACCCAATTCCCTAACAATCTAGACTTGGTCAAATTTGTATGGGATATGCAAATTTTTAATAAATTCCAAATGCGAAGATTTAAGTTGTAAAGTTTGGTGTCTAGTTCAAAATTTTATGTTCATTCTGGAATCGATTCTAGGACGTATATGATATTATGTGTTCAAGGAAACATGTTTGTGATCCATAAAGCCATATGCCTTTCAAAACAGTCCAAATCCATGTTTGGTTCGTGGCCACGTTCAAGTCGAAGTTCCAGTTCAAATTCTTAACCAAGCCAGGATTTTGACAAGTCATCCATGAACCAAAGTCCAAGTAAGCATTATGCTAATGCCTAAAGTTTAAACACCTAAACTAGCAAACACATAGGGTTTTAACACCCAAACCGGCAAAATTGAAACATAGGTGTGGTTAAAACGGGGAACACATGGATCTAGGGCATGCCGGTTAGAGGAAAACTCACAGTGGAAGAAGTGGCAGAGATTGGTGGTTAGGTGTAGACTTAAATATAAGGTTTCCTTGAAATGGAAGAAAGGGAGCCGACTTGGACTGATGTTTCATGTTGAAGGTAGGCGTTGATGTCAGAGGACCCCAGTAAGGATTCGCGGTGGAAGATGATCAAAGATGGCTTCAAAATTGTGTGGATCTACTGTAGAAAGGATGGTTCATATGCTCTGGAAATGGAAGTGAGAAAAAATGACAGAGGGAAGGGTCGAACCGAACTTGTAGAGGGTAGCAAAAAAATTCTAAGTAAATAGATCAGCACCAGTCTATTCCCTATGGATTAATAACGAGCCATCATAATAATGTTTTGGCCACCAAATTTATAACGCTCACTTAATACACTTATATGAAGCAACGGGTAAAGTTTGAACCTAAAACTTGAAGGAATGAATTTGCATCTTAACTCGAGAATCCAAATTATAGTCAAACGATCAAAGACAACTTCTCAGAAGCGCTAATTGTTATGGTCAATTCAATTGGGTTATGAAACCTGAAGATAGATTAGTCTAAAGTACATGTTGTTTTCAGGAAAATAAACTCTATAGGACAAGTATTAACCTGTTTTTAACTAGCAAAGAAGGTCCATAAAAATAATAAGTCTGTAACACCCCACCTCCGCTAGGGTGACTCACAAAGGGAATGCACTAGTTTTGGTGGAGTATTATCTAGGTAAACATGCACAGAGATATCACAAGGTAGAACATAAATAAAATAGCGGTAGAAATTAAAAACCAACTTTTTATTTCTTTCGAGAAAGAGTCAAAAACCTCATATATCCAAGATACAAATTATTCCATTACATCAAGTTCCAAAGAAGCATAAACTTAAGATAACAAAAGTAAAATATTCCCCATAAATGGCAGAAGCAGCCATAGCATAGCTCAAGACCAAACCGTACATGAGCTGTCAGAAAGCAAGCCAAATCCAAGCTAAGAGCTAGTGTTTCCTCCCTAAGAACCATGGGGGGGGAACGAAAGAAAACGAGGCGAAAGAAAAAGGGTCAGTCATAAAGACTGGTAAGCCCTAGTGACTTTCAGTATGAAAACTAGTAAAGGTAACATGATATGTGAAAACTGGAATTAAACATAAGGATGATAATAGAACTGGTAGGATAATTAAGATAACAAGATAAATCAAGTCTAGCATCGCATGTTCAAGGTTCGCTGCACCAACTGTACGAGTATTCTAACCCATGTCAAGTATTAACCATGAAATGATCCCTTGGCCCAGTATCATGAAGTGACCCATTACGGGGTCCTAAGGTACGATCTACTAGTCGATCGGCTCCCTGCAAGTTCTAGCTCGTCATGTGTCTGTGTCATACGGCCCTATCCTGAAATGTAGATACTTGTGCTAGGTCCACCATAGGGTGTATCAAGTCCTATGGTGCCAACCACCGACACGAATCAAGCACGCACAGTGTAAATCTACGGGTGCCCAATGCATGCTTTTTCAACTCCGGACTACATGCACGACCATAGCCCGCCTGAACCTACAATGGCGCACCTACTCAGCCGTCGTTCTGGTCGCTTACAATCATCTAGTAATCGTGCCCCACCCTGCCTAGTTCCAGTGTATCGTGATACATCTAAGTGGGTTACTGCTGAAAAGGACCACGTAACTAGGGTTTCTAATGGGTTAAGTGTTGTCATTCAAATTCGTGACTTAAACCTATCTAAATCATGTATCAAGTTGGTTAAGTGTGTTCAAGCGGTTCATGACTTAACCCTATCAAATCATTGTGTCAAGTTGGTTAAGTATATTCAAGTGGTCCATGACTTAACCCTATCATGTGGCATTAATTCATTAATGCACTTCAACCTCTCTCATTAGACTAACTATTGGGGTCACTTGATTTGTCGGGCGGTTCCGGGCAGATTTACACCACAACATAGTCTAACCTCAGGTTTTACGTACGATATGACCAATTACCCACATTGGATCCTATTATTTGCAGCCACTGGATTTGCCGGGCGGTTCCGGGCAGATTTGCACTGCAAACTCAACCCAACCTCGAGTTGGCCATTTTCAAGTTTATCTAATTGTCATGCCCACGTTCAAGTTTTCATGTCTAGATTCATGCCGAGTTTTCATGTCATGTTTCATGTCAAATAGTGTCAAGTTCATGTCCATATTCAGGTTCAAGTCATAACATTGTTCATTTCAAGTTTAAAGCTAATTCATGTTTTACCTAGTCTACCCAAATCGTATTCCCATCGCACGTAAACTCGAATCGATACAAATAAATCTAATTAGGGAATAACATAAAAAGGAACGGGTATAAGGTGGCAAAAGTGATTACTAGCATAGCATGGTATGACTTGAATTAAAAGATTAAAACATTACTGGCATATGGAATATTGGCCTCAAACATAAAGATTCCAAATCTAGCAAAATAAGGTACTAGTCAAGATAACAGTTGTCATGAGGTGATAGTATAGTCATGGTAACGATTGACATAAGGTGATAGTATAGTCATGGTAACGATTGACATAAAGTGATAGTCATAAACTTGTAACTAGTAGCAGATTCAACATGATAATATGAGGAGTTTCTCTTTTTGATTTACAATATGAATAGGCCCCAAATCAATGTCATAGTAATATCAAGAGTCAAGATCCAAGATGAACAAGAATGGATGTAAAACAGTTATCATACATAGGTCCAATTTCAATTTACAACATATTTATATTACATTTACAGTTTAAATTTGAAAATAACTGGAGCTTACAGATCGTGGTTCGAGAATTAGAAAAAGAGAGTCGATGTTGAATCTTTATATGCTTAGTCAAGTCCTAATAGAAATCCCCAAATCAGCAACGTAGTTTCGACGTAGAAGAAGTAGTCTCTTTCTCTAACTTTTCAACCATAATCAGAGCAGCATAAGGTCAGAAAGAATTTTGTGTAGAGAGACTAGTTTGAGGGGCTGTATATATAGGGTCAGGTCAACGAATGTAGACAGAAAACGAGGCCAGAAACATCGGAGTGAATCCAGCTTCAAAAGTGGACTCGGCCACCAAGTCGAGCCCCCGGTCGACACTATGGTCGACCTGGTCCTGGATAGGTCGACTACATAGTCGACCCCCAGGTCGACGTGGTCCTGGGCGGGAAATTTCCCGCCCAATCCATTCTGATGTTTGAAATTCGAATTTTGAATTCGAATTGAGTTGTTTTGAACTTGAAAACTTCTGAAAACTTCGAAAGGTCATAACTTGGTCATACGGACTCCAATTTTCGAAAACTCGGACTCATTTCCAAGAAGAATTTTGAGACTAACGCAATGGCGCAACCCGTTTCCCTTGATTATTATTTTAAAAATTAATTCTGCCTTGATTTATGGTTATTACATGTTATAAAAACACGGGTTGTTACATTCTCCCCCCTTAAAGGATTTCGTCCCCGAAATCTCTAAGTTAGGGAGGATGTGTCTTACCATCCAATCATCCATCTACTCAAAGCATCATCCACAGGCAACCATTGTCCTTAAGAGATTTCTAGTACTGTTTGAACATATGCAGAAAGTGTGTGTATATGTACTTATCTAATGCGAAAGATCAGGCGGTTACTGATTCAGTAAACCTCCTTACTGCAAAATATGTTAGTGTCATGAATCCAACATGTATGCAAATTCCTAGCATAGTTCCTAATCTCTACATGAGTGCACAACCATTCATCCATATGCAACATCCAAGTGATAGCATAACAAGTTCCATCCATGTACAAGAACTCATGCATATGCAACGAAAATGTGACTGAGCCGATCTAGTGCCTAATGTGTGTCATGCATCCACTAGCAAACACTTGCAACCACTTGCAACCATTTGCAAACATCAACCATAACATGTTTCAATCATAGGTGCCGTTTGCCCCTATCTCCACTAGGTGTACCCACTACCCCCAAGTGATCGGCTCCCTAACTGGTAGATACCCGTGCTGGCCCCACAGTGGGGTGTATCACTCCCCAAAGTGGCAACCCGATACAGCAAAGATTGCACGGCTTGTACCTACACGATGCAACAACGTCTTACCTACCAGCCCGGTCTACACACGCATATGAACCCGTTGGACTTGCGTTGCCACCGCTAACCCAGTTTGGCCTCTTACAGTCAAGCCCAGTATGCGTGTCCCGTCCTCGACTTGGGTCGAGCCCACAAAGATATGTATGGGTTACTGGTTGAAACGGGCCCCCATTACTTGACACAAGCTTTCCACCTAAGCTTGGTCCCCTCTAGTACATCCCACTTAACCCACTTCTTATTCATGTTTCAATTACATGTTTCATATTTTGGTTAAGTGTTTCTAATCGTATTTCCAAATGCCACCCAAGGCACCCACTAGATTCCACATGCCACCCAAGGCACCCACTTAACCCCCTCATGTCCTACTACATGCTTATCTGGTTAAGTGTTTCTTAATTTATTAAGACCGTAACCTCATAACGACCTCTCACATTAGACTGGCATTTGTGACAGCTAAATTTGCCGGGCGGGTCCGGGAAGTCTTACACCACAAAAGAGCCTAACCTCGTGTCTTTACAATTGTTACGTATTTAGTTTATGCCTAAGACCTCTCACATTAGACTGACATTTGTGGCAGCTGGATTTGCTGGGCGGGTCCGGGCAGTCTTACACCACAAATGAGTCTAACCTCATGTCTTAGACGATTAATTACCCCTAATTAATCAACCCTAATTTGAATTACTTTCCCTATGCAAATTATCAATCAATTCCAAATTTAGCGATGTCCATAATTGACTCAATTATGTCCATCCATTTATGGTATGTAAAATCATACCAATTTCACCACAATTTTATTTTATGCCTTTTAAGGCATTTATGCCAATTAAATATTAATATTATCCCCTTTTTCCCCACATAGTATGTTTGTTCGTTTAACGTAAAGATATACGTTAGACTCGAATAGTCTAACTCATGAAATAAAAGAAAACATCACATACATAATTAAAACATGGATCTAACATAGGGGTGAACTTGCATATGTGATTGATGTTCTACATCTAAAACTTACATGGGCCAAGATTACAACTTGCATAACAACATATGTCATGGTTCCAAATTTAAAGGTGTGAACTTGATGAGAAATTGGCCACAAACTTGCATAAACATCATGTATAACATAGATCCAAATCTAAAGGTGTGAACTTGATGAAATAATGGACACAAACTTGCATAGACAACATATGTCATAAACCTATATCTAAAGGGGTTAAACTTGCATAAACATCATATGTCATAAACCTATATCTAAAGTGGTTAAACTTGCATAGGTAATAACATAACATGATTCATGTCCAACTCATAAATTCACATATGTGATTTATACATCACAATAATGGTATAAACTAATATCTAACATGTAAAGTATCATGTCATAGCCTAGCTTTCAATTAAATTCTCACATAAACTAGGTGCCATAATCATGTAAGGTCACATGTAATTCTACCCAAACTTGTATATGGTTCATGTTTGAATCAACATCTAAACTTCCCTACATATGGATTATCATATGAATCAATACCACAAACTAGCATAAGAAACATGACGATTTGAATATATATATATAATTACAACATGGATGATAGCAACATAACTTTGCATCACAACATAACATCATAGATATTTCAATCACAATCCTACAACATCATTACAACATACAATCAATACTTCATATCACATCCATACAAATCTGTGTTATAAATTAATCTAATTAAATTACTAATTATTTTGCTAAGATTATCGAACTTACAACTCAAAAGCAGTCTTGAGTTCTGAATTCTGATTTCTGGAGTTGAATTAGCGCTCCTTTGATGAAGAATCGCTGTTAGGGTTGAGTAGTTCTGATTTTGGTTGCTGTTCTTCCTCTTAATTTTGGTGGCGACTGCTCTAGGGTTTAAGACAACAGCATGACGGCCATAGTCTTTGTTTTAATTCTGATTTAGGGTTTGTGTCAATGGGTCTTTTTACAGAGTTATGAATTAATTTAAGCCATTGGATGTTCTTAGGGTTAATCAAAACCATTCAATTATGATAGGGTGATGAGTCAGCCCTAATGACTCAGCAAGGAGTCAGAATGGACTCAACAACACGGGTCAGGCTGAACCAGAAAGCTGTGCAGGCTCCAGCCTCGGCCTGGGCGCACTTGGCAGGTGCGCCAGTGTAAATATGTACTGGCGCACTTCCCAAGTGCGCCAGTGCATTTATTTTTTTTTTTCTCTACTTTTCCACCAAACTTTGTTCGTCCATAACTCTTTCATCCAGTACTCGTTTCCCGCAAACTCGGACTCTATCTTCACTAGAATTCCGAGACGAACACAATGGCGCAACCCAATCTCCACAATTCTCATGTCTGAGATTTATTATTCTTTAATTTAGTTAATTCGATCATTCAAAAATCCGGGGTGTCACAATAGTTTCATAAGGTTTTTAAAACTTTTTGCCCAGCCACGTAACCTTCTGCTCTGATACCAAGTGTAACACCCCACCTCCGCTAGGGTCGCTCACAAAGGGAATGCACTAGTTTTGGTGGAGTATTATCTAGGTAAACATGCACAGAGATATCACAAGGCAGAACATAAATAAAACAGTGGTAGAAATTAAAAACCAACTTTTTATTTCTTTCGAGAAAGAGTCAAAAACCTCATATATCCAAGATACAAATTATTCCATTACATCAAGTTCCAAAGAAGCATAAACTTAAGATAACAAAAGTAAAATATTCCCCATAAATAGCAGAAGCAGCCATAGCATAGCTCAAGACCAAACCGTACATGAGCTGTCAGAAAGCAAGCCAAATGCAAGCTAAGAGCTAGTATTTCCTCCCTGAGAACCTGGGGGGGAAACGAAAGAAAATGAGGTGAAAGAAAAAGGGTCAGTCATAAAGACTGGTAAGCCCTAGTGACTTTCAGTATGAAAACAAGTAACGGTAACATGATATGTGAAAACTGGAATTAAACATAAGGATGATTATAGAAATGGTAGGATAATTAAGATAACAAGATAAGTCAAGTCTAGCATCGCATGTTCAAGGTTCGCTGCACCAACTGTACTAGTATTCTAACCCATGTCAAGTATTAACCATGAAATGATCCCTTGACCCAGTATCATGAAGTGACCTATTTCGGGGTCCTAAGGTATGATCTACTAGTCGATCGGCTCCCAACAAGTTCTAGCTCGTCATGTGTCTGTGTCATACGGCCCTATCCTGAAATGTAGTTACCTGTGCTAGGTCCACCACAGGGTGTATCAAGTCCTATGGTGCCAACCACCGACACGAATCAAGCACACACAGTGTAAATCTACGGGTGCGCAATGCCTGCTTTTTCAGCTCCGGACTACGTGCACGACCATAGCCCGCTTGAACCTACAATGGCACACCTGCTCAGCCACCGTTCTGGTCGCTTACAATCAGCCAGTAATCGTGCCCCACCCTGCCTAGTTCCAGGGTATCGTGATACATCTAAGTGGGTTACTGCTGAAAAGGACCGCGTAACTAGGGTTTCTAATGGGTTAAGTGTTGTCATTCAAATTCGTGACTTAACCCTATCTAAATCATGTATCAAGTTGGTTAAGTGTGTTCAAGAGGTTCATGACTTAACCCTATCAAATCATCGTGTCAAGTTGGTTAAGTATATTCAAAGTGGTCCATGACTTAACTCTATCATGTGGCATTAATTCATTAATGCACTTCAACCTCTCACATTAGACTAACATTTTTGGTCACTGGATTTGCCGGGCGGTTCCGGGCAGATTTACACCACAACATAGTCTAACCTCGGGTTTTACGTGCGATATGACCAACTACCCACATTGGATCCTATTGTTTGCAGCCACTGGATTTGTCGGGCGGTTCCGAGCAGATTTACACTGCAAACTCAACCTAACCTCGAGTTGGCCATTTTCAAGTTTATCTAATTGTCATGCCCACGTTCAAGTTTTCATGTCTAGATTCATGTCGAGTTTTCATGTATGTTTCATGTCAAATCGTGTCAAGTTCATGTCCATATTCAGTTTCAAGTCATAACATCGTTAATGTTCAAGTTTAAAGCTAATTCATGTTTTACCTAGTCTACCCAAATCGTATTCCCATCGCATGTAAGCTCGAGTCGATACAAATAAATCTGATTAGGGAATAACATAAAAAGGAACTGGTATAAGGT
Source organism: Allium sativum (assembly GCA_030737875.1). Lineage (NCBI taxonomy): Eukaryota > Viridiplantae > Streptophyta > Magnoliopsida > Asparagales > Amaryllidaceae > Allium > Allium sativum. The sequence continues at coordinate 737,667,896 of CM060920.1, forward strand.
GGCAAAAGTGATTACTAGCATGGTATGACTTGAAATAAAAGATTAAAACATTACCGGCATATGGAATATTGTCCTCAAACATAAAGATTCCAAATCTAGCAAAATAAGGTACTAGTAAAGATAACAGTTGTCATGAGGTGATAGTATAGTCATGGTAACGATTGACATAAGGTGATAGTATAGTCATGGTAACGATTGACATAAAGTGATAGTCATAAACTTGTGACTAGTAGCAGATTCAACATGATAATATGAGGGGTTTCTCTTTTTGATTTGCAATATGAATAGGCCCCAAATCAATGTCATAGTAATATCCAAGAGTCAAGATCCAAGATGAACAAGAATGGATGTAAAACAGTTATCATACATAGGTCCAATTTCAATTTACAACATATTTATATTGCATTTACAGTTTAAATCTGAAAATAACTGGAGCTTACAGATCGTGGTTCGAGAATTAGAAAAAGAGAGTCGATGTTGAATCTTTATATGCTTAGTCAAGTCCTAATAGAAATCCCCAAATCAACAACGTAGTTTCGACGTAGAAGAAGTAGTCTCTTTCCCTAACTTTTCAACCAGAATCAGAGCAGCATAAGGTCAAAAAGAATTTTGTGTAGAAAGACTAGTGTGTGGGGCTGTATATATAGGGTCAGGTCAACGAATGTAGACAGAAACGAGGCCAGAAACATCGGAGTGAATCCATCTTCAAAAGTGGACTCGGCCACCAGGTCGACCCCCAGGTCGACACTATTGTTGACCTGGTCCTAGGTAGGTCAACTACATAGTCGACCCCCAGGTGACCTGGTCCTGGGCGGGAAATTTCCCGCCCAGTCCATTCTGAGGTTTGAAATTCGAATTTTGAATTCGAATTGAGCTGTTTTGAACTTGAAAACTTCGAAAGGTCATAACTTGGTCATACGGACTCCGATTTTCGAAAACTCGGACTCATTTCCAAGCAGAATTTCGAGATGAACGCAATGGCTCAACCTGTTTCCCTTAATTCTTATTTAAAAAAATTAATTTTGCCCTTATTTATGGTTATTACATGTTATAAAAACACGTGTTGTTACAAAGTCAATACGAACTATGATTCAACTCAAACTCATTAAGTAAGCTCGAATGAAGGAACGTCAAAAAGTTTCAACCAAAAGTACTCTAATTGTATGAATTGACAATGATCCATACTCCGTTGATCAGTACCCATCCATATTAGTAAGTGGAGGACTGTCAACATTTAGGCCATCATGATCATAGTCCTCTTAGTATCCAATACACCAAGTTTCGTAGTAATCGATTATTCCGAACTAAAGATAAGCAACAAACTGAACTAGTTAAAAATAAATAAGATAAGTCGACTCACAATTATAAGAAGATGAAGTCCAAGCCATATGAAGCTTTTTAGGTAGCATCAAAAGAAGATAAAAACCTAAATTGGAGAAGACACATTAACTTTGGCAATGTCTATGGATCAATACCTATCCATGGGCCATCAATTTGTATCGATCCATATGTCTTTGTCGGATGCAACCCAAACTTTGGGAAAAACCAAGTAATGCTCCAGTGGACCTCCTCGTGGAATAAGTCGACCCTCCAGTACATCTATAAATACTCTTGCGCCTCATACATAGAGGGGATCTAATTTTTTCCTACCAAAACTCTCCTAGATCACTCTGTTAACTGCAACATCCTCCAGAGACAGCAAGAAATCCTCACCAAACTGAGCTATCATTATTTGTTCTGATAGTTCCTTGCACATGTGACTCTTATTTTCTTTAATTTGGCGATTAATTCAAGCACTGTACTTAAAACTACTATAATTAGGATGGAGAATATAATGATAAACATGAATTGATAGCGAATGTAGACCTTATTAATGGTTGAACAACTATAAACCTTTGTGTTCTCTCTTTTCGCTTTGTATTTTATATTCTTTCTATTTATATTCATATCGTCTATTTTAAATATGTGATATTTCCCAAAGGGTCGGTGCTTTCATATTATGTCGATGTTAGTGTCATTTTCGACGTCGGTAGGAGTTGACGAGGAAAATGGTTCTCCCAAATTCACCATCCAAATCATAGAAATATCACAAACCGTATTAACATTAATTTATAGAAAGTAGGAAATAAAAGGAGATGCAAGAGATTTTATAGTATTTCGATAATCAGGCCTACGTCAACTTAGTGTAATCTATCTTTTATTATACTGTATGATTACAACACAGTTAGTTTATATGAAAGAAATGCAAAGAAAAAAGAAAGTATTCTAGTGGCAACAATATCCTTGCCTAGGTATGAGAAGAAGGAATTCCCTCTTTGAAAATGAGGCCTTATGGGTATATTTATAGATGCTCCAAGATTCGGGTCGGCCAAGACACATTGCACCTAATCTGGAGTCCGCAGCATAATTAGTGGATCACGTTCAAGTGATTGAGTGAGTTTCCAGAAAATATCAGAGCCCGACTCGGCTTACCCCCGTTGAACATAGTCGAACGGGCATACTGACCCAAAGTTAAACTTGTTTATGGTGATGACATGGCATGTCAAGTTGGGTTTGATCAAACCTACTTCATCGATCTGGGTTAGTCAAGCCGAAATGAGGTGAAGAGATGTGGAAGGCCGAGTCGGGCTTCACCAAACCAAATTCTTCAAATCAAAATCCAAGCCATCCAAGCTTACATCTTTGAGTGCTCCATTACTTCAATCAAGTATGTTTGGGATTGTCCAAGCCCATCCCTAAGTCCTAAGCGCTTCGATCACCAAAAATTCAATATGTGATTGCCTTGTAAAAAGGTGGGTAAACAACAACTAAGTAAACAGACTATAAATGGTATACAACCTAAACTTGTGTGTGGTAGTGCACAACTGCACCAACATTACTTAATTATGTGTATATTAGTCATGCACAGCGATATAAATTCAGTGAAGGTTAACTTCGAATTTAGCAGTAGCCTTGGAGAAGCTTGCAACGGTGAAGAACAAAGTGATTGAATTTGTCATTTAGATTTTAGATTGATGATTTTTGCAATGTAAATTTATTTATTTCCATAAAACCAAAACAAATAATTAATGTGAGAGAGAATAATGTCTCCTTTATATGTTTTTTTTGCAGAGAAACTAAAATCAATCTAGTTGAAAAATAAAGAAGGAAAACAAAAAAGTTTTTGGCTTGATCCATGAATTAATCAGAAATCACATCACATGTCCAAGTGGTTAAACACTTTGACACAGTGAAAGATGTCACGGGTTTGAATAAGGACTTGGGTGACTCAACCCATTTGCTATGTAGTATGTTACATATTAGTCAGACTTGTATATAAAGTACTTTTTTCACACAAAATAATAGTAATAATAATACCCTGTTGCCTTTGTATGTAGAAAAATGGTAGGATAAGTCATTGTTGGTCCAAATATTCATGGTAATAAATGGACATGAAAAATATAAGTTCAATGTGTAAATTCTTTTTCTTAAAAAATAGGAATTTATAAAAGATGCATAAGTTCAAGTAGATTGGTATAAAGTCATCTGGAATATGTTCCAAAATGGCACAATATGCTTAATTTTCTTTATTAAATACTTTGCTAACCAAATACAATGCATACAATGGAACAAAAGCGAGGAAGGCAATGTCCACAAATCATAAAAAGGTAGTGAAGACCACAGATTTTTCGAATTAATCTATATAAAAAAAACATAGGCTAAAGCCAAAGAAAATTAACCATCAATCAAATCCACTACCTACAATGCATTAGATTCACCATACAACACATTCAACAAACATTTAACACCAAATTCAAAGAATTTGACAGAGCGTCTACTGTGCTAACAGCGGAGTGTGTATCACATATAGAGAAAGAAATGCTAAAGCACAACAGAATAAAGAAACTAATAATATATAGCCGCAAAAACTTCAAGATAGTTAAAGCCAATTCATCATAAAAATATATCAAAAATAGTATAAACTACAAACATTCATAATTAGATTAAATACTCACGGAAAACGAATAACTTAAAGGAACGAATGGTAGCATAAGTCACTAGATTGAACTCACTCCCAACACCAAAAAAACACTTGCATGAGGAAAGCCCCCGGTTGGTTATATACACATCACATATCTTATACATGGAGATGGGGGATAACAAATCAGAGAGAAACTACAAATAGAATGCTTTTATGCATCACCCAAAAATGAAGCAACATCAAGTGGTTGCGGTGGACATGGTTGAAGAACAACAAGATCAAAAATATTAGGAAGCATAGAAACCTCTATAAACATAATATTGACGTGGGGAATTGGTTAACACACGCCAACACCCGAGAAGTTGTGGGTTATGCAAATTGCCCAAACATACTCCAAATGCAGAGTGCAAGAAAGTGAATTACATCAAGTTTATAGTGGTTCAGCACTAACGCCTATGTCCAGTGTGTTGTAACTATTCATCTTTATCATTCACAGTTATAAGATTAGTCCAAGTCCAATACTTTGAGTTTACAAAGTTACCAATGGAGAATAGCAAAGTCCTTGCTAATTCCTTACAAAACCCCAATAACCACTATTATGTTCCTAAGTCCAAGACGTTCTAAGATAGCTTCAATGTCCAGGAAACAAGTCAAGTATCAGTCCAAATGCCAAAATGTTGCAAGAGAGCTACTATGTGAATCTCAAAATTCCATCCAAGACCGTAGAAACCATTAAGGAAGCCATTAAAATGCTCAAGACCAAACTTCTCGCGTGCAAAACCAAACAGCCAAAAGATTCTGAAATACGCCAAGTGTTTGGCTATAGGGTATGGGGATATGATTTTCGTATCCCATATTCTTCATATCCCGTGATCGATATCTATCTGGGTACTTAACAAAACTCCAGCATTTCTTCTTTAAAACTCTTCAATCCAAGCCAACCCCGTTTGTATTCCAGAATACGAAATGATGCTCCATATTCAAAGAGTTAGAATTTGTACATGCCAACCAAGTTTCCTAATAAGAAACACTTATTTCATATTACAATCCATTACCAAATGCCAGATATGAAATGTGCATATCATATCCCCAACCTTAACCAAGACACTAAAGGCAACCCATTTTCGCATCCCCCTCCTCGTATCTGGGGATACGAAATCCACCGAAGTCGAGAGCCATCACCCCAAAACCAAAAGACGAAAATCGATATTTTGTATCCTTGTTTATATATGAGGGATACAAAATCATTGAAAGGCCAAGATACCGATCTAAGAAATTAAAGTATAAATGTCGATCCCAAGTGTTGAATGTTTGAGTATTCAATATCTGATTGGACATCGAACCGATGTTATTCGATCTGAAAGTAATACTTTATGTAAGCGGTGATGAGGCTTCACTGAGCTGAGTTGGTCAAACCAAGAACGTCGATCTGAAGTGGGTGAGCCAATATTTTTCATGCCAAGCCAACTTCACTAATCCAGAGAAGATGAACCGAAATGGGATGCTTATGGGTGAAGGTTGAACTGAGCTTCACCGATCCGAGAAGTAAACCTTATTTCCAACATTTTGAGCACTCCATGACTTCAACCAAATCGCTTTGTATTTTCATGAGTTCGTACTCGAGTTTCGAGAACTTAGAAAATCATAAAATACACCATTTGACTATCTTGCCAAAAAATCATAAAATCCATCATTTATAAAAAGAATACGTGTTTTTAATAATCCATAAATTCACGAGCCCAGATTTGCGAGAAGTTTGAACGGAACTACAATAAACAAAAAACCAGAAAAATGCAATTAGGCCGGATTGTACTAACCAAAAGACCACGATCCCGCCAGTTCGTATTTAGATGGAAAGCCATAATACCGAAGCCAAAGAAACTCGACGATCACTCCAGATCATAATACGAGAGTTAACCAAAACCAGAACAACCGAGATCCATGAAACCAAAGTAATCAAAGTCTTAGAACCAAAGAAACCTAAAATCAGAAAATTAGAATAACTGATAATAAGATGATCAAATAAATCTGAACACTAGAATAACCAGATGCGGTATAGTCCATACCTACTCAAAACCAAGTGAATCATCCTGCCAAGACCTGACAAAATGATTCAGAACCAAACGAGTAAAGTGATTACTCGCCACAAGTCCAGGGGGCCTTGCCAAGACCTAGCAAGACGACCGAGGATAGTCAGATGAGTTCAAGGCGGCTTTGCTAAGACCTTTTCAAGGTAGATGAGTTCAAAGAGGCCTTTCCAAGACCTGACAAGATGACCAAAAATAGCCAGATAAGTTCAAGGTGACCTTGCGAAGACGTGACAAGTAGACCAAGAATAGCTAGATTTTTGTACCTAGTGGGTAAAGACCTTTCCCTTAAAGTTTAAAATTCCAGTTCCAAATTTTATACTTCGCAAGAAGCGTCCTGACGAGCGAATTAATTTTATTAAAGTTTTTTAGGTTTAGATCTTTTAATAAAACCAAAGGAAAGCCTAACGGTTTATCATTGAATAGAAAGCATGCTTAGGGGTTAAGGCCTGATCCTGTACGTGGGTGAGTCGACTTAGCCGTTTTCAATTTCAAATTTATTAGTGAAAGAGATCGAATGGTTTATCGCCTGCAAAGGGCATACCTAAGGACCTGCCTGTTCCCGTACATGGGCAGGAAAACTTAGCCATTCAAAATCCAAACCCAGGGAAATTAAACTTTATACATAACTAAGGGATAGTGTATTATCGAGGAAAAAGCATGCCTGAGGATTAAGACCTAGTTCCATGCATGGGTAGGTCGAATCAAACATCCAAAGCCAAAAGAAAAAGGGTACAACATCTACAGGGCAGAAGCCCACAGAACCCGGATCAAGAGAAAGCCAAAACTCGGGAAAAGCTGGGAAAGAGCCAGGAACCAGGATAACCAAAATCCAAAGTATGGATAAATGAAAAGTTAATAAAGAAAAAATCCAAGAAACAAAAGAATACCAAGTTTGAAACCCAAAAGTTGCTAATCAAGAGAAAATCACATTAATCGATGACCGAACAACCAGGGCCAGGCAATGGCCCATTCCTATTTCGAGCTAGAGCAGGCAGTCGTGCTTGTCCCAGGACTATATCCTAATTCCGAACATACTCCACCAACTCAGCATGCCTGACACGTTCTTCAATCATATCCTGGAGGTGCCTAGAATTATTGGTATTATGACCATTCAAGTCATGAAACAAGCAATGCCTATCAGAATCCTTCTCCCTTTGAGTCGACTCCCACATGGGAGGCTTCCTAAAAGGAGCAACCGGATGAACTTCCAGATAAATATCCTCTAAAGGACGATTAAGCTCCTCGTATCATGAGAATTTGGGTTGATTCCATTGATATGCATTCCAATGGTTCCAGGGAGTATCATTTCCTTTACTTTTTCCAGAGTTGGACAATCCTTCGCCCTTAACAGAATTAACCTCGTACAACTTCTTTTCGTTTCTCGCATCCTCTTCCCTCAGAAACCGATCTGCCTCAATATAGAATTTACCAAGGTCCCTTAGTGGATCCGGCTGAAGTGAGATCTTGAAGTCATTTTATACAAGATACCAGAAACAACAGCCATCAAAACCATAAAAGGATCTAGTCGATCAACTGAAGTCACAATCATGTTGAACCTCTCCAAGAATTTCCACAAAGTCTCGCTAGTCCTTTTCTTATTCGTCATAAGACTCATCACATTCTTGGGTCGAGAAGTGTGAACCCTGAACTAATTGATGAATTTTCCAACCAAGACATTCCAGTTATTCACTGGTTCATTTTCCAACTATCGAAACCACATGGCAACAATATCTGTAAGATAGAGTGGGAAGCACTTCGCCATAACATTCTCCAAAGCCGAAAGTACTTCCATATGGCACATATAGAAATTCAAGCGAACCATAGGATCCTTCCAACCATCAAAACCTTCCAACACCGGCAACTTGAAGTCCGGTGGGTTTTGAGAATTCCAAATGTCCCGAGTGAACGGACATTGTGTAACACAATCCAAATTCGAGAGAGAGGCCATGCCTCGAGTATATCACCGGATCACGTTGGTGTTCTGACTACCACTTACACCATCAAGAAAATGACTTCAGTTGTTTAATCCTATACTGGTACCCTCAGTGTCAAGTCCAGAATTAGCAAATTGTTTAGCCCCAAAAAGAATATCTGGCTCATCTCCGGCCTAAGGTTCCACCATCAACACAAACATAACTTTTGGAACTACGAGAGTTCCTGCATCCGAACCTGCACGCACCAGTGCTTACGTAGCATTCGCAACATTACCGATTTTTGAACCTAGAGCCTAACTAACCAAAACCTGAGCCGAACCTTCACTGGGATTAGGGGTGTTTCCCTTTTGTTTAGCCAATCCAGCACTTATCTGTGGATTAACGTCTACATGGGGTCGATCTTTGCGTATTGCATCATGTCCCAAGCTAATGCTTGAGGGACACTAGGGCTCGTTCCCGCGATATTCCTTAGGCCCGATGGCTATCCAAAACCTTCGAGTCTATCCAGAAGAGTATTTGTAGTTGCTTCTTATCTTCGGAAATGTTCTTCTTACTATTCCAACCACGAAGTCAAATCCCTAACCACCCTGTTGATATCCTTTCGAGTCACATAATTCGACGGAGCTCCAGTAGAGGAAACTTCTTTGCTTTCCTCCATTCCGGCTCCTTCTGAACGAGCCAAATCAATATGTTTCCTTTTGACTATCCTTAGAATTCCAAGCAATCCAAATCCTTAGAAATCTAAAGTTTTGCGAGCACTTTCCTGGCGTGCCAAAATGTTGACGTGGAGAATTAATCAATACACGCCAACACCCCATGAAATGTGGGTTATGCAAACTGACCAAACATAGTCTAAACGTAGAGTGCAAGAAAGTAAATAATATCAAGCTTATAGTGGTTCGATACTAACGCATACATCCACTTTGTTGTAACTATTCATCTTTAGCACTCATAGTTACATAGTCCAATACTTTGAATTTACAAAGTTATCAATAGAGAATAGCAAAGTTGACCTTGCTAATTCCTTACAAAGCCCCCAATAACCATTGTCATGTTCCTAAGTCCAAGATCTTCTAAGTAAACTTCAATGTCTAGGAAACAAGCCAAGTATCAATCCAAATGCCAAAATGTTGCAAGAGAGCCTCTATGCGAAGCTCATAGTCCAAAAGTCCTTCCAAAACCATAGAAGCCGTGAAGGAAGCCAGCTTAAAGACCAAGCTTCTTGCGTGTAGAACCAAACAACTAAGAGATCCCGAAATAAGCCAAGTAATGTGCTATATATAGGCATGGGGATACGATATTTCATATCCCTTACTTTGTCTTATGGGATCCATACTGATCTAGGTACTTAACCAAACTCCATCATTTCTTCTTCGAAACATTTCGATCTAATCCAACCCCCTTCGTACTCCAGAATACGAAATGATGCTTCATATTCCAAGAATCATAAAAAATACATACCATCCAAGTTGCCTGATATGAAATACTTATTTAATATTCCACTCTGTTGCCAAATGTCGGATACGAAACGTCCATCTCATATCCCCAACCTCAACCAAAACACGAAGGCACTCAAATTTGGGGATACAAAATCCACCGAAGTCAAGAGCCAACACCCCAGAACCGAAATATGAAAAACCATATTTTGTATCCCTGCTAAGTATATATCAGGGATACGAAATCACTGAAAGGCCAAGATATCGATCTGAGAAATTGAAGTATAAATGTTGATTCCAAATGTTGAATATTTGAGCATTCAATATCCGGTTGGACATCAAACCGATGTTATTCTATCCAAAAGTAATACTTCATGTTAGCGGTGATGCGGCTTCACCGAGTTGGGTTAGTCGAGCCAAGAATGTCGACCGGAAGTGTGTGAGTCAAGATTTCCCATGTCGAGCCAAACTTCGTCGATCTAAATAACTCGAACCCGAAATGGGGTGTTTATGGTTGAAGGTCGAACCAGCTTCACCGATCTGAGAAGTAAACCATATTTCCAACGTTTTGAGCACTCCGCAATTTTGACCAAATCACTTCGTATTTTCTTGAGTTTCGAGGACTTAGAAAACCATAAAATTCGTCATGTGATTGCCTTGTCAAAAGATGGGTCAACACATAAGATTTGTTTTATTGGAGAAACACACTTTTCCCAGTCCGCCTTTTTTTCTACCGAACATATTATAATTGAACGGCTAGAGTTTGTTGTTCTAACCCTCACTTTGTATATATGGTGCGGGTTGAGTTGTTTTGGGTTGGGGTGTATGTACTAAGAAACCTTGGACCTTGTATTTACCTATTTCAAATTATTATTATTATAATTCACATTTCAAAGAGTTTAATATTAGCTAACCATGTAGATGCATGTTTATTGATTTATTTATATTAAATTGATTACTATCATACAAATGTTTATTTGGATTAACTTTAAATTGGTTACTTGACGGATAATATGTTTATCGCAACAAATGGTGCATAAATCGCATAGCAAAACAATTCATATTTAAATGGATGATAGCTACAAATACTTGTGTGCATAAAATGGAAATATTCAATATGATGGATTGATGACGTTAAGAGATTAAAAGACGAAACACTGAAGATGCGCTTAAACCCATTAGCATTTTAATTCTATTTCCTATCATAAATCTCATATGTTTTTCTATCGCTATTAATCAATATTTTCATGACTCTATCCAACCACATTCCGACCTCGAATAACTCTCAACCGTTGATTACTACGGTACAAAACTCAATCAGAACTCAATTGTTCACGAACCTTGGTCGGATCTTAAAACCAGTGGTTCAACGATCGATTTTAGATGGTTGGACCATGGTTCTTTTATTTTTCTTTTACATTCTCACCATGCAATTCTCTCTCGTTCTCACTACTTGTATTAATTAGAAGAAAATAATTAAACGTACATTACAAAATTCATCATGTCCTAAGAATTCGATCATACATTCAACCACTTCAATTTTAACCGTTACTAGTTTCTTCAATCTCACTGTAAAATTCATTAAGTTTATCGTTATTAAACTTCTATTATTGTGCACTGTGCAGTGGTCTACTATGTATATAATGTAGTTGTATTGATGTAGTTGTGCACTATAACAGTACATAGATTCAGTTGTAGAAATTTAAAACCATCTATAAGTTATATACGTAGCTTTTCTTTTATAATATTACTACATATGAGTTGTTGATAAATGCATACATGTTAGAAAAAGAAATTCACGATTGTAATGATTCGACCGGTTGAACCATCAAAACCATGAATCATGAATAATCAATTACGGTTTGAGTCACGGTACGTTTATGAAAACTATGCTATTAACACTCTTTTATTCATATAATATAACACCCAAAGAACCAAGAAAATTAGGAAATTATTACATTTTATATAAGATGTTTAGATATTAAATTTCTAATAAATAGTATGCATTATATCTTCATACAATAGGAAACCATATTAGCAACGAGTAGTTCGAGTCTATCATCAATAAGCAACAAATAAGAACTTTAAGTTCAGAACGAAGTGATAGTTGAAACCACGCAAAAGAAGATCAAGACAAACCATCCAAAACTGGATGTGCTTTCAGCTGAAGAGGTGTTTTGCCCAGGTGCAGGAACAGTCTTGGATCCAGCTCCTGCATTGCCTATATGATATACATAGCATTACATACAGACACACCAATATACAAATCTATCAATACGAGTTAACCAAATCACATAATCCAAAATTTCACATATTGTTCATACCTGAAGATGAAGTTGCAGAAGATGAGCCTTTAGGTTCTGAAACTGGCGACGCTGAGGCTGCAGCCATTTAAACTTTCTTAAGACGCAGTATACACATACACACATACATTCATATGTACACACACACACACAAACACAGGCTACCCTTCACAGTAGTATTTAGGGAAAGAACTTACCTTTACAACCGGTAAGGGGAGAAGCCTGAACCTTGCAAGCAGCAGGGAGACTTAAAGTTTTGGTTTGGTTAATGGGAAAAGGGAGCTGAGTAGGGGCACCATCCACAAACGTGCAAAGACATTGAGCTTGGGTCTGAGCTGCACCTGAAAACTGGCTACAGCAAGAAGAAGAAGGCTTGGATGAGTTCCCGCTCATGAAGACTAGGCATGGCGCAAGGATGGCGATTATTGGTGCGCAGTTCGACTGAGCACGAGCCATGCATGGCACCAATATCATGGTAACGATGACTAGGCTTGTCACGTTGCATCTTTTGTTTGCCATCTTTGAGTTTTGTTCTTTTCAGACGGGGTGAGATGAAGTATATAGAGGTCGGTTGGTTATCCAACTCGGTCTACTTTTTTCTATTCCACGGTAATGATTGACTAATGAGGTTGGTTTGGAATGGCAAGATTGTTGTATATTTTATGTTGTCCTTATCTGTAGGTGAGCAACCGTGATCTGGTGTTTTATATTTGAATTACTGCTTATTTTGTTAAATTATGAGATGCGATGTATGAGTATAAATATGGAAATTAGACCCACTATATCATGCATATGAATCGTTATGATAAAGGTTCGATACTTGAGATGCATGTGGCACATCGAGGTAGATAGACGAAAGATTGAAGATTTGAGTTCAGCGATCTGTTACCTTTGCTCTCGGTTTGGTGATCCATTAAAGATAGATCCGTGAACTCTCAACTGTGATCAGCAGCAGTTGAAAATGGGGACGTTTAACTGAAATTTCAAATCCTTAAGAGTTCGGCTGAGGTTCGAATTTGGTGACACTAATAGACTAAAATGACAAATTCGTCTTGGTTCTTCCGGCATCTTACATAGAATAATTGTATCTTTGAAGCTTGTAACTGTCGCTCTGGGCTGGTCAAAGAGTCTGCATAAGTAGGAGAGTCAATGGATTATCCAAAAAAATCTGAAATCCATTGACATTCAAATCTAATATTCGAAAAATTTGATTTAAATATGAATGCGTAGATATTCACATTTGGAAATTATTCGTTTGATTTTTTTTTTTAAAGATTATACTCAAAATTAAATATATTTTAGTATAATAAATGAGATTTTTTTTATTGTTTTGTTAAGTCGAAGGTTTATGTTATATGCACTAAAATGCATTTTAGCTACTCAGATCTATTTAATTTCATCATATCTATTTATTTCTAACACATTGGTGATCAATAAAATTGAAATTTTTTATGCTTAACTAAAATTTTCATTTATATTTCTTTATTTATTAGTCGTTGACGATAGGATACGGATGCAAACATCATATATCCAAAGAAAGTTAATTTATTAAGTTGATTTATACATATGCAAACATTTGATATCTAAAGAGATTTATTTATTGCTTTATACATATGTTTGTATCTGCGGATGCAAACATCTGATATCCAAAAATGACTTCAGATGCAGATACAGATATAACACTATTCGTATCTGAAAGTATCTGTTGATAACCATGTGTATAAGTATCATGTCGCATAAAGTTAATTAACAAAGTGAAACTAACTTTTTTATTGATGCAGGATAATGATTTTACAGAGGGAATCGAAGTTATGTTTTACAATACAAGCTGATGCTATATATAGACCAAAAATGAAATACTAGGCCAAAAGCATTACAGCCCAACAAATAAAAAAAAGAAATAAAAGACAGACTGACAAACATGAAGCGGGTTAAAGCCTTAAAGCCACTTATAATAGCTGTATATCTGAATAGCGGCTTCAATATCCACCCTCAATTCTAACTAGGGCTTCCCCTTTCTCTCTGCGCCACCATTAGTAATCCTCATTTTTTTCTCTCAATCTTACAAAATTCTTTGTCGAGAGAGCTTTTGTTAAGATATCGACACGTTGATAGTAGGCTGGAACATGGTTTACCATTAATTTACCACTCTCGGTTCTCTCACGCACAAAATACATATCAATCTCGAAGTGTTTTGTGCGTGAATGTTGAATCGGATTGGTGAAAGTGATATTGTGTTCTTGTTATCACATAAAATAATTGGCTTCCTTGAAAGCTTGAACCCCAACTCTTCGATTAGGGTTTCGATCCAAGTAATCTCAACAGTGGCACTGGCTAGGGCACGATATTTGGCATTGGTGCTAGATCTGGAAATTGTCGGCTGCTTCTTCATACACCATGATATTGGGTTTTGTCCATGGTACATGCAATAACCCGAAATAGATTTTCTATTGTTGATGGCAAAATAGGTCGTAAACACCCAAGATTCTTAATTACTTAAAAATTATAGTTTCACGTGGAAACGTAAGTGCGGAAAACAGTAAATAACACAAGAGATTTATAGTGGCTCAGTCCCATGAGTGCCTACATCCACTTTGAAAAGAGTCGCTTGAATATTATTGATAACAAAGGTTTACAAGATTGAGACTATTACATGACATCTCTGTACATACATCTCTAAATAATATAAGGTCACAATCGTCATATGCAAATATTAGAAAAAATACACTTTTGCCCTTCTTCTTCCTCAAAGCATGGATGCCATTAGAGAGGCCACTTGGAGCTCTCAAGAGATGTCAACACAACTAAATTCCAACCCATTTGAAGGGTGAGCTTGGAGGGTATTTATAGTGCAGTGGTTAGGTGGGAGTAGGTAGGAGTAGGGGACCACATCAGGAATCTCGGATCCCGTAGTGCAGGCTACCAAAAGCTCGGACCCCTTATGTTCATTCCCTGGAAACTCGTACCTCTTAGTGGGGTATGAATTTCATACCCTGAGGGTACCAGTGATGCTGGTTTTAGTTTGGCGCAGTCGAGGTTAGCAAGTCTCGAGGCGTCTTGGGGTTCGAAGCGTTGGTTTGGCAGTGTTTTGAGGAATGGTGAGGTTCATGTCTACGCGACCCCTTCTCAGCTTATTTATTTAACTCCTTAGTGACACTTCCGGCTTTAACATCACGCGATACGTTGAGTCGAGCGTGTCTTGCTTACTTTTGGGAACCGGACCAAAAAGGTCGGTTAACCTTTGCCCCCCAAAGTACGTCTTGTCTTGACATGATGTGCTTTGTGTTGGTTGAGGTGATTATTAGATCGTCAGTTTTCCTTTAAACTCATGAAAATAAGTATTAGTAGTCATGCCTGTTTACTTAGAACCTTAAACGGGTTGTCGTTGGAATGGCATCGTGCTACATTTTTGCGCACACATGCCATATTGAATCTGTATCTGTGTAGTTAGAATTATATGTGTATACACAAACGTGCGGAGATATGCGCACTTGAGCACTCATGTATTTATTATTGTTGTTGTTGTTGTTGTTGTATCGTACCCCAAACGGGGATACGAGATTTCGTACTCCGGTGGGATACGAGATTTCGTACATGAAGATTCGTGCCCCACTTAGGAACATGAAGGGTCAGCTGCTTGGCCCCTTTTTCTTCCTATAAATAAGAGTCCCCACACCCATTTTCTCCCTTTTTCTTGTTTTGCTTTTATCGCCATTGAATTCGAGCTTCCGGACCCTGGAACTCGACACACTTGAATACTTAACTCAACAATAGGTAGGACGAGGAGCGTCCAAGCTCGATGCTGATGTGGGGACTCGGGTTCAAGCTTAGAGTTGGGCCCTACTCTTGATCTCCACCCTCGGGTCTCAAATCGAACTCAAGTCCGGCGCAGGGTTCTTGGGCATGGATGGGTAGGAGAAAGTGGTAGGGAGTCGAGCTTCAAGGAGAGGAAGCGAGGGAATATGGAGTTTTGGGGAGAGTCGTGAGATGTGGTCGAGGTTGGAGGAGTACATACCCCATAGAGGAGTACGAAAACTCGAACTCCCCTGGGGTATGAAACTTTGTACCCCTTGAGGGGTACGAGTTTTCGTACTCCCCGACTAGGGTACGAATGCTTGTACTTCCCTATGGTACGAGTTCTCGTATCTCCTGTTGGGGATACGAATTTTTCATACCTTCTAGGGGGCACGAGATTCCCGAGGCCTCGAGCATCTTGATTCCTCTTTGACTTCACTTTGCCCTTTCCACTCGGGGATTGATTTTTGGATGTCTCGCCTTTGGGTCAACGTGGCTTTCGCGACTTTGAACGATTGGATCAGGATTCACACTTAGTGCTAGTGGAATTGGTGATTCAACCCAACACACAGGATTTAGAGCATATACACATGGACTGTGATGGAACTTATAGAACCGTTGGTCATATTTCATTGATTCCAAATGCAATGTAGTCGCGATTTGACGTGAACCTAGGCAAGTTGGTTGACGATGACAATAATTACAGTCGCATGGACTTGTTGTCGCTGCATCCTAAAACTTTGACTTGTAAAACGTATTATTCTTACATTGCATCAAACAGCACGCAATGCTAGTTTACACCAACACGAGGGGTACAGGTTACTCAACTACGATATCTAATTCTAGTGTGTTAAAAGTATAGCTATCGATGAAGACAAGGTCTATGACAGAGCAGACTTCAGAGGCTGGGACTTCTTTACCATCGTCGCACACTTCGGACTCAACTAGCAATGCTAGTTCGATGGGCAGCGAGCTTGAGACTTCCGTGAGCTCAACCCCTTTTCGAGCGTCAATCTTGCCAGAAGGCTCTAGCCATCGGTGCATCTTCCTCGACGATATCTACATGTTATGCCTCTCATATGGATGTAATGGTAGTAAGGCACATGGCCTCACGATTTCACATTCCCGAAGGGGAGCTATCTTGCTAGGAGATGATGGTAGGGCTCATGCACCCCCGTAGGGTACACTACCTAGAATAGGCAGGTTTGCCTTACCGGGTGCATGCCCCTAGCTAATTGTTTTATTCGTAACATGCTGTATTACTTTTGCCTTGCGCCATCGTAGCTTCATCCAAATGTATATTCTTCCCTCTTAGGCACCAACATTCTCTACAGGGTGTATTTGCAGTTAGAACCCACCGAGAGGACATTCGGTACTTGTTTCAATTAAAGAGGAGAGCTAATGCCTCGCCGTCTTAGTATTTCCTAAAGGGTTCACCCGCCACTAAGTTTTTTTCGGAACGTTGCCAAAGTTGATCTTATATAAGTATGACCGGTTTTTGGTGCGTGTCCTCCTAGATTTGCAAGGAGGTGGTTGTAAGGAAGTAAGCACTCTTGAGCTTTGCGTTTATTTTAAGGTTCGCGGATTCAATGACTTATGTTTGACTTTGTTTTGACCTTGCAGGAAACCCTGAGACATCCACTGACGTCGAGTACCAACAACGCCTAGAGGCTTTACGGGCAATACCGGCTGAGTTGCACTCTACCGAGAAAGTCCTAAGTCAAGATCGCCTTCTTCGAGCGGGACTTCTTCCTGGCGATCAAGCCATAATTTAACCTGTCATTGCCGGTGGTGGAACGGCGCCAGATGCCCAAAAAAGGCGGGCTCTTCCGGTCGGAAGAGGAAGATGCCCCTTGCCGGGCCTAAACCGCGCAAGGCTACTAAGACCTAGGAAGAAACTGGCGGGGATGAGGTTAGCGATGAGGAGGCAGTTGTCAGGGGACAAGACCCGTTGAACGCTCCTGTTCTGCTTATAACCGACGAGGCAAGGGTAGGGGCGTCGACGAGGTCGCAGTCTCCAACGGTTACCTCAGAAACTGCCATCTCGCTCGAGAGGGAAGGCCATTTTGATGATCTTAATAAACTCCCTCTAGACTTGTCCCCTTGGCTTGGTACGACAAGTATGGAAGAGATAGCTTTAGCTGTGGGGGAGTTCATCCCTTCGGGCGGACCACCATCTAGTCTGTTGAGAGAACACTTAGGATACAAATACTCATAAGCTCTGCATTGCACAACACGTGATCGTACATGTATGGAGTTCGAGTCTAACTTTCCAATTGTTTCTTTGACAGGTGACATGGCTAGAGGCAGAGGCCGTGGTTACGGATCGGGGTGTTATATCCCCCAAGAAAAACTTTTTTTGACAGCTTTATAAGAGGGGCCAGCTTGTTTGGCGAATCTCCACCTTTGCAGGACCGCTGAAGCGAGCATCACCATAGGGACCGATCTCCAAATCCTCCTCCCATCCGATCATCTGAGGAAGATTCCTGATTTGATGCAGTGGGCTCTTGACACTCTTCATCGATAGCTCCTTCTCATACTACAGCTTTGGCCCATACCTCCAAGACTAGAGAAAAGAGGCATGAGACCGGCCATTCGAAGAAGAAAGAACTCGCAAAAAAGAAGCAGGATTTAGCGGTGCCTGAGACCCAGAGCTTTCCGTTGAGGAGATGAAAGTGTTATTAAAGCAGAAGTACCCCCCATCATTGCTTTGATGAACTGTTATTTCTTCCTTATATCAGCTTGATTCCTCGGGCGGACACCGAAGAGGTTTAAATGCAAGTGAAGGCTGCACATTTCCAAGCTAAAGAGCTCACTAACTACTCCTTCCACATCTTGGAATTGATCAGGAGGAAGAATATGGAGATCCTGAATCAGTGGCTAACTATTAACGTTGAGCGGACCAATGTTCATAAATTGGAGAAGGAAATAGGTGGATCTGCTTCCTATGTTGTAAACATTTCTTTGTTTACCTTTCTACCCTCGAATGTTAACTTTTAGTGTTGTCGTTGTAGCAGAGCTAAAGGAGACATACAAGATGCTAAAGAAGGACGCAGAGCACGCCAGTTCAACTTTTAAAGACACAGCGGCCTCGCTAACAACTAAGAACATGGCTTTAAAAAGGGAAAAAGACGACCTGGAAAAAGTAAATGTTGAATAGGAGAAGGATAACGAGCGGGTATCTTAGCTTCAGAAAGACAACGAAGGGGTATCTTAGCTTCAGAAAGACAACGATGCTCTGAGGGTGGAGAATGAGAGGATAAGAGCTGAGCATGCGGAGGTCGTCGAGCTGAGGAGGCAGTTAGAGGCGGCGAGAAAGGAATAGGAGAATGCCGAGGCCATCAATAAGGACGTATTGAGCTCAGTGGACGAATTAAAGGTCAAGCACCTGAGGGAACTGGAGTAGTTGAGGAAGGAGATAGAGGATGCAGAGGTTCGGGTGGAGGCATCCTTTGAGGAGCACATTCGGAATATGTATGTCAAGGTTATAAAGTCCAGCGGAATCTTTGGGTTGAGGACTACTCTCGGGAGCTGGCATAGACATGGGAGAAACTGGTTCCGTATGAGGCTTGGTTACGTCAAGTGGATGTGGGAACCTTAAATGAGCACCAACTGGTGATAGAGCTCCTGATTGACGAGAAACACGTCAAATTGGAGGAAGGGAGGAGACTGCTAGAGTAGGACGTAGAAAGGGAAAGGCAGGCGAAGCGTGCAACGGAAAAGGGAAAGTTTGCTCCTATTGAGAGCATGATCATCACTGAAACGTTTGTGGAAGAAAGATCTTACAGGTCGCCAATCCCTAAACCGCCACAACCAGCGATCCCATTACTCCGGTTCGGGTCTCAACCGAGTGACTAGACTTTAACTGCTACGGTGAGCACACTTCCCATCATACCTGCAACATCCCTCTCTGAAGGTAAATTTTCTTTACCGCGGACTCCCGAAGATGACGAGATTAACGAATTTGTGGACTAAAAGGTTGTGTTTTTACTGTGACACTAGGCTTTGCCTCCATGCTCCCCCGAACAACGGAATCTGGGCCAGGACTACCAGGGATACAACTTGGAGAGGAAGGCGGTCAGATGGACACTTTCTCGGATGTTGAGCTAGGGTCCAGTATTTGTAAGGGTATTTTTGAAGAAGGATAGGTTGTGGATGGCTAGAATGCTCATGTGACAGGCCCTATAGAGGTCGACATGTCCTTAATGCAAGCCCTGTTGGAGACCCCAAGGAATCAGATGGTGGCTAAATTCGAAGAGCAGGAAGAAAAGGTAGGATGAAGCTGCTAGGCATGAGGCCCAAGCTGAGGCCAGGTGGGATGCCGAGAGAAGGGCCACTGCTGTAGTGGAGAAGGAAAAGCTGACATCAAGGCGGAGAGGTTTGTCGAAGATGCTAGGCAAAAGAAGGCCGCAAATGATGCCGAGAAGGAGAGGGTTACTGCGAAGGCTAAGCAAAAAGAGGTCGACGATGTTAAACAAAGGGCCGCAGCGACTTATGAGAAGCTCAAAGCCGATGACATTGTGAAGCTTAAGTCCAAGAACCTGGCTGACCGGAAAGCTGCCAAAGAGGCTTAGAAGAAAACGAAGCTGGAGGCCAAGAAAGTTCCAGGCTTGGGTGACGTTGTGCTAGCCCCCACTTCTGGTGTCGCCGCCAAGCCATTACAATGCATCACCCCTACCGGGATTACAGAGATCAAGAGTGGTAAGGCGGAAGGCGCACCTCAATTTTTCATGAGTCGGTAACCCCTCCAAAGGGCAGAGGAGGAAGAAGAGGCAACGGTTCTGGAAGAAAGACATCCTTTTCTGGCGACTACCGAGTGTTGGATCTTTCCAAAAGAAGAAAAGAAAGAAGAAGAATGAGAGGCATTAGTAATTACCATAGCGGTAACCGATATTTTAAGTTATGTAGGATGATAGTGTATGCAAGTTCAGCCTTCGCTTTTGGTTTTTAAAGGCACAGTGTGGTTCTTTTGTACACCCTGTTGTTAGAAAGATAAGATGTCAGACATATAGTTTATTTTGTGTGAGTGAAAGAAAATATTAGTTATTAGAATTGCATTTCATGTTTAAGTGTTTGAATGTTCTTCTTATGCTTTCCAACGTCCTGTACTTGCACAAGCATACTTATCGTTATACTTACAGAAATGTGATCAAGGATCTCGCTCTGGGGAAGTCCAGTTGTGTGGAGATCGGCCATTGGTTCCATTCGGAGGGTTTCCTTTGTTCAGGAGTTTCGAGTGGTGTGGAAAACAGGCCAGGCGCCTTCTGCCTTGGACTACCTGGAGTTAGTCCAAGTAGGTCGAAGGCGTGGACATTGAGATTCATCCAACTTTCAGCTCTCCCATTGTCCATTCGGGTTTAGAGCACGGGGGCATCGTTTATTCACCTATGGGTGCTTGGATTCGTACTTGGAGGTCTGATTGTGGCTGATGGGCTACCCCCAAGCCCTGGGGCTTAGGAGCGTAAACGATTTAAGCTCGATCTCGGTGCTGGGAAGAGATTCGATAGGTACTCAGATCCTGACTCGAGGGGTTAGACAGAGCTGTGCGCGTAGTCAGTATCGCATTAGGCTGGCGGGCATGCTGCCCCTAAGTCTGGGGAGTTGGGAGCGGAACGATTTATACTCGGTCTCGGTGCTATGCCGAGTTCAAGTGAGGTTGTTTATGTAACACCCTATAATTTTAAAAACACGAGATAAGGGGTAATTGAAGAATAATTAATTTTTATAAGAAGAATTAAGGGAAATGGGTTGCACCATTGTGTTCGTCTCGAAATTTTTCTTGGGATAGATTCCGAGTTTGCATAAAACAGATATAGTATGAAGAAGTTATGAAGCTTAGAAGAATTCAAGAATTAGCAAATTTTAATAATAATTAAATAACAAATCAAAAATGAATTCAAAAATCAAAATCAACCAAATCTGGGTGAGCGGGAAATCTCCCACTCTAGGGTGTCGACCCCCTATAGGGGTGTCGACAGGGGTGTCAACCCCCCTATATGGGTGTCGAACTCATCGGCCCAGATCTGGCCTGATGAGTTTTGTGGTTTAGACTGATACGTGGTCTTTTGGGATTGGCTGGATGACGTGTTTTTCTGCTTTGGATGGTTCAGATGGATCCCAAACTAATCTAAGGGTCATAATTCACCTAGAGTATCTATAAAATACCCCTAAAC
This sequence comes from Allium sativum, assembly GCA_030737875.1. Classification (NCBI taxonomy): domain Eukaryota; kingdom Viridiplantae; phylum Streptophyta; class Magnoliopsida; order Asparagales; family Amaryllidaceae; genus Allium; species Allium sativum. The sequence continues at coordinate 737,689,588 of CM060920.1, forward strand.
CTAACCCTAATCTCATTGTTATTCATCCATGGCGCCTCCATGCTGCTCTTATCTAAATTAACCTAGCCTTTCTTCTCCAACCAAAATCAAAGTAGAGATTTAGAGATAATTCTTCTTCAACAATCAAATTAGAAGATCAAATCTACATCAATCATGTAGGGATTATTCAAGATCTGAACTACAACAACGCCTAATTTTCTAAGAACCCTATAGTTGTGAGTCTATGTCACTTCCACATATAATTGAATTTTAAAAGTAATTTTGATAGGATTGTGAATTGGATTTAATGAATATGCCTATAACTGAGATGAATCTTATCACGTTTTTAAATCATTATCTGTTAAATTCATACCCATAAATCTGCCATATGCCTTTCTAATCCAGTTTATCGTTATATGCTTGTTTATGTTTCATAAGCCTTTTCTTATATTTACGCCAATTTTAATGTTGATTCTCTTCTCCTCTTCTTTTCCTTTTTTTTAATGAGATTAGGCTAACTTTGAGCCTAACACATTGCGTTGAGATTTGCATACGAATAACGTTTGAATAATTGGAAAAGTTTAGGGAAATTTGTAATAAAATGAGATTATTGGCATAAATCAATTTGAGCATAATTGTGTATAAATTGTATACATGAGATTTGGCATAAGTTGGATTGGGCATAACTAAATATAATTTTATACATGAGGTTTGGCATAAATTGTTAATAACAATGAACGCAAATTAATTTGGGCGTAATTTGGCATAACATGTATACATAATATTATATGCCTAATTTGGATTAAAATTATAAACATAAGTTAGATTGGAAATTATGGGTAATTGGAATATATTTTAATCCAAGATTTAAAATTGGACTTGAATCAAGAAAGTTATAATGAACGCCTAAGACACGAGGTTAGATTCGAATTGCGATATATGACAGTCCGGAAGCGCCTGACACATCCAACAACCGCAATTTGGAAATCTAATGTGAGAGTCAAAGGCAGAAATTAGATACGTAATAATGCAAAGACATGAGGTTAAATTCGGATTACGGTATAAGACTACCTAGAACCGCCCGGCATATCCAGCAACCGCAAAACGACAATCTAATGTGGGAGGTCTTCCAAGATTATGATTATAATGAATTAATGAACACTTAACCAAGATAAGACATGTGGTAAGACATGAGAATGATAAAAGGGTTAAGTGGGTAACATGGGTAGCATGTGAAACATAATTAAAACACTTAACCAAGATGAGACATGTGATTGGACATGGGGATAAAGAGAGGTTAAGTGGGAGTTCCTATTGAGGACCAAGCTTAGCAGGGAAGCTTGTGTCAAGTGGGTGGACCCTTTTTAACCAGTAACCCATTTTAGTATCAATATGAGCTCGAACTAGGTCAAGAACAGGAACACGCTTTCTAGGGTTGATTGTAAGAGGTCAATAAAGAGTTAGCGATGGCAGTGCAAGTCCAACGGAGTCATGTGTGTGCGTGGGTCCGGGATGGTTGGTAAGACATTGTTGCATCGTGTGGTTATAAGCCGTGCATTTTAGTAGTATCGGGTTGCCACTTTAGGGAGTGATACACCCTACTGTGGGACCAGCACGGGTATCTACGAGTTAGGGAGCCGATCGAATGGGGAGGGTAGTGGGTACAACTAGTGGAGATAGGAGCAGGCGGCACCTATGACAGCAGCTAGGAGTACACGAAACTACCATCTTTATTATTATTATTATTATTATTATTATTATTATTATTATTATTATTATTATTATTATTATTATGTTTAGTAAGAGGGATCAACTTTCAATATGGAACTAGTATTGGTGCGGTGTAGGAATTATCTTACAGTGATTAGAAGCGCAATCAACATTATATCTTGTTCATCTTATTTACCTGGTCATATCTTCTTATATTACACTCATCTCTTATATCTAGTTTTTGTTTTTATCCTATTACTTTACTGATTGTATTACTAAAGTCACTGGACTTGCCAGACTTTATGTCTGACTCTTTTTGTTTTGTCTCTTTTATTTCCTTCCCCCCTCCCCCCCCAAGGTCCTCAGGGTGGGACTAGTGGATCTTGACTTGGATTTCTTTCTTCTTGAAGTACTTGGAAGTGTTGAAAGTAATGCTCAACTTTATCTCTTTTCCATTATGGCTATTTAGGATGGGATTATGGTTTTACTTTTATGTACTCTGATAATAATTTTGTTCAAGACGGATATTTGTGTACTTGGCTCTAGTATGTGGTTTTGATGTTGTAACCAAACATGTTTTTCTTTTCCGCTGCAATGAATAAATTTTGAATTTTCTTAAGTACCATTTTATATATATCTATGTTTTGATATTCTGTTCTATACTCTTATAATACTCCATGAAAGTTAATGCATTCCCTTAGTGAATGACATTAATGGATGTGGGGTGTTACATGTGGTGTCAGAGCTGAAGGTTACCATAACAGGTAAAAGATTTTGAAAACTGTTTTCAAAAGCATTTTTAGAAAGAAGTATTTTCAAAAACATGTTTTAAAGAGGGTATTTTCAAGAGGAAAGTTTATTATGAAAAACATAATCCCCAAAAGCCATATATATATATATATACTTCGATTCTCTGTTTTGAATCTCTTCCTTTTTCCTTTCAGCATGTCTGGGGAACCCATTATATCAGAGGGCATACAGATACAAGGTTGGTTCAGAAGGTATCTAGAGGCTAGGGCTACTACCGCAGGCCCAACAGACGTTACTCCTACCCCAGCTGCAGCCGCCCCTCCTCCTCCTCCCCGTGTAGATGCTTTTTCTAAGATATGCAAAGACTTCCGTGCGATGGCCGGAAAGCCGTTTTATGGGACTAAGACGTTTGTTGAGGCTCATAATTGGATCAAGGAAGTGGAGGACTTGTTTGGTATCTTTGAGATAGACGAGGGAAGGAAATTTCAGCTAGCTGCTTGATTAATGAAGGATGAAGCTTCCTTTTGGTGGGAAGTAACTAATGGAGGACATGCAGTGGTGATGTGGACAGACTTCAGACGAAGGTTCGTGTTGAAATTTCTTTCACAAGAAGAGGAGGGTTTATACATGGAGAGGTTCTTGGCTTTGAAACTAGGTAGTTTTCTGTGAAGGAGTACGTTAACAAGTTTAACCAGTTAGCAAGATTTGGTATGGAATTAGTTAATACACCACATAAGAAGGCCTTGAGTTTTGCCAAGGGTCTAAATGAACAATTACATGGGTTGGCTATGTCCTATATTCCTATTGGGGCTACTTTCGAGAATCTTGTTGACATGGCGCTGGTACATGAAGAGGAGAAAGGTGCTAATGTAGTTAAGGCACAGGATAAGAAAGTGGATCCAAAGAAAGTACTGCAACAACAAAAGAAAGGTGGTAAGGATAACAAGGGCCAAGGGAAGAAAATGTGTTTTAATTATGGAACACTGGGCCACTTAAGCAAGGACTGCAGGAAGAAGAAGAAGAAGACGGGTTGCTTCCAATATGGTGAGGCAGGACATATGATTAAGACTGCCCGAGGAGGCAAGGACAAGGGCAGAGGACAGGACCTACTTCTGGAGGGCAGGTTCATGCTCTCATGGCACCAGGACAGGAGAGAGGTAGAAACATTTCTGTTGAAAGTTTGATTTTCCTTTTTGATCATCCTATTCGAACTTTGTTTGTTTCTAGTGCTTCACATTCATTTATATCTTCTTCGTTAGTTGAAACACTGCACCTAAATGTTAGTCTTGTTATGGATCTCGTTGCTGTCTCAAATCCTATGGGGGGTATGGCTCATCTATCTATGTTATGTCGGGTTATGAGAATATATGTGTATGGCGTTGAGTTCGAATGTAACACTTATGTACTTTGTTTCACGGGCTATGGGTTGATTCTAGGAATGGATTGGCTAGCCAGGTATGGTGCCATTCTCGACTGTGAAAAGAGGGTTGCTAGACTGTTGACTAGTTTGGGAAATACTCTCGATATTTCTTGTGACCCTAAGGGTTCTGTTATGCTTAGCTACCTAGAATCCATTGACACATCTATTGATGATTTGCAACCTGTTCAAGTAGTCCGTGAGTATGCAGATGTCTTTGGGGAGGTTAGGGGATTACCTCCAAAACGTGAGAAAGATTTCCGCATATACTTGGTGGACAATGCAAAGTCAGTTGCATTGCCGGTGCGCCACATGGCTCCAAGAGAAAGGAGGGAGCTTAGTAAACAAGTGAAAGAGTTGCCTGAGAAAGGGTTCATAAGAAGAAGTATATCGAAGTGGGGTGCTCCAGTTGTTTTTGCTACGAAGGCTGATGGTTCGCTTAGATTATGCGTGGGCTATAGGGAGCTGAATAAGCTCATGTAGAAGAACAGACACCCAAGATGATTTGTTCGATCAGTTGGTTGGTGCTTCAGTTTTCTCGCAGTTGGACTTAGCTATAGGATTTCATCAGCTAAGGGTGGTTGAGGACAGCATAGATAAGACTGCATTTAGAACTCCTGATGGTTTCTTTGAATGGCTCGTCATGCCTTTTGGTTTGACGAATGCACCCGCATATTTTGTAAACTTGATAAGTAGGGTGTTTAGGGAGTTTCTAAACAAGTTATTAGTAGTCTTTGTGGATGATATCTTGATGTTCTCTAAAAGCAAGGAAGAACATGCCCTACATCTTAGGGAAGTCTTAGAGACTCTTCGAGAACATCAAATCAAAGCTAAGTTCTCCAAATGTCATTTTTAGAGAAAGGAAGTGAGGTTCTTAGGGCACATGGTCTCCAAGGAAGGGATAGCAGTGGATCCCGCGAAGGTGGTAGCAATCCAAGATTGGAAGATTCCTAAGAACACTACAGAAGTAAGAAGTTTTCTTGGTTCGGCGGGCTATTAGAGAAAGTTAATCAAGGACTTTGCTAAGATATCAGCCCCACTTACACGGTTAACGAAAAAGAATTTGACCTTTTCTTGGGATGTTGACTGTGATGATGCTTTCCAACGTTTGAAGAGGGCACTGACGATAGCTCCAATTTTAGTTTTGTCGGATTGGAGTAAACCGTTCACAGTGTATACCGATGCCTGCGGAACAGGTCTTGGCGCAGTTTTAATGCAAGAGGGAAGGGTGATATGCTATGGTGGAAGGCAGTTGAAGGTCCATGAGAAGAATTACCCGACCCACGACTTAGAGTTAGCTGCCATAGTTTTTGCGCTTAAGTCTTGGCGTCACTATTTGCCTGGAGAGAGGTTTGAGTTGTATACAAACCATAAGTCACTAAAGTCCTGTTCTCTCAAAAAGATCTAAACTTAAGGCAATAGAGGTGTATGGAGTTCTTAGCATCCTACGATTTTGAGATTGCATATCCCCAGGCAAGGGTAACGTTGTAGCTGACACCTCGAGTAGTAAGAAGTTGAATTTAAGTCCTTTGTTTGTCGAGTGGAAGAGTTTAGAGTATATCTCTACCTTTGACTTTGGACCCTCTATCGATTATGTACCCGGTTTGTTGGCATCATTAGAGGTGCGACCTACGCTTTTGGGTCAGATAGGTGCGACACATCAAGATGACCGGCAAATGATAGAGATAGTAGACAAGCTCATAAGAGGGGAGTCTTCGAGCCATCTTAGTAGGTATACTATCGATGACAAAGGTTGGTTGCGTAGGGATAGGAGACTTTGCGTATCTCGAGATGAGAGATTGAGAAAGACAATCCTTGAAGGAGCACATCATTCTAAGATGACCATACATCCCGGTGGAGACAAAATGTATAGGGACATGAAGCGAGTTTTCTTTTGGGCCGGAATGAAGAGGGATGTGGCTGAGTTCGTTTCTAGGTGCTTAGTGTGCCAGCAAGTCAAGGCTGAGCAAAAGAAGCCTGGTGGTTTGCTTCACCCTTTAGAGGTTCCATAGTGGAAATGGGAAAGTGTTTCCATGGATTTCATCGATGGGTTGCCGAGGTCAAGGAAGGGTAATACGGGGATTTGGGTAGTAGTAGATAGACTTACCAAGAGCGCCCATTTCATTCCCATTAAGAGTAGAAGAACAGCGGCATGGTTAGCATCTGTTTATCTTCGAGAGATAGTTCGTTTACACGGCATACCTTCTAGTATCATAAGCGACCGAGATCCCATTTTCACCAGTGAGTTTTGGAAGAGATTGCAAGAGGCGGTAGGAACACAATTGTGTTTGAACATCGCTAATCACCCCCAGACGGACGGCCAAACTGGGAGAGTGAATAAGATCCTAGAAGATCTTTTGAGGTTATGTATCATGGACTTTGGAGGGACATGGGAGGAACATCTTTCATTAGTAGAGTTTGCCTACAACAACAGCTATCAGACTAGTATTGACATGTTACCTTTTGAGGCTCTATATGGACGACCTTGCCGATCACCGACTTATTTGTGGGAGTCTACGGATAAGATTTTTCTTGGGCCCGAGATGATTAGGGAAACTTCAGAGAAGATAGATTTGATTTGAAGGTGCATGAAGATGGCATAGGACAGGCAAAAGTCATATGATGATAAGAGAAGGACTGTAACACCCCGCCTCCGCTAGGGTCACTCGCAAAGGAATGCACTAGCTTTAGAGGGGCATTATTGGTAAACATGCACAGAAATATCACAAGACAGAACATATAAAAATAGCGGAAGTAAAATCAAACTTTCATAACATGAATAAATAAGGTCTAAAGCCTTTTACATCAGAGTACATCAAAACCTGTCTTGCAATAGTAAAGAAGCATAAAGACATTTTCATAAATTATTCCCCAAGTAAAAACAGTAAAGTAGCCATTAGCCAAGAAAAGTCCAAGCCATCCATGATGACCTTCAAGCAGAAGAAGTCCGAACTAAACAACAGTATTTCCTCCCTGTAACCTGGGGGGAAACGGAAGAAAAAGGCGAAACAAAACGGGTCAGTCAAAAAGACTGAGTAAGCCCTATCTACTATTAGCATAAAAACTAGTAAAGTTAACTGACATGAGAAACTGAGATGAACATAAGCATGATGACAAGATAGATAAGCTAAATCAAAATAACAGGATGAACTACTGAACTTAGATAAACTAAGGTGTCATGATAAATTACGATGTCAAGATAAAACAAGGTATCACATCGTCAGGTTTCTATCAAGTATAATATCCCCAAGATATCTATCACGTATAACGTCCCATGATATCTATCCTGCATTTTAGCTCTGCACCTACCGTACTAGTATCCCCACCGTATCATGTGTTAACCAAGAATGACCCTCACTCAAAAGTCGTGTAATGGTCCATGTCAACCTAATATATCGCATATATAGGTTACTCAACTTGTATGTTTTATTCCATGTAAATGTTCAGTCCCTTGCCGTAGACCATACGGGCTTTCCCATGAGATTCTACATTACTTTAACATAGTTCCACGATCCTTAAGATCGGTTTGGACTGTTACCCTAAACCTAGCTAGGGTCTTCCAACATGAATTATCGTTTGTACAACTAGGACTTATGCTACCTAGGGCCACTAGGGATTAAGCTTACCTATTGCACGTTTTCGTATCTCGGTTTTGGTTCAACCACCCAGGGCCACTGGGATTTACGCTAACCGTCAACCGTGCCCTTTTTCCCACGCATTCATCGTGAATCGTTTTCCATGACTGTATGCACATGTATCACATCGTGCCATCCGAGTCCTGTCACAGGGCAGATCGAGAAATACAGGACTCGGTCGGGAGCTTTCGATTTATCTGCCGATGCAGATGCTAAGGTCTGTTTTTCTATACGTGGCTATGGTCCCACGCGACCCCTCCCTCAACTAGTGAAAGACAAGACAGGATAAATCCTGTATGAGAACACACTACTGGCCAACCCACAATCCTAGCCTTACCGCAACCATAATTAGAAAGCAATTATGGTCTATTGGGTGTTCTCTGCCTTTCCGTACGTACACGCTTGACCAAAGATGGTAGGTAGTCTGACGAAATGCTATCTAGGGTACGACCGTGTATCGTCGACTATCCCCTATCCATCCCCGTCTTTAGGTCGCTCGCATAGCAACCAAGGCATACTCTTGGTTCTTCTAACGCAGACCTTAACCTCTCATGAGCCTAGTATAATCACCTGGCAGCTCATAGAGGGATACCAAGAATACCCTCACGTTCCCCGAAGCCGCTGCTTCGTTACCCAGTTCGCTGGAGCCTTTATCTAAATCAGACACTTGCTCCTACTCGTATACTTAAACGATGACCTACCGTATCAGGTTACTCATCTAACTATGAACTGGTCTAAATTTCCTTGACTAAGAATCATTACTTAGTTATTCCTCAACTAAGGTTTACCACTTAGCCTTATTCCCGTTATCCTTGTTAACTACGGTTATCCCCTATCCTCAGAACTAGGGTTTACATAATGGATTAAGTGTCACTTAAGTTCATGACTTAACCCGTCTACCAATCATGTCAAAATTGGCTAAGTATCCAAGTCCAAGACTTAACCCGTCTTCAAATCATGTCAAAATTGGCTAAGTATCCAAGTCCAAAACTTAACCCTACAAACCATGCTCACGTTGGTTAAGTATGTATTAAGCAATTCACGACTTAACCTCGTCCAATTATCATTCTAGATTGGTTAAGTATATATTAACTTGACCCTATCAATTTACTCAGTCAAATCGGTCAAGTGTATTCAAGCGATTCGTGACTTAGACTTATCATGTTTTCACGTTAGATCGGTTAAGTATAGGTTAACTTAACCTCAATAAATTCACGAGTTAGATTGGTTAAGTATAGGTCACTTAACCACATCAATTCATCATGTTTAGATTAGTTAAGTGTTTAACTTAACCCCATTAAAATACCAAGTGGGATTAATTAAGTCTAGGCTAACTTAACCCCATCCGATTTCTATGTTTAGACTAGTTGAGTCTAATCTTAACCCCATTCGTTAACCGTATTTTTCGGTTAAGCGTCATTAAGAAAACTTACTTAACCTTACCAAGTTATCGCGTTGGATTGATTAAGTGTTGGTTAACTTAACCCCATCCACTAGTCATATAAAAATGGTTAAGTGTCATTAGGCAAATCAAGTTACTTAACCTACCCAACCTTGTCATGTTTTGTTAAGTATCATTAGCCTAATCAAATTACTTAACCCATTTGTCCATGTCATATTTGGTTAAGAGTCATTAATCAAATTAACTTAACCCTATCATGTGGCATTAATTACTTAATGCACCTTCACCTCTCACATTAGACTTTGTTGTGGTTACTAGTTAAGTCGGTCGGTTCCGGGTAGCTTTACACCACAACTTGGTCTAACCTCGGGTTCAAGCACAACATGACCAACTTCTCACATTGGGTCCTATTGTTTGCAACTACTAGTTAGGCCGGTCGGTTCCGGGTAGTTTTACGTTGCAAACTCAACCCAACCTCGAGTTGGCCACACTTTTATTATCTAAGTGTCATGTCCATCATGTTTCCCAAAACATGTTACAAGTTTTCAAGCATTTGGGTAGACCTAACTTAATAGGTAAATTCCCAAAGGGTAGACCTAACTTAATAGGTAAATTCCCAAGCTTATGTTATTATGCATACTTACATGTCAACTTCCATGTTATATTTCAAGTCATGTTTTCAAGTTGTATTTTCATGTCATTAGAAATTACCCATAACATAACCCAACGCTTTTAAACTCGCATATACGTTCGCGACAACGTAATGGATTAAAAGTAGAGACTTGGCAAAGGCATGACAAAAATGGATATTAAGCCACAAGTTAATCATGGTGGCAAATGAGGCACAAATGTGTTCATTAACTTGCATGTTACATTCTTAAGCCTCAAAACATGCATAAACCCAAACTTGGCACATAAGCGAATCATGGTGACAAAAGATATGGAATGATGACTAGTAACTCGCATATATCATCATATAAGGGTTATGACTTCATATGCAAGTTGACATAAAGGTACTGAGGGTTCTCATGTTGCCTAATGCAACATTTCAACATAAAGGTTGTAGATTTTAGCTCACAAGATCAAGATAATGACTTCATAAACTTGCATGACATGATAGCATGTATCATACTCAATGATCAAACCCAAACTTGCAACATGAACATTTAACTTCATAGTTAATATCTAAGAGTAGGGAAAGGGCTTACATTGCTATGAAGGCACAAAAGATATGACAAAGCCCTTATGCAATCAAATAGACCCAAAATGCAAGCTCTAACATAAAAACCCTTGAGCCAAAATGATCAAAACCCTTGCTTTATGATGCAAAGATAGAAACTTGACTTGAATGCAAGCTAATGACACTCATACAAGCTTGAAAACACTTGTATGCATGGAAAATCTCTCATAGAAACCATTTAGAAATTTTATGAAGAGAGTGGAGGCCATGAGAGGTAAAATTTTGCCATAGTTTAGTTGCATGAATGAATAATGAGGATTTAGGATAGGTTAGGGTCTTATTTATAGATTAGGCAAGTGTTTTAGGCCTTAGGATTAAACCTAGATTCAATCCAAGCCATAAAAGCATGTCTTGGGGAAGAATTCAAGTGTAGGAACCATCTAGGGCCTTTAGATTAAAGATGAACCATGAGAACCATCCAAATGCAAAATCTGCATTTGAGCGAATCGGCCCACGGGTTGACAGCCAAACACCCTGGATTAACCCCTAGTCGACCCAGCGAGCTCGGGTCGACCTCAAAAATCGGCCGGTTCGGTTATTCCCCTCTCCCAATTCGCTGTTTTGAACATTTTTGCATATTTATTTATTTAATTTTCAATTATATATATATATATCAATATATATATTTCTCTGCGCAACCCATTTCACTTAATTAAGTATACTTTAATTTGGGAATTTTTCGTGAAACTTCGCGAGGCCATATCTTGGTCATACGGACTCTGATTCTCGAAAACTCAGACTCTATTTCGCGTATTTTTCCGAGACGAACGCAATGGCATAGCCCGTTTTACTTGATTCAGAATTTAAAATTAAATTCTGCCTTGATTCTCGTCTTAACACGTTATCGAAAAATACGGGTTGTTACAAGGACTGATCTTGAGTTCAATGTTGGAGACATGGTCTTTATTAAAGTATCACCATTGAGGAATGTAGTTCGTTTTGGGTCTATAAGGAAATTAGCACCAACGTTCGTAGGGCCATTCCCCATTACAGAGCAGATTGGATAGATGGCCTACAGAGTGAAGTTGTCTGAGAACCTTAGTGGCGTTCATGACGTATTTCATGTGTCGCATTTGCAGAAATGTTTACATTGTAATACGGAAGTAGTAGAGCCGAGCATGCTTAGGGAAGTGGAAGTGGAGCGAGATGCCACGATTAGGCGAGCTCCTACATGCATCCTTGGATCGTAGGTCAAGAAGTTACGCAACTAAGAGGTCAAGTTGTTAAAATCCAATGGGGAGATCATTAAGGAGACGCGACTTGGGAGACTGAAGACAAGATATGTGCGTCGTACCCTTTCCTTTTTGAGGACATGTTCTTAACTACTCCTTTTTCTACCACTTTGTTTATACTTGCACTAACGTTTAGTGTATCCTCTCGATTATATCTTCGACCTTTAGGTTGAAAATTCTATGGTTGCAAACATGTGATTGAGACATGTTATGTTTGGTGGATGCAAGTGGGTGTAAGTGTTTGCTAGTGGTTGCTCGTGGATGAATTTACACACACATTAGGCACTAGATCGGCTCAATCACCTTCATATTGCATATGAATGAGGGTGCATATTTAAATTTAATGGATGTATACTTAATGTGTTATCATATGGACATTGCATTTGAATAAATGGTTGTGCACTCATATAGGAATGACATGTATCATTAGGATTCTTTTCCATACATAATGGACGCATAGCACTATCATGTTCTGCATTAAAGAGGTTAACTGAATCAGTAGACCGCCTGATCTTTGCATTAGATAAGGAATATATACACACACTTTTGCATAAGTTAATATAGCATTAGAAATATTTTAAGGAAAATGGATGCTTATGGATGATGGATGAGTAGATGGATGATTGGATGGTATGATACATTCTTCTTAACTTGAAGATTTCGGGGACGAAATCCTTTAATGAAGGGAGAATGTAACACCTTATAATTTTAAGAACATGATGTTTGCGAACAAATTAGACAATTGTAAACAACTGTAAAATTCGTTCGGCTTTCCTAAACAACAAGGATTGTTGTAGAGGGTGTCGAACTCTGGGACCAAAAATATTTTAATTAATAAATCCAATCAAGTTATCCCTAACTTTTGATTGGTGGAAAACAAAGAAAATAGCAGAAATTAAATAAAAGAGAGTTTTAACAATAAGTGAAAGCAATTAGGGGATAATGACATAGATCATATTCATAATCATCAATAGCCAAAAGATTAACCAGATCTAATACATGTTTCTGTCACAAACATGAATCGACGATAATAGGTTTTTAGAAACAAATATGTAAATAACGACAAGCATAGCCTATGCAGGAGCTCAGCTCTACAACCATAGGACAGATTCACTAATTAATTTCTAAAACCCTAAAATTAGATCTAGATCTGATAAACGTTAGATCGAACACGAATATATCCTGTGAAGGAGCATAGCTCTTAAACGACACAAAATATGAAGGTTCAGATCTAACCCTTAATTCAGATCCAGATCTACATGTATACAGTCTTCATCTTTTGGCTATGTGATTCATATTGAATCATACTATCAGCGTCATCACCCCCTAATCAAAGGGGATTAGCTAGACATAGCTAAAGAAGAAGAGAAAAAGAAAATAAATAACATGAACATAAATAAAATAAACAAAAAGTAAAAAGAAAGGGAGAGAATGATTTTATTCCAAGAAGAGAATTACAGAATAAAACCTAATGTGTGTTACAATGAATGAGATACAAGGTATTTATAGCTGATATGACAAAGGCTAGCTAGCTAATTACATAATGTGGGACTAAAGAAATAACCCAAATAACACATAAGCCAGTGTGAACGCAGCTTTAGAGTGAGTGGTCTAGCAAATAGGCTAGTGTGAACGCAACATGAGTAAGAGGCCTTCCAAATGAGCTAATGTGAATGCAGTTTGAGTCTTTATTGAGCCAAATCTTCTTAACTGAAATATAATTGCAACCGTTCTTCAAGCTTTAGACTCTTCAAGCTTTAGCAATTTTAAACTTCACTCTTTTTTAAGCAAATTCTTCATGCTTTTATCCATCAAATGCTCTAAACCATGCTTCTTGTCAACAATCTGAAAATACAGCTATAAATACAAAGTATCAATTATTTTAAAGGGAAAATAAGATAAATAAGCGGATAAAATATACACATTTATGTGTATATCAAATGCCCCCACACTTATCTTTTTATTCGTCCTCGAATAAACTAAACTAAGATATGTCACACTTTCGTAGGAAACACGATTGCATTTAGCGTATGCAACAAGCCGTTAAACCTCTGGGTGTCCCCAGTAGGACGAGTGTTGTCTCGTGAGGGTTTTCAGCGGATACTACCCACAAAATCCAATGCGTCTTATGTACGCGGATTAATCAAACAATATATTTAAGGTCTTTCACATTCCAAGGATTTCACCTAACTTCAATGATAACGGTTTAGTCCTAAATTGTCCATCCCATTGTTGGTGCAAAAATGAATAAAAATTTTCAAGCTGAATTGTAATTCCTTGATAACACTGTAATTGTCTTGAAGGTTAAGAGCGTGGTGTCAACCAAAGTTCTACACATCGACAATGTACACCCAATCATTTATTTGACCCTTTTTTTTTTTTTTGAATAATTTTGCACCAATGTAACTGTAATGTATTGGATGTGAGTTATGCATAGATGAAGCAAAATTTTGTAAGTTCTAAAAATGTTATAGATAAGAGGGCAAGTGTATTAGTTGAACTTCAAGCTACAAAAGATAAAGTAATACTAAGGCACATATGACATGTTTATTTCCTTTCATCTCCTCTACTACAATCCTCACTTCCAAGTACGGTATAATGGATGTGGATGGAATGGAACTGAATGCTTTATAGTCAAGAATGATGAATGACTATTTTATTCTGAGAGACTCTCTCTTTATTTCATTTTTTTTCTTTTCTTTTCCCTTTTTTTTCATTCATTTTTTTTTTCTTTTGCATGATGAATGATGAATGGAGATGGAATGGAATGATACCGCACATTATTTCATTTGATTCCTCCTCTACTAAACCAACACTTCATGAAAGGAAAGTTTTGTGCCCTAGTTACTCTACTTCTATAACCTTAATTCAACACACAAGTCTGGATTGATGTTATACAAAAAGCTGAAAGGAATGATAAACAAAGTTTCGTAAGATAGATAACCCATATAAAATAAGATGTGGTATATGGTTATCCTACCTTAAAACAAGTACGGAATGGGTAGTGTAATATTGGTATATAAAAAGTGACGTTTTTGACCTTTAAACATAAATCAGTGAAAAGGTTCTTGAGTATACCAATATAAGATAAACTTGTCGAAACATGGATGTAAATCGACTAAAACTTGGGTTTGAATAATGTGGGGTATCGAAGAAGAACGCTACAATGAGTCATTTCTCCTTAATTGGGCCAAGTGGATTTTAGAACTTACGATTTTGAAAATTTGAGTGGAAAAGAAAATATTATGCATGAAAACAAACTCAGAAAATCCAACAAATGTAGGTGCAAAATCCTTTTATTTCATGATTTTTTTTTTTTTTGATTATTTTTACTTGCACATTCTAACATGTATAACAAAGGTTGACACGCTTACTCCAGAACACGACTAACGTCTGCACAGTCTCAAGCTAGCATCTTAAAAAGACACATTACGATTCAATGAATAAATAATGTTCATTCCCATCACCCAACAATTCAACTTATCAAACAAGAACCAGGGTGTTATTTATGAATTTAAGTTAATCCTTGTTCAATGAATGACCTACTTCATAAAATTTGATTGCTGATGTAATGTAAATTCCCCCCACACTTGAATGTGACTGTGTCCTCACAGTCTTAATCAGACATATCTTAGTGAAAGGGAAAAACAAATAAGAGAATATTTACATATGTACAAAAGAGGGTTAGTGCGTCTTACCGAATGTAATGTGGCTCATGGAGGACCATGAGCTCTTCCTCTTGGTTGGGTATTGGTTCCAAGTAATGTTTAAGGCGTTGACCATTGACCTTAAAGGATGATCCATCAGTTGGATTCTCAATTTCTACCGCACCATACGGAAAAACGGTCCGTACAGTGTAAGGTCATGTCCATCTAGATTTTAGCTTACCCGGAAATAAATGCAGTTTTGAGTCATACAACAGAACTTTTTGACCTGGCATGAAAGTTTTACATAAAATTGATTTATCATGAAAAACTTTTGTTCTGTCCTTGTAAATTCGTTCATTTTCATAGGCATCATTTCGAATTTCATCAAGTTCATTAAGTTGAAGCTTCCTATGTTCACCTGCTTTCTCTAAATCAAGATTTAAAGTTTTTATTGCCCATAACGCCCTATGTTCTAGTTCAACTGGCAAGTGACATGGCTTACCAAAAATCAACCGATAAGGGGACATACCCAAGTTGGTTTTGAAAGCGGTGCGGTAAGCCCAAAGAGCGTCGGTTAACTTTTGAGACCAATCTTTACGATTTCGATTCACAGTTTTCTCAAGAATTTGTTTAATCTGCCTATTCGATACTTCAACCTGCCCACAAGTTTGAGGATGGTAAGGAGTAGATAACTTGTGGGTTATCGAATACTTTCTCATGAGAGCTTCAAAAGAACGATTACAGAAGTGTGTACCATTATCACTGATTATTGTGCGAGGTGTGCCAAACCTAGAAAAGATGTTTTCTTTCAAGAAGCGCACAACAACCTTGTTATCGTTTGTTTTGCATGGTACAGCTTCTACCCATTTAGAAACATAGTCAACAGCCAAGAGAATGTAAATGTTCCCAAAAGAATTAGGGAAGGGTCCCATGAAGTCTATACCCCACACATCAAAAATTTCGACCTCTAGAATGGGGTTTAGGGGCATCATATTCCGTTTAGAAATTTTCCCTAAGAATTGACATCGATCACAAGTTTTGCAAAATTCGTATGCGTCTTTGAAAAGGGTGGGCCAGTAGAAACCCGATTGGAGAACCTTTTCGGCTGTCTTTTTGGGACCGAAGTGACCACCACAAGCTTGGTCATGACAGAAAGAGAGGACACTGTGAATTTCAGTGTCAGGAACACATCTTCGAATGATTTGGTCGGGACAATACTTGAAAAGATAGGGGTCGTCCCAATAAAAATGTTTCACTTGGGAAAAGAATTTGTGTTTATCCTGCTTAGACCAAAAAGAAGGGGTCTGCTTAGTGACTAAGTAGTTGACAATGTCAGCAAACCAAGGATCAGTGGATAGAGAAAACAGCTGTTCATCAGGGAAATTTTCGTTGATTGGAAGAGAAGAAGACGGGGCATTTGGAAGACGAGACAAGTGGTCCGCAATAACATTGTCGGATCCTTTTTTATCCTTAATAGTAAGGTCAAATTCTTGAAGTAGAAGGATCCAATGAATGAGACGAGCCTTAGCATCCTTTTTAGAGAAAAGGTACCTAAGTGCGGAATGATCGGTATAAACCGTGATGTGTGAGCCAACTAGATAAGGCCTGAATTTTTCTAGAGCAAAGACAACTGCCAAGAGTTCCTTTTCAGTGGTCGTATAATTGATTTGAGCGTCATTCAGAGTCTTACTCGCATAGTAAATGACATGAAGAATTTTATCGATACGTTGTCCTAAGACAGCGCCAACAGCGAAATTCGAGGCATCGCACATGATTTCAAAAGGCAGCTTCCAGTTGGGAGAGCAGATGATCGGAGCAGAGACAAGCTCATTTTTAAGAAGCTCAAAAGATGAAATGCAATCAGAATTGAAGTCGAAAGGAACATCCTTACCAAGAAGATTGGTTAAAGGTCGAGTGATTTTGCTGAAATCTTTTATAAAGCGACGGTAAAAACCAGCATGACCTAAAAAGGATCGGATGTCCTTAACTGATTTGGGAATGGGAAGATTTGAAATAACTTCGATTTTGGCTTTGTCTACTTCAATTCCTTTGTTAGAGATGACATGTCCCAAAACAATGCCATGTTTTACCATGAAGTGACACTTTTCCCAATTAAGCGTTAAGTGTTTCTCTTTACAACGATTAAGAACAAGATCGAGGTGACGTAAACACTCAGAGTAAGAATCACCAAATATGGAAAAATCATCCATGAACACTTCCAAAAATCGCTCGATCATATCAGAAAAAATGCTAATCATGCACCTCTGAAAGGTTGCAGGTGCATTACAGAGACCAAATGGCATACGTCGGTACGCAAATGTACCAAACGGACAAGTGAAAGTGGTTTTCTCTTGGTCCTCAGGAGCGATAGGGATTTGATTATAGCCCGAGTACCCATCAAGGAAACAGTAGTACTCATGACCAGCTAGTCGTTCTAACATTTGATCGATAAATGGCAGAGGGAAATGATCCTTACGTGTTGCAGCGTTAAGTTTCCTATAGTCAATGCAAACATGCCAACCAGTCTGGGTGCGGGTTGGGATAAGCTCGTTAGCTTCATTTTGGATCACGGTAATCCCTGATTTCTTAGGTACGACATGAATCGGACTAACCCATTGACTATCAGAAATCGGGTAGATGATTCCATTGTCAAGACATTTAAGGATTTCAGCACGAACTGCTTCTTTCATGATAGGGTTTAGTCGACGTTGGGGATCACGAGTGGGTTTGGCATCATCTATAAGGTGGATTCGATGTTGGACTATCGAAGGACTAATCCCCTTAATATCAGCCATGGACCAGCCAATTGCCTCCTTATTTTTCTTAAGGATGGGAAGGAGCAATTGTTCCTGCTCTAAAGTAAGGTCAGAAGCGATAATGACTGGAAAAGTTTCATTTTCTCCTAAGTAAGCATACTTAAGATGACTGGGCAACACTTTGAGTTCAGATTTTGGTGATGACTCAACCGAAGAAATTGGTTGAGGAATAGGCTCAGTCATGAGCGGCTCGACAGGAATTGAGTCAGAGACATTTTCAGAGATATCTTGAAACAAATTTTCGTAATTAGACTCAATGTCAGTGTTCAAATGGTCGAGCTCAGGTTCATTATCGTGGACAGCATGGATTTCAGAAAATTGGTCCACATAAGAGGCAGGAGAGTTTTCGGTTCTAAAGATGTTTAGCTCGACGGTCATGTTACCGAAAGAAAGTTTCATAGACCCATTTCTACAGTTGATAAGAGCATTAGAGGTGGCTAAGAAGGGTCGTCCTAGAATCAAAGGGATTTGGTTTGCAGGATTGCTTACCTGTTGAGTTTCTAGGACAATGAAGTCAACTGGAAAGATGAATTCTCCTATTTTGATCAAAACATCCTCGATTTCGCCCACAGGTTTCTTAATTGAACGGTCGGCAAGCTGAAGAGTAACCTTGGTGGGTTTCAGTTCTCCTAGCCCTAATTGGCGATAGACGGAATATGGAAGCAAGTTAACACTAGCACCTAAGTCTAGCAAGCATCTATCGATTTTCTTGTCCCCAATAGTACATGATATTGTGGGGCAGCCAGGATCTTTGTATTTCACTGGCATAGATTGGGACAAGACTTCGCTTAGAGTCGCCGCTAGAAACACTTTCTTAGGTACATGTGTATGACGTTTCTGGGTGCACATATCTTTTAGAAATTTAGCGTACTGTGGAACTTGTTGTATAATATCTAAAAGAGGAATGTTCACTTTAACTTGCTTAAATATTTCAAGGATCTTTTCTACCTGGTCCGTCTTTTTTCTAGGTCGGAGTCTATGAGGAAATGGAGCAGACAGCTCAGTAGGTTGAGCTACTTGAGTTTGAGGATGGGCCTGATTAGAATTGGGCTCGATGTTTTGATCCGAGATGGTCGAATTTTCTGTTGGGTTTTGAATATCGTCTGGTAAATCATTTGGGTCGACCACATGGTTGTCAATCTTCTTGCCAGATCTAAGAGTCATGACAGCATTCAATTGACTAACGTTCGAGTCTTGAATCTGTCCTCTAGGGTTTTGGATGGGTTGACTTGGAAATGTACCCTTTTCCCTTTCACTTAATCTAGTGTTAAGTTGAGACATTTGTTTTTGAAGTTCACTCATTTGTTGAGTCGTGGTTTGCATGTGTGAAGTCAGTAAGTTTTGAAGATTGGTATTTGATTTGATATTTTGAGTTGTTGCTTTACCCAATTCTTCGAGAGTTTTCTCCAGTGATGTCAATCGTTTATCATCTTGGGGAACAAAAGATTGTTGCGCTTAATTTTGAGGGGTTGGCGTAGGATTTTGGAATTGACTTTGTTGAAAGGGAGGATTCGATGTATTATTCGAAAATGGTTGAAAAGGAGGTCGAACCAAATTCGTAGTTGCATTGTTTTGGGCCCAAGAGAAGTTAGGATGGTTTCTCCAACCTGGATTGTAAGTTGGGGAGAATGGATCGTTCCTAACTTTATTAAATGCGTTGAGTTGTTCTAACGAATGTGGGCATTGGTCAGCAATGTGGTTAGGATCGTTACATTTGTAACATGAGGGCTGAGACGCTTGAGCTTGGTTTGCTTGAGTTGATGAAAGGACATTATCAAATTTGGTTAACATTGCGTCTATTTTCGCTTCTAAAGCCGTTGAGGATCCTACCGAATGAGCGTTTGATCGGGAATAAATTGATTTCTCATTAGATCTTTCCCATTGAGCTGATTTTTCGGCCAAATCTTCGAGAAATTTCCAAGCGGCATCGTGATGTTGGGCTAGAAAATTTCCTTGGCACATTGATTCGAGCATAGTTCGAGAGTTATTTTCTAGTCCATCGTATAAAATTTGACAAAGAGTCCATTTTTCGAAATTATGATGTGGACATTTGACTAGAAGCTCTTTGAATCTTTCAAAATATTTTGCAAATGATTCACCCCCAAATTGATGAAAATAAACGATTTCAGTTCGAATTTTTGATGTTTTTTCCAAGGGGTAAAATTTCTTTAAGAAAACATTCACAAATTCAGTCCAAGTTCCAATCGTATTTGAAGGCAAGCTATACAACCATTTTTCAGCATAATCGGTAAGTGCAAATGGTATTAACCTAAGTTTGATTCCATCGTCACTTAGTTGTTGAAATTTCATGGTTGCATAAACTTGTTCAAATTTGGTTAAGAAAATATAAGGATCATCATGTTCAAGATTGCCAAATTTTGGAAGAGTATTTATGTGATTCGAATGAATTTCAAAATGGTTACCCGTTGGGGCGGGCAATATGATGCAGGAAGGAATAGAAACTCGCTCGGGAAAGTATCTATCCATAAGAGTTCGAGGGGGAGTTTCTTCGGCCATGGTGAAAGGGGTGTTTGTTCGGACTAAACGATTAGTAGAAGGATCACGGATCCAACTACGCATGCACTAGAGAAAAGAATAAGGGAAGACGAGAAAAACAAATTTGAGCGATTTTTTTTTTTTTTAAATGAACCTAGTGCAATTTACAATTTCTAGAATTATATAATGACGGTTTGATTTATTTCAACAAAAGACTTCTCAGCCAGTTAACGGACAGGAGTTATCGGTGCACCAGGAATCACCCTAGCAATGCAGCCGAAGGTTTAAGTACCTTCAGAGGAACAACCGATATAATATTTACAAATCACCGTAATATTTATAAACAGTTATTACTCTGCCGTAGTCTAGACACCGAGAAATAATCCGTTAGAACTAAACCAAATTGTCAAAATATAATGAAGTCCTTAAAAAATAAAAACAAAGCTGAGATGACTGCAATTTTTTATTTTTTTTAATGTTTTAATCAGTCACAGAATGAACAGTCTCAAAACAGTCACAGAACAGTCAATTGCAGAGATAAAATAAAAAAAACAGAATTTTTTTTTTTTACAAGCAAGCCGATGCCCTGCAGAAGAGTTTTACAAGCAATGTCTATATATATTTTTATTTGCAGCAGCGGTCCCTGTAGAGATAGAAAATACTCACCTTGATCGGCAGTCCGTCCAGTGCAATTGGGTAGCGCTAGCGCGTTCACACCCCACTTGGTGTGCAACCGCTCGAACACTGAATAGTCCGCTGCTTTTTGTTGTTGTTGCCTCCTCCTAATTAATCGCTTGACTGCGCTGTACCTGTTTTCAAAAAATTCTCCTTTTTTTTAAGAAAATTAGAATGAAAATAAAATGAGTGAAAAATAAAATGGAAACAAAACAAAACTATCAAACCCTAATTAAACAAAAGGAAGACAAGTGGAAATTAAAAAAAAAGAATGTAAACTAAACTAAAACCCTTTTTGAAAATCAAATGAACCCCAAAAAAAACTAAAACAAATTAACAAAGAAAAACCAAACAGAAACAAAAGTCCATACAAGTATCTTTTAAGCCAGACAGATCCACTCAGCCCAAATAAGCCTACCAGCCCCCTTTAAAGGCCACACACACAAATTATTTTAATCAGAGATCTGTTGGAAGCAATTTAATTAGCTGCAAACTAAAGTATGTCTTCCTCATATCAAACTCAGGAAAATCACGCGAGAAAATAAAATAAACGTGACTTGAAGTCGAGGGAATTTCTGGTTTCGGATTGCAGCAAAAGGGTGAAGGCGCTGTGATTTGGGGTCTGAAGATTCAGTGAGTTCACTGCGAGGAGATTTCGATTTCGATCGGGGCTAGGCGGTTGGGACAATTTGCAAGATGGTGCTGAATTCGCGGTTGTTGGTGAGGCTAGGGATCTGTCTGTGAAAGGTTTCGAAGCAGTGGAGGCAGGATGAAGTGGTTAAGGCAGGAGGAATAGCGTGGTCTGGATTTTGTGGCACTGGTTGTTTCGAGATGAATGGTCGTGTTACTGTGATGAGCAAAATTGGTGTGGTATTTGGAATTGAAGTGCAGTATGGCTTTGGAATTGGTGATGGTTTGATCAAGGAGGAAGATGTAGATCTGAGCCTTTGAAGTGAAGAGGTCTTTGGTGTGATGATTATAGGAGATGGAGGCGTGGTGTGTGTTGATGTTAAGGGAAGTGACGGAGTTGTAGGCAGGCTAGTTGTTGTGGCTTTCAGACGTGATGTGCAGGACTGAACTGGTTGTGAAGAGGTGAGGTTTGGTGAAGAGAATGGTTAAGGGATTTGTCTGTGAAGAGGTGAAAGTCTGTGGTTTTTGTTTGACTTCGGTGGGAGGTTGCAGGCTTTGGCGTTTGAATGTGTTGACTGAAGGGCGTATGGCAGATGGTGAATTTATGAAGATGAATGTTGAATAGTGAAGAAAGGAGATGATGGTCCGGGAGAAATGACTGTGCGTGGAGGGTGAATGGTGGATTTGATGTGCTGAGGGAATTTGACAAGAAGAAGTGGTATTTTTATTGGTCTGTGGAGAAGATTTTTTTTTTGAGTGGATGGGATGATGAAGCTTGTTGTGTTAATGTGGCGGTGATGGTATATGTCCAGAACAAGGTGAAAATTGACAGTGAAGAAACGAGTATAGAAGATTGTATTTTTGTAAAAAATTTTTTCAGAAATTTATAAAAAGGAAAGAGATGAATGGAAATAAATTAGAAAAAATGGCAAGCGATAGGCAAGGAAAGGGAATCAATGAAAAATCTTTTTTGTTTTTTATAGAGATTTGCTGAATAATGGAAGGCGGTGTAATGGGAAAGAAAGCAAAAGGCAATGAAAGGAAAGAAATCAAACAAAAAGTTACAAAAAAAAAAAATTCTATCTATGCTAGGAAACAAAGGGGAACAAAATAAAAAAAATATTTTTGATTTTTTTTTTCAATAATAAAATAGAAATAAAACTATAACCCGAAGAATTTAAAAATAAAAATCTTTTTGGTCCCCGGCAACGGCGCCAAAATTTGTTTGCGAACAAATTAGACAATTGTAAACAACTGTAAAATTCGTTCGGCTTTCCTAAACAACAAGGATTGTTGTAGAGGGTGTCGAACTCTGGGACCAAAAATATTTTAATTAATAAATCCAATCAAGTTATCCCTAACTTTTGATTGGTGGAAAACAAAGAAAATAGCAGAAATTAAATAAAAGAGAGTTTTAACAATAAGTGAAAGCAATTAGGGGATAATGACATAGATCATATTCATAATCATCAATAGCCAAAAGATTAACCAGATCTAATACATGTTTCTGTCACAAACATGAATCGACGATAATAGGTTTTTAGAAACAAATATGTAAATAACGACAAGCATAGCCTATGCAGGAGCTCAGCTCTACAACCATAGGACAGATTCACTAATTAATTTCTAAAACCCTAAAATTAGATCTAGATCTGATAAACGTTAGATCGAACACGAATATATCCTGTGAAGGAGCATAGCTCTTAAACGACACAAAATATGAAGGTTCAGATCTAACCCTTAATTCGGATCCAGATCTACATGTATACAGTCTTCATCTTTTGGCTATGTGATTCATATTGAATCATACTATCAGCGTCATCACCCCCTAATCAAAGGGGATTAGCTAGACATAGCTAAAGAAGAAGAGAAAAAGAAAATAAATAACATGAACATAAATAAAATAAACAAAAAGTAAAAAGAAAGGGAGAGAATGATTTTATTCCAAGAAGAGAATTACAGAATAAAACCTAATGTGTGTTACAATGAATGAGATACAAGGTATTTATAGCTGATATGACAAAGGCTAGCTAGCTAATTACATAATGTGGGACTAAAGAAATAACCAAATAACACATAAGCCAGTGTGAACGCAGCTTTAGAGTGAGTGGTCTAGCAAATAGGCTAGTGTGAACGCAACATGAGTAAGAGGCCCTCCAAATGAGCTAATGTGAATGCAGTTTGAGTCTTTATTGAGCCAAATCTTCTTAACTGAAATATAATTGCAACCGTTCTTCAAGCTTTAGACTCTTCAAGCTTTAGCAATTTTAAACTTCACTCTTTTTTAAGCAAATTCTTCATGCTTTTATCCATCAAATGCTCTAAACCATGCTTCTTGTCAACAATCTGAAAATACAGCTATAAATACAAAGTATCAATTATTTTAAAGGGAAAATAAGATAAATAAGCGGATAAAATATACACATTTATGTGTATATCACATGACAAAAGGGGTAATTGAAGAATACTTAATTTTTATAAGAAGAATTAAGGGAAACGGGTTGCGCCATTGCGTTCGTCTTGGAATTTTTCTTGAGATAGAATTCGAGCTTGCGTAAAACGGATACAGTATGAAGAAGTTATGAAGCTTAGAAGAATTCAAGAATTAGCAGAATTTAATAATAATTAAATAACAAATCAAAAATGAATTCAAAAATCAAAATAAGCCAAACCTGGGTGAGCGGGAAATCTCCCGCTATAGGGTGTCAACCACCCCAGGGGAGTCGACATAGGTGTCGAACCCCCTATAGAGGTGTCGACAGGGGTGTCGACCCCCCTATAGATGTGTCAACCCCATCGGCCCAGATCTAGCCTGATGAGTTTTGTGGTCTGGACTGATATATGGTCTTTTAGGATTGGTTGGATGACGTGTTTTTCTGGTTTGGATGGTTCAGATGGATCCTAAACTAATCTAAGGGTCCTAATTCACCTAGAGCATCTATAAAATACCCCTAAACCTAACCCTAATCTCATTTTTATTCATCCATGGCGCCTCCATGCTGTTCTAATCTAAATTAACCTAGCCTTTCTTCTCCAACCAAAATAAAGTAGAGATTTAGAGATAGTTCTTCTTCAATAATCAAATTAGAAGATTAGATCTACATCAATCAAGTGGGGATTATTCAAGATCTGAATTGCTATAACAACACCTAATTTTCTAAGAATCCTATCGCTGTGAGCCTATGTCACTTTCACATATAATTGAATTTAAAAAGTAATTGTGATAGGATTGTGAATTGTATTTAATGAGTATGCCTGTGACTGAGATGAATCTTATCAAGTTTGTAAATCATTATCCTTTAAATTCATACCGATAAATCTGCCATATGCCTTTATGATCCAGTTTATCGTTATATGCATGTTTATGTTTCATATGCCTGTTCTTATGTTTACGCGAATTTTGATGTTGATTCTCATCTCCTCTTCTTTTCCTTTTTTTTTATGGGATTAGGCTAACTTCGAGCCTAACATATTGTGTTTAGATTTGCGTACGAATAACGTTTGAACGATTTGGAAAAGTTTGGGAAATTTTTAATAAAATGAGATTATTGGCATAAATCAATTTGAGCTTAATTGTGTATAAATTGTAAACATGAGATTTGGCATAAGTTGGATTGGGCATAATTGGATATAATTTTTATACATGAGGTTTGGCATAAATTGTTAAAAACAATGAACGCAAATTAATTTAGGCATAATTTGGCATAACACATATACATAAGATTATAGGCCCAATTTGGATTAAAATTATAAACATAATTTATATTGGAAATTATGGGTAATTGGAATATATTTTAATCCAAGATTTAAAATTGGGACTTGAATCAAGAAAGTGATAATGAACGCCTAAGACACGAGGTTAGATTCGAATTGTAGTATAAGACTGCCCGGAACCGCCCGGCACATCCAACAACCGCAATTTGGTAATCTAATGTGAGAGGTCAAGGGCAGAAATTAGATATGAAATAATGCAAAGACACAAGGTTAGATTTGGATTGCGGTATAAAAGACTGCCTGGAACCGCCCGGCATATCCAGCAACCGCAAAACGACAATCTAATGTGGGAGGTCTTGCATGTTTACGATTATAATTAATTAATGAAAACTTAACCAAGATAAGACATGTGGTAAGACATGAGAATGATAAAAGGGTTAAGTGGGTAACATGTGAAACATAATTAAAACACTTAACCAAGATGAGAAATGTGATTATACATGGGGATAAAGAGGGGTTAAGTGGGAATTCCTAGTGGGGACCAAGCTTAGGAAGGAAGCTTGTGTCAAGTGGGTGGACCCTTTTCAACCAGTAACCCATTTTAGTATCTATATGAGCTTGAACTAGGTTGAGGAAAGGGACACGCTTACTGGGGTTGATTGTAAGTGGTCAATAAAGAGTTAGCGATGGCAGTGCAAGTCCAACGGAGTCATGTGCGTGCGTGGGTCTGGGCTGGTAGGTAAGACGTTGTTGCATCGTGTAGGTATAAACCATGCATTTTAGTAGTATCGGTTTGCCACTTTAGGGAGTGATACACCCTATTGTGGGACCAACACGGGTATCTAAGAGTTAGGGAGCCGTTCGAATGGGGAGGGTAATGGGTACAACTTGTGGAGAAAGGAGCAAGTGGCACCTATGACAATAGCTAGGAGTGCACGAAACTACCATTGTTGTTGTTGTTGTTATTATTATTATTATTATTATGTTTAGTAAGAGGGATCAACTTTCAGTATGGAACTAGTATTGGTGCGGTGTAGGAATTATCTTATAGTGATTAGAAGCGCAATCAACGTTATATCTTATTCATCTTATTTACCTTGTCATATCTGCTTATGTTATAGTCAGCTCTTATATCCAGTTTATGTTCTTATCTTGTTACTTTACTGATTATATTGTTAAAGTCACTAGACTCGCCAGACTTTATGTCTGACTCTTTTTGTTTCGCCTCTTTTCTTTCCTTCCCCCCCCCCCCCCCCCCACCCCAAGGTCCTCAGGGAGGGACTAGTGGAGCTTAACTTGGATTTCTTTCTTCTTGAAGTACTTGGAAGTGTTGATAGTAATGCTCAGCTTTATCTCTTTTCCATTATGGCTATTTGGAGTGTGATTATGGTTTTACCTGTATGTAATCTGATAATAACTTTGTTCAAGATGGATATTTGTGTACTTGGATCTAGTATGTGGTTTTGATGTTATAACCAAACATGGTTTTCTTTTCCGCTGCACTGAATAAATTTTGAATTTTCTTAGGTACCATTTTATACTTATCTGTCTTGTAATATTTTGTTCTATACTCTTATAATACTCCATGAAAGTTAATGCATTCCCTTAGTGAGTGACATAAATGGATGTGGGGTGTTACAATTTATACTCGGTCGTGTCGCAGGCCGGGGACTAGAGTAGCGGCGCGACTCCCGTGCTCCGGGTGCCGAATTGATGTCATTGGTATTTGTACTCGATGTTGGTTTGAGGTTCGTATGGCAGCATCGGCTCCCGCGCCCAGGGTGCCTACGCGGTGATCGTGTGTTTTTGCACGTACGTCAGCTGCGATGGTTAATCAAACATATCATGCAAGGAGAAAACATGGAGAGGACATGAAAAACTGAACATCATTTCTACTAATAACTTTGGCAGTAACAGTCTTTACAATGCCTTAAATTTCAAGAAAACAAAACAATGTTGGAAATCGTAAATAACTGTGCACTAAGTTATGTAATGTAACAGCGGATATGTTCGATGTTCCATGCCCTTGGGAGCTCTGATCCATCTGAGGTTGCTAGCTTGAAAGTTCCATCTCTAAGCTTACATTGTATAGTGTACAAGCCTTCCTAGCGAGGGCAGAGGCCCATCGGTGGGGGGAAGAGCCGTTTCCGGAGGAGGTCGCCGACATTAAGATCTTATAGCGGACTCTGGAGTTGAAGTATCAGGCTACTCGTTGTCGTTGGGCGGGAGCTCAGAGCTTAGCTTCGTTCCTCTTCTCTTCGAGTAAATCGAGCGATTCCAGAAGTTAACCTTTATTGGTTTTCGGATCTTAGTAGGTAACCATATGAGATTGAAGTTTTAGCTCAATGGGGATGACAGCTTCAGATCCATAGGCAAGGGCGAATGGAGTCTTTCCGGTTGTTGACTTATGGGTGGTCCAGTAGGCCCATAGGGCTAAAGGGAGTTCGTCTACCCACATCCCTCTGGCTTTTTCCAAATTCTTCTTGATGATGGATTTAATCACTTTGTTAACAGCCTCGACTTCCCCATTGTGTTGAAGGTAAGCCACCGCCAAGAATCTCTTTTCAATGTTGTGCCACTAACAGAAGGATTTGAACTCTGCGCTCTCAAATTGGGTTTATTATCCGAGATGATAGCCTGGGGGACTCCATAAGGGGTGATGATGTTGTGGACAACGAAATTAATTACCTTCTTGATTGTGATCTTGGCGAGAGCTTCGTCTTCTTCCCATTTGGTGAAGTAATCAATTATGATGATGGCAAAACGTGCCATGCCTCTAGCTATTGGAAAAGTCCCAATAATGTCAACTCCCCACATGGAAAACGACCAAGGACCGACCATTTGTGTCAATTCAGTAGGCGGGGCTCTTGGGATCTTTTAGAAGCGCTGATATCTGTCGTACTTGCGGGGATAGTTCGTGGCGTCTTAATCGAGCGTGGGCCAAAAGTAGCCATATTTGATGATTTTTCTTGCTAAGGTTTATCCTCTAGTGTGGTCGCCACGCTCGCCTTCATGTACGTCTGTTAGCACATAGTTGGCGTCATCATGGGCTACGCATCGAAGTTGCGGGACAGAGAAGCCTCTGTGGTAGAGTACTCCCTTCATGATAATCTAGCGAAATAACCGGCGAGCTAGTGATTGTATTTCCTTGTAACCCCCCGGGACGGTCCCGTGTTGCAAGTAGTTCTTGATCGGTGTCATCCAAGATTCGGTTTCGGCCTCAATGTTCATTATCGAATCAATCTACAACTGGCTAATGCTTGGTGAATCGCGTACTTCGACTAGAGCGAGCCCCACGAGTTGTGCATCCTTGTAGCTCTCCAGCTTGGCCAACAAGTCTACTTTTCATTCTATTCTCAGGGAATATGTGTGATGATGAAGTAGTTGAAGTTGGGGAGCAACTCCCGAGCCTGGGTAAGGTAAGGAGTGAGCCATGTTACCTTGGCTTTGTATTCCTCCTACCCCTAACGTACAATGAGCTGTGAATCAGAGAAGATTTCGATGGCCTTTAGGTTAAGTTCGATTGCAATTCTAAGTCCGACTATTAAGGCCTCATATTCTGTACCGTTGTTGGTAGCAGGGAAGTTGAGCTTTAAAGCGTAGCATATCAGGCACTCCCCAGGAGTGATGAGCATGACTCCGGCTCCGGAGCATTTATTGTTAAAAAACCCATCTACAAATAGTTTCCACTGAATGTCGGGAGCTTTGATGCTTTCTAGAAGAGACTCCTGGGGGCGGTGAACTCCATTATGAAATCAGCGAGAGCTTGTCTGAGGATGGCCCAATGAGGGATGAACGTTATCCCAAATTGACTCAACTCTATATTCCACTTTAATAGTCATCCGGCTGCCTCAGACCGTTGCAGGACCAATCATAGTGGCTGGTCAGTGTAGACCTTTATGGGGGAGACTGAAAGTACGATTGTAGCTTCCGGGAGGAGATCAATAGGCAGTAGGCCAGTTTCTCAAGTTTCAGATAACTCTTCTCTACCTCCGTCAACCTTTTGTTGATGTAGTAGATGGGTCGCTAGACACGATCTTCAATGCATACCGGTGCCGAGCTGATTGCTTGCATGGAAGTAGACAAATAAACATATAAGTCTTCGTGGTCCATAGGTTTGCACAAGATAGGTGGTCTCTCTAAGTGATTCAATAGGTCCTCGAATGCAGCGACACATTTTGGGGTCCATTCGAAATTGCGCTTCCCTTTTCGAAGCAAGTCGAAAAAGAGGATGTATTTGTCAATAGGTTTGGAGATGAATTGACTTAAAGCAGCGACCTTCCCATTTAAACTTTGGACATCTTTGATGTTCTGAGGGACTTGAACATCCCGAATGGCTTTGATTTTGTATGTATTTGCTTTGATGCCTCGGGAATTGATAATGAAACCCGAGAATTTCTTGAGGCGACTCCGAAGGAGCATTTCAAGGGATTAAGTTTCATGTCATACTGGCGGAGGACATCGAACATTTCAGAGAGATCACGGACGTGGTCGCTCAATATTTTAGATTATACCAGCATATCGTCCGCGTATACCTCCATGGATTTCCCAACCAGGTTCTTAAAGAGGCGGTTAACCACCCGTTTATAAGTGGCTCCTGCATTCTGGAGACTGAAAGGCATGATGCGGTAGCAATAGAGCCCAAGATCAGCTATGAAAGAGCTGTGATCCTGGTCGTGAAGGCATATCGGAATCTGATTGTAGCCTAGATAAGCGTCCATGAAGGATAAGAGCTAGTATGAGGCGGTCGAATCAACAATTGGTTCGATCTTCGAAAGTAGGAAGTTGTCCTTGGGACATGCCTTGTTTAGGTCGGAGAAGTCGACGCTCGTTCTCCACTTGTCGTTTTCTTTTTTGACCAGAACCGGATTGGAGACCCATTCGTGGTAGTCGGCTTCGCGGATGAAGTTATTGTTGAGTAGCTTGTCTACCTCTTCCTTGAGTAAATTGGATCTTTCGGGTCCTAAGAAGCGGTGCTTTTGTTTGATCGGAGGTAGTGTGGGGTCGAGATTTAACCAGTGGCAAGCGATTGCGGGGTCAATGCCCCCTCATGTTTGAGTGGGTCCAAGCGAATACATCTAGGTTGACCCTCAAGAAATCTGCAAGATCCTCTTTTATTGCAGGGTGGAGTTGCGATCCCATTTTCAAGACCTTTGATGGGTTATCAGGGATGATCAAAACGTCCATCGTAGGTTCAACTGGAGTATCCCTCTCGTAGTCGGGCTCTTCATCCTCCCTCGGAAAGACGGCAGAGGTGCTTGAGCCAAGGCTCATACGCCTTTGATTGCTATGCAAGACGGTCTTGGCGCAGGAAGGTAGAGGCACAATCTTGCCTTTGTCCTTATTGTGCGCGTTCTTCCATTCTGTTGCATAACAATCACTTGTCGTTGCTTGCTCACTTTTAACTATGTCGATCCCGTTTTCTATTGGGAACTTCATAAGGAGGGACCATGGTGACATGCATATTCGGAATTCCGTAAGAAAGGTACATCCAAAGAAGACATTGTAGGGTGAGATAATGTCCATAACCACGAAAGTAAGGACTTGGACCAGACTTCGATCCCCATCACTAAGTTCAACAGGTAGGTCGAGCATGTCCACTGGATGACTGGAAGACCCGTTAATGTCATGGATTGTGGCATGGTAGGTTCTCAAGTCCTTGTTTCCAATTTCGTCTGATCTTAGGCAGCTTTTGAAGATGATGTTGACTAAACTCCCCGAGTCGATCAATACCCTTCGGACGGAAGCAGAACCGATCTGAGCTATGATCGCGAGAGGGTCTATGGTTGGGATCTCAATTCCCGTAAACTCTCTTTCGCGGAAGACAATGTCATCCCACATTGTTTTCTATAGCTTGGCGGGGATGGATTCATCCATAGTGGAGCAAGCTTCATAGGTGACACACTTTATAGAGCTCGCGTACTCCTCCATTTTTCGGAAGCTTTCATGCGTAGGGTAAGGCCCGTTATAGATAGTGTAGATTACGATGCCCCGCCTTTGGTTAGACGAACCACGAGTCGCTTTGGTAGGTGCTGGAGGTGCGAGCGCAGGAGGACCCGAGGTTGCTTCGGGAGGAAGAGGGTCCTAATGTATTGCTCAAGGCGCTTCTTGCGTATAAGCTTTTCGATTGCGTCCTTGAGTTGGCGACAATCGTTGGTATTATGCCCGTACATGTCATGGTACCAATAGTACTTGTCGGTATTCTTCTCGAGATCAATGGACTCCCAGGAGTGCAGTTTCTTATATTGGAGCGTGTTACATATTTCTAGGTAGATTGTCTCCAAGTCTTCATTCAGCGGAGTGTAGTTCTCGTAAGCTTGGTAGCGGCCGGGCCTCTTGGGATCCGCTGGAACCTGGTTGTTGTTGCGGTCGCCCAGCCTGCCATTACCCGGCTTTGATTTGTAAGGACCTACCCCTTGTCCTTACCAAAAGGTTCTCCAACCTATTTCCCTTTGATGCTATCGTTAGTGGTATCGGTATGTGGAACGTTGGAAGGGTTGGCCTGGGAAATTCGGTTACGCCTTTCTTCTTCCTGAAACAAGAACCGTCCTGCCTTTTCGTAGAAAGCATCGAGACTCTTGGATTGTTTTTTGTCGATCCAGACCCCGAATTCAAAAGTGGGGAGGATGCCCTTTGCAAGTGGAAGAGCACAATATGAGGCTCTGGGTCGTCTACCTCGGCAAGGGCGATATTAAACCGTGAGAGGTAGCTCTTGAGTGACTTGGAGGGTCCTTGGTATAAATTAAACAGAGTGAGGGCTTTTTTCGGAGTTAGGACGTGCATTCTGAATTGTTTAACCAACTCTATGGCCAGTTGGCCGAAGTTGTTGACAAAATGGAGCCGAAGGCAAGAGAACCAGAGTAAAGCAGTGCTTGACAAGAAAACTGGGAAACACTTGCATCTGACCGGGTCGGTGGCCTGACTAGAGTCCATTTGCCACTCATAGAGGTTTAGGAAGGCACAGGGATTGGTTGTGCCGTCATAAATGGCATTTGCGGCATGTTGAAGCGTCACAACCATTTGGCTTCGTGCACAATCCCCATGAAGGGATTATGCCTTATGTGACCTTCCCATGAGTCGTTGATGTTCCCCTGCATCTCTCTCATGATCCTTCAGACCATGTCGAGGAGATATGTCAGATGTGGGTCTGCCGGTGGAATCCATTGGTTTCGATGAACTTCAGGAGTTCTGTCTCGCGGTCGCCTTCTATGATGCACATCAAGGTCATCCTCTCCCATGACATCAACATCTATAATCGGGTTTTTGCATGGGTGGTGAGGCTGACCAGGTTGATGCGCATCATGATTTGGAAGAGGTTAAGCTGGCTGGACTGCTGGGAGAGTTGGTCCTGGATTCTGAGCGGCGATAGTTGGGTTCTATCGAGGAGGGGGTAGGTTGCTCGGACCCGGCTCGTCATTGATAATCAGCCGGGAACGGTCATGGTACACTACTCCCTCACTGTAAGTGACAGTAGTTCGGTAGCCATTGCCATTTCTATAGCCGTTGGCATTGCCATTTCTGTAGCCGTTTGTAACACCGCACGTCCATTAATGTCACTCACAAAGGGAATGCATCAATGTCCATGAAGCGTTATTGTTGTATAGAACAGATAAATTACAAGAATAAATAAATAAAACAACACAGCGGAAGATAAAACTTATTTTATTTCATCATAACTAAAAACGAGTTTACATAAGTAGTTTCCAAAACCATTACAACAGGATCAATAGTCTTTTCCAAAAACTTCAAAGTACATAAAGAAGTAAATACTTAAACAACATAAATGCATAAATCCCCACTGAGCATAAGCAAAGCCATAAAGATGAGAGAGTCCTAAGCGATACATCTACTATCTTCAAGCAACTGAAAGAAATCGGCACTAAGCTGTAGTGTTCCCTCTTCGCAAACCTGAGGGGGGAGGGGAAGAAAAGAGGTGGAAAGAAAAGGGGGTCAGACATAAAGTCTGGCGAGTGCGATAACTTTAACAATATAATCAACAAAATAACTAGGCTAAGGCATAAGCTGGAAAATAAGGAAATGACTGTGAACAATTGGGTATGACAAAACAAAACGAGGAAATAAGAAGAACCAAGATAACGTTAAAGGCGCCCCTAATCTTTATAAGATAATTACTACACTGCACCACCACTAGTCACCCTAAAGGTTGATCCCGCCTACAAAACTCAATAATGATAATGGTAGTTTAGTGTACCCCTAGCTACCTTCATAGGTGTCGTATGCCCCTACCTCCACTAGGTATACCCACTACCCCCATTCGATCGGCTCCCTAACTCGTAGATACCCGTGCTGGCCCCACAGTGGGGTGTATCACTCCCCAAAGTGGCAACCCGATGCAACAAAAAATGCATGGCTTATATCTACATGATGCAACAACGTCTCACCTACCAGCCCGGGCCCACACAAGCATATGAACACGTTGGACTTGCGTTGCCACCGCCGGCACGTTTTGACGTCTTACAAACAAATCCAGTACGCGTGTCCCGTCCTCGACTTGGGTCGAGCCCACAAAGGTACTTAATGGATTACAGGTTTGAAAAGGGCCCCCATGCATGACACAAGCTTTCCACCTATGCTTGGTCCCCTCTAAGGTTTTTCCCCACTTAACCCCATTCTTAATCATGTCGTTTTACATGTTTCAATCTTGATTAAGTGCATCTAATCGTATTTCAAATGCCACCCAAAGCACCCACTAAATTCCACATGCCACCCAAGGCACCCACTTAACCCCCTCATATCCCACTACATGTTTATCTGGTTAAGTGTTTCTTAATTCATTAAGAATGTAACCTTGTAAAGACCTCCCACATTAGGCTGGCATTTGTGGCAACTGGATTTGCCGGGCGGGTCCAGGCAGTCTTACACCACAAAAGAGTCTAACCTCGTGTCTTTACAACTGTTAAGCATTTAATTTATGCCTAACACCTCCCACATTAGACTGGCATTTGTGGCAGCTGGACCGGGCGGGTCCGGACAGTCTTACACCACAAAAGAGTCTAACCTCGTGTATTAGGCGATTAATTACCCCCAATTTGAATTAATTCCCTATTCAAATTGCCAATCAATTACAAATTTAACTATGTCCATAATTGACTCAATTATGTCCATCTATTTATGGTATATAAAATTATACCAATTAACATCACATTTAAGGCATTTATGCCAATTATCAATATTAAATCTTTTAATGTTATCCCCTTGCCCCACGTTGTACATTCGTTCGTTTAACGTGAAGTATACGTTAGACTCGAATAGTCTAACTTATGGAATAAAGAGAAAACATCACAACATGCATAGAATAAAAACTAGATCTAAACATAAGGGGTGAACTTGCATGTGTGAATAAGGTTTTTCATCTAAAACTTGCATAGGCCAAAGTTACAAACTTGCATAAACTATGGATGTCACTGATCTAATCATAAGGTGTAAACTTGCATAGGCAATAGTCACAAACTTGCATAAACTATGGATGTCATAGATCTAATCATAAGGTGTAAACTTGCATATGTGATTTATACAACATAGACTATGACGTAAACTTGCATTTAACTCACATATGTCATAGCTTAACTTTAGTTCCAATTTACACATAAAATAGATGTCAAGAAACATGTAAGGTTGTATATGATTCTCACTAACTTGCATATGATTCATATCTAAATTAACATCTAAACTTGCATACATACATATGATTTAACATATGAATTAGTTCCAACAATATAACCAAACTAGCATATGAAACATCATTATGAATTGATTGTACATAAGCCAATCATATATTTACAACATAGATGATAACATCACAGCTTTACAACATAGATAATAAAATCATAGAATTTACAATCTAGATAATAACATCATAGAATTTACAACATAGATAATAACATACGGTCAATGATTCACAACATAACCATATAATCCAAATCATAGCTCAATCCAATTAAATTGTTAATTAACTTATTAAAGAAATTGAACTCACAAAAAGAAGGTCTTGTGTTCTGAAATCTGAATTCTGAAATTGATTTAGCTCGCCTTTGTAGTAGATTCATTGTTGTTTAGATTAGAGTTGAATAGAACTGAATTGATTAGCTTTGATTTCCCTCTAGTTGGTGGCGGCTACTGAAGGTTACAAGATGACAGCATGACGGTCATGATTCAAATTTTCATTTGATTTTAGGGTTTGAGTCTACCCATGTTTATATAGAATTTTAATTTAATTATAGCCGTCAGATGATCTTAGGGTTAATTAAAACCACTCAGTCAGGATAGGGTGACACCTCAGCCGTAATGACTCAGAAAGGGGTCAGAAAGGACTCAGCAATGAGTCACAATATGGATCAGATTGCACTAGAAAGCTGTTCAGGCTTTCTGCTCGGCCTGGGCGCACTTGGCAGGTGCGCCAGTGCCACTTTTGTACTGGCGCACTTCCCAAGTGCGCCAGTGTATTTTTTTTCTTCTGATTTTCCCGCCTAACTTCGTTCGTCCATATCTCCTTCATCCGATATCCGTTTTACGCAAACTCGGACTCTATCTCAACCAGAATTCTGAGACGAACACATTGGAGCAACCCATTTCCCTTAATTCTCACATCTCAGATTAACTATTCTTGAATTTAGTTAATTCGATTATTCAAAAATTTGGGGTGTTACATTCTCTCCTACTTAAAGGATTTTGTCCTCGAAATCTCTAAGTCAAGAAGAACGTATCCTACCATCCAATCATCCATCTACTCAACCATCAACCACTAGCAACCATGGTCCTTAAAAGATTTCTAATGCTTTTCATGAACATATGCATAGTGCGTGTGAAGACCCGCAACTTCCCCGTAAAGGAAAGCGTCGGATAGTTCGAGAACAAACCACAACAGAACTCATATAAAAGAACATTTCACTATATATTACAACAGTGCATCAGATTACAAGAATATACAGAGTATGAATAAATATTACACAGAAATATCAGAGATTTAAATTACATTTAAATACATAGCAGCGGAAAATAATACAATACACAACTAGAATGAGATATACGGATACAAAGCTTTCCGGATATCATTCCAGCTGTAAACCAGGATCCTGTGAATATAAATCTGCAAAACCAAAACTACTAGCTGCCCGTGTCGAAAATAAGGGCACCCAGAGTTTAGGTTAAAACAATAAACTCCAGGTCAGTCATGTGACTGGTGTGAGAACTAAAACAGTTATTAATCTTTATTTTAAATCATTAGGTAAATCAAGGGACCACGCCGTATAACACGGAACGGGTTTCCTCCCAAGAATACCAGTGCATAAAACAAACAGCGCAATGCTAAATAAAGAAAAATGAAGCTGTTATAAGACCCAGGTCCCATCACACAATGCAACGCAGTCGAGGATAGGGTTTTCCCTTATAACAGCCAAAGAATGCTTGATACGTTTAAAACAAATCATTTGATACTATTATAAGTGCATAGTGTATAAAACACTTCAAATCATAAGTATCAATCATAGGCGGCATGGGTACCATATATCATGTCGCCATATATAGGTTTACAAATAAAACCGCAAATGTCACGTATTTGGAAATTGGATTTCCATCTATGAACCGAGGCAAAAGATAGTCCTCAACCGATTCGAGACTGCCTAGCCCGAGTCTCAGGATCAGAGCTCGAGTGACCCTAGGAGCGACAGGGCCGGTCCACCGATGTGGATTAAAATGCCTGAACACTACGTTTCCCCGCCCTTTGGGGCGTAAATGAGCCAACTAAATGACTCCATCGGTTCGAGAACGACCGATCAATCCGAGGCGCCTCGCAACAGCAACAACCACATAAGTCAAACTCGTCAGGGCGTGTAAAACCACTGACGCCACTTCTAACTAGGAGGAAACGCAGGCCCTCCCTGAGGTCCTTTCTCCCGTTTTTGGTTCATACCGGGTGTGAAACTCGCGAAACAAACGTTACACAAAGCTACGCCACAAAGGCCGTGCTTTGATCATCAACCACAAGACTTTGTTTTTCAACAGAAGCCTTGATCATTTGCATCTTAGCATGCCACACAGGCAAGCCATCCTATGCAACCGATATCAGTCACACAGAATGAAATCCGATGTCAGACACACAGTCCATTTACAAGTTCGTTCTGGGTCTGAACGAAACCGGAGGCACCTAGTACCCCGCATATCCATCGATCTCCAAGTACGTCTGGACGATCACTAACTGTTTCCATCTTCTTGGGTGTACAGCCCAATCAAGATCATCAGTTATCACCCAAACGACGTGAAGACCTCCGGTCTTCGACCATCGTCTTCATCTTCGACTTATCGTCGTATCAGTTACTCAGAATGGGATAAACCCGGTCTTTCCGAATAACTCGCGTATATTTTAAATAAGTGTTACACAAACACAACATACGCCTCATTCCAATTCATTAGTCACTAACCGTAAATTAATCAAGAGAATAATTCCCCAAATATTAACCCCGAAGGCCGAAACCAACATCAGATCAATATCCAGAAAACCATTCTGCTTGGCTAACCGCCAGTTAGTTTCTAAATTTCACATTCAAATCTAATTAAAGATTCATTAAAACTCCACTTAGTTTTAATCTGTGACTGGGTTAAAGAATCAGTGTCATTTAAAACACGGTTCACGATAAACCCAAAGTCACATCCCATTAATTATCGGGTTAAAGAACAAGTGTTATTTAAAACACTGTTCACGATAAACCCAAAAATCAATATCCATTCAATTCCAATTAAATATTATTTAATTGGTACACTTCATTAAATCTAAATCAAAAGATTTAATCTTTTCTCAGCTGGGTTCAAGAACAGTGTTAGTGAAGACACCATTCACGACAAACCCAAATCACATTCATTAATTATCGGGTTAAAGAACAAGTGTTATTTAAAACACTGTTCACGATAAACCCAAAATTCAATATCAATTCAATTCCAATTAAATGTTATTTAATTGGTACACTTCATTAAATCTAAATAAAAAGATTTAATCATTTCTCAACTGGGTTCAAGGACAGTGTTAATGAAGACACCATTCACGACAAACCCAAATCACGTTCATTAATTATCGGGTTAAAGAACAAGTGTTATTTAAAACACTGTTCACGATAAACCCAAAAATCAATATCAATTCAATTCCAATTAAATATTATTTAATTGGTACACTTCATTAAATCTAAATAAAAAGATTTAATCTTTTCTCAACTGGGTTCAAGAACAGTGTTAGTGAAGACACCATTCACGACAAACCCAAATCCCTTTTGATATTCAATATAAGGCTCTGAATAGAAAATATATCGGCTTATATTCAATATCAAATTCTACGATTAACAAATGTCGTATTGGAAATAACGATATAAATATATATCTTTCAAATTTCCGTAACAACATCCGTATAATCACAAATTCCAACATCGAAATATTCCGAAGACAATTTCGATTCAAATCCACTCCAATGCAATCATTGGAAATTTTGGTTATTTTCAAAACCCTTTTCAAATTCAATTTATTTATTTAAAAATAAATAGAATTATAATTCTAGTTCAAAACTAGTTCATTTCGATAAAAATCTATTTTTATCCTTTCAAATATGGAGTTTTTCATCCCAAATCTTCACAAGTCATTTCTTATGATTTTACACAAATTATTAATATTTTTAATAATTTTATCAAGGCCCGTACAGTCGATTTCCAACAACGGCCATCGAACTGCACTTACAGCGACCTTTTTCGAATTTGATTTGGACGTATCTCCAAATCCAACCGTTAGATTTCAAATTTCTAACATTCGCTAGAAAGCTCTTTTCGATACGAACCCAACGGTTCCGGTTTTAGGAGAATCCGACGGTCGGATCTCCCGTAATGTCCGTTTGAAATAAATGGTCGAAATTCGCGAACTGCCGCGGCGCGGCGCGTTCTATTCAGGCCATTATATTATATATATAATATATATAATATATATTTCGTCGATTTCTATTTAAAACGAATTATATAAATAGTCTTAAATTCGTTTCAAATTCTATTTCAACTTCTATTTCAATTCAAAGCAAAATTGAATTCTTCTTTATAAATTCGTTTTAAAATTCATTTCTATTCAATTCGAATTTCAATTCAATTTGAATTCATTTCAATTCGCTTTCAATTCCATTTGAATTCGTTTTCAATTCAATTCATTTCGAAATCGTTTTCAATTCAATTCATTTCGAAATCGTTTTCAATTCATTTTATTTCGAAATCGTTTTCAATTCATTTTGAATTCGTTTTCAATTCAATTCATTTCGAAATCGTTTTCAAATCGATATAAATATCGTTCACGTCAAAATGGCGTCAAACTAATCAACACGGCTTCATAAATTTCTATTTTCAAATATTCTATTTCAAATATTTTCACTTCAAATATTTCTTTTTCGAAACTGGAATGAGGCCCAATCAATTACCATATAAAGTTAATTATATGGATTTTCATACAACACATGTATATAATAGCAACGATAAATAATCAACCATCAACCAAAGTGCACTACACTGTATAAGCATCAAATATAGATATCTAACGCTTATAACAGCCTGTCAATCAATCGATCGACATATTTACTCAATCAGGATGAGTGAACTTCAAATTTCATCCCAACACCCGTGTGGGGTTTCAAACAATCAAACACATATTTTATTTGTGCAGTTAGGCGATGTGTAAAATTTATCGACCCAATCAACGTCCTTCAAATAGGTGTACATAAACAAACCGTCAGGTTTGTAAATGAATATTTATTTATTCACATTCACGTTAAAAATTATATTTTTAACGATAAAACATTTTATTTTAACATATGAATTTCTATTCAGTTCGTTCTTTAAATAAAATGCTATTTTTATTTTTCTAACACATTTTAGAAAATTTCGGCGGCATAACGGCACGATACTAAAAACGGGATAAGGCCTAGCCTTGTCCCCGGTCTAGTGAAGGCCCACGCCATTCACATATCAATCAAATTCACTTTCGTTATGCAAACCACAAAATCTGGAGTAAGGGTCTAACCTAGCCTTACTCCTTCGCCTTATAACGGCGCACGTCTAATCCTAACCAATTTATCGATTCGATTTTTCACACCACAAACCACATTCAAACCAATATCGCAATCAATCACCAAACAGTCAAACAAACAAGTCCATGGTCTGTGGACGATTGTGTCGGGTGCTACTAAGCACCGTCTGCATCCTAGTATATATATATAACTAGAAAAATTAAATTGAAAGGTGAGAAATTCTCACATATAGCTATCCTAGCTCCACGGCTCTTCATTTGCAGAAACTTCGTCGTTCTCGCCTCTTCGTCAGCTTCGTTGCCCAAGGCCACTATATATATAAAAATCGAATTTTTACTTCGCTATTCAGTATATAAAAATCGAATTTTTATTTCAAAGTTCAATATATAAAAATCGAATTTTTACCTCAAAGTTCAATATATAAAAATCGAATTTTTAGTTCAAAGTTCAATATATAAAAATCGAATTTTTAGTTCGCTATTCAATATATAAAAATCGAATTTTTACCTTGCTATTCAATATATAAAAATCATATTTTTAATTCGAAGTTCAAATAGATAAAAATCACATTTTTAATTCGAAGTTCAAATAGATAAAAATCACATTTTCAATTCGATTTTCAATAGATAAAAATCACATTTTTAATTCATAGATCTCGCCTTTTCTAATATAAAAATCTAATCTATTTCATTTTCAAAATCTAATCTTTTTGACATATGAATTTCTATTTTTACTTCAATGCCCTATACATATAAAAATCAAAATTCTCTTCTATTAAAAATCTAAACTATATACTATATAAAATAAAAATCTAACTTCAGTTTTTAAATATAATCAAATTCAGTTTTTATTTGCTTTTAAAATTCAGGTTTTTATACTTTTAGAAAAACAGGTTCTTATACCTTTAAAAATCAGGTTTTTTATACTTTTAGAAAAATCAGGTTTTTAAATTAAAACAAAAATCAGTTTTATTTCTTTTTAAAACAGTTTTTAAAATCAAAAAAAAAACTCAAATAACAAAGCAAACGAAACTTACAGAGGGGCGGGCTCGTCGGCGGCTCGGAGGGGGTCTGGGCGGTGAGGGGAGGTGGCGGCGTCTTGAATCTAGGGTTCTCGCGATGGTCGGCGTCGGGTTTGTGGGGTGGGCTGGTAGTGCGGCTAGGGCTAGGGGCTCGCGAGGTGGGGGGGGGGTTCGATTCGACGGAGGATCGAGGGGAGAGGAAGGCGGCGGAGGAAGAAGAAGAGGGTGGGGGGCGTCTCCGACTGGCGGCGCAGGCAACGACGAGGGGGGGGGGGGGCTCCGTCGATTTGGCTTTTCTCTCTTTTTTTTTTTTTTTTTCCTTTGATTCTGAAAAAGAAAGTGAACGGGGGGGGTATATGAAAAGATTTTATATTTTTAATTTATTTTTAATTTATTTTATCCCATGAGTTGACTTTTTATTCGACTTCGAAACGAGGCCCACCGACTGTCGTCCATAGCGTTTCACCCCCATTCCGAACACAATGGGATATGCATCGTAAGCTGATTCGGCTGTTACAATCAGTTTTCGTTATATTTACATTTAAATCACTATATTGAATTTTAAACGTACATTTCAAATTACCGGGGTCACATACTAACTCTAAAAATTCCCGAAAAATATTTTCTAGTTTCGCATTGACGATACGGTCCTAACAAAACTAGTTTCGTCGAATTCTGAGACCGTTAGAAAAATGACCAATTTCCAGTCGATTAAAATCAACTGAAACTGGTCAAACGCGTTTTCCTTTGCCACGCTCACATACTGATTCGAAAAATTATGAAATTTGGAATCTAGCAATAACTTGACACTGCGGACTCAACAAAACTGGTTTCGTCGAAATCCGAGGTCATTTGTAAAATGGCTATTTTTAAGGGCTATACATTATATTAAAATATATATAAATTCCACAGCGACTATTTCTAATTTTCAACGGGACATATCTCATCATTTATAAAGTGAAATCTCAGTTTCTTAACTTCGTTACAAAGATATAGTTATACAGATTCAAATATTTCTTGTTTCGTTCAATTCTGACTTATATTGAATTCTGTATATTCATTTGAAATTAGAAATCGAATTTTCGAACTACCGCGCCATTTTCAATTCTATTTATATTTATATATAAATATTTATATTCTAGCGACGACGCGTATAATATATACGTTCGATTATATTCAAAATAAATTTCTCGTCGATATTATTTAAAATAATTCATTTTAAATAATCAAAATTCGCTAAAATGGCCAAAATAAAAATTTCAAACTGGCTCGCATTTTACGGGTTGTTACAATCTCCCCCACTTAAAACTTTTCGTCCCCGAAAAGGAACAAAGTCGAAAGTGGTTTGATTAATCAGCTCTACATTCGATCTGGCTTTCATTCTCCAACTCTTTAGTTTCTGAGAATTTTCAAATTTTCAAAAATTTGGCTAACTCCCTAAATTTTCGAAAAATTTCGCCATAACCTCCCCTGCACCGGGAGCATCGGGGAATTTCAAATAGCTTCCCCGGTCCTTCAGATCTCAAAAAGAAAAAGAAAAAGCCAAGCGGCTAGCCAATAGGCTCTCAAAATCATCATCACCCAAACAAAACAGGAAATTATGTAGTAAACATGTACCTATTTGTCGGGCAAACAAATTTTATTCTCAGCTCTAGCCTCCTTGCTATGACCTGTTCAATGTAAGTGCAAGTATATGCAAGCAAATGCAACCAATTTTCAATATAATCCAATATTTGGTTTAATTAGACATAATTGGTTAAAAATTAGCAAGCAAATAAACAACCAACACAAACATCAATCAATTAGTGAATTAGATTATCAAATTCATAATTTTGATACATATACAAAAATCATGTTTTTGATGCCAAATCACAACAATAGGCCTTATCTAATTTTTGGTTCTCACACCAGTCTAATGGAAATATATAGAAATCTCACTTTCG
This sequence comes from Allium sativum, assembly GCA_030737875.1. Taxonomy (NCBI): domain Eukaryota; kingdom Viridiplantae; phylum Streptophyta; class Magnoliopsida; order Asparagales; family Amaryllidaceae; genus Allium; species Allium sativum. The sequence goes on from CM060920.1 coordinate 737,732,953, forward strand.
TCACTCGAAAATAAATACTGGCGACAGTGCCCCATCACCAGAATTACTCCCGGGCACTAGAGGGATTCTATATCTACCCAATATATTAAAACTTCGAATACACGTTTGCAAGACATATATGCAAAATCTTTATATATCGGATTGTCCTAATCAATATAAAATAAATAATCAAATACGAATAATTGATTTAAATTTTCAAAACGAAATTTGTTTTTACTTTAAAAATATACTCTTCACACTCGTTCTAGGATACTACTGATCCCATCTCTAACGAGTCATTCTAATTGGATATTACTAATCCAATATCTGATGAATTCTTTCGTATGGTTCTAATGTGCCTTATTCTCTGAGCTTTGTAAACCAAAGCTCTGATACCACGTGTGAAGACCCGCAACTTCCCCGTAAAGGAAAGCGTCGGATAGTTCGAGAACAAACCACAACAGAACTCATATAAAAGAACATTTCACTATATATTACAACAGTGCATCAGATTACAAGAATATACAGAGTATGAATAAATATTACACAGAAATATCAGAGATTTAAATTACATTTAAATACATAGCAGCGGAAAATAATACAATACACAACTAGAATGAGATATACGGATACAAAGCTTTCCGGATATCATTCCAGCTGTAAACCAGGATCCTGTGAATATAAATCTGCAAAACCAAAACTACTAGCTGCCCGTGTCGAAAATAAGGGCACCCAGAGTTTAGGTTAAAACAATAAACTCCAGGTCAGTCATGTGACTGGTGTGAGAACTAAAACAGTTATTAATCTTTATTTTAAATCATTAGGTAAATCAAGGGACCACGCCGTATAACACGGAACGGGTTTCCTCCCAAGAATACCAGTGCATAAAACAAACAGCGCAATGCTAAATAAAGAAAAATGAAGCTGTTATAAGACCCAGGTCCCATCACACAATGCAACGCAGTCGAGGATAGGGTTTTCCCTTATAACAGCCAAAGAATGCTTGATACGTTTAAAACAAATCATTTGATACTATTATAAGTGCATAGTGTATAAAACACTTCAAATCATAAGTATCAATCATAGGCGGCATGGGTACCATATATCATGTCGCCATATATAGGTTTACAAATAAAACCGCAAATGTCACGTATTTGGAAATTGGATTTCCATCTATGAACCGAGGCAAAAGATAGTCCTCAACCGATTCGAGACTGCCTAGCCCGAGTCTCAGGATCAGAGCTCGAGTGACCCTAGGAGCGACAGGGCCGGTCCACCGATGTGGATTAAAATGCCTGAACACTACGTTTCCCCGCCCTTTGGGGCGTAAATGAGCCAACTAAATGACTCCATCGGTTCGAGAACGACCGATCAATCCGAGGCGCCTCGCAACAGCAACAACCACATAAGTCAAACTCGTCAGGGCGTGTAAAACCACTGACGCCACTTCTAACTAGGAGGAAACGCAGGCCCTCCCTGAGGTCCTTTCTCCCGTTTTTGGTTCATACCGGGTGTGAAACTCGCGAAACAAACGTTACACAAAGCTACGCCACAAAGGCCGTGCTTTGATCATCAACCACAAGACTTTGCTTTTCAACAGAAGCCTTGATCATTTGCATCTTAGCATGCCACACAGGCAAGCCATCCTATGCAACCGATATCAGTCACACAGAATGAAATCCGATGTCAGACACACAGTCCATTTACAAGTTCGTTCTGGGTCTGAACGAAACCGGAGGCACCTAGTACCCCGCATATCCATCGATCTCCAAGTACGTCTGGACGATCACTAACTGTTTCCATCTTCTTGGGTGTACAGCCCAATCAAGATCATCAGTTATCACCCAAACGACGTGAAGACCTCCGGTCTTCGACCATCGTCTTCATCTTCGACTTATCGTCGTATCAGTTACTCAGAATGGGATAAACCCGGTCTTTCCGAATAACTCGCGTATATTTTAAATAAGTGTTACACAAACACAACATACGCCTCATTCCAATTCATTAGTCACTAACCGTAAATTAATCAAGAGAATAATTCCCCAAATATTAACCCCGAAGGCCGAAACCAACATCAGATCAATATCCAGAAAACCATTCTGCTTGGCTAACCGCCAGTTAGTTTCTAAATTTCACATTCAAATCTAATTAAAGATTCATTAAAACTCCACTTAGTTTTAATCTGTGACTGGGTTAAAGAATCAGTGTCATTTAAAACACGGTTCACGATAAACCCAAAGTCACATCCCATTAATTATCGGGTTAAAGAACAAGTGTTATTTAAAACACTGTTCACGATAAACCCAAAAATCAATATCCATTCAATTCCAATTAAATATTATTTAATTGGTACACTTCATTAAATCTAAATCAAAAGATTTAATCTTTTCTCAGCTGGGTTCAAGAACAGTGTTAGTGAAGACACCATTCACGACAAACCCAAATCACATTCATTAATTATCGGGTTAAAGAACAAGTGTTATTTAAAACACTGTTCACGATAAACCCAAAATTCAATATCAATTCAATTCCAATTAAATGTTATTTAATTGGTACACTTCATTAAATCTAAATAAAAAGATTTAATCATTTCTCAACTGGGTTCAAGGACAGTGTTAATGAAGACACCATTCACGACAAACCCAAATCACGTTCATTAATTATCGGGTTAAAGAACAAGTGTTATTTAAAACACTGTTCACGATAAACCCAAAAATCAATATCAATTCAATTCCAATTAAATATTATTTAATTGGTACACTTCATTAAATCTAAATAAAAAGATTTAATCTTTTCTCAACTGGGTTCAAGAACAGTGTTAGTGAAGACACCATTCACGACAAACCCAAATCCCTTTTGATATTCAATATAAGGCTCTGAATAGAAAATATATCGGCTTATATTCAATATCAAATTCTACGATTAACAAATGTCGTATTGGAAATAACGATATAAATATATATCTTTCAAATTTCCGTAACGACATCCGTATAATCACAAATTCCAACATCGAAATATTCCGAAGACAATTTCGATTCAAATCCACTCCAATGCAATCATTGGAAATTTTGGTTATTTTCAAAACCCTTTTCAAATTCAATTTATTTATTTAAAAATAAATAGAATTATAATTCTAGTTCAAAACTAGTTCATTTCGATAAAAATCTATTTTTATCCTTTCAAATATGGAGTTTTTCATCCCAAATCTTCACAAGTCATTTCTTATGATTTTACACAAATTATTAATATTTTTAATAATTTTATCAAGGCCCGTACAGTCGATTTCCAACAACGGCCATCGAACTGCACTTACAGCGACCTTTTTCGAATTTGATTTGGACGTATCTCCAAATCCAACCGTTAGATTTCAAATTTCTAACATTCGCTAGAAAGCTCTTTTCGATACGAACCCAACGGTTCCGGTTTTAGGAGAATCCGACGGTCGGATCTCCCGTAATGTCCGTTTGAAATAAATGGTCGAAATTCGCGAACTGCCGCGGCGCGGCGCGTTCTATTCAGGCCATTATATTATATATATAATATATATAATATATATTTCGTCGATTTCTATTTAAAACGAATTATATAAATAGTCTTAAATTCGTTTCAAATTCTATTTCAACTTCTATTTCAATTCAAAGCAAAATTGAATTCTTCTTTATAAATTCGTTTTAAAATTCATTTCTATTCAATTCGAATTTCAATTCAATTTGAATTCATTTCAATTCGCTTTCAATTCCATTTGAATTCGTTTTCAATTCAATTCATTTCGAAATCGTTTTCAATTCAATTCATTTCGAAATCGTTTTCAATTCATTTTATTTCGAAATCGTTTTCAATTCATTTTGAATTCGTTTTCAATTCAATTCATTTCGAAATCGTTTTCAAATCGATATAAATATCGTTCACGTCAAAATGGCGTCAAACTAATCAACACGGCTTCATAAATTTCTATTTTCAAATATTCTATTTCAAATATTTTCACTTCAAATATTTCTTTTTCGAAACTGGAATGAGGCCCAATCAATTACCATATAAAGTTAATTATATGGATTTTCATACAACACATGTATATAATAGCAACGATAAATAATCAACCATCAACCAAAGTGCACTACACTGTATAAGCATCAAATATAGATATCTAACGCTTATAACAGCCTGTCAATCAATCGATCGACATATTTACTCAATCAGGATGAGTGAACTTCAAATTTCATCCCAACACCCGTGTGGGGTTTCAAACAATCAAACACATATTTTATTTGTGCAGTCAGGCGATGTGTAAAATTTATCGACCCAATCAACGTCCTTCAAATAGGTGTACATAAACAAACCGTCAGGTTTGTAAATGAATATTTATTTATTCACATTCACGTTAAAAATTATATTTTTAACGATAAAACATTTTATTTTAACATATGAATTTCTATTCAGTTCGTTCTTTAAATAAAATGCTATTTTTATTTTTCTAACACATTTTAGAAAATTTCGGCGGCATAACGGCACGATACTAAAAACGGGATAAGGCCTAGCCTTGTCCCCGGTCTAGTGAAGGCCCACGCCATTCACATATCAATCAAATTCACTTTCGTTATGCAAACCACAAAATCTAGAGTAAGGGTCTAACCTAGCCTTACTCCTTCGCCTTATAACGGCGCACGTCTAATCCTAACCAATTTATCGATTCGATTTTTCACACCACAAACCACATTCAAACCAATATCGCAATCAATCACCAAACAGTCAAACAAACAAGTCCATGGTCTGTGGACGATTGTGTCGGGTGCTACTAAGCACCGTCTGCATCCTAGTATATATATATAACTAGAAAAATTAAATTGAAAGGTGAGAAATTCTCACATATAGCTATCCTAGCTCCACGGCTCTTCATTTGCAGAAACTTCGTCGTTCTCGCCTCTTCGTCAGCTTCGTTGCCCAAGGCCACTATATATATAAAAATCGAATTTTTACTTCGCTATTCAGTATATAAAAATCGAATTTTTATTTCAAAGTTCAATATATAAAAATCGAATTTTTACCTCAAAGTTCAATATATAAAAATCGAATTTTTAGTTCAAAGTTCAATATATAAAAATCGAATTTTTAGTTCGCTATTCAATATATAAAAATCGAATTTTTACCTTGCTATTCAATATATAAAAATCATATTTTTAATTCGAAGTTCAAATAGATAAAAATCACATTTTTAATTCGAAGTTCAAATAGATAAAAATCACATTTTCAATTCGATTTTCAATAGATAAAAATCACATTTTTAATTCATAGATCTCGCCTTTTCTAATATAAAAATCTAATCTATTTCATTTTCAAAATCTAATCTTTTTGACATATGAATTTCTATTTTTACTTCAATGCCCTATACATATAAAAATCAAAATTCTCTTCTATTAAAAATCTAAACTATATACTATATAAAATAAAAATCTAACTTCAGTTTTTAAATATAATCAAATTCAGTTTTTATTTGCTTTTAAAATTCAGGTTTTTATACTTTTAGAAAAACAGGTTCTTATACCTTTAAAAATCAGGTTTTTTATACTTTTAGAAAAATCAGGTTTTTAAATTAAAACAAAAATCAGTTTTATTTCTTTTTAAAACAGTTTTTAAAATCAAAAAAAAAACTCAAATAACAAAGCAAACGAAACTTACAGAGGGGCGGGCTCGTCGGCGGCTCGGAGGGGGTCTGGGCGGTGAGGGGAGGTGGCGGCGTCTTGAATCTAGGGTTCTCGCGATGGTCGGCGTCGGGTTTGTGGGGTGGGCTGGTAGTGCGGCTAGGGCTAGGGGCTCGCGAGGTGGGGGGGGGGGGGGGTTCGATTCGACGGAGGATCGAGGGGAGAGGAAGGCGGCGGAGGAAGAAGAAGAGGGTGGGGGGCGTCTCCGACTGGCGGCGCAGGCAACGACGAGGGGGGGGGGGGGCTCCGTCGATTTGGCTTTTCTCTCTTTTTTTTTTTTTTTTTTCCTTTGATTCTGAAAAAGAAAGTGAACGGGGGGGGGGTATATGAAAAGATTTTATATTTTTAATTTATTTTTAATTTATTTTATCCCATGAGTTGACTTTTTATTCGACTTCGAAACGAGGCCCACCGACTGTCGTCCATAGCGTTTCACCCCCATTCCGAACACAATGGGATATGCATCGTAAGCTGATTCGGCTGTTACAATCAGTTTTCGTTATATTTACATTTAAATCACTATATTGAATTTTAAACGTACATTTCAAATTACCGGGGTCACATACTAACTCTAAAAATTCCCGAAAAATATTTTCTAGTTTCGCATTGACGATACGGTCCTAACAAAACTAGTTTCGTCGAATTCTGAGACCGTTAGAAAAATGACCAATTTCCAGTCGATTAAAATCAACTGAAACTGGTCAAACACGTTTTCCTTTGCCACGCTCACATACTGATTCGAAAAATTATGAAATTTGGAATCTAGCAATAACTTGACACTGCGGACTCAACAAAACAGGTTTCGTCGAAATCCGAGGTCATTTGTAAAATGGCTATTTTTAAGGGCTATACATTATATTAAAATATATATAAATTCCACAGCGACTATTTCTAATTTTCAACGGGACATATCTCATCATTTATAAAGTGAAATCTCAGTTTCTTAACTTCGTTACAAAGATATAGTTATACAGATTCAAATATTTCTTGTTTCGTTCAATTCTGACTTATATTGAATTCTGTATATTCATTTGAAATTAGAAATCGAATTTTCGAACTACCGCGCCATTTTCAATTCTATTTATATTTATATATAAATATTTATATTCTAGCGACGACGCGTATAATATATACGTTCGATTATATTCAAAATAAATTTCTCGTCGATATTATTTAAAATAATTCATTTTAAATAATCAAAATTCGCTAAAATGGCCAAAATAAAAATTTCAAACTGGCTCGCATTTTACGGGTTGTTACAGTGCGTGTATATGTCCGTATACTAATGCTAAATCAGGCGGTCCACTGATTCAGTCGACCTCCTTAATGCAAATAATGATAGTGCCATGTATCCATCATGTATGCACAGAATCCTATACATATCATTGCTACATGTGTGCACAACCATCCATTTAAATGCAACATCCATATGATACACACATTCAATGTACATTCATTTTTACTAAATACATTCATTTATATGCAATACGCAATATGAAAGTGACTGCGCCGATCTAGTGCCTAAAGTGTGTGTATATGCATCCACGAGAAACCACTAGCAAACACTTGCATCCACATGCATCCATCATACATAACATGTCTCAAACACATGTATCAACCATAGGACTACCCTATCTAAAGGTCAAAGATACTAGCAAGAGGACATACTAAAGATAAAACGAGTGCAAGCCAAGTGATAAAGGAGAAATTAAAAGACATACCCTCGCAAAGAAAAGGGTACAATGAACGGATCTTCTCTTCCGTCTCCCAAGTAGCATTGCTCTCATCATCTCCCCATTGCACTTTGACTAGCTTGACCTCTCGATTCCTCAACTTCTTAATCTCCGACCCAAGAAAGCACGTAGGAGCTTGTCGAATTATCGCATCACGCTCTATCTCCACCTCTCTAAGCAAGCTCGGCTCTACCACTTCCACGGTCCCGTTCAAGCACTTCCTCAAATGTGATACATGGAATACGTCATGTACACCACTAAGTCTCTCGGGCAACTCCATTCTATACGCCATCTGTCCAATCCTCTCCTTAATAGGAAACAACCCTACGAACCTTGGTGCTAACTTCCCAACGGACCCAAAGCGAAAAACATTCCGTAATGGAGACACCTTGATAAAGACCATGTCCCCAATATCAAACTCAAGATCTGTCCTCCTATTGTCCGCATAAGATTTTTGCCTATCTTGCGCCGTCTTCATCCTCCTTCGAATTAAATCGATCTTTTCCGAAGTCTCTCTAATCATATCGGGCCCAAGTAAGATCTTATCCATAGATTCCCACCAACATGTAGGCGAATGACACGGCCGTCCATAAAGAGTCTCGAAAGGTGCCATGCCAATGCTAGACTGAAAGCTATTATTATATGCAAACTCTACCAAAGGAAGATGCTCCTCCCATGTACCACCGAAGTCTAAAACACATGGCCTTAAAAGGTCCTCTAGAATACGATTCACCCTCTCGGTCTGGCCGTCCGTTTGAGGATGATATGCGGTGCTCAAACATAACTGAGTCCCTACCGCCTCTTGCAAACTCTTCCAAAACTCGCTAGTAAAGATAGGATCGCGATCGCTCACTATGCTAGAAGGAACACCATGCAAACAAACTATCTCTCGAATGTATACGGAGGATAACCATGGAGCAGTCCTCTTACTCTTCACAGGAACGAAATGGGCGCTCTTAGTAAGTCTGTCAACCGCAACCCAAATCCCCGTATTACCCTTCCTCGATCTCGGTAACACATCAACAAAGTCCATCGAGACACTCTCCCACTTTCATTGTGGGATCTCCAATGGGTGAAGCAACCCACTGGGATTCTTTTTCTCTGCTTTTACTTGTTGGCACACCAAGCATCTAGCAACAAACTCGGCCACATCCTTCTTCATTCCGGCTAAAAAGTAAACTCGTCTCATGTCCATGTACATCTTGTCCCCGCCGGGATGAATGGTCATCTTCGAATGATGTGCATCATCAAGAATGGTCTTCCTTAAGTCCTCGTCTTGTGGTAAACAAAGTCTACCATCCCTACGTAACCAACCCTTATCATCTAGGGTATACCTACTGAGATGGCTCGATGACTCCCTCTTATGAGCTTCTCTACTAACTCAACCAACTGTGGGTCATCTCGCTGTTCCTCACCAATCCGCCCCAAAAGCGTAGGTCTAACCTATAAGGATGCTAGAAAACCGGGTACAAAGCGAATGGAAGGTCTAAAGTCAAACGTAGAGATGAACTCTAAGCTTCGCCGCTCAACAAACAATGAACTCAAGGACAACCTTTTCCTACTTAAGGCTTCTGCCACCACGTTACCCTTGCCAGGGGTATATGCAATCTCGAAATCGTAGGACGCTAAGAATTCTATCCACCTTTGCTACCTTAAGTTCAAGTCCTTTTGCGAGAACAAGTATTTTAGCAATTTGTGGTCAGTGAACAATTCAAATTTCTTGCCAAGAAGATAATGGCGCCAAGACCTAAGCGCGAAAACAATAGCGGCCAACTCTAGGTCATGCGTAGGGTAATTTCTCTCATGTACTCTCAACTGCCTTCCTCCATAGGCTATTACCCTTCCCTCTTGCATTAAGACTGCACCTACTCCTGTCCCACATCGGTATAAACGGTAAATGGCTTACTCCCATCTGGCAACACTAAGACTGGGCTGTTGTCAAAGCACTCTTTAAACGTTGGAACGCATCATCACAATTTACGTCCCACGTAAAAACTAGGTTCTTCTTTGTCAAGCGTGTTAATGGGGCCGATATTTTTGCGAAGTCCTTGATAAACTTCCTATAGTAGCCCGCCAACCCCAAGAAACTCCTTACCTCGGTAGCATTTTTAGGGACCTTCCAATCTTGGATGGCCACCACCTTCACGGGATCGACAGCTGTCCCTTCTTTGGAAACCATGTGCCCTAAGAATCGCACTTCCTTCCTCCAAAAGTGATATTTAGAAAATTTAGCTTTAAGGTTATGCGCTCGAAGGGTATCCAACACTTCCTTAAGATGTAGGGCATGCTCTTCCTAGCTCTTAGAAAAGACCAAGATGTCATCCACAAAGACCACCACGAATTTATTAACGTACTCCCTAAACACCCTACTCATCAAGTCAACAAAGTATGCGGGGGCGTTTGTCAAACCAAAGGGCATCACAAACCATTCATAGAAACCGTCCGGAGTCCTAAAGGCAGTCTTGTCTATGCTATCCTCAGCCACTCTCAACTGATGGAAACCAGTGGCTAAGTCCAACCGCGAAAACACTGAGGCCCCAACTAACTGATCGAAGAGATCATCAATCCTCGGCAGTGGGTGCCTATTCTTCTTAGTAAGTTTATTAAGCTCTCTATAGTCCACACAAAGTCTAAGGGACCCATTCGTTTTCGTGGAAAATACTACTGGAGCACCCCACTCCGATATAATATGTCTTATGAACCCCTTCTCAAGCAACTCCTCTACTTGCTTATTGAGTTCCCTCCTCTCACGAGGAGCCATGTGGCATACTGGCAGAGATACTGGTTTTGCATTGTCTACAAGATAAATACAAAAGTCTATCTCACGTTTTGGGGGTAGACCCATCACCCCATCGAAGACATCAACATATTCACGGACTATGTAAATATAATGTAAATCATCATTGGATGCGTCAAGTGACTCAAAATAACTAAGCATCACCGGTCCTCTAGAGTCACAAGAAATGTCAAGGGTCTTTCCACTACGAGTCAACAATTATACTACCCTTCGTTCACAATCTAGGATGGCGCCATATCGGGCTAGCCAATCCATCCCTAGAATCAACCCATAGCCCATGAAACCAAGCACAAAAGATTACATTCAAAACCAATGCCTAAGATAGACAATATCAAATCCCTACAATCCATGGATAAATGAGCCGACCCACCAATAGGATTTGAGACTACAATGGGATCAACAACAAGACTAGTATCTAAGTGCAGTGTTTCAACTAATGATGTAGAGATAAACGAATGTAATGCGCCAGAATCAAATAAAGTACGGACAGGATGATCAAACAGAAAAAATAAACTCTTGACGGAAATGTTTCTACCTCGTTCTTGCAGCGATGGGACTGCGAGATCCTGGACCTGATCCCTTACCTACCCTGGTGCCACGAGAGCCTGAAGTTGTCCTCCAGAAGTTCCTTGCCCTTGCCCATGTTTCCTTGGGCAGTCCTTAACTAGATGACCTGCCTCTCCACAGTGGAAACAACCAGTCTTCTTTTTTTTCCTACAGTCTTTACTCAGATGGCCTGGTGTCCCACAATTAAAGCACCTCTTCTTTCCTTTGCCATTATTGTTCTTCCCGCCTTTCTTGTTTTGTTGGTGCTGCGGTTTCTTTTGATCCCCTTTCTTCTCGGGTGCCATATTAGCATTGGCGCCCTTTTCCTCTTCATGCATAAGCGCCATATTAGCCTTTCAAAGGTGGCCACTGTAACAACCCGAAAATCTGGGCCAGTTTAAAAATTTTATTTTGGCAATTTTAGCGAATTTTGATTATTTAAAATGAATTATTTTAAATAATATCGACGAGGAAATTTATTTTGAATATAATTCGAACGTATATATTCTTTTGAATCGACGATAGAATATAAATATTTATTTATATTTATAAAAGGAATTGAAAATGGCGCGGTAGTTCGATAATTCGATTTCAAATTTCAATTGAACATACCGGGTGCAAAATAAACCGGATTTGAGTGAAACCAAAAATAATAGGATCTATTTGAGAATATCTTTCCAACGAATCCAAAAAATTGAGATTTCATAGCGGGAATCAAAAGACATGTCCAGTTGAAAATCCTGAATAGTCGCTATGAAATTCAGGCCCTTAAAAATGGAAATTCTGCAAACGACTTTGGATTTTGACGAAACCACTTTTGTTGGATCCGTGATGTCAAGTTATTGTTAGATTCCAAATTTCATAATTTTTCGAATCAATATGTGAGCGTGGCAAAGGAAAACACGTTTGACCAATTTCAGTTGATTTTAATCGACTAGAAAATGACAATTTTTCAGACGGTCTCAGAATTCGACGAAACTAGTCTTGTTAGGACCGTATCGTCAATACGAAGCTAGAAAATATTTTTCGGGAATTTTTCGAGTTAGTATGTGACCCCGGTAAAATGAAATACGCGTTCAAATTCAATATATAGAGTTATATGTTGATTTTGATGAAAACTGATCGAAACAGTTGAATCAGCTTATGATACATATCCCATTATGTTCAGAATAGGGGTAATTAGCTATGGACGACAGGCGGTGGGCCTTGTTTCGAGGTCGAATGGAAAAGCTACCTTTTGGGATTAAAATAATATAAAATTATAATTAAAAATAAATCCCTCCCTCTTCATTTAACTTCTCAGCCCCCCCCCCCCTCCCGTTCATTATTTTACAAATCGAAAGAGAAAAAAAACCTAAACTACTACACCCCCCCTCCCCCGATCGATCGCCGCGCCGACAGCCCCCCCACCCCCCCCCCCCCCCTCTTCCAACGCCGTCGCGCTACCGCCCCCCCCTTTTTTCACCACTGCGACGCGATGCCCCCCCACTTCCTCCTGCGCCACCGCGCTGACACCCCCCCTCCCCCCCTGCCAAAACCGCCGAGCCCCCCTACGTCGAAGACTGAAGACCCCCCCCCCCCTTCCTTTGAAAATCTGATACAATGTAAGTTTATTTTATTTTTATTTTTATTTTGATTTATTTAATTGTCTAGGTTATTAATTTATAAAGTAATTAGTTCGTTAGAGATAAAAAGATGATTTTGATATTAGTAGACAATTAAAAATGTGATTTTTATATGACGGACTTAGGAAAAATATAATTTTTACATGATAGAAAAAATAAAAATATGATTTTTATCATATGTGAAATATAAAAATATAATTTTTATAAAATAGAAGTTATAAAAATATAATCTTTTATATTGTAGAAGTATAAAAATATAATTTTTATATAGGTAAGACAGTAAAAATATCACCTTTATATATGTAGTGAAATAAAAATTAAATCTTTATATTTGAAAAGGCGAAATCCTTATATAGAGGATAGCGAGTAAAAATGGGATTTTTCAATATTCAATAGCGAAGTAAAAATTCGATTTTTCTATATTGAATAGCAAAGTAAAAATTCGATTTTTCTATATTGAATAGCGAAGTAAAAATTCGATTTTTCAATATTCAATAGCGAAGTAAAAATGTGATTTTTATATATGTAGAGAATACGGGCAACGAAAGTGACAAGAGGCAAGAACAGCAAAGATTTCTACCCAAGAAGAGTCGTGGCGTTGGATTAGCAATTATGTGAGAATTTCTCACTTTTTATTTTATTTTCTAGTTAAAATATATACTAGGATGTAGACGGTGTTTAGTAGCACCCGACACCCGTCGTCCATAGACCATGGATGGCTTGTATGCTAGTTCGTTTGATTTTGATGTGTAGTTGATTGTGTGATGTGAAATGAAATAAAATATTTATATAGTTAAAAATATTTTATAGTTAAAAATAGAATTTTTAACGTGGATATGAAATGAAATAAAAATAAACAAATCGGACGATTTGTTTATATACACACATTTGACTGATATCAAATGGGACGATAAATTTTACACATCGCCCAACTGCACAAATAAAATCTTTGTTTGATTGTTTGAAACCCCACACGGGTATTGGGATGATATTTGATGTACACCAATCCCGATTGTTTAGTTGTATGTCGATCGATTGATTGACAGACTGTTATAAGCGTTGAATATTTATATTTGATGCTTATACAGGGTAGAATGCACTTTGGATGATGGTTGATTATTCATCGTTGTTGATATATACATGTATTGTAGAAAATCCATATAATTAACATTATATGGTAATTGATTGGGCCTCATTCCATATTTGAGAAAAGAAATATTTGAATAGAAATATTTGAAAAGAAATATTTGAAAAAAGAAATATTTGAATAGAAATATTTGAAAAGAAATATTTGAAAAAAAGAAATATTTGAATAGAAATATTTGAAAAGAAATATTTGAAAAAAGAAATATTTGAAAAAGAAATATTTGAAAATAGAAATATTTGAAATAGAAATATTTGAAAAAGAAATATTTGAAAAAAGAAATATTTGAGAAAGAAATATTTGAAATAGAAATATTTGAAATAGAATATTTGGAAATAGAAACATATGAAGCCGTGTTGATTAGATTGACGCCATTTTGACGTGAACGATATTTATATCGATTTTATTCATTTTATAATGAATATCGAAAGTGATTTCAAAGTCTAATAATTGAAATTGAATATAAATGAATTCGAATTGAAATTGAATATAAATGAATTCGAATTGAAATTGAATATAAATGAATTCGATTTGAAATTGAATATAAATGAATTCGAATTGAAATTGAATAGAAATCAATTCGAATTGAAATCGATTTGAAATGAATTTAAAACAAATTTATATTGGAATATTCAATTTTGATTTGAAATTGAATATGAAGTTGAAACCGTTTTGAAAATGAATTTAAAACGATTTACAAAATACGTTTTAAAAGGAAATCGACGAAGTATATATTATATATATAATATAATGGCTTGAATAGATCGCGCCGTGGCAGTTCGCGAATTTCGACCATTGACTTCGAATGGACATTGCGGGAGATCCGACCGTCAGATTCTCCTAAAACCAGAACCGTTGGGTTCGTATCGAAAAGAGCTTTCTAATGAATATTAGAAATTTGAAATCTAACAGTTGGATTTTGAATTATGTCCAAATCAAATTTGGAAAAGGTCGTTGTAAGTGCAGTTCGATGGCCATTGATGGAAATCGACTGTACGGGCCTTGATGAAATTATTAAAAATAGTAATAATTTGTTTAAAATCATAAGAAATAATTTAGGAAGAATTGGGATGAAAAACTCCATATTTGAAAAGATAAAAATAGATTTTTTATCGAAATGAACTAGTTTTGAACTAGAATTATAATTCTATTTATTTTTAAATAAATAAATTGGATTTGAAATGGTTTTGAAAATAACCAGAATTTCCAATATTTGAATTGGAATGGATTTGAATCGAAATTGTCTTCGGAATATTTCGATGTTGGATTTCTTGATGATACAGATATTGTTATGGGAATTTGAAAGATATATATATATATATATCGTTATTCCCAATACGACATTTGTTAGTCGTAGAATTTGATATTGAATATAAACCGATATATTTTCTATTCAGAGCCTTGTATTTAATATCAAATGTGATTTGGGTTTGTCGTGAATGATGTCTTCATTAACACTGTTCTTAAACCCAGTTGAGAAAAAGATTAAATCTTTTTATTTAGATTTAATGAAGTGTACCAATTAAATAATATTTAATTGGAATTGAATTGATATTGATTTTTGGGTTTATCGTGAACAGTGTTTTAAATAACACTTGTTCTTTAACCCGATAATTAATGGAACGTGATTTTGGGTTGTTGTGAACGGTATCTTCAATAATACTGTTCTTAGACCCCAAGGGGTTAAGAAAATCAGAAACTAACTGGAGGTTAGTTAAGTTGAATGGTTTCAGAGGTATTGATCTAATGTTGGTTTCGGCCTTCGGGGTTAATACTTAGGGAATTGCTCACTTGCTAATTTACAGTTAGGGACTGATTGAAATGTTATGTGATTTTGGGTTTATCGTGAACCGTGTTTTAAATGACACTGATTCTTTAACCCAGTCACAGATTAAAACTAAGTGGAGTTTTAATGAATCTTTAATTAGATTGAAATAATCGAGAATGGAGTATCACCAGTTTTGCTCCAGGCGATAGTTAAATCTTTAATTAGATTTGAACATGAAATGGTAATTGGATTTACCGATAACACCGTGGTGTTAGATATGAAGTATTACCAGTTTTACTTCATGGGATGAATAGGTTGGGATTGGGAAATTAAAACAAATGATTACTTTGGTAAGGTTCGTTAATCCCGACTAGTTGAATCGAAATTCAAAAGAAGATTAAAGAATAAATTTTAATGATTTATCTTTGATAAAATTAATGGGAACCTTTCCCAATGAATGTGGAATTTAGAAACTAACTGTCGGTTAGCTAAGCAGAATGGTTTTCTGGATATTGATCTGATGTTGGTTTCGGCCTTCGGGGTTAATATTTGGGGAATTATTCTCTTGTTAATTTACGGTTAGTGACTGATGAATTGGAATGAGGCGTATGTTGTGTTTGTGTAACATGTGTTTGTTATATATATATATATATATATATATATATATATATATATATATATATATATATATACGCAAGTTGTTCAGAAAGACCGGGTTTATCCCATTCTGAATAACTCATTCGACGTGGTGTCAAAGATGAAGACGGTGGTCGAAGACCGGAGGTCTTCACGTCGTTTGGGTGATTACTGATGATCTTGATTGGGCTGTACGCCCAAGAAGATGGAAACAGTTGGTGATCGTCCAGACGTACTTGGAGATTGATGGATATGCGCGGTACTAGGTGCCTCCGGTTTCGTTCAGACCCAGAACGGACTTGTAAATGGACTGTGTCTGACATTGGATTTTAGTCCGTGTGATTGATCTCTGTTAAATATATATCTGTTTGGCGGCGGAGAATTTATTCTCTTGCTTAACGCCCTTCTCTGAGACGTACGAGCTCAGAGTTTATATATTGATGGATATCAAATGCATGGAGTGAATTGCCTGTGTGGCATGCCTAAGTGGCAATTGATCGAGGCTTCTGTTAAAAAGCAAAGTCTTGTGGTGATGATCAAGGCACAGCCTGTGTGGCACAGCTTTGTGTAACGTGAATTCGCGAGCCTCGCACCCCGGTTGTGAACCAAAAACGGGAGAGGACCTCAGGGAGGGCATGCGTTTCTTTCTAGCTAAGGTGGTGTCAGTGACCTACCAGCCCTGACATTTATATACTTTTCACCTGTGTGGTTGTTGCTGTTGCGAGGCGCCTCGGTTTGATCGAACGATCCGGGTCCGATGGAGTCATTCGTTGGCTCATTTACGCCCCAAAGGGCGGGGAAACGTAGTGTTCAGGCATAATAATCCACATCGGTGGACCGGCCCTGACGATCCAAGGGGCAGTTGCGGCTGTTCCTGAGGCTCGGGCTAGACAGTCTCGAATCGGTTGAGGACTATCTTTTGCCTCGGTTCACAGACGGAAATCCAATTTCCAAATACGTTACATTTGCGGTTTTAATTGTAAAACTAGTATGGCGACATGATATATGGTACCCATGCCATCTATGATTGATACTTATGATTTGAAGTTGTTTTATACACTATGCACTTATAGTAGTATCAAATGATTTGTTTTAAAACGTATCAAGCATTCTTTGGCTGTTATAAGGGAAAACCCTATCCCCCGGCTTGCGTTGCATTGTGTGATAGGACCTGGGTCTTATAACAGCTTCATTTTTCTCTATTTAGCATTGCGCTATTCGTTTTATGCACTGGTATTCTTGGGAGGAAACCCGTTCCGTGTTATATGGCGTGGTACCTTGATTTACCTAACTTTAAAAATAAAGATTAATAACTGTTTTAGTTCTCACACCAGTCCCATGACTGACCTGGAGTTTATTGTTTTGACCTAAACTCTGGGTGCCCTTATTTTGACATGGGCAGCTAGTAGTTTTGGTTTTGCAGATTTATATTCGCAGGATCCTGGTTTACAGCTGGAATGATATCCGGAAAGCTTTGTATCCGTATATCTTCTTCAGTTGTATTTTGTATTATTTTCCGCTGCTATGTATTTAAATGTAATTTAAATCTCTGTTATTTCTGTGTAATATTCATTTATACACTGTATATTCTTGTAATCTGATGCATTGTTGTAATAACAATTAAATGTTCTTTTGTATGCTTTCTGTTTTGTCGTGTTCTCAAAACAATTCGTTCTTCCTCTTCTCTTCGGTGACCGGGGAAGTTCGGGTCGTTTCATCGTGGTATCAGACCTTTGGTTTACAAAGCTCAGAGAACAAGGCACATTAGAACCATACGAAAGAATTCATCAGAAACTTGATTAGTAATATCCAACGGGAATGACTCGTTAGAGATGGGATCAGTAGTATCCTAGAACGAGTGTGAAGAGTATATTTTTAAAGTGAAAACAAATTTTGTTTTGAAAATCTAAATCAATTATTCGTATTTGATTATTTATTTGTATTGATTTGGATAGTCCAGTATATAAAGATTTTGCATATACGCCTTGCAAACGTGTATTTGAAGTTTTAATATACTGGATAGATATAAAATTACACTCGAATCGCCCGGAGATGATTTTGATGATGGAGCTCCATCATTAGAATTCAAGTTCGAGTGACGAAAGTGGACTTTCTATATATTTCCTATTGACTGGTGTGAGAACCAAAATTAGATAGGGTCTATTGTTGCGATTTGGCATCAAAAATCTGATTTTTTGACTATGTATCAAAGTTATGAATTTCAAAAGCTAATCAACTAATAGATTGATGTTTGTGTTGTTTGTTTATTTGTTTGATAATTTTGAACCATTACGCCTAATTGTATCAAATAGTGAATTGTATTGAAAATTGGTCGCATTTGCTTGCATATACTTGTACTTACATTGAACAGGTCATAGCAAGGAGGCTAGAGCAGAGAATAAAATTTGTTTGCCCGACAAATAGGTACATGTTTACTATATAATTTACTGTTTTGTTTGGGTGATGATGATTTATGAGCCTATTAGCTAGCCGCTTGGCCTTTTCTTTTTCTTTTTGATATCAGAAGGCCTATATGGCAATTTCGGGATTTTCCCGTGGCTCCCGGTGCAGGGGAGGTTATGGCGAAATTTTTCGAAAATTCCGGATGTTAGCCAAATTTTTGAAGAATTTGAAAATTCTCAGAAATTGAAAAGTTGGAGAATTGAAGCCAGATCGAACTTAGAGTTGATTAAGCAAACCACTTTCGACTTTGTTCCTTTTCGGGGGCGAAAAGTTTTAAGTGGGGGAGATTGTAACAACCCGAAAATCTGGGCCAGTTTATAATTTTTATTTTGGCAATTTTTGCGAATTTTGATTATTTAAAATGAATTATTTTAAATAATATCGACGAGGAAATTTATTTTGAATATAATTCGAACGTATATATTCGTTTGAATCGACGATAGAATATAAATATTTATTTATATTTATAAAAGGAATTGAAAATGGCGCGGTAGTTCGATAATTCGATTTCAAATTTCAATTGAACATACCGGGTGCAAAATAAACCGGATTTGAGTGAAACCAAAAATAATAGGATCTATTTGAGAATATCTTTCCAACAAATCCGAAAAATTGAGATTTCATAGCGGGAATCAAAAGATATATCCAGTTGAAAATCCTGAATAGTCGCTATGAAATTTAGGCCCTTAAAAATGGAAATTTTGCAAACGACCTCGGATTTCGACGAAACCACTTTTGTTGGATCCGTGATGTCAAGTTATTGTTAGATTCCAAATTTCATAATTTTTCGAATCAATATTTGAGCGTGGCAAAGGAAAACACATTTGACCAATTTCAGTTGATTTTGATCGATTGGAAAATGACCATTTTTCAGACGGTCTCAGAATTCGACGAAACTAGTCTTGTAAGGACCGTATCATCAATACGAAGCTAGAAAATATTTTTCGGGAATTTTTCGAGTTAGTATGTGACCCCGGTAAAATGAAATGCGCGTTCAAATTCAATATATAGAGTTTTATGTTGATTTTGACGAAAACTGATCGAAATAGTCGAATCAGCTTACGATACATATCCCATTGTGTTCGGAATAGGGGTAATTAGCTATGGACGACAGGCGGTGGGCCTTGTTTCAAGGTCGAATGGAAAAGCTACCTTTTGGGATTAAAATAATATAAAATTATAATTAAAAATAAATCCCTCCCTCTTCATTTAACTTCTCAGCCCCCCCCCCCCCCCCCCCGTTCATTATTTCACAAATCGAAAAAGAAAAAACCCTAAACTACTACACCCCCCCTCCCCGATCAATCGCCGCGCCGACAGCCCCCCCTCCTCCAGCGCCATCGCGCTACCCCACCCCCCCCCCCTTTTTTCACAACTGCGACGCGATGCCCCCCCACTTCCTACTGCGCCACCGCGCCGACACCCCCCCCCCCCCCGCCTGCCAAAACCGCCGAGCCCCCCCCCCCCCCCCCCACGTCGAAGACCGAAGACCCCCCTCTCTTTGAAAATCCGATACAATGTAAGTTTATTTTATTTTGATTTATTTAATTGTCTAGGTTATTAATTTATAAAGTAATTAGTTCGTTAAAGATAAAAATATGATTTTGATATTAGTAGATAATTAAAATAAAGATTTTTATATGATGGGCGGAGGAAAAATATAATTTTTACATGATAGAAAAAATAAAAATATGATTTTTATCATATGTGAAATATAAAAATATAATTTTTATAAAATAGAAGTTATAAAAATATAATCTTTTATATTGTAGAAGTATAAAAATATAATTTTTATATAGGTAAGACAGTAAAAATATCACCTTTATATATGTAGTGAAATAAAAATTAAATCTTTATATTTGAAAAGGCGAAATCCTTATATAGAGGATAGCGAGTAAAAATGGGATTTTTCAATATTCAATAGCGAAGTAAAAATTCGATTTTTCTATATTGAATAGCAAAGTAAAAATTCGATTTTTCTATATTGAATAACAAAGTAAAAATTCGATTTTTCAATATTCAATAGCGAAATAAAAATGTGAATTTTATATATGTAGAGAATACAGGCAACGAAAATGACAAGAGGCAAGAACAACAAAGATTTCTACCCAAGAAGAGTCGTGGCGTTGGATTAGCAATTATGTGAGAATTTCTCACTTTTTATTTTATTTTCTAGTTAAAATATATACTAGGATGCAGACGGTGTTTAGTAGCACCCGACACCCGTCGTCCACAGACCATGGACGGCTTGTATGCTAGTTCGTTTGATTTTGATGTGTAATTGAATGTGTGATGTGAAATGAAATAAAATATTTATATAGTAAAAAATATTTTATAGTTAAAAATAGAATTTTTAACGTGGATATGAAATGAAATAAAAATAAACAAATCGGACGATTTGTTTATATACACACATTTGACTGATATTGATTGGGACGATAAATTTTACACATCGCCCAACTGCACAAATAAAATTTGTGTTTGATTGTTTGAAACCCCACACGGGTATTGGGATGATATTTGATATACACCAATCCCGATTGTTTAGTTGTATGTCGATCGATTGATTGACAGACTGTTATAAGCATTGAATATTTATATTTGATGCTCATAC
Organism: Allium sativum; assembly: GCA_030737875.1. Lineage (NCBI taxonomy): Eukaryota > Viridiplantae > Streptophyta > Magnoliopsida > Asparagales > Amaryllidaceae > Allium > Allium sativum. Next base: position 737,753,954 of record CM060920.1, read on the forward strand.
AGGGTAGAATGCACTTTGGATGATGGTTGATTATTCATCGTTGTTGATATATACATGTGTTGTAGAAAATCCATATAATTAACATTATATGGTAATTGATTGGGCCTCACTCCATATTTGAGAAAAGAAATATTTGAATAGAAATATTTGAAAAGAAATATTTGAAAAAAGAAATATTTGAATAGAAATATTTGAAAAGAAATATTTGAAAAAAAGAAATATTTGAATAGAAATATTTGAAAAGAAATATTTGAAAAAAGAAATATTTGAAAAAGAAATATTTGAAAATAGAAATATATGAAATAGAAATATTTGAAAAAGAAATATTTGAAAAAAGAAATATTTGAGAAAGAAATATTTGAAATAGAAATATTTGAAATAGAATATTTGGAAATAGAAACATATGAAGCCGTGTTGATTAGATTGACGCCATTTTGACGTGAACGATATTTATATCGATTTTATTCATTTTATAATGAATATCGAAAGTGATTTCAAAATCTAATAATTGAAATTGAATATAAATGAATTCGAATTGAAATTGAATATAAATGAATTCGAATTGAAATTGAATATAAATGAATTCGAATTGAAATTGAATATAATTGAATTCGAATTGAAATTGAATAGAAATGAATTAGAATTGAAATTGAATATAAATGAATTCGAATTGAAATTGAATAGAAATCAATTCGAATTGAAATCGATTTGAAATGAATTTAAAACGAATTTATATTGGAATATTCAATTTTGATTTGAAATTGAATATGAAGTTGAAACCGTTTTGAAAATGAATTTAAAACGATTTATAAAATACGTTTTAAAAGAAAATCTACGAAGTATATATTATATATATAATATAATGGCCTGAATAGAACGCGCCGTGCCGTGGCAGTTCGCGAATTTCGACAATTGACTTCGAATGGACATTGCGGGAGATCCGACCGTCGGATTCTCCTAAAACCGGAACCATTGGGTTCGTATCGAAAAGAGCTTTCTAATGAATATTAGTAATTTGAAATCTAACGGTTGGATTTGGAATTATGTCCAAATCAAATTTGGAAAAGGTCGTTGGAAGTGCAGTTCGATGGCCACTGATGGAAATTGACTGTACGGGCCTTGATGAAATTATTAAAAATAGTAATAATTTGTGTAAAATCATAAGAAATAATTTAGGAAGAATTGGGATGAAAAACTCCATATTTGAAAAGATAAAAATAGATTTTTTTTTTATCGAAATGAACTAGTTTTGAACTAGAATTATAATTCTATTTATTTTTAAATAAATAAATTGGATTTGAAATGGTTTTGAAAATAACCAGAATTTCCAATATTTGAATTGGAATGGATTTGAATCGAAATTGCCTTCGGAATATTTCGATATTGGATTTCGTGATGATACAGATATTGCTATGGGAATTTGAAAGATATATATATATATATATATCGTTATTCCCAATACGACATTTGTTAGTCGTAGAATTTGATATTGAATATAAACCGATATATTTTCTATTCAGAGCCTTGTATTTAATATCAAATGTGATTTGGGTTTGTCATGAATGATGTCTTCATTAACACTGTTCTTAAACCCAGTTGAGAAAAAGATTAAATCTTTTTATTTAGATTTAATGAAGTGTACCAATTAAATAATATTTAATTGGAATTGAATTGATATTGATTTTTGGGTTTATCGTGAACAGTGTTTTAAATAACTCTTGTTCTTTAACCCAAAAAATAATGGAACGTGATTTTGGGTTGTTGTGAACGGTATCTTTAATAATACTGTTCTTAGACCCCAAGGGGTTAAGAAAATCAGAAACTAACTGGAGGTTAGTTAAGTTGAATGGTTTCAGAGGTATTGATCTGATGTTGGTTTCGGCCTTCGGGGTTAATACTTAGGGAATTGCTCACTTGCTAATTTACAGTTAGGGACTGATTGAAATGTGATGTGATTTTGGGTTTATCGTGAACCATGTTTTAAATGACACTGATTCTTTAACCTAGTCACAGATTAAAACTAAGTGGAGTTTTAATGAATCTTTAATTAGATTGAAATAATCGAGAATGGAGTATCACCAGTTTTGCTCCAGGCGATAGTTAAATATTTAATTAGATTTGAACGTGAAATGGTAATTGGATTTACCGATAAAACCGTGGTGTTAGATATGAAGTATTACCAGTTTTACTTCATGGGATGAATAGGTTGGGATTGGAAAATTAAAACAAACGATTACTTCGGTAAGGTTCGTTAATCCCGACTAGTTGAATCGAAATTCAAAAGAAGATTAGAGAATAAATTTTAATGATTTATCTTTGATAAAATTAATGGGAACCTTCCCTATGAATGTGGAATTTAGAAACTAACTGTCGGTTAGCTAAGCAGAATGGTTTTCTGGATATTGATCTGATGTTGGTTTCGGCCTTCGGGGTTAATATTTGGGTAATTATTCTCTTGTTAATTTACGGTTAGTGACTGATGAATTGGAATGAGGCATATGTTGTGTTTGTGTAACACGTGTTTGTTATATATATACGCGAGTTGTTCAGAAAGACCGAGTTTATCCCATTCTGAATAACAGATTCGACGTGGTGTCAAAGATGAAGACGGTGGTCGAAGACCGGAGGTCTTCACGTCGTTTGGGTGATTACTGATGATCTTGATTGGGCTGTACACCCAAGAAGATGGAAACAGTTGGTGATCGTCCAGACGTACTTAGAGATTGATGGATATGCGGGGTACTAGGTGCCTCCGGTTTCGTTCAGACCCATAACGGACTTGTAAATGGACTGTGTGTCTGACATTGGATTTTAGTCCGTGTGATTGATCTCTGTTAAATATAAATCTGTTTGGCGGCGGAGAATTTATTCTCTTGCTTAACGCCCTTCTCTGAGACGTACGAGCTCAGGAGTTATATATTGATGGATATCAAACGCATGTAGTGAATTGCCTGTGTGGCATGCCTAAGTGGCAATTGATCGAGGCTTCTGTTGAAAAGCAAAGTCTTGTGGTGATGATCAAAGCACAGCTTGTGTGGCACAGCTTTGTGTAACGTGAATTCGCGAGCCTCGCACCCCGGTTGTGAACCAAAAACGGGAGAGGACCTCAGGGAGGGCATGCGTTTCTTTCTAGCTAGGGTGGTGTCAGTGACCTACCAGCCCTGACATTTATATACTTTTCACATGTGTGGTTGTTGCTGTTGCGAGGCGCCTCGGTTTGATCTGACGATCCGGGTCCGATGGAGTCATTCGTTGGCTCATTTACGCCCCAAAGGGCGGGGAAACGTAGTGTTCAGGCATAATAATCCACATCAGTGGACCGGCCCTGACGATCCAAGGGGCAGTTGCGGCTGTTCCTGAGGCTCGGGCTAGACAGTCTCGAATCGGTTGAGGACTATCTTTTGCCTCGGTTCACAGACGGAAATCCGATTTCCAAATACGTGACATTTGCGGTTTTAATTGTAGAACTAGTATGGCGACATGATATATGGTACCCATGCCGTCTATGATTGATACTTATGATTTGAAGTTGTTTTATACACTATGCACTTATAGTAGTATCAAATGATTTGTTTTAAAACGTATCAAGCATTCTTTGGCTGTTATAAGGTAAAACCCTATCCTCCGGCTTGCGTTGCATTGTGTGATAGGACCTGGGTCTTATAACAGCATCATTTTTCTCTATTTAGCATTGCGCTGTTCGTTTTATGCACTGGTATTCTTGGGAGGAAACCCGTTCCGTGTTATATGGCGTGGTCCCTTGATTTACCTAACTTTAAAAATAAAGATTAATAACTGTTTTAGTTCTCACACCAGTCCCATGACTGACCTGGAGTTTATTGTTTTGACCTAAACTCTGGGTGCCCTTATTTTGACACGGGCAGTTAGTAGTTTTGGTTTTGTAGATTTATATTCGCAGGATCCTGGTTTACAGTTGGAATGATATCCGGAAAGCTTTGTATCCGTATATCTCCTTCAGTTGTATTTTGTATTATTTTCCGCTGCTATGTATTTAAATGTAATTTAAATCTCTGATATTTCTGTGTAATATTCATTTATACTCTGTATATTCTCGTAATCTGATGCATTGTTGTAATAACAATTAAATGTTCTTTTGTATGTGTTCTGTTTTGTCGTGTTCTCAAAACAATTCGTTCTTCCTCTTCTCTTTGGAAACCGGGGAAGTTCGGGTCGTTTCAGCCCCTATAGGGATGTGGATCATAGCTAACACATGTAGTGGCTCGTTCAAACCCTTAACAAATCTTAGGCCTTCTTTTCGGGTGTATTCACCAAGTCCAAGCCAAATCTTGCCAACTGATTGAACTTGTTGACGTATTATTTTACTGACATATTCCCTTGCTTTAATGCCAAAAACCTTTCCATGTATAGATTATCTTCAGCCCGTGAGAGAAACTTTTCCTCAAACCTACGCCTGAAATCCGACCATGTATCAACTGGACGCTCTCCATTAGTCACTTCCCACCAAAACGAAGCTTCGTCCTTCATCAACCAAGCAGCAAATTGGACCTTCTTACAATCGTCCAAATCGAAGATGCCAAACAGATTCTCCACTTCTTTCAACCAATTTTTAGCTTCAATGAACGTTTCAGATCCACTAAAAGATTTTCCACCCATCGAACGAAAGCCTTTACATATCTTGGAGTAGGTATCTCCACGCAGAGGAATGACTGGAGCTGGGGGAGGAGGAGGAACGTTGGTCGGTCCCGCGGCAGCGACCCTAGCCTCGAGATATTGACGAAACCAACCGAGTACATGAACATCCTCTGGTATCTCGGATGCTCTGGACATGCTGAAAAGAAAAGGAAAGAGTTTCAAAACAAGGGAAGCAAAAGAGAGATGTACGGCTTGCGGGGATTATGCTCTTTAAAGTAAACTTTCCTTGAAAATAGCTTCTTTAAAACAAGTTTTGAAAATATTCTAGGAAAATAACACTTTTCAAAACTTTTTATCTGTTCTTGTAACCATAGCTCTTATACCACGTGTAACACCCCACGTCCATTAATGTCACTCACAAAGGGAATGCAACAATGTCCATGAAGCTTTATTGTTGTATAGAACAGAAAAATTACAAGAATAAATAAATAAAACAACACAGCGGAAGATAAAACTTATTTTATTTCATCATAACTCAAAACGAGTTTACATAAGTAGTTTCCAAAACCATTAAAACAGGATCAATAGTCTTTTCCAAAAACTTCAAAGTACATAAAGAAGCAAATAATTAAACAACATAAATGCATAAATCCCCACTGAGCATAAGCAAAGCCATAAAGTGAGAGAGTCCCAAGCGATACATCTACTATCTCCAAGCAACTGAAAGAAATCGGCACTAAGCTGTAGTATTCCCTCCTTGCAAACCTGAGGGGGGGGGGAGGAAGAATATAGGTGGAAAGAAAAGGGGGTCAGACATAAAGTCTCGCGAGTGCGATAACTTTAACAATATAATTATCAAAATAACTAGGCTAAGGCATAAGCTGTAAAATAAGGAAATGACTGTGAACAATTGGGTATGACAGAACAAAACGAGGAAATAAGATGAACCAAGATAACGTTAAAGGCGCCCCTAATCATTATAAGATAATTACTACACTGCACCACCACTAGTCACCCTAAAGGTTGATCCGCCTACAACACTCAATAATGATAATGGTAGTTCAGTGTACCCCTATCTACCTTCATAGGTGTCGCTGCCCCTATTTCCACTAGGTGTACCCACTACCCCCATTCAATCGACTCCCTAACTCGTAGATACCCGTGTTGGCCCCGCAGTGGGGTGTATCACTGCCCAAAGTGGCTACCCGATACAACCAAAAATGCACGGTTTATATCTACACGATGCAACAACGTCTTACCTACCAGCCCGGGCCCACACATGCATATGAACCCGCTGGACTTGCGTTACCACCGCTGACCCATTTTGACCTCTTACAATCAAATCCAGTACGCGTGTTCCGTCCTCGACTTGGGTCGAGCCCACAAAGATACTTAATGGGTTACTGGTTTGAAAATGGCCCCCATGCATGACACAAGCTTTCCACCTACGCTTGGTCCCCTCTAAGGTTTTTTCCCCACTTAACCTCATTCTTAATCATGCCTTTTTACATGTCTCAATTTTGGTTAAGTGCATCTTATCGTATTTCAAATGCCACCCAAGGCACCCACTAATTTCCACATGCTACCCAAGGCACCCACTTAACCCCCTCATGTCCCACTACATGTTTGTCTGGTTAAGTGTTTTTTAATTTATTAAGACCGTAACCTTGTAAAGACCTTCCACATTAGACTGGCACTTGTGGCAGCTGGATTTGTCGGGCGGGTTCGGGCAGTCTTACACCACAAAAGTGTCAAACCTTGCGTCTTTACAACTATTACGCATTTAATTTATGCCTAAGACCTCCCACATTAGACTGGCATTTGTGGCAGCTGGATTTGTCGGGCAGGTCCGGGCGGTCTTACACCACAAAAGAGTCTAACCTTGTGTCCTAAGCGATTAATTACACCTAATTAATTACCCCAAATTTGAATTAATTTCCCTATTAAAATTGCCAATCAATTACAAATTTAACTATGTCCATAATTGACTCAATTATGTCCATCTATTTATGGTATATAAAATTATACCAATTAACATCACATTTAAGGCATTTATGCCAATTCTCAATATTTAATCTTTTAATGTTATCCCCTTGCCCCACGTTGTACGTTTGTTCGTTTAACGTGAAGTATATGTTAGATTGGAATAGTCTAACTTATGGAATAAAGAGAAAACATCACAACATGCATAGAATAAAAACTTGATCTAAACATAAGGGGTGAACTTGCATGTGTGAATAAGGCTTTTCATCTAAAACTTGCATAGGCCAAAGTTACAAACTTGCATAAACTATGGATGTCATAGATCTAATCATAAGGTGTAAACTTACATAGGCAATAGTCACAAACTTGCATAAACTATGGATGTCATAGATCTAATCATAAGGTGTAAACTTGCATATGTGATTTTATACAACATAGACTATGATGTAAACTTGCATCTAACTCACATATGTCATAGCCTAACTTTAGATCCAATTAACACATAAAATAGATGTCATGAAACATGTAAGGTTGTATATGATTCTCACTAACTTGCATATGATTCATATCTAAATTGACATCTAAATTTTCATACATACATATGATTTAACATATGAATTAGTTCCAACAACATAACCAAACTAGCATAAGAAACATCATTATGAATTGATTGTACATAAGCCAATCATAGATTTACAACATAGATGATAACATCACAGCTTTACAACATAGATAATAACATCATAGAATTTACAATATAGATAATAACATCATAGAATTTACAACATAGATAATAACATACGGTCAATGATTCATGACATAACCATATAATCCAAATCATAGCTTAATCCAATTAAATTGTTAATTATCTAATTAAAGAAATCGAACTCACAAAAAGAAGGTCTTGCGTTCTGAAATCTGAGTTCTGAAATTGATTTTGCTCGCCTTTGTAGTAGATTCGTTATTGTTTAGATTAGAGCCGATTAGAATTGAGTTGATTAGCTTTGATTTCCCTCTAGTTGGTGGCGGCTACTCTAGGTTACAAGACGACAGCATGATGACCATGATTCAGATTTTCATTTGATTTTTGGGTTTGAGTCTACCCATGTTTATATAGAATTTAATTTAATTGTAGCCGTCGGATGATCTTAGGGTTAATCAAAACCACTCAGTCAGGATAGGGTGACACCTCAGCCCTAACGACTCAGCAAGGAGTCAGAAAGGACTCAGCAATGAGTCACAATATGGATCAGATTTCACCAGAAAGCTATGCAGGCTTTCTACTCGGCCTGGCGCACTTGGCAGGTGCACTAATGCCACTTTTGTACTGGCACACTTCCCAAGTGCGCCAGTGTATTTTTTACTTCTGATTTTCCCGCCTAACTTCATTCGTCCATATCTCCTTCATATGGTATCCGTTTTACGCAAACTCGGACTCTATCTCAACTAGAATTCTGAGATGAACACAATGGCGCAACCCGTTTCCCTTAATTCTCACATCTAAGATTAATTATTCTTGAATTTAGTTAATTCGATTATTCAAAAATTCGAGGTGTTACACCGTTGGCATTGCCATTGGTGCGGAAGTTGGAGCGGACGGTGACATTGTTAATGAGGCTAAACTTCCTTCTCTGATGTGGGCTCCTAGACTTGGAAGAGGTAGTTTCCGAGATGGTACGCCGATGTTGGGCATTGTTACGCACGAGCTGGTGTTAAGTGACGGTGCGTTGACTTTCTTGGAGTTGGCGCATAAGGTTGATATTATCTCTCAATGTCTAATTAAACTGGAGAGTTGTGATCTCATACTTCTCATTAAGCATGTGGATCTGCGCTTGTGTTCCAGAAGCTTTGGGTTCCAAAGAAGGAAGAGTCCCGATTGCGGCTAGGATATCTGCCAACTAAGGTTGTTCGGATGTTCCAGCTTCTACTGCAGCAGAAGAGCCGATCATTGCATTCTTTGGTCGCTTTGTCATAGTAAGCGGAATTGGCGGCAGGTTAATGAACAAACCTAAAGCACGTCGAAGTCGAGACAGTGATGTGCAATAAAGAAGCGAATCCTCAGTGAAAGCACCAAAATGTTGACAAAAAAATATGTCGTAAACACCCAAGATTCTTAATTACTTAAGAATTATAGTTTCGCGTGGAAACGTAAGTGCGAAAAGCCGTAAATAACGCAAGAGATTTATAGTGGTTTGGTCCCATGAGGGGCTTACGTCCACTTTGGAAGAGTCACTGTAATATTATTGATAACAAAGAGTTACAAGATTGAGACTATCACATGACATCCCTTTACATACATCTCTAAATAAAATGAGGCCACAATTGTCATATGAAAATATTAGGAAAAATGCACTTTTGCCCTTCTCTTCCTCAAAGCATGGATGCCATTAGAGAGGCCACTTGGAGCTCTCAAGAGATGTCAAATCAACTAAATTCTAATCCATTTGAAGTGTGAGATTAGGGGGTATTTATAGTGGAGGGGTTAGGTGGGAGTAGGTAGGAGTAGGGGACCACATTAGGAATCTCAGATCCTGTAGTGCAGGCTACCAAAAGCTTGGAGCCCTCATGTTCATTCCCTGGAAACTCGTACCCCTTAGTGGGGTACGAAATTCATACCCCGTTGTTAGCATGTTTTGTGACCAGGCCACCCAAAACTTAGATGATCAGGGTTATATATGTTAGAGGATAATGCTCTCATATGTCCTAAAACCAGAGCTTGGATCGGATTGGATTGGATAGCTTGGGTCGGTTCGAATGGGATAGCTCGGATCGGTTTGGATGGAATAGCTCGGGTCGGATCAGATGGGTGCAACAACACCGGTTCAGATCGGATCTAGGACTCCTAACCGAACTGCCTGAAACACGCAACTTCCCTTCAATGGAGACCTATTCTTGTGCCTATTTACCCGGACCGATTGACACTTGTAAGCTCACAAATGAAGCCACGCTACCCACTTTCTCCATCATTTTCAAAGTCCTCCATGATGTTGCCACGTGGCCACATATCCCAACCGATTTTACACTTATAAATACACATACAATGCATCATTTGAGGGGGGTTCTGACACTTAATTCATGAATGGCAGCCATGGCCGAATTTCTCAATCAACAACCATCTTCATCTCCAATAGAAATCAATGAATTCGGAGAGAATAATTCATTGTATTCGAGTGATTGTGTGAATGTATTCATTGTAATTGTAATTCTAGAATGGAATCAGAAACTATGAAGGGACGTAGGCTAGTTAATGCCGAACCACTATAAATCTCATGTCTCTACCTGATTTTCTATATTTTGGATTATTATTGTTCGCAAATCATACTCAATTGGGTGTTAGGACCATTTTTTGGTCTATCACCCGTGGGGTATGTACGAAATTCGTACCCCAAGGGGTACAGTGATGTGGGTTTGAGTTCGGCGGAGTCGAGGTTAGCAAGTCTCGAGGCGTCTTGGGGTTCGAGGCATTGGTTTAGTAGTGTTTTGAGGAATGGTGCGGTTCTTGTCTCTGCGACCACTTCTGGGCTTATTTCCTTAACTCCTTGGCGACACTCCCGGATTTAACATCACGCGATACGTTGAGTCGAGTCTTGCATACTTTTGTGAACCAGACCAAAAGGCCCATTAACATCTATCTTCAGGATCACTGGCCTAATCAGCACCACTATAACCCTATAAGTATATGTCTTTACAATTTTTTAGACTTAATCCATATTTTATATTACCTCTTAAGTATCTTAAAATACATTTGATGGCTTTCCAATGATCACTTAGTGGATTTTGCATGTGCTGGCAAACTTTGTTAACACTAGAACAAATTTATGGTTGGGTGATTATAACATACTGTAATTCCCCTACAATACTCCTATATTGTTTAATATCATTGATGGCTTCCCTTTAGTTTTAGATAATAATATATTAGTGGTCATAGGAGTTGGTAGAGGTTTGGCATGATGCATGTTTACACTTTGTAAAATTTCTGATTGTAATTTCTTTGAAACAAGAATAGTTCAGAGTCTGACTTTCTTTCTATATGAATCTCAAGAAAGTAATTAAATTCACTCAGATCTTTAATAGCAAAATTTTGATACAATAATTGTATGACTTTGGTGATCTCATAACTGTTGTCTCCAGTGATGAGTATGTCATCAACATACACCAGTATATATAGTAGCATGACCATCTCTTCTCATATATAAAGAATTATCCGACTTTATGGCCTTGAACTTCATTCTAGATAGGGTTAACTTGAGTTTCTCATACCAGGTTCTTGGAGCTTGTTTCAATCCATATATGGATTTGTGAAATTTGCATACTTATTTACTCCCATTGTATACATGATATCCATCTAGTTGTTACATATGTGTACACACATCTTCCACTAGCTCACCATTTAGAAAAGCACTGTTGACGTCTAACCACTACTAGAAATATAATCTAAAACATCAGTTTTTAGCCGATGTATAAGAGTTTTTTGACTGATATCTTTGCGAGTGTAGAGAAAGGTCATGACTTTAGACATCGGTTATTAACCAATGTATTAGACCATCTTTTACATCAGTTTTCTTTGCATAACTAATATAATAGACCATCTTTTACATTGTTTTCTTTTAACCAACTGATGTAATAGATGGTCTATTACATAGCTTTTTGGGACATTTGATGCGATGAGCTCCTTATTTCATCAATTTGTTTAAACATAACTATTGAGTAAATATTTAAATAAGAATATGAAAACAAAAAAATATCTTATTCAAACAAATATCTATTACATGAATAGTATACATTTCAATTTCAACTATTTGTGCATACACATTCTGTTCGTACACACATACATCTCATATTTACAATTTACAACTCATTTGTTACAAACACTCTCACACATACATATAGACATATATATTTGACTCTGTCTTCTAGCTTGCATCCAGTTGACTAGTCATCGTTACCTATCACACAAATTTCAAAAGCAGCAATTTGAAAAATAAAATATAACTCGAACTAATTTATTTTATATATTATTGCCTCAGGTACTTGGGTTGTTCGTCATCATCTTTTGATTCTGTATTATCTATTCTTATCATTTTTGACCAAGTGTACATAGCAAAGTTCGGGCTTTATGGGGAAACATATTTGAACCAAATGGTTTTCTGGCCCATAGGATAAATATAAATTCGAATCAGCTCAGGTAATGGCAATGCAGCAAATGCATTTATACAACTTCAAGTGATCAAAAAGTGTGCATCAGGCAGTTCATATAAAGTGTAGTGCAAGTCATAGTTTTAACTTCAAGTATTACAGAGACGTTGGTTGCAAAGAGTGGACAACCAAAATGAGGTGAACAATATGATGGAAGACAAAATGCGGTTCACTAGCACAAACATGTGCAACATCACCGTGGTGAATTAGAGCGTCAAGTTGATACAATATATAGATAATCAAAGTCCGAAATGCACACAACAAGCATGAACGGTGACATAAACACAAAGTGTTGTATCTGTTCTTATTTTTAAAAAGCATGAAGCAGTGACATTAAACGCAATGGTGTTGCACCAAGTGCAAAGTTATTAAACTCATGGAGATGACCAAGTTCAATATAATTTCAGGGGAAACACAAAATGCATGCAACAATGTGTGAACAAACTATGTTCCAGGTTTAAAAACAGGGTGGAAATATGTATAGCGGCAAACTCATGACTCTCATACCTTGCTACACCTCGTTATGGATGCTCCTATTGATGATCAACTACTAGTGTTGCCAGAGATAACTGGATATTCATCCTTTTGTGGGTTTTTCTATCAATGGTAATTAGAACCTTGCTCACAACTGCTTTTCCACTCAGGTTTATTCCATAATAGTTAAACATGTGAGTGAGCAAGTAGAAAAATGAAAATTAGCCCCATGCATATGAACAATCAGTGTGCTAACCTAATTGATGGTTACGTCACCAATAACAACATTGGTTACTCTATGCATCAATGTAGAAATATGATCCACGCTATAACCACCCAAACTCCAACAGATCTAGATTTTTTGCAATACGTTAAAATCCAAATCCACTGAAGCCCGAGTTGAGTAATTGATATCTTGCAAATAGGCAAAGATAAATATATCAGAGCACACATAAGAACCTCGCAGTGGAAATGATTAAAGTATAATAATAGATAAATACTTACCAAAAATTGACACTTTGAAACAAGTGTCTCTAAGCCAAATAATCTCTGTTGGCCATCTAACATATGGATTGTTATGAGGAGGGGGTTAGAACTAAAGAACCCATGAATGGAAAATTTATACTTTTAAGTTCAATACTGCATATACCATTATATTTCCATTTTATTTATATTAGGTTATTAAGGTTTACAATACTCTCGCCTCCATGCTTAAATCGTACCCATCTACCTCTAGGTAGACCAAACCTAGTAACACACACACACACACATATATATATATATATATATATATGTGTGTGTGTGTGTGTGTGTGTGTGTGTGTGCCCAGTTGATTGTCGTAGTCTTAGATACTACTTAATAGTATCTTTTGTATCTTCTGCGATAGCACTTTGTTGTCTCGCTACGTAAAAATACTCCAATTAAATCTGCAAAGGACTACTTCGTAAGGTCAACAATACAAATGTTTCATCGCCTGATAAGAAAGAATGAAACCGCGTCCACATCAGCTCGCTTTAGTGCTTGGGCATCCACGATGCACCACCCAATGCATCATTAAGAACTTACATGTAATCGTACTATCTACTACCTGAGCTCTGCTAATAAGGCCTGCCCTTATACAGAACTCAATTAGTGATTTTTATATCTGTGAATGACAGCTCTATTAGGTCTACAATATAGATATTCTATTTGGTCTATCTCTTTCTCCGTGGTTATGGCTCCATGCGGATCCTATCAACTAGTTGAAAGACCCATCAAGAGCTAAGTGATTGTTCCTTACAGCAAACAATCTAAACATCACATAGGCATTATCCATCTCCAATGTCTCGATTGTGAAAGGTCGTTAGCCTTTTAGTTTAGATTCAGTCTTTCCCGTTCCCTCTCGAACTGATGATGATAGGTATCTAAACAATTACAATCCTTAATGGGTCTTGATCGAGAAGCCTACTCCCTAAGATAAGGAAACCGCCCAATCCTAAAGTCACTCATTAGTCTTTTGACTTCCCTCAATATGAATGCATTCAAGGAATACCCTTTTGATGAAAACACTACAGACCTACCTCCGGGGCGTAGCTTCGGTAGACCTACCCAGAGGATCATCTTAGAGTACCTTTATGTCCTGTAGAAGGCTGCACTTCCTTCAAGCCTCATTAAACGACATGTGGGGCGTGCTTCATCTGTGCTAAAGAATCTACGATGATTTGCTTCGGACTGCTCCAAATGCAATTTACTATTTTATTAGACCATATTTCTAATCTTTCATTATGTGTTGAGCATACTTATCTTTTCTCTAATTATAACACCGGTTAGCTTTTTCTGCCCAGTTCCATTTAATTATGGGCCTTAATCATTTGCTTATTAACTCAATCTACGATCTAAGTTTTAATGATAATAAGCCCACTTCAATTAAAATCCTCATGTTATTTTTTATACTTGCAAAATATCAAAAAAAAATTATCCTTTTTTCCTTTTAAATATAAATCTCCAATTTATATACATGTTTATTGTAAATTTATTTCTCCTTCATTTATTACATGTTTGCAATGTCACTCACTTTATTTTATTTTTCATGTGCATAAAATGGATTATATTTGCATCTTTTAACTAACATTTACATAATTAGACATTTTCAGAAATATTTGTCAATTACTTCCTTTTCTTCATTCCTTAATTTCAGGTTTACTTACTTTACAATTATTATAAGTTTAGCTTTTGGAAGTAGTCTTACTCCCACTTGGTTGGTTATGGAAACTCCATAAAAATCTGTTTCCTTATTTTAATATTAATATTGAGAATAGTAACATATAATTACAAGTTATCTCTTTTTTTTTGTTAATTGTCGAATTAGTGCAAAATACGGTAACTTCCCTATTTTACACTAATCTTACTTTCCTTACTCTTATCCTTGCAATTATATTTATCTTATTCCTTGTAATACTGAATTATGGAAATATAACCCTTTTTCTCAACCAACCAAATAATCTAGTACTAACTTCCAAACCAATTTATTCATTAGAATTCCCTTTTCCTCTTATTCCCTAAGTTTTGACAATTTACTATAAATTTCTTACTTTTGGGCTTATGCCTTTTCTTCCCAAACAACAATCCCAATAAATAATCATTTAATTGGGTATTATTCCACCATATTCAAGATTTTCTCATAAACACATTTTTACTATATATATTTTGATTAGGGATAACTTTTTCACAAACAATTTCCAAATGCAATTTATATCAATTTCAACAATCAACGAAAATAAAACGGCATTATATATCATTGGCATAAAAGATATAGAATTCAAAACCTACTTACGTAGAAAGGGCACTTCAAGTTTCAGATCTAATTTGAATCCAGATTTATTATCCGTAGTCTTTTCCTTTTTGTAAACATATTTGAATCTACAAACTGGAATATACATGGATTAATTGATCTGGATCTAAAAGAAAACAAAATAAACTAATTAAAACCAGATCTGAAGAACTTACCTTATACGTATATAGATTATGGATATCTATCCTTTAAATCTAAAGTTTCTACTGTTATATCTCGAAAAAAACTTAAACCTAACCTTTTTTATTTCTGAAGATTTGGAGGAGAAAGGAAAATAATAGAGCTTCGGCGTCCACTCAAAATCATATGAGTTTGGAGGTTAGCTATGCACGTTTATTTATATGTCAAAATGGGCCGTGTTCATTTGATTTAAAATGAAATAAATCTCGCCGTTGAAAACAGGTAAAAATGTCATATTTGACGTGGATGGGTCGACCTAAACCATGCGTGGGTCGTTGACCCCTACGTGGGACGACCCCCGGGTCGACATGACCCATACCCGGGGTCGACCCAAAGCATTAATATATGCTTTCTCCTATGTCTTTCCATTTCTATTTCAACTGTATTAATATTGTTACTAAACAAGTTTATGAACTTATTCGATTTAATTTCATTTTTGAGGCCCGTTTATTTTCAAATTCAAACACGCGTTATTTTTGGAATTAATACACTCATATATTTACGAAATAAATATATTTATGCACATTTACATGTATAATTACTTTCCGAAACAGAACTTCTAACATTAATAACTTTTATGTATAAACTCAGTTTGGAACATATTATATATGTAAATTAACCAGGACATTGTACAAACACCATGCTATACCTTTCGAGGCCAAATTATGACAATCACAAAATGTTTATTTTTCATTGTTTACAATTTTTTAATTATTTCAATTATTTTATTAGTTAAAAATATAGGGTGTTACATTGGCTCTCCGTCTTAGGCATGATATTGCAGTGAATGATGTGTACCATAAGACGATCGATCATTGCAAATTGTCGTTACTCCATATATTGACATCTCCAATGAAGATCCATTGTAGAATCTTTGAACATGTCATCTCTATAGCATTCAAATCTATATCGACGATGGATATCACTAAGATCTCAACGAGATCATCATCGGTCATCTCAATTTGGACTCTCTTGACCTCAGATTGGATGTTCCATCGCCAAATTCTACACCATTTAAATGGATGCAATGCAAGTAGCATTCCCTCTCAAAAGTTTCATGGTGTAGGATTAGTGCAAGTCATGCTGCTATGAAAACTCTTCTAACACAAATGCAGAAAAATCTACAAATTTCACATATCGCCCTTGGTGAAACTCAAAGTCGTTGATCCCAAATCAAATTCACTACTTAATCCATAACTATAATTTTTAACATATTTAATGATTGCTTGGATTAAAGGAAAGATCTCACTTGCCAAATTTGTGACGATGCAAGACTTGAACCCGACGGCTTTGGAAAGCAGCACCATGCACCAATCACCATGTTAAAAGATCCTTGTTAACTTTCTAAGAGAGAGATGTTACAGACTAGTCCTTTAAGGAGCCTAACTCCTTGGTTTCTCATCACCATACGCTACTCAGGCATTATGTATATAACCCATACGAATACCACACCAAATTGACATTCATAGCGTTCCATGCAACTCTGGCTAGATATAAGCTCATATACCAAATGTGACAATCATGATACTCGAATCCCGTTGTTTCGGAAAGCAATGCCATGTATTAACCTTTGTGCTAACAAATTAACTTTCCAGGATGGATATTAGAAAATTCCTTAGAAACTCAAGATCCACAGAATCTGAACTTGAGCTTTCACTTTAATTCCCTATACCCAACACATCTCCATAAATATGAACTTGAACGTAAGACTCTATAGAAAAACTTCTAACTTGATTTAGAACTTTATTTTGGAATTTTCCTTACGAGCTAAATGAGAAACGAAGATTTGAAGTTAAATTTTGATTTTAACTTAGAAAGGAAGAAGAACAGAATAAAGATATGGGGATGAAAAACGAAAATTTCTCTAATTTACTAGGTATTTTGTCAAAAAGACAATTTTCCCCCAGACTTTCTTTTCTTCTCACTCTTCATACTTCGCACGACTTTAATTAACTTTTTACATATTTTGCATATAAGAAACATTTACATATTCAATGGAGATGATCTCAAGTCCAAATTCATTAGTCTTTGAAAAGCCTTATGTTATGTCATGTGTTCGAATAATCTTCAATTATGTAGTCAATTTCAGCTAATTATTAATTGAAAATTATGGGTTGTAGCATGATGAGCAAGCAATGAATGTTAAACAACGAAGATATAACAAAAATTCTAGGTTAGAAATTAGAGCGAATGATGGAGGGTGGTCTGGGTAAGAGGAAGTGGTGACAAGGCGAAAGAGTATATAGTCGTGGGAAAAATGAGATGGTGATGAGATAAAGGAGAAGACAAAAGCATATATTACTAATATGTTAAACATTCTCCTACGGAATGCTTCGCAAAGGCAAGTATTCCTTTTTATACACTATGATAAGAAGATTGTGTATTAAAAAAGTTGAAAGTTAAATTTAATTTTAGCCTCTAATACATTCACTTAAGTGATTAAAATTTTTATTTTTTTAATAGCAATGTTTGCACTAAGCTCCCGTAGTCCCTATAAACCTGAGTTGGTGAATAATATCGTAATAACAAAAATAATCTACGTCACCTTTCTAAAAATGTATGTCATATACGGACTAGTTTTACCTTATATCTTGGAAAATGAGAGTATCACTTCTCCAATTGTTTCATCTTTGATACATGCAGGACAACTCCTAACAATTGTGACATCGCTATACTTTGGTTTATACATATTTGCATAGATTACTTTTCAACCACTAATTGCTCCTTCTGAAACATACACGCACATGAGTTCGAATTTGGATTACCTTCAGTGTCGATTTTAGGCCTAGGTTGGGCAAACAGCCCGCCTAGGGCAGCCCCCTATATGCGGGTAACAAGGCTGTGAATTTTTTTAAGCTAGTATCTAGTTATGATTTTTTTATTTTTTTTCTTGTACTAATTGATAGGAAAGTGCTCTTAGCTAGATGGTTTTGTGGATGAACCTCTAGATTGTCTATTCAGTTCTTTACTCTAAGTTATTTCAATTTACTTTTTTACCTCAAACTTTCATCATCAGTCCAGGGCAATTCAAATTTCACCGTCTCTCTACAGTAACCCAAGCTTTTGCCCCCTTACCAAATTATTAACTTAACCCTTTGCCTTGGCTAGGGCAACTTAGACGGTCAAACCGCCCTTAATTACCTTTATAATGATAAATTTTTAAAAAAAAAAATGTCATCCACTATCTTCATTCTCATGTGACTCTATCATCTCAATCACTCATTGATTAATTAATTTAAATAATAATTAAAAAGGCAAATTAGCGGATGAGATAAACGAACACATGAGCTTTATCGGTGGAGCTAGGCATCGATTATAGTTTGGGTAGAAAATTAAATATAGTCGACAAACACTCAAAATGACTCTAGTTTTAAAATCATGGTTTTTTGGCTAGAGCTTGTTCTTTAAGTTGCCTTAAAGTGGCTCTACCCTTCATGCTTGATGGACACACGAGCATTTGGGAACATATGATCTTTTCCACTAGTAATCATTTCCCTTTGTAAAATGCAGACTGACACAAAAGAAAAAATCATTCCGGAAGTAGTTTAACAGTAAGCAAGCTTAAGGGTGTGTTCTTAACTGATGGGAACGGGGTATTTGAGCGTGACATTTGAGCAGGGTATTTGAGCGTGGTACTGTAGCGAACGGGGAATGTATTTTTAGCTGCGAACGGGGTATTTGAGTGTGGTATCTGAACGGGGTATTTAATTGTTAAATTAATTGTTTTGATTTAATTAAATACTAATTTCATAAAACAAAACGACTGCATTTCATTACACAAAGGAAAAACAAATATAAATACGACGGAAATACAATAACATGATGACATGAACATCCTACTTGTTGGTATTTATCAAATAAGTTCGGTATTCTTTTGTGTGGCGTTTGTCTGCAAGCTCTGATATCAACCAGCTTTTTGCTATCTCATCCGGAAGAGCAGTGAACATATCTTTTTTGTTAGGTTCCAAAATAATTAGTACTGCATCTACAACATCAAACTCACCTGTTGCTCTAAGATGTTGCATGCGAGCTACCGTATTTGCATAATTTGTAGAACTTCCCGTTGATTCCACGCTAGTACCCATATTCGGACTATCGGAATGCATGCGAGATTTTTTTATCTGTCTTTCATGCATTAGGTCAATGATCATTGTCATCTTATCTTCATTTTCACCACATCGTCTTCTTAAACTTTGACGTGCAGTTGGTTGAGTAAGGGATTTGTAACACCCCACCTCCGTTAAGGTCACTCACAAAGGGAATGCCTTAACTTTGGTGGAGTATTTTAGTAAACAGAACAGAAACTTACAAGACAGATAAAACAGTACTTGAAAATTTTATAACTTTATTTCAACAGAAACCGAAATAAGCTTGGTTACATCCTTTCAAATCACAATATCAGAATTCAAGTACAAAATATTAGTCTTGTACAAAAGCCTTCAGAATGCATAGTTTAAAATCATAATCCCCACAGAAGAAGACAAGCCATACTTTAAGCACTTCAAGCGGAAGAAATCTGGATTAAGCTAGAGTATTCCCTTCTACAAAACCTGGGGGGAAACGGAAGAAAGGAGGCAAAACAACAAGGGTCAGACAAAAAGTCTGGCAAGTCCAGTGATTTTCAGTTATGAACAGATAATAATAACATGACATGAAAATAAATCTGGATCCGTAACAGGTATAACAGATAAAATAGAAGAATAGAATGATATAAGCTATTGCTTTACACTTCTCTGTACACTAATACTAGTATAACAGAATTAGGTGTCACCCTAATGTCTAAACTGAAACAGAAACGGGTACAGAATAATTTCCACAGAAGAGAGTGCTAGTAATGGGCCTTTACCACCCGAACAGAAACGGACAGAAACCATATGCTAATAATGGGCCTTTACCACCCCAGCAGAAACGGACGAAAACAGATTAATCCCTACGAAAACAGAATGTAGAATTAGGTGTACACTAGTAATGGGCCTTTACCACCCGAACAGACGGTACCACGCAGAAACAGACAGCTGTTACCACCCAACAGAAACAGACGGTACCAACAGAAACAGATAGAACTAAGTGTACCCTAAAACCCTACCCCAAGCGATCGGCTCCCTAAACATAAATATCCTGTGTCGGCCCCACAGTAGGGTGTATCACTCCCTAAAGTGACAACCAATTGGCACAGACCTATTTACAGATGTCACGGCGTCTTACATCCTCAGAGGCAGGCCGGGATCCATGCACGCACATGACTCGGTTGGAACGCACCATCAACACCCCTCGCCATTAACAGAATGAACCACTTATAATTAGTTCAGTAAGCATGCCTGGACCCTACCTACTGTTGGGTCAAAGTTTTGATACCAGAAAGGGTTGCTGACTAATATGGCTCCCAAACAACAGATGACACAAGTAATTCCCTTACTATCCTTGTGTCCCCAGACTAACAGATTTCAGATTAACTTGTTTACAAGTTCAGACATACAGATTTCAGATCAACTAGTTCACAGACAAGCTTTCAGACTAACGGATCAGATATACAGTTTTAACAGACTTACCGATTAACCAGTTACAGACTTACAGATTTGTCTAACTTTGTAATTGGGCCTATAGATTCACAGAACAGATTTATTAAATTCATCAGTCTAGTGGGTTTAACCCTATCCGCCCAACACGTTTTAGACATCATATTTATCTCAGATTTTCATTAATTAAATATTAATGCCCAGACCTCTCACATTAGACTGACAGTTTGCAGCTACTGGTTAGGCCGGTTGGTTCCGGGCAGATTTCTGCCGCAAACTGAGTCTAACCTCGGGTTTCAAGCACGTTATAACTAACTTCTCACATTAGACCTATTGTTTGCGGCCACTTGATGTGTCGGGCGGTTCCGGGCAGGATTACGCCGCAAACTCATTCTAACCTCGAGTTAACCATGTTTATCTTTGCAGCCAATTAATTAATAATTTACCATTTATGCCCACGCCTAATATACATGTCAATTATTCCTAACTATAGCCAATTCAGATTATGTCAATAACAGACTAATTATATCAACTTAACTGATATAGCAGATAAAAGATTTTGCAGATTAGGCGATTTAACGGATTTAGCAGATTAAGCAAACTAGCAGATTTAGCAAATAATAGATTAGGCATCTCAACAGATTTAGCAGTTTAGGCATCTCAACAGATTTAGCAGTTTAGTCATCTCAACAGATTTAGTTTAGCAGATTTGGCATTTTCAACCGACTTAGCAGATGAAAGATTTGGCAGATGAACAGATCTAGCAGACTAGGCAGTAGAGCAGAACTAGCAGATTAAGCAATATAACAGAACTAGCATATTAGACAATACAACAGAACTAGCAGATTAGGCAAATATAGCAGAACTAGCAAATTAGGCAAATATAACAGATTTAATCATTCCTTAAAGTTAAGCATATCTTGCCTAATTATAAATTTGGCCTAAGTTTGCATGCCTAAATAGTTGTCATAATTCACACTATGGTCATATACCCCACGTTTGCATTGAATTTACATGTCACAGATTATGGTCATAATTTACATGTCCCAATTTAGTTCAACTTGCCTAGTACAAAAGATTCACATATAAATTATACCAAATATAGCCATCGATTTCAATGCATGTCATATATTCAAAAATCTCCTACTTAGGTGTTATTCACATTTGATAGTTATCAAATCTTAATATAGATCTTCACACCTAAGTCATATTTTCTTTAAAATCATGAATTTTTATATAAACAATATGCCCAACAATCTAGTTATAACAGATCTTAATTCAAAATATGCGTTATGCACAATGTCTCAAGTCACATGTTAACATACCATGGTTCCTCTTCTTCCAATTCACAGAATATGCATAGATCTAAATCTAGTTTACAACCTATGTCCTTTTTCTTAAATCAGTCACAGATTAGCCATGTTCAATTATGCCACATTCATTATTTGTCCCAAACATTTTAGCGTTCGTGCGTTAATATCTTAGGAGATCGGCGCAGGCTCGTAGTAGCCTGGCTATAGAACAGAAAGTAGAAGAGATACAGGATAAAATAGATCAGAACAGAACATACCAAATCTCAAATTCAGATTTACAATCATGTCACAATTATGATTAAAGTTTATATCGGAAAATAACCGCACTTGCCTTGGTTGGATTAAAGAAAGAACTTTAATTTTTGTAGAATCGTTGCAGAAGCTTTAATCTCTAGTTTGAATTGAGATGCTTAGGTTGATGTTGATTAGCTTTTAGTTTTGATTCCAGCAGAGTAGCGACGCCATTTTTATTTTTATTTAGAACAGAGGCAGAATAGAATTGTGTGTAGAGAAGGCTAGGTTTGGGGCTATTTAAATAGGTTTAGGAAGACGAATCTAGGTAGAAAACGAGACCAGATACATAAGAATGCACCCAGACCCAAAACCAGGTTCGGAGACTAGGTCGACCCCCAGGTCGACTACCTAGTCGACCTGGTCGGGGGGGTCGACTCCCCAGTCGACCTGGTCGGGGGGGTGGGTCGACTACCCAGTCGACTCCCCAGTCGACCTGGGTCCTGGGCGGGAAATTTCCCGCCTAGCCCGCTTCTGGGTTTGAATTCGAATTTCCAGCTGTTTTCGATTCTGAAAATTCCTGAAACTTCGGAGGGTCATATCTCCCTCATACGGACTCCGATTCTTGCAAACTCAGACTCGTTTCCAAGCAGAATTTCGAGATGAACGCAATGGCACAACCCGTTTCCCTTGATTCTTATTTTTAAAAATTAATTATCCTCTGATTTGTTACTTATACGTTCACAGAAAATACGGGGTGTTACATTCTCCCCTCTTTAAAGGATTTCGTCCCCGAAATCTTCAAGTTAAGAAGAATGTGTCCTACCATCCAACATCCATCTACTCAATCATCAATCACTGGCGTCCATTGTCCTTAGAAACTTCTAATGTTGTATGAACATATGCAAAAGTGTGTGTATATGTTCCTTATCTAATGCAAAGATCAGGCGGTCCACTGATTCAGTTGACCTCCTTAATGTGAATTATGCCAGTGCCATAAGTCCACCATGTATGCAATTTTCCTACTCGATACATTTCATTTCTATATGAGTGCACAACCATTCAGTCATATGCAACATCCATGTGCTGAGTCAATCATTTTTCATCCACAAAAATTGAAAATGCTCACACATCCATATGCGGTATGAGAGTGTTTTCGAGCCGATCTATTGCCTAGTGTGTGTGTATGCATCCACGAGCAACCACTAGCAACCACTTGCATCCACTTGCAACCATCAAACATAACATGTCTCAAACACATGTTTTCACCCATTAGTTTCTACCTAAAGTTCGAAGATTCGATCGATAGGATACAGTCGAATGATGGAAGCGAGTACAGATAAAACAAAAACTTGGTTCCCCTTAGACTGTGGTTGAGGGAATAATTTCCCTAAGTATCGGCCCCGAAGACCGAAACCAACATCAGATTGACACCCAGAGGATTACCCTCTTTAGACAATGTCAAAACTAGAAATCTTAACCTTATCAGAAATATTCAGATATTTACAGAATACTGGTACAGATCAGATTACCGAACTAAGCATGATAAAAACCAGAATGTATGCGTCCTACTTGACGCCTAACACAGATATCTCTCAATCCCCAATCACAAACAGATGAGTCATAACCCTTATGGATTTGGGTCAACAGTGGAATCAGAAACAATACTAGTATTAAAGTGCAGAGTATCGATTACAGAATAAAAATGCCAGAATCAGAAAGAGTTTTAACTCAACAATCAGATAAGAAACTTAAACCTTCTACTTAAATTTTCTTATTTCTACCCTATCTACCAGTCCCTTGAGCATTCGCCTGTCCTCCAGAAGTGGGTTCTGCCCTCTGCCTTTGCCCTCGTTTCTTCGGGCAGTCCCTAGTGAAGTGTCCCATCTCACCACAGTTGAAGCAAGTGCCCTTCCTTTTTCTGCAATCCTTGTTCAGATGAGTCGAGCTTCCACAAGTAAAGCACTTTTTCCCCTTCTTATCTTCAGACTTCTCATCCTTCTTTTGTGTTTCCTTTTTGGGACATGCTTTCTTATTCTGTGGTTCTTCCTTCTTTGTCTCTTTCAGGCCCTTATCTTCCTCGTGCAGTAGTGCCATGTCCACCAATTTCTCTTAAGTCGCTCCCATGGGTACATGGGTCATGGCTAGGCTGTGCAGTGGCTCGTTCAATCCTTTAACAAAGCGGAGAGCCTTTTTATGCTGAGTGTTGATTAAATCCAATTCGAACATAGCCAGTTGGTTGAACTGGTTGACGTATTCCTTGACCGTCATACTTCCTTGCTTAAGAGATAAGAACTTTTCCAGTTGTAGACTTCGTTCAGCTTGCGAGAGGAATTTTGTCTCAAACCTTGTTCTGAAATCCATCCATGTTTCAACCGGCCTCTCGGCGTTAGTGACTTCCCACCAATAGGAAGCTTCGTCTTTGAGCAGCCATACCGCCAACTGTACCTTCTGCCTATTGTCCACCTCGAAGATAACGAATAGATCCTCAGTTTCTTTGAGCTAGTTCCTCGCTTCTATGAATGATTCAGTTCCCTTGAAATCCTTTCCACCCATGGCCCTAAAATCTCTACAGATCTTGGAGAAAGAAATTGCACGAGGAGGGGGTAGAGGAGGGGGATCATTTGCTGGACCTGCGGCGGCGGTCCTAGCCTCAAGATATTGACGAAACCAACCGGGTACATGAACACCCTCTGGTATCTCAGATGCTTCAGACATGTTGAAACGAAAAAGGAAAGATTCAATACAAAAAGGACTGAAGGAAAGATATATGGCTCTTGGGGATCATGTTTTTCAAAATAAGCTTTATTTTTTGAAAATACTTCCTTTCAAAACCTTTTTTGAAAATAGTTTTCAAAAACTTTACCCAATCTGGTAACCTTCGGCTCTGATACCAAGTGTAACACCCGACCTCCGTTAAGGTCACTCACAAAGGGAATGCCTTAACTTTGGTGGAGTATTTTAGTAAACAGAACAGGAACTTACAAGACAGATAAAACAGTACTTGAAAAATTTATAACTTTATTTCAACAGAAACCGAAATAAGCTTGGTTACATCCTTTCAAATCACAATATCAGAATTCAAGTACAAAATATCAGTCTTGTACAAAAGCCTTCAGAATGCATAGTTTAAAATCATAATCCCCACAGAAGAAGACAAGCCATACTTTAAGCACTTCAAGCGGAAGAAATCTGGATCAAGCTAGAGTATTCCCTTCTACAAAACCTGGGGGGAAAACAGAAGAAAGGAGGCGAAACAACAAGGGTCAGACAAAAAGTCTGGCAAGTCCAGAGATTTTCAGTTATGAACAGATAATAATAACATGACATGAAAATAAAACTGGATGAGAGATAACCGTAACAGATATAACAGAAGAACAGAATGATATAAGTTATTGCTTTACACTTCTCTGCACTAATACTAGTATAACAGAATTAGGTGTCACCCTAATGTCTAAACTGAAATAGAAACGGGTACAGAATAATTTCCACGGAAGAGAGAGCTAGTAATGGGCCTTTACCACCCGAACAGAAACGGACAGAAACAAAATGCTAATAATGGGCCTTTACCACCCCAGCAGAAACGGACAGAAACAGATTAATTCCTACGGAAACAGAATGTAGAATTAGGTGTACACTAGTAATGGGCCTTTACCACCCGAACAGACGGTACCACGCAGAAACAGACAGGTGTTACCACCCAACAGAAACAGACGGTACCAACAGAAACAGACAGAACTAAGTGTACCCTAAAACCCTACCCCAAGCGATCGGCTCCCTAAACATAAATACCGTGTGTCGGCCCCACAGTAGGGTGTATCACTCCCTAAAGTGACAACCAATTGGCACAGACCTATTTACAGATGTCACGGCGTCTTACATCCTCAGAGGCAGGCCGGGATCCATGCATGCACATGACCCAGTTGGAATGCACCATCAACACCCCTCGCCATTAACAGAATGAACCACTTATAATTAGTTCAGTAAGCGTGCCCGGACCCTACCTACTGTTGGGTCAAAGTTTTGATACCAGAAAGGGTTACTGACTAATATGGGTCCCAAACAACAGATGACACAAGTAATTCACTTCCTATCCTTGTGTCCCCAGACTAACAGATTTCAGATTAACTTGTTTACAAGTTCAGACATACAGAATTTAGATCAACTAGTTCACAGACAAGTTTTCAGACTAATGGATCAGATATACAGATTTAACAGACTTACCGATTAACCAGTTACAGATTAACAGACTTACAGATTTGTCTAACTTTGTAATTGGGCCTACAGGTTCACGGAACAGATTTATTAAATTCATCATTCTAGTGGGTTTAACCCAATCCGTACAACATGTTTTAGACATCATATTTATCTCAGATTTTCATTAATTAAATATTAATGCCCAGACCTCTCACATTAGACTGACAATTTGTGGCTACTGGTTAGGCCGGTTGGTTCCGGGCAGATTTCTGCCGCAAACTGAGTCTAACCTCGGGTTTCAAGCACATTATGACGAACTTCTCACATTAGAACCTATTGTTTGCGGCCACTGGATGTGCCGGGTGGTTCCGGGCAGGATTACGCCGCAAACTCATTCTAACCTCGAGTTAGCCATGTTTATCTTTGCGGCCAATTAATTAATAATTTACCATTTATGCCCACGCCTAATATACATGTCAATTATTCCTAACTATAGCCAATTCAGATTATGTCAATAACAGACTAATTATATCAACTCAACAGATATAGCAGATAACAGATTTTGCAGATTAGGCGACTTAACGGATTTAGCAGATTAAGCAAACTAGCAAATAGCAGATAACAGATTAGGCATCTCAACAGATTTAGCAGTTTAGGCATCTCAACAGATTTAGCAGTTTAGTCATCTCAACAGATTTAGTTTAGCAGATTTGGCATTTTCAACCGACTTAGCAGATGACAGATTTGGCAGATGAACAGATCTAGCAGACTAGGCAGTAGAGCAGAACTAGCAGATTAAGCAATATAACAGAACTAGCAGATTAGACAATACAACAGAACTAGCAGATTAGGCAAATATAGCAGAACTAGCAAATTAGGCAAATATAACAGATTTAATCATTCCTTAAAGTTAAACATATCTTGCCTAATTATAAATTTGGCCTAAGTTTGCATGCCTAAATAGTTGTCATGATTCACACTATGGTCGTATACCCCACGTTTGCATTGAATTTACATGTCATAGATTATGGTCATAATTTACATGTCCCAATTTAGTTCAACTTGCCTAGTACAAAAGATTCACATATAAATTATACCAAATATAGCCATCGATTTCAATGCATGTCATATATTCAAAAATCTCCTACTTAGGTGTTATTCACATTTGATAGTTATCAAATCTTAATATAGATCTTCACACCTAAGTCATATTTTCTTTCAAATCATGAATTGTTATATAAACAATATGCCCAACAATCTAGTTATAACAGATCTTAATTCAAAATATGCGTTATGCCCAATGTCTCAAGTCACATGTTAACATACCATGGTTCCTCTTCTTCCAATTCACAGAATATGCATAGATCTAAATCTAGTTTACAACCTATGTCCTTTTTCTTAAATCAGTCACAGATTAGCCATGTTCAATTATGCCACATTCATTATTTGTCCCAAACATTTTAGCGTTCGTGCGTTAATCTCTTAGGAGATCGGTGCAAGCTCGTAGTATCCTGGCTATAGAACAGAAAGGAGAAGAGATACATGATAAAATAGATCAGAACAGAACATACACAATCTCAAATTCATATTTACAATCATGTCACAATTATGATTAAAGTTTATATCGGAAAATAACTGCACTTGCCTTGGTTGGATTAAAGAAAGAACTTTAATTGTTGTAGAATCGTTGCAGAAGCTTTAATCTCTAGTTTGAATTAAGTTGCTTAGGTTGATGTTGATTAGCTTCTAGTTTTGATTCCAGCAGAGTAGCGACGCCATTTTTATTTAGAACAGAGGCAGAATAGAATTGTGTGTAGAGAAGGCTAGGTTTGGGGCTGTTTAAATAGGTGTAGGCAGACGAATCCAGGAAGAAAACGAGACCAGATACATAAGAATGCACCCAGGCCCAAAACCAGGTTCGGGGACCAGGTCGACTCCCAGGTCGACTGCCCAGTCGACCTGGTCGGGGGGGTCGACTGCCCCGTCGACTCCCCAGTCGACCTGGTCGGGGGGGTCGACTACCCAGTCGACTCCCCAGTCGACCTGGGTCCTGGGCGGGAAATTTCCCGCCCAGCCCGCTTCTGGGTTTGAATTCAAATTTTGAATTCGAATTTCGAGCTGTTTTTGATTCTGAAAATTCCTGAAACTTCGGAGGGTCATATCTCCCTCATACCGACTCCGATTCTTGCAAACTCGGACTCGTTTCCAAGCAGAATTTCGAGACGAACGCAATGGCGCAACCCGTTTCCCTTGATTCTTACTTTTAAAAATTAATTATCTTCTGATTTGTTACTTATACGTTCACAGAAAATACGGGGTGTTACAAGATTCATTGAATTTTCGGTTGAAGGAGGGATAATTGGAGCTTCGTAAATTGGTGGATTCATTGAAGTTTGTTGCAATGGAGGATTTGATAGCGAATTCAAATTTGGAATATGAATATTTTGTGTTACATCCAATAGATTAAAAAACCCATCAAAAGCCCATATTCTGTCAAACGTGCTTTGTGTTGATGGCGTCGTGCCAGTCTGCGACGGTTGTACGGTAGCAGCAGAAGTGTACGACGATTGACCAGTTGCATTCGTCTCACGAAATAGTTGTTGTATCATCTCCAAGTTTTCTAGCGGACGTTTCTTATATTTCATAACACCCGTTCCAAATTCCTAAATGTTAGAAATAAATTGTAAGAGAGTAACTATAAATAAATGGTAAAAAAAATAAATTTATAGACCTTAACACGATCGTCCCACCATTCGTAGCTTTCGGAGACCGTTCCTTTACAAGCATCCTAACCAACGCCAGTCTTGTTCATCAGTGCATCTCATTTCATCCAATCTCGTCGAAGACTATCATATTTGTTTTGGATCTTGCTTTCGTCAATCGGTTCGATGTCTGGATAGTTTTGTACGGCATTGTTGAACTTTTCTGCCGTGACTTTATGAACAGCTTTTTTGTTGCTGCCACAAGCACCATATGCTTCAATAGAACATTGCAGCATAATCTGAGTGGCAGAAACGACCAGTGATGTGCAGATTTTCGATTGGCCATACTGAAAAATGAAAAAACAATATATATCAGAAATAAATTAAAAAAAATAAGAAAAAAAACTAGGTTGAATAACGAAAAATGAAATAAACACCAATGTAACGTCCCGTATTTTCGATAATTCGATATTTAATATATTTTATTATATTAAATATTTAACTGGAATTATAAAATGATTTATAATATATAATTCATTTTATATAACAGAGTTTGAGTGTTAAATTTATATATAATCATAATTCAAAAACGTCGCGGTATTTCATCTTTTACAATTTGAAATTTCATCGGTACAAATATAAACACTCAATCGACGATCATTCTCCACCGGCTTATTGACATCAATAGAAAATCAGATTGCACGGTAACGTGGGTATATGGATTTACACTCGACATTAGAGCTTCACTTGTTATCAAACTCAACAACATGACAAGCCTTAACTAAAATAAACTTAATTTAAACTTAAGATCTTGCACTGAGAAGTAAGTTCGCTAACTTAACTATATGATGAGTTTTATCAGTTGGAATCACTCACATAACTCAATTATGTGAACGATGAATACACTAATGTTTGAATGTTTAATCCTTGTTAAATAAAAGAATCATTTTCTTGAAGTCTTTTGCAATTTAATATTGTCACTTGAACACATAAATGGACTATACATGGCACACAAAAATAGCTGTACAGAAAATTCATTTCTTTGCAAACATGAATAATGTCTTGACATACTACAAAGGAGACTTTTAACCAACATTTGCACCATTAAACCTAATGGTTCTCGGCACACTGATATAAGAACTGATATGAACAGCATGTATATACCAACTAAGGCCGAGAACCCTTCCTTATTTAAAATGTAAAATCATATACATTTATTCATCATATCTGAAACAATATCTAGAACTGTAAAAGAGTAAAAAAAAAGCAAAGAAAGAGAATCATCAAGACAATCTCAGGTACAAATCGCGACCAAAACCCTTTTTTTAACAGGCCAAAGATGATGAGAATCCAACGCAAACCCCAAAATAATCTCCTCATAACATCATGCCTTCATCACTGTGAAATCAACCTGAAAAAAAAGTAGAGGAAAACAGCTATGAGTAGCTAGAAAAGTAGGTTAATGTATAGATATATATATAAAGTGAAAGATTTCAAAGGAAGAGAATAACACATGGAAACAGTAAAATGTGCAATCAAATCTAGCAGAACAGTACATAGGATCATTCGAAAGAAAATTAAAATTTTGAATATATACCGCATCGAATCCACAGTACCGAATAGCAAGTAAGCAATACATGTGCATTATCAACGCACAGATAAGTGAACAGGAGAGAAAAGTACCACCAAATCTTTAGACAATCGAAAAGGATTATTATTATTTTTTTAGAAAAATCTCATATAAAAGTTGTATGTTATAGACGTAGCATGATTCAAATCAGCTAAAGAATAGCTACAGCTAAGTATATGCCCCAAATCTATAAAACAGAACCAAGATTTCAAACAAGAAAGGGATCTGAAAATTTAATATGAATTGACATTACGAATTTAACGTACACAGTTCACAAAATCTACATAGGGGTAGTTCGATTCTGATCAAAGACAACACATAAAAATCCATCAAAAATCCGTAGCTTTTACTGTTGAACATCACACAACCCATGTATCAATCACAAACAGTTCGGCGAAATCGCACAGAAACTGAAATGAAAATTAATAGCACCTAGAATCTAAAGCTATGAAGTTACGGATCGAGTTTGACATCGATTCTATCTAACCCACCTATAAGTATAAATACACGACAAGTTTTCAGAACAAACCAGATCAATTTCAGCAAAGAGGAACCGAATTAAATCCTCAAAGCAAACAAAATAGGAAAAAAAAATATAAACTGAAATTGTATCAAAATACAGCTTTTTGGAATTGGGGGAGGCGCCGTGGTTGCTGGAAGAGGTCAGGGATGCAGGGTTGTGGCGAAGCAACCGAAGGTGGAAGCCGGAAGGGTTTCGACGAGGAAGGGGTTCGGCATAAAGGGTTTGCCATTTTTTTTCTTTTGCTCCGATGTTTGTGGCGGCGGACGAATTGATGAAAATGGTCTGAGGGTTTGGATTGAAAGGGGATCCAATGGTTTAATGTATAAAGGGCTTGGATGCGGGCTGGGTACATTTCGGCCTGGGCTGAATGAGGTAGGGTAAGGCCCAATTGCTTTATATATTAGTTAGTTTATAAGAAAGGTTTAAATTACTGTGTTATTTGTTTTATTAAGGGGATTTAATTAACATAAGTTAATCTAATTAATGGGATTTAAGACCATTTCATACCATTACTTTGTTAACTCAAATTGGTCGTGTTATTTTCGTTTATCAATTTCAAAACGTAATTAGTTATTTGTTTAATATAATTTAGTTGTTAACAAATATGATTAGGGTTTATCATTTTAATTAACGTAATTAATTTAATTAGAATACAGGGATTAAAGAAAATTAGTTAGGGTATGTATAACGAGATAATTAGTTTAATTAAATAGGATTAGTTTATTTAATTTATAACTAAAGTTTAAAATTAATTTAACTAAGACGTTAATATTCAAACGTTCATATATGGATAGAAATAAGGCAAACAATTTGCGGTACGATCGTGACTACAAGCAGAACAAAACCAGGACAAAGCTAGAGACAGTGAGAATCAAAGGTGAGTTAAACTCACTCAGTAATTCCCGCTTATATTTTTATAAGTTGGGTTTTTATTTTTGTATGCTATGGTTGCTAGTGATTGACTGATTGTTGATATATATTCGTATAATGTTTAAACTGATGAAATTAAACGTCGTTTAATTTCAATGAAACCAAAATCGTTATTTTAACGATTGGTTCCAATTGAGGTAAGTTACCTTATTGGTCACGTTTATTTTATAAACGTGTTTTAATGAATAAATTGTTTGAGTGATTGTTGTGGTTGATATTAAATTGTTGTTATAGACTGTTATGAAATTTGAATTGAATTGTTTGATTGGATGGTTGATGCGATATTGACCTGAAATTCAATATTTGTTTGGTTTAAACCAATGGGTATGATTGGTTGAGTGGTTGGCAGTACATGGCCTATGAATTAACCATTTTTATAAATATCAATCTACCGTCAGGAAAATCGAAGAGATGAAATTATAAAATTTATTTTATAATTGAAGACTGACTTTTAAATCTATTGTTGTGAATTTAAAGCCTGTAAGAAGGAAATAAATATTTATTATTTATTAATTGAGTTTGTAATTGATTTCAAATGATTTTATAAAGGAAATTTTTATGTATGAGAGTTATAAGTGAATAAGCAAAGATTAGCTTAATGGATAGATTTGAATAATCGTTTTGAGAGATAAAGAAAGAGAAATTTATTTACATTACTTAATTTAAATAAAGGATCATTTGGAACGGGTTAATGTGGTAATCATATCTTGGAGTGGCAAAGTCAATTATTTGATTAAGTTGACTTTTAGACCAATTGCTTTGAATTAACCCAACGAGATGGGATAACGAAAAATGGTTCAATTCTAATAAGGTTTAAAAAGAAAATTTATTATTTATTTAGCAAATGAATAAGTTAATCAATTATGCGATGGTAAATGGTAAAGTAAATTATTAATTTAATCTAACAAGTTGTATTTAAATAAGGATTTTGTATGGAAGGGATCAGAGTGGTAATGAAATCTAATTAAGTGATGAAAGGAATGTATGAACGGATTTTATATTAAAACCCGAAAGTTATAAAGGTTTTTTTTAAGCAAATACGATTATTTACCTAAATGTTGGATTGACATTTGGATTAAGGAGTTGAGGTAAAAAAAGGGTTGTATTAAACCAGGATTTTTAAAACAAAGTTTACAAAAAGGAGATGGGCGTAAAGCACTACTTAATGGTAGTATTAAGTAGAATTGGTTGAATAAGATTTCAAGCGAGAGGATTTAGAACGTAAATTTGGAAATGAAATATGTGATAGGATTTTGATCATAAACCCAAGTGGTAAAATCAATCATTAAAGGGGTAAAAGGAAAGGTTGTATTTCGCTTGATTAATAAATTAAAGAATAATAGTTATATTCGAGAAAGAGACTTTCGAAAGTAGGAAAAAACATGTTAATAAATGGTAAATGGTTTTGAAACGATAAGAGAATAAAGAATTTGATATGATATGAAAGTGAAATAGTTTGGAAATTTGTAAATCTTATATCAAATAAGTTATATTTGAATGATGAAATATTTAAGAGTTTAAGATTAACAATCGTTAATCGTTTTTTTAAAAGAGGCCATGCAGTGTTGGTACTGAATTGGTAAACTCACGTTATTCACACAATTATTTATTTGATAGTTAAATCACCGACTATCAAACCTGACCCATACGATCGTTAGTACGGAAAGACCGGGATCGAATTTATATTCGAAAACCATTCTAACCAGCGAATACGTGAAAGAAGATTATTGAAGATGGAGCAATGGAAGACTGTTGATCTTCATGAGCGGAAGAGCTACTGATTGAATTTCTCCGGTTTAGCGACCGAAGATAATTTCAACAGAAATTCTGTCGTGATTGGAATCTACGGATCGCAAGGACTTCTCGCTGCTGATCAGTAGGGTGATTCCTACGATGCAGTAAGAGAGTGCCTTCGGTTCATCCTGTTCCTGGATGACTTGTATGGACGAATGTTTGACAGAGTATTTCCAAAGGAATTACATGCGTTGATTTCTCCAAATGTACCATAGTTGATGGCAGAGAAATGGTTATTCTCTAGCCAAATAAACTAGAGTATTTTTGGTGGACGTCAATCAGTGTGATATGGCAGATCTGACGATGTGACATTCAAAGTATATGAAGACCAGATGTGTTCTGACCTCAAGCATCATCAACCTGAAGATGACAGAAATCGGGCAGGCAGCATGGCTATGTGGGTCGCTCCCATTAGGGTGTATAATCACCTATCTAGAGAAATTCCTTTTGTTTCTTACTTTATCGATTCTGCCCATTCGAGAAACGGTGGTTTGAGTCCAACCGTTGGTGATATACATTCGATACACTCAAGTGAAATGAGTGGTCGGTCATGTGAGGTACCATGAAGTCCAATGACAAGCTGAAGGTGTTCGGATTTGTGATATGATTATTATTCCGCTGTGTATGAGGACAAATTATTATAACTGTCCAGAGATGTGATGTACTCTGATATTGTAAGTATTTTCAAAAGCTCTCAATAAAAATTTATTTCTGTATTATATTTTGTTCCGCTGCGATGTGAGACTCGGTGTTAATTCTTCTTCTTCTATTCTAATTTTCTTTCTTTCTTATCTCACCCTCTAATTTCTTTCTAATAACTATCCGGTGTTTTCGCTGCCAGGAGGATCGGCATGAGTTACGGTAAAGGTATTTATTTCGATTTTCGAGCCCAGAAATACCTGGGTCGTTACAACCAAATTGTAAAAAACCTGATTGCTGCTCGAATTCAGTTGTAAGGAAAATAGAAGAGGATTGGATTGGTGTAGTGTGAATGAAGAGGTAGTGGAGATAGTGGTTTTATAGGAAAATAAGAGGAACGTTGGAAATCGTCCCATCTGGAAGTGGAAAAAGGTATTGGCGTCTGACACGTCGGACGCCACCAAAAAATCAAATGTGCCAAATTTTGTCTGCGAACGGACCCAAACTGCCACACACTCTTATTCCACGACACACGTTTGAATGATTAAAAAGTGCGTTCTATACTTGCCTATGTGTTTCCAATCACTTTGGGATATCATGCATACGCTATAAGGTTTTGATCATAATATATTTTGGATGCTACTATTCACACCCCGGTTTATACTTCCGGCCATCTTCCTAAATTTAATACAAATGATTATTTTTTTATATTCTTCCTTCCTTCACTCATTTATTCACCACCGTACTTCTATTAAGAAAAACATGTAACTTTTTACCATTTCAAACTCTAAACGCTAACAAAAGCACATATTATTTTGTGCCTAATAGAGATGGAAGATGAAGATAGAAAAGATGTTAGAATTGCTTGATTTTTATTGTTTTCTATTATTTTATAGTATATGTTGTTAGGTTTTCTTGAATAGTAGGGTTTTCTATTGTGTTTAGGATATTTTTTCCTCTCCGTTGGAAATTTCAAGTTTGGAAGACATTAAATTTGACGACGTTGTAATAGAGAATGACAATGTAAATTTCGACTTATAGGGTTTTTATCCGTATAACTTATGTATCTTTTTTTATAAATTGATACATTATCTTTTTGTTGTTGTTTGATAAATGAAGTAATTGAATGATGATAATTTGGTAGATGTTCGATCAAATGACTCAAAAGACATAAATGTTGATTTGATGAATAATTTCACAACCGACGAAGTAGGGACTTATTTATAAAAGATAAAATTGCTAATGTGGTTATGAAAATGGATTATGTTAATTTTTTCTTGAACTAATTGATTTTAGGTATTTGATTCGCAGAGTACACTGATGTAAGAGAGGAAAGAAGAGTTCGTGCAGAGAAAGGAGCTAGTAACCTCTGCATTTTTTGGTTATTGCTTTAGACGGTGACCAACACAGAAAACTTGAAATAATTGGAGTGTTTTTAGTTTTGATGGCCAGAAGTGTAAATAGGATGTTAATCGTAGCACCCTATAATTTTAGCTGGGAGTTGGATTACTTAATTATGGTTATTGCTAAAGGGCACGTACTCCTGCTTTTGGCGGTTAAATGACATAAAAGAAAATGATCGTGAAAGTGGATCAATAATTAAAAACTATATTTAGCAGCTTTATTTTTCTTATAAACAGAAAAGGACATTATATGACATTTAAGTATGTTAATAAACTAACATTTCGGCTCCAAATAAATGTATATTATTCATCTATGATAACGACCATCAAAAATCTGTCAACGCATACAAAATGCAAGCACAAAAATTATGTAGTATATGTAAAGCGACCAACTAGTTCAATAATACAGCTCCAAGACACATGGTCAATAGGACGGCCGGTAATGAGAAAACAGAAAGCTTGACAGCATAGTTAGGCAGCTGTAAAAGTGGCCGCTGGCCTACATTCGCAGGTGGTGGTGCTGTCGGTAACCCATCGGCCGATGGTGATACTGCATCTGGCCCTGTATTAGCTCTGAAAATTAGGATCTCTACCTTGTTTTCAAATTTAATATTGGAAAATTATTTTCAAAAGTAGATTTTAAGTTTTACTTCTGCAAGACTAATTTTAAAATGAAGCTTTACTATATTATATCTGTTTAAAAACAAATCTATGTATAATCGAAGGTTTCTAAGTCCAAAACTAAACATTTCTTTATAAAAAAATCACATATTTTGCTTACTTAAAACCATAAACACTGATATTAAAGTAAATACCTGACGGTGGTATTGGGGGAAGACTTGGTGCAGAAACTTCCGGACCAGGGCTCGGAAGGGGAGCAACCGAAGCTGCGACAATTCAGTTTTCTTTTACTTATCAACACTAGACGTGTAAAAACACATTAAGAAACAAGCTACACACAAACACAGGGCTACCTTGGCATTGAAGAGGAACAGACTGGGAATCACAAAGTTTAGGAAGAGTGATCGCCAACTGCCGATTTATTGGCAGGCTAAAAGGAACACTGCCCGTCACTACCAGGCATAAGCAGCTTGTGCCGCTGCTTATAAGCGAGCTTAATGCGCTGCAGCAACCACTGCTAGGCGAGCCACTTCCATTGGTGGTGTTGGTAAGAAAATTCAGGCACGGGGTGAAACTGCCGAGCAATGAGTTTGTGCACGCCGTGCTTATCTGCCCTGAAGCCGTGCCCACAAACACGCCAGATAAAAGAAAGACGGATAATACAGTAACAGTTTTCACTGTTTTCATTGCAGTTGTTGAAAAGAGTTGAAGATGAAAATGGCTTTACAATGGATATGAGGTAGCTGTTATTTTGGTTGATAAGGTTACCAAACCAAGCTAACTTTGAATGCTTAATCACCAATATAAGTTAGAACATAAATTCACTTTCAATAATTTTTGTCTGCTGATACCGTTCGTCCCATCATGTTTTGTTTGAAATACAGTAATACAAAATTCACAAAATATCCTAAGATTTTTTAACAAGAACAAAATGCAAAGATAAAGATGGATTCTCTTCTTTTCTTGCAAAATCTGGAGTCTATCCTCTTGATCTTCAGAATACGGGTTGATGTGATTGTTCCAGCTTCAAATTTGAAGCCTGAAGTCTATCGTCAGCAGACCGTTCGACCATAGCAGATTTGTCCAATGTACAGATTTTTTGCCCATTTCTCCTAGTCAAATAAATCGATAAACTGTTGTCAGTCCATCAGCTTTTATCACGTTCTAAAAACTAACACCATGGCAAATTGATGCAAGATAACTATATAAGAAATTAAGGACATAGGGCTTCTCAATACCCAGTAACAAGGTTAAATGGCAAGTTAATCGCAAAAGATGAAAGAAATGATCATTTACAAGTAATACAGAAACGGTAAATGAATTTATACATTTGTCCTTAAACTAATTATTATGAAGCATTATTAGCCTATGAGAGTTACCTGCCTTGTGCATGACTTTTTTTTAATGCGGGATACAAAGATATAATTTAAAATTTGATCAAGATTAATGAATTGACTCACGTATAGTACTATTGGTTACCTATCAAGCATGTTGACAGTTATTGTCGCTTGTTTTTATATATATATATGTGCGCGCTCTCTTCTTTTCAGAGGATCACACGTTTTTGCTTCCAAAAAAAAAAAAAAAAAAAAAAAAAAACTGTTGACTATTTTTTGGTCCACAAAAACTTATGTTTTAACTCAAGCAAGCGCAGCTTGGTCTAAAATTTAATTAAGATATAATTGACTGTTTAGTTTTCATTGATGATAAAATTCACATTTTAACTCAGGTATTAGCGGTTTTAGTTAATAGATAAGAGTGACCGACCAAGCAGTAAAAATATTCTGAATTTTAAGTAGGGTGGAAGTATATTTAGGTATAATTCAGTATAATTTGAATCTAATATGTACTTTGGGAAG
Source organism: Allium sativum (assembly GCA_030737875.1). Lineage (NCBI taxonomy): Eukaryota > Viridiplantae > Streptophyta > Magnoliopsida > Asparagales > Amaryllidaceae > Allium > Allium sativum. The sequence continues at coordinate 737,792,589 of CM060920.1, forward strand.
TTTACGTTTACATCGAAAATGTGTGACATTGAAGGTATTAAACTATTATTAAAGAAATATTAAAATGACTGACCAAGTGATAAAATAAAATAAACTTAATTTTAAGTAGGAGGGGTATACTTGAGTATAATTAGACGTAATTTGAATCTAAAGGGTATTTTGGCAAGTTTATATTTGCACCAAAAATGTGACAGTGACACCAAATACATTACAACTATTATTAAATTTAAAGATACCGAGAATTCCGAAATGAAAACCCTCGTGTCAATAAACATATAAAGGCTCCAACAAGCACACAATCCAAAATTTGTAAAATCGATTGTCTGCAAACTAGTATTATTATTTTATTTTATTTTAAAAAAAAAACCCCAAAAAAAAAAACAGATGTAACAAATTTATGCATCACGAAACTCAAAATCGATATAAGTTTCATTTCAAAGCCTAAAAGCCTCTGGATGAGCATCCATGTATATAATTTGTCCAAGAATGATACTGTGCAACACGCCAGATGTATTAAACTATAAACAAGATTACATGAGCTAATGTGATTGAAGGAATTTATCATGTTGCAGTGTGAGGTAGCTAAAAGAATACGAGAGTACAAACCTTCACATGATTACTAGGGAAATTGGACGTTCGAAGAGTCTCTTGGGTTTCAAATGCAGGTTTCCTTTTAGGTAAGCTAAGAACAAGGGCAACTTGATCAGGAGTAGCAGCAGCTCCGGTTATTCTATATCCATGTTCCCATCGCCTATGAATTCCTTCACTTGGATACAAGAAATCCAATTCCACAACCTGTTCAAGGAACCATAAATTATCTAGATATTCAACAGAACAAGGTTTCAAAATATAATTTAAAATGTAGATTGTATATAATTTAATTTTAGATCAGAATTGGACTAGAATCATGAATCCTACATTAAATGAATTCCGCAATGTATGTACTACATGCTTGCAAGCAAAATATTTTGTTTTAGGTAGGTTATTGAATGACATTTAAGTAGGTGAAAACATAGATTCCCTTTTTACATATCTGTAATATTGACACTTTAAGACTGATTTTGATGCTCGAGATTCCACATTAAAACCTAAAATTCACTCTACTATTTCATCGTCATTTTATCTGAAAAAACAATAAAAATTTGATATTTTGTTCAACCAAGTCTCTTTACATTTTTATTTTCCAACGAACTTCAACAATGCTTTTCTTCTAATTGAGTTAATCAAAATTTAAAAAAGAAATTACAATTTGAACGATTCTATTTAGAACAGGACCCAAATCACAATATAAGATGTTTGTAATCATTGCAACAAAAACAGATTCGACAGCCAGTTTCGAAGGTTAGTGCATGTTTAGTTTATCTCTTAGTATCCGTAGTCCAATTACTTGCGTCTTTTTAGCTATCCGCAGCACCTTATGCAGGATATACAAACTTGAAACAGTAATGGTCATGTGTTCACATCAAACTTCATAAGGGAATATAATACAGAAGGACAAATTTTCTCTTAGGGCTTGTTTTCAAAACATTTTCGCGTCTGGGACTGATTTTGAATTTTATTACCAAAAAAGGTTGGTTTGTGCACAGTCAGCAATTTTGTAACTGATTTCAGCGGGCGCAACTCAAAGTTGCGCCCAGAATATTTCAGCAAGCTTGGACCTCGCACCACTATAAGTTGCGCCATGGTTTTACATTGGTTTTTAACGTGCGCAACTATTAGTTGCGCAGTGCTAAAGAGCTGGACCTTCTGTTTTTTCGTGCAAAGAAAAAAAAGGTGGACACATTTTTTTGTGCAAAGGAAAAAAGAGCTGCTGGACACTTTTTTCTGCGCAAGTACAAGCGTTGGAGATTTTTTTTTTTTTTTTTTTTATATGGGCGCAACTATGAATTGCGCCCAACCGAGACAGTTAAGAATTTGCTGACAGTGCTGCTGACTGTGCGCAAACCAGCCCTGTTTGGTAATATGTTTCGAAATCAGCCCCAAACGTGAAATTGTTTCGAAAACAAGCCTTAAAAGAAAATTTGTCCAATACAGAAAGTAAGGATATAAATTATACCTGCTCAGAAAAGCCACCATTCCTAGACATAACCACTGCCCAGCGGTTTCCAGCAGTAGTCAGAGATGTAACTTGGAAACCTTCTTTCCATTTTTTATTAATCCACTTGAAAGGAAATGATTCACTCACTTTATACGATTGCTGTGTGAATGGAGTTCCTTGCGTACAAATAAATTAAACTTCACTCGGAAAGAAATCAATGTACCCATTAACATCGTATAATTAAAGCTAAAAAGGCTCAGAAAAGTGGATGTTTTCTATTTTCCTCTTGTAGTAATTGATCGGTAAATCATTATTTGCTTATAAGGTGAAAATATGGTTAATTTAGTCTAAAATGTTCACTCAGGCGGAGGTTGCCTTCGAACTAGCATTTCCTCGAAAACAGTTATTATACAAAGCCAGGACAGGTTACAATTTACATCAAGGCCGCACTTCTACCAATTGACTTGAGTCTCACAGTACATTTCCAAACAATTACATAACAATATCAAGACGATAGGCCGGGATAACAATAAAATGTTTTTATTCCATATTCACGTTCACATGCACCCAGATCTGCAGCAACCTTCAAGATTACAGATTTCACTGTAACCACTATGCATCATTGAAGAGGAAAAAAAGGTTGATGAAGAAGGAAGAAAAGAGAAGAAAAACAAAAAACAAGAAGAGGATTTTCTTTTAAAGGACAAACTTAGGAATTTTTTTGATGAAAAGTATGGGAAGTTTCAAAATTAGGGAGAAGGACACATTTACACTAAAGGTGGAATTCAAGAGGCCCACTATCCTTTTCTCATTTACACTATCATATGGCCTTCTCACTAAATTCTAAACTTTACATACTTTTCGCTAAATTTTTTGTTAAGTTTGTCCTTCTCCCTATTTTCCACAAACAAAAAGCAGCGGAAGAAGAAGAAATGAAAACATAACAATGTGGAAATGGTTGGGATGTAAAACAGGAAAAAAGATAGTAAATTGTAAGCAGCAAGTGGAAGTAATATGGAAAGAAAAAGGTTTTGGACATCAACACTGGTTGAAGGATAGAGGAACTGAAAATTTTGAATATTTTACCTTTTGACATCACAACCAAAGAGCTTCCATTCTTTGCTCCTGCGATACAACTGATGTAAAAATTCTTTTCCCATTGTTCCATAATCCATTCCTATACCCAAAAAAAAACAAAAAAAAACAAAAAAAAAAAAACAAACAAAAAAAAAAAAATAGAAATCGAAAATTGTAGAAGAATTGCTTTATAAGAACAGAACGTATGCAGTACTCAGATAATTTTAACAGCACATACCTTATGCAGGAATACTGGTGACAGTTCATACACCTGTGCAGAAAGTGCTGTTCCAGCATCCATAATAATAGCCCAAAGATTGGCTGAAGAAGTTACAGAGCTTATGTACAAACCATCATCATTTCCCTTTTCAATATGCTGCTGAAGTCTTGAATCGGACACATTATAATGGTATCTATTAAGTTCATAATGTTAAGTTAGAACTTAGAACATCAGATGGGAAACTGGTAGTTTATAACATATGAAGAATGGCATGCATAATAATTTGTAAATATAGAATAATGAATATGTAGAAGACAATTAATACTGAACTGAAAGAAGCTACTGATTAGACTGCAACAGAAAATGATATCGGGTACTGCATATGATTCTGCTGGAAAGCATATAACTTGTAATCTCTTATTGAAATGGTATATCTTTGGAGTGTGATGGGTATGCATTCCCAAATCAATTTGCTATGACAGATGCAAGCATCTCTTTGAACCAAAACAAAAATTCGATTTATTCACTTTCTATTTATCATCAAAGCTTCAACCCTAAAATGATGAGGTATTAAGTGCAGATTCATACCAAGTTTGGTTAACAATAACGCATAACCTAAAACACAGCTTCCGTTTTTGTTCATAATACTAAATTTCATAGAGCTCAAGTTTAACAAACTGAAAGTCGTGGTTATTTGGGGAGCTCAAGTTACATGGGGAGATCGAGTGAGCATACCCAACTTGTCCTAGCACAGAACTTTGGCCCATAAAATTAAATCTCGTGGACCTAAAGTTTAAAACACATGCCGATCATTGATTTCACAAGTTATTAAAGATCTAGTGACCCATCACAAAACCAACTGAGTTATCCGCAAAAAAACTTATGTGCAGAATAACTTATTCGAAATTATATTTCTAAAGTTACCTATTCTGAATGTGAAACCCATTCTTTTTACATTGTTTACTAAAAATCTTGAAATGGTATTTTGAATCCTGTTTTGAATCAACTCTTTCCAGTTACAGATTGATTATTAAATTCCAATCCCACGGTCAACTCACCCAAAATAACAGATAATATCAAGCTTCAGGTTTAGAAACAAAAAAAAAAAAAAAAAAAAAAAAAAAAAAAAAAAAAAAATCAAGCATAAAAAGGTTCAGAATCATAATTTATCAGGCAACATGTTATATATAAGCCTTCAAAAAAATTATTCCAAGTGTGGGCTCAAGTCATGACATACTCCGGAAACAGACTCAATTCTCACTGGTTAACATTTTGTGCTTGTGCACTTACGAAGAGTGCATGTTCAAATTACAAGTTCGTACTCTTTAAAAGTGGGCAAGCATGAACGGTTATCTGGTGAAAAACCACGTCTATTTCCAATAAGCTCTGACTTGAGCCTTTACTAGGAGTACCTTTTTTTGGAGGCTTATAAGTAAAATTGTCTAACTTATGACTATTGAAACAAGACTATATTTTCATTTATCTAAATGTCATCCGATAACACACTTGGATCAAAAACTTAGCATAGCATAAAGGTGCATTACAATATGAAGCCTTTGAAACTACGATCCATAATTCAAATCTTGTTTGGACCTAAAATGTGAACCATACGATTTACAATTAAAATCCCTTTTTGAAAAAAAAAACACGATTCTCAGTATCATTAAATGATTGTATGGACAGATTGTTACATGAGTCTAAATAATAATACTGCTTTGTTGCTAAAACAAAACAAATGTGTAGTTTTGCTTTTACAGTCCAAAACAATTTAACTTCATCAACCAATTGTTTTTTAGGGCTTAAATTTTTCAATGCATCGCACTATATCAGCGAACCATTCAGTTCTTTCAACACTCGGCGTGAAGCGAACCTTCCATGAAAAACAACTTAAAAAAGTGCGCTGCAAATCTATTAGGTGCTTTCAAATAAGAGTAATACATTAAACTTAAAATAGTACTGTCCTGTTCATTTCAGTTTTTTTTTGGGGGGGGGGGGGGGGGGGGGGGGAAGGAAAACGGAAAAAAGAGGGGGGGGGGCTTTGTTCTTTTTATAATAAGAATAATAATATGAAATATACCAGAAACCTATCAACATTCAAATTTCAATTGGTACGTAAAAAATTTGTTTACCTCTGTTTCATAGGATGTCTCTGATTATAAACTGATATCCATTGTGATGCAGGGTTTCCCATTCTAATTTTCTTTCTAGGTTGTTCGTCTTCGTCAAAATTCGCAAGCAGCCTACTTCTCTTTTGCCCAACCTGCATGGGTACCATGCATCTAAACTAGGAAAAACACTACTATAACCTTTACTGTTGAATCAGTGGCAATTATAATTCACCTTTAAAGCTCCATCAATTCTTATTGGTCTTGGCTGGATGCATGGCTCAATTAAGCTATCAAAAAGAGAAATAAGTTTGGAGTAATCTGGTTCTTCATCAAACTTCATATTTGTCACGGTTTCAAAGAAATGTTTGAATGGGTCCGGGCAGAAGCTGCACAACAAGTCAGGGGAAACTGCCATCTTTTTCTTACAAACAAGAAAACTCTTATTATCTCCCTGCAGTATTATATAAAAGGAGGTGTTTTATATAACAGTAAAGCTATGGGCTGAAAATATTTCGCATACTTAAGTTGGTGTTATAGTGATCTAAACTGATATGCCACCTGAAATCCTTGCCAAGGTAATCTTCCTCTTAATAGGAATATAAGTGTATAGGCCAATGATTCAAGATCATCCCTCCTACTTCCGGTTCGACCTAAATGTGCATGTACACTTGCATACCTTATTGTACCCCTGTCAAAAAACACACGAGAGTATTTGCAAAATTTATTTTTATACATATAAAAAAAGAACATAGAGTGTATAAATAGTAAGAGAAATCACTACCTGAATATGTCCGGCCTTTGATCATAGGCAACATGTCGACCGTTTATTTCTCTCCATTTAGAAGCTGAAAGATAAAGACATCAACCACACAAAATTAACCAGAAAAGTACGTAGGAAAAAGCATGGGGAGTCGATCAGAGAAGAAGTGGAAGAACCGAGAGTACCCAGCTGAACATACCCAAACCAAGATCAACAAGGAATAGTTTCTTTTCATCAGTAGTTCCAGGCAGACCAAGTAAAAAATTCTCTGGCTTAATATCTCCATGTACAAACCTATCATAAAAGATAAAATACATCACTAACCAAATAAAGCACCGCATTAGAAGATATGCTAGAAAATGTAATTTTAAGAAAATTTACAAAGCAAACCAATAAAATCAACAAAGAAGTACCCTTTCATGTGAAGTTTCTCAAGAATCGATATAGCCTCTACAGCTATACAAGCTACCATACTTGGTGACATCCTGTTCAATATAAGGTGGTCGTTAGCATTACTTAAAACATAACATTAGATATCTGAGAAACGGAATGGAACTTGTATCAGTTGGTATAGCTGCAAAAAACATTACAATGGATGATAATTCAAGTCATAATCAAATGGCCAATACATTGTTAATAACAGAAGAGGATCACAACATATATTTACTTACGTTTGGCTACCAGTATTCCATATGTCCCACAGACTGGGTCCAAGCATGTCCATTACCTAGAAGATTCAATTTAGCAAAAATTGAAGGCATTTCAAAAACCCGATAACATAGTCCTGACAGAGATGAACTCACCATGATGTAGTGATCTCCTTGACGTCCCTTGTAATGAACGCCTGGGATTCCATAACATTCATTGAGAGTGCTTGATAGATGATAAAATATTATTTAGTCAGACATGAATGTAGGTTAGTCACATTAGATGAAACAGCTGCAATTAGATTGGGATAAAATGCTTACTTATAAACTTGCCACTCATATGGTGGGCCGTAATTACAGCCTTTACTATTACGGTGCTCAAATTTAAGAGCCACCTAAAGATAAATTATTTTCAGAAATAATAATATATGTGAACTCTTCACGGTAAAAGAACGTAAAACTGATAAAATACTAGTTTATCTGACCTCAAATGCATCACGTCCAATGCGTCCTGATCCACCGGTAACCCTTCTACCCATGTATACTTGACCAAAACCACCTTTACCCAGTTTCTTATCTACTTTATATGTTGGAGAGCCTCCTACCTGAACCTGTGATTAGAAGATAATGTTTAATACGTAACTAGTTAGGTAGCGGGTGAGTTATATTCACTATGAGGTACAAGTTGAAAGTGTTACAGCGGAAAAAGGCTAGATAAATAAAATAAACATCTTTTGGTTATATACTTGATTACAAATAAACTACGAACTATGATAGAACTTCCAAGTCATTAATGAAATATAGTCATATGACTCATATCAGCACCCTCACTACAGTAGCATGCAGCTGAACTTTCAATGAACACCTATGCATGTTTAACAGGTGCCTAAATGATAGAAGAACGATAAACAGATGCCCATTTATATTTTTTGATGGGATAATCTCTTGATGACAGGTTGGAATGTTCTAGATCCGTAAAACATAATCTGAACTTTGTCGGAGATGCACAACTAAAATCCCAGATCACTGGGATAGAGTAAGGAGGCATTACCTACGTACATGTCAGTCAACTAGCATAATCCAAATATATGGACGCTGATGCGCACCTTGAGGATGGAACATTACTCTGTATGTTTATGTGTGTCATTACAATATATTATGTAGGAATTAGACTTCTATAACTACTGCTAAGTATACACCTATATAACCAAAATGTACAGTCATCTTTTTAAATAGGAAAAAAGATGATGACTGAGCACATGGATTTTATGACCCTCCTGAAAATATGAGTAAACAAGTCGTACTTTATCAGGCACGGGAGAAGCACTTAAATCATCATCCCCGGCCAGCTTATCTCCACTACCGCTAATTGGTAAATCCCTTACACCACCACCCTTGACCGCTTGATTCAACACTAGAGGAGGCTGAACCCCAGCACCAACATTAACTCGAGTAAGAACTTCAGGAGGCTGAGCAGGAGATAAATCTATTGGTTCAACACCAGCTCTTCCTCTACCTCTGCCTCGGCCTCTGCCTCTTCCCCTGCCTCTCCCTCCACCTCCACCTCTGCCTCCACCCTCACCTCTACCCCTTCCTCTTCCTCGACCTCGTCCTCTTCCTCTTTCACCAGTAGCTCCCACATCCGTAACAGCTACTGGCTCAGGAATAGTCTCATTTCCCAGATTTCCTATTGTTTTGTTAGCAGTAATCGGGATGCCTAAGTTTTCGTTGTCTTGATTTCCTTGGTTTGCAATTATCTCTTCCTTTATCTTTGATCTCAAACGAGATCCGCTTCGCAGTTCTGGCATTCTACCCCCATACAATTCACCCTTGGCTCAGGATCCTGCTTTTCAAATAAAACAAATAAGAAAAGGTTAGCAAAACAACATATGTTACATGCATAAGCAACTGAAGAAAGCATCACATGTATGACTTGTATATTCATGAGCATGAGATAGATGGTGAAGCAGTGAGGAATACAGTAATGCTCAAAGATTACCCTTGCATACTACCTTTATACCTAACCAATCCAGAAAAAATGCACAAATCATACTATATAATTTCACAGTGAAGCAATATCTACAAGATTGATAACTAAACCATTTTCATTTCAAAGTATCACCTTAACCATTTTAATAGGCTAATATAATCATTATCACAATCAGTATGATAAAAATCATCCATTGTTTATTGAGACTTACTCTCACATCTGTAAAGTCTGTAAAGCTTATACGTTTCTTCAATTTC